>NC_069408.1:55522563-55541004 GCF_026875155.1 Cherax quadricarinatus | reverse complement strand
GGGGGACTCTCATGGGGGTTTTTTGCCGACGTCTCAAGGCTCTGATGGTCATCCTGTGTCTAGTGGAGGTTGTGACAGCGGTGGAGCAGCGTGATGCTGATAATATTTGCAGTAGATTTAGGATCTCAGTGGAAGGTGGTGATGCAGGGAATGTGAGGCCAGGCATATTATTTAGTTTGAAAAGTTCATTGATGGTGGTGTTGAAGGAACCAGGCTCAGCTGCATTCTGTACATGAGCATACATAATGCAACAAAGAATCTTGGTGGAGTCGGCAGTAGGTGCTGGCAGGAAGTGGTGGGAGCAGCTTGCGTGGCATGTAGTATCTTGGTAGTGTCTGCTTGAAGCTTGGCGATAGCAGAATATGTGGTTGCTTGTGGTTGGGTTTCTTTTGTTGTTGTTGTTTCTTGAGTATGCCTCTTCTGGTAGGGCACCTGGCAGCAAGAGTATGGTGGTCATTCTTGCAGTTCAAGCATTTAGGTGGTGAAGCAGTATGCAGTTCTTGAAGTCATGACCCTCACGGCCACAGGTGGAGCAGAACTTCTTGTCCTTGGTAGGAAAAATCATTTGTGGTGTGTAAATATGAGTAACAATTATAGCACTGTGAGATATGTTGGAATTTCTCTGCTTCGATGAAGGCTGGTTGATGTGGAAGTAGTGAATAGCCAGGCCCTCAGCGAGAGCTCTGGCTGCCATGTTGACGTCACTGAAGTGACCTTCAGCATGGATGAAGCATTGGGTATTTTAGTAATGAAGTCCACCCTTGGCCCAAGGGTTCTTTGCTTCGATAGATGACTTGATTTCTTCAGTGGCCTGTACAGTGATAAGGTTGTCGAGTCGCTTGAGGAACACAGTTCTCCTGGCCCTCAGTGCTGGGGAAGTCAAGACAAGAAATCCCGGGTCTCGTAGAGTGGTAGTACAGTGGTGGTAAGTAGTTTCTCAGCCTCTGTGTCGTCTGTACAGACGACAACAAAGGCCTCTTTGAGCGATAAAATCGCATTACATTTGACTTGCAGCCTGCCACTAACGACAGCTGCAAGTGCTAGTTTGGACGACTCATTGGTTGTGCCACTCGCTGGTTTGATCTTTACTCTGTTAGAGTAATGCATCGTGAGTAAGCAGTGTGTGATCTCTGATCTTTAACACTGAACTGAAGCAGAAGAAAGGATCCTGGCGCTTATATAGTAACGTCAGGTGTAGCAGACGTGGGTATATTCACTGGTAGGCGGGATTCCCCAGTGGAAGTAGGTCCTTCCCAAAGAGATGGGTTAGTTGTACTAGTAGTTGTCGTAGCCGTGAAGGTTATGTACATGTCCTCAGAATTAAGATTCCATGATGTTGCAGTGTCTGACAAGTTGTGTACGAATGGTATATAATACCGACAAGATGAGATTAAGACACATGTGCAACATCTGGGTATCTTTATTGTAGACGTTTCGCCATCCAGTGGCTTTATCAATACAAATTCTAGGACATAACTTGAAGACAGTAGAACTATGTACAGAAGATGAGGTAATCAGTCCCTCAACCTAGGAGTAGGTGCGAAGAGCACCATAGTCGTGGAGATTCCGAAGCAGAAGAAAGGATCCTGGCGCTTATATAGTAACGTCAGGTGTAGCCTACGACAACTACTACTACAACTAACCCATCTCTTTGGGAAGGACCTACTTCCACTGGGAATCCCGCCTACCAGTGAATATGCCCTCGTCTGCTTCACCTGATATTACTATATAAGCGCCAGGATCCTTTCTCGCTCAGAATCTCCAACTATGGTGCTCTTCCCGTTCTCACTAGTTCTTTGGGCAGACCTAAATCAACTTTGACAACCCCCTAAATAAAAACGGCTATTTGAGAGGGACCCGTCCTCCCAACTCTGAGTTCTTACCTCTCCCAGTTACCTACTCCCCAACTCTTGGGACATAAAAGGCTCCATCCTTCGCTTCATCTCCAATGTTTTTTATACCATGGAACAATGCCTTCTCCAGACTGGGACGACCACCTCAAAATTTAAGGGTGAGGGCTGATTACATCGTCTTCAAGTATCTTCCGCTTCTACAAATTTTCTGTACCGACTGAAAAAGCCATGGTGGCGAAACGTTTTGAAATAAAGATACCCAACTTTGATATTGTCTTACCAACAACCCGTCGGATTTTTTTACCATTTTAAAGTTCAATCTGTCTGCATGCAAAACAAGGGATCTTTGGAAAAGACCTACAAAAACAATTCGACAACCTCTATGTGAGAACGGCTGGGTTTGAGAGGACCCGTCCTCCCCAAAAATTTAGTTCTTTTCCTCTCCTATGACCTACGTCTCAACTCTTAGCGCATATATAAGGCTCCATCCCGTCGCTTCATCTCCATATTGTTTATACCATGGAACAATGCTCTTCTCCAGACTGAGGACTGACCACCTCAAAACTTTTAAAGGTGATGGACTGATTCATCGTCTTCAAGTATCTTCTGCTTCTATAACAGTTAGGTATCTTTATTATGAAACGTTTCGCCTACAACAGTGGCTTCTTCAGTCAATTACAGAAAAGGTGATAGAAGCAGAAGATACTCTGAAGACGATGTAATCAGTCCATCACCTTAAAGTTTTGAGGTGGTCAGTCCTCAGTCTGGAGAAGAGGCATTGTTCCATATATGAAACAATATGGAGAAGAAAGTGACAGGATGGAGCTTTATAGCGCCAAGAGGTGAGACGTAGGCCACTAGGAGATGTAAGAACTCAGATGTGAAAGGTTTAGGTCTCTCTCAAACCCAGCCCCTCTCACTAGTGGAAGTAGTCGAAGTTGATTGCAGGTCTGTACCAAAGATACCTTGTGTTGAGTGTTCTGACACGATTGAACAATTAAAATGGATTATAACAATACCGACAGGTGGCCAGGTAAGACACATATGCCAAACAGTAGGTTTCTTTATTATGTGAAACGTTTCGCCTACACAGTAGGCTTCTTCGCCAAGTACAGAAAAAGTTGATAGAAGCAGGAAGATACTTGAAGACGATGTAATCAGTCCAACACCCTTAAAGTTTTGAGGTGGTCAGTCCCTACAGTGGGAGAAGAGCAATTGTTCCATCGTATGAAACAATATGGAGAAGAAGTGACAGGATGGAGCTTTTATAGCGCCAGCGAGTATGAGAGTAGGCCCTAGGGAGGATGTAAGAACTCAGATGTTGAAGGTTAGGTCCCTCTCAAACCCAAGCCCCTCTCATAGTGGAAAGAGAGTAGTTCGACAGTTTTGATTGCAGGTCTGTACTCCAAGATACCCTTGTTTTGCAGTGACTGACAGATTGAACAATAAAAGGTTATAAAATACCGACAGGTTGCCAGGTAAGACACATTATGCACAGTTAGGTATCTTTATTATAAACGTTTCGCCTACACGTAGGCTTCTTCAGTCAAGTACAGAAAAGTTGTTAGAAGCAGAAGATACTTGAAGACGATGTAATCAGTCCATCACCCTTAAAGTTTTGAGGTGGTCAGTCCCTCAGTTGGGAGAAAGAGCCTTGTTCCATAGTATGAAAAACAATATGGAGAAGAAGTGACAGGATGGAGCTTTTATAGCGGCCGGAGGTGAGGAACGTAGGCCACTAGGAGATGTAGAACTCAGATGTTGGAAAGGTTAGTTCCCTCTCAAACCCAGCCCTCTCAAGGAAAAAGTAGGACCTCTGAAATTGGGAATGGACAGTGAGGATAATGAACGGGAAATGTGTTCCTTTTTTAAGGGATTTTTTTTGTATTTTTTACATAGGAAGATGTAAATGAGATTCCAGTACTTAACAATTATTTAGTTCCTGATGAATTTAAGTTAACTAATATTACTGTCACGAGGGAATGGTTATTAAACAGATAGACAAACTGAAACAAAATAAGTCCCCGGGACCCGATGGTTGTTTTCAAGGGTACTTAAGGAATGCAAGATGGAGCTTAGTCAGCCATTAACGAGTGTATTCAATGCGTCCATCCTTACCAGTGTTGTGCCAGAGATGTGGAAGATGGCTAATGTGGTTCTATATTCAAATCAGGGGATAAGTCCACTCCTTCAAATTACCGTCCAATAAGCCTGACATCTATAGTGGGCAAGTTATTAGAATCAATTATAGCTGACATTATCAGAAGTCACCTTGAAGAGCATAACTTGATAAATGAATCTCAGCATGGATTCACGAGAGGTCGTTCCTGCCTGACAAACTTACTGTCGTTCTTCAATAGAACATTTGAGGCAGTTGACAGTGATAAGGAATATGATATTGTTTATTTGGATTTTAGTAAAGCTTCGACAGAGTACCTCACAAGAGACTCTTAAGAAAAAGTGGCAGCTCACGGTATAGGAGGTAAAGTACTAGCAGGATTGAGGCATGGCTTACCAATAGAAAGCAGAGAGTTACCATTAATGGAGTGAAATCTGAATGGGGATTAGTCACTAGTGGCGTTCCACAAGGATCAGTTTTAGGCCCTCTCTTGTTCATAATTTACATTAATGACCTTGATGAAGGAATTACTAGTGACATGAGTAAGTTTGCTGATGATACAAAGATAGGCCGTATAATTCACTCTGAGGAGGATATCAATGAACTCCAGGACGATTTGAACAGATTAATGTCTTGGTCTGAGAAATGGCAGATGAAGTTTAATGTGGATATGTGTAAGGTACTTGCCCTTGGTAATGAAAATAACCCTCGAAGCTATAATCTAGGTGAAGTAGAGCTTGGTCATACAGAATGTGAAAAAGACTTGGGAGTCATGGTAAGCAGAAATCTAAAGCCAAGGTTGAGGGACTGATTACCTCATTCTCCTCCTCTCCTTACGCCTTCCTCTTTGTATTGGACTGATGAAGCCACTGTGTGGCGAAACGTTTCCTGAATAAAGATTCCCATATGCTGCATAAGTGTCTCAATCTTCAACTTGTCGGTTTTTCAAACCATTCATCACAAGACAGCAGTGCCTCAGCGTGCGCAACAAGGCCAACAGATTACTTGGATTTATCTCAAGAAGTATAAGTAACAGAAGTCCAAAAGTTATTTTACAGCTCTATACATCACTAGTGAGGCCTCATTTAGATTATGCTGCTCAGTTTTGGTCCCCTTACTACAGGATGGACATAGACTCATTAGAGAACATACAGAGAAGAATGACTAAAATGATTTACTGTGTAAGGAACCTCCCGTATGAAGATAGACTTAAAGCCTTAAATCTCCACTCTCTGGAGAGGCGTAGAATGAGGGGAGATATCATTGAAGTGTATAAGTGGATGACGGGCATAAATAAGGGAGACATTAATTAAAGTACTGAGGGTGTCGAACCAGGTAAGAACCCGGGAAATAATGGGTTTAAGTTGGAAAAATTTAGATTTAGAAAGGACATAGGTAAGTACTGGTTTTCTAACAGAGTTGTAGATGCGTGGAACAGGGTTCCCAGTGGGGTGATAGAGGCTAGGACCTTGGGTAGCTTTAAGAAGAGACTGGACAAATATATGAGTGGGAGGGGCTGGGTTTGATTGGTGTCAAGGGGTACGGGAGATATTTCTTGAGTAGCTTTAGGTAGATGTCGTTTTGATAAGGACCTGCCTCGTATGGGCCAGTAGGCCTTCTGCAGTGTTCCTACATTCTTATGTTCTTATGTTTTTAAGTTATGCTCTTCAAGGTGACTTCTGATAATGTCAGCTATAATTGATTCTAATAATTTGCCAACTATAGATGTCAGGCTTATTGGACGGTAATTTGTAGGAGTGGACTTATCCCCTGATTTGAATATAGGAACCACATTAGCCATCTTCCACATCTCTGGCACAACACTGGTAAGGATGGACGCATTGACTACACTCGTTAATGGCTGACTAAGCTCCATCTTGCATTCCTTAAGTACCCTTGAAAACAACTCATCGGGTCCCGGGGACTTATTTTGTTTCAGTTTGTCTATCTGTTTAATAACCATGTCCCTCGTGACAGTAATATTAGTTAACTTAAATTCATCAGGAACTAAATAATTGTTAATTACTGGAATCTCATTTACATCTTCCTGTGTAAAAACTGACAAAGGGAGGCCAAGCCCATGATGACACTCTTCAGGTCACTTGTTCTATCTAGGCTGGTAATAGGTAATAGTAATAGGTTTAGTGGAATAACAGAAAGGAGCAGGAAAGGTAAAGAGAGAGGAGGGTCATTAAAAATTTATTACACAATTAGTCGCAGTGCTGGGAATAAGATGGACGAGTTGAGACTAGTTGCTAGTGCAGGTAACATAGATGTATTTGCCATTACTGAGACGTGGTTTAATTCAAAAAGTCGGGACATGCCTGTAGAATGTCACATTCAGGGTTTTAAATTGTTCCAAGTAGATAGAAGTATCGGGAAGGGGGGTGGGGTGGCATTGTATGTCCGAGATCGCTTGAACTGTTGCATAAAAACGGGGTATTAAGTCTGAAGTAACACATACAGAGTCTGTTTGGATAGAATTTTCAGAGGGGCATGAAAAATTAATTTTAGGTGTGATATACCGTCCCCCAAATTTAGATAAGGACCAAGGGAAACTACTATGGGAGGAAATTGTTAGGGCCACAAGGCACGATAATGTAGTAATTCTAGGTGACTTTAACTTTAGTCATATTGATTGGAATTTCATGACTGGGAATTTAGAATCATACGATTTCTTAGAAGTAGTTCAGGATTGTTTTTTGAAGCAGTTTGTGAAAGAACCTACAAGGGGAAATAACCTGCTTGACTAATTCTGGCAAACAATCAATCCCTTGTTAATAATTTAGAAGTTTCAAAGGAACTGGGTGCTAGCGACCACAAATCAATTACATTTAGAATTGAATGGAAGTATGATAGTAGGGATAACTCAGTAACAGTCCCAGATTTTCGCTTAGCAGATTACGATGGGCTTAGAGAACACTTATCATCTGTTGACTGGGGTAATGAAGAGAGCTATCAATATGACAGTTTTCTGAACACAATACATGCTGCTCAAAGAAAGTATATCCCTTATAAGGAAATTAGATCAAATAGAAATGACCCAAAATGGATGAATAATAGGCTGAAATATCTACTAGGGCAAAAGAAAGGAATTTATAGGCGTATCAAAAGAGGCGAGGATCATCTTATGAATCAGTATATTGACATTAAGGGGGACATTAAAAAGGGGATAAGAAAAGCTAAAAGGGACTATGAAATTAAAGTTGCTAGGGATTCTAAAACTAACCCAAAAAGTTTTTTCCAGGTATATAGAACAAATGTCAAAGATAAGATAGGTCCCCTTAAAAATAACTATGGGCATCTTACTGACAAAGAGAATGAAATGTGCTCGATTTTAAATAATTATTTTCTCTCGGTTTTTACACAGGAAGACACTAATAATATTCGGTAATTAATTTTTATAGTGGATCAGGGAAGAAGATAAATTATGTAACATCACAGTCACTAGTGAAATGGTTGTGAAGCAGATAGACCGACTGAAGCAAAATAAGTCACCGGGTCCTGATGAGGTTTTTTCAAGGGTTCTTAAGGAATGCAAATGGAAGTCTGTGAACCATTAACTAATATTTTTAATTTATCTCTTCAAACAGGTGTAGTGTCTGATATGTGGAAGATGGCTAATGTAATTCCTATTTTTAAAACAGGGGACAAGTCGTTACCGTCAAATTACCGCCCAATAAGCCTGACATCAATTGTAGGCAAGTTGCTAGAGTCAGTTATAGCTGAGATTATAAGAAGCCATCTCGATAAGCATAGCTTGATTAATGATATTCAGCATGGATTCACAAGAGGCCGGTCTTGTCTAACTAATTTATTAACTTTCTTCAGTAAAGCTTTTGAGGCTGTTGACCACGATAAAGAATTTGATATTGTTTACTTAGATTTTAGTAAGGCATTTGATAGAGTTCCGCAACAAAGACTGTTGAAGAAAGTAGCAGCTCATGGCATTGGGGGAAGGGTGCTCTCGTGGATCGAGTCATGGCTCACAGACAGGAAGCAGAGAGTGTCCATAAATGGGGTTAAATCCGAGTGGGGATCAGAAACAAGTGGCGTTAAACAGGGATCAGTCTTGGGCCCGGTGTTGTTTATAATATATATCAATGATGTTGATGAAGGAATTGCTAGTGATATGAGCAAATTCGCCGATGACACGAAGATAGGTAGGATAATTGATTCAAACGTAGATGTTAGGGAACTTCAGGAGGATTTAGACAAACTCTACTCTTGGTCAGAAAAGTGGCAGATGCAGTTCAATGTAGATAAATGCAAGGTTCTGAAGCTCGGGAGTGTCCATAACCCTAGCACTTATAAGTTAAATAATGTGTTCATCAGTTACTAAAAACAACAGACATAGCCCCACTCCACAAAGGGTGCAGTAAAGCAACAGCAAAGAACTACAGACCAATAGCACTAACATCCCATATCATAAAAATCTTTGAAAGGGTCCTAAGAAGCAAGATCACCACCCATCTAGAAACCCATCAGTTACACAACCCAGGGCAACATGGGTTTAGAACAGGTCGCTCCTGTCTGTCTCAACTATTGGATCACTACTACAAGGTCCTAAATGCACTAGAAGACAAAAAGAATGCAGATGTAATATATACAGACTTTGCAAAAGCCTTCGACAAGTGTGACCATGGCGTAATAACGCACAAAATGCGTGCTAAAGGAATAACAGGAAAAGTCGGTCGATGGATCTATAATTTCCTCACTAACAGAACACAGAGAGTAGTCGTCAACAGAGTAAAGTCCGAGGCAGCTACGGTGAAAAGCTCTGTTCCACAAGGCACAGTACTAGCTCCCATCTTGTTCCTCATCCTCATATCCGACATAGACAAAGATGTCAGCCACAGCACCGTGTCTTCCTTTGCAGATGACACCCGAATCTGCATGACAGTGTCTTCCATTGCAGACACTGCAAGGCTCCAGGCGGACATCAACAAATCTTTCAGTGGGCTGCGGAAAACAATATGAAGTTCAACGATGAGAAATTTCAATTACTCAGATATGGTAAACATGAGGAAATTAAATCTTCATCAGAGTACAAAACAAATTCTGGCCACAAAATAGAGCGAAACACCAACGTCAAAGACCTGGGAGTGATTATGTCGGAGGGATCTCACCTTCAAGGACCATAACATTGTATCAATCGCATCTGCTAGAAAAATGACAGGATGGATAATGAGAACCTTCAAAACTAGGGAGGCCAAGCCCATGATGACACTCTTCAGGTCACTTGTTCTATCTAGGCTGGAATATTGCTGCACTCTAACAGCACTTTAAAGGCAGGTGAAATTGCCGACCTAGAAAATGTACAGAGAACTTTCACGGCGCGCATAACGGAGAATAAAACACCTCAATTACTGGGAGCGCTTGAGGTTTCTAAACCTGTATTCCCTGGAACGCAGGAGGGAGAGATACATGATTATATACACCTGGAAATCCTAGAGGGACTAGTACCGAAACTTGCACACGAAAATCACTCACTACGAAAGCAAAAGACTTGGCAGACGATGCACCATCCCCCAATGAAAAGCAGGGGTGTCACTAGCACGTTGAGAGACCATACAATAAGTGTCAGGGGCCCGAGACTGTTCAAAGGCCTCCCAGCACACATAAGGGGGATTACCAACAGACCCCTGGCAGTCTTCAAGCTGGCACTGGACAAGCACCTAAAGTCAGTTCTGATCAGCCGGGCTGTGGCTCGTACGTTGGTTTGCGTGCAGCCAGCAGCAACAGCCTGGTTGATCAGGGGCTGATCCACCAGGAGGCCTGGTCACAGACTGGGCCGCGGGGGCGTTGACCCCCGAAACTCTCTCCATTTAAACTCCAGGTTCCAGATTGCGAAAAGGACTTGGGGGTTATGGTAAGCAGCAACCTTAAACCAAGACAGCAATGTTGTTAGGTAAGACACATATGCAACAGTTAGGTATCTTTATTGTGAAACGTTTCGCCTACACAGTAGGCTTCTTCAGTCAAGTACAGAAAGGTTGATAGAAGCAGAAGATACTTCTGCTTCTATCAACCTTTCTGTACTTGACTGAAGAAGCCTACTGTGTAGGCGAAACGTTTCACAATAAAGATACCTAACTGTTGCATATGTGTCTTACCTAACAACCTGTCGGTATTTTATACCATTTTAATGTTCAAGACAGCAATGCCTAAGCGTACGTAATAAGGCAAATAGATTACTGGGATTTATATCAAGAAGTGTAAGTAACAGAAGTCCAGAGGTCATACTGCAGCTTTATACATCATTAGTAAGGCCTCACCTAGATTATGTAGCTCAATTCTGGTCTCCGTATTACAAAATGGACATACATTCGTTAGAAATCATTCAGCGTAAGATGACTAAATTAAAACATAGCATTAGAAATCTTCCTTATGAAGAAAGATTGAAGACTCTTAAGTTACATTCACTTGTTAGACGAAGAATGAGGGGAGACCTGATCGAAGTGTATAAGTGGAAGATAGGTATTAATAAAGGGGATATTAATAGGGTCTTGAGGATGTCTCTCCAAGAGAGAACCCGCAGTAATGGATTTGAGAGTAAGACACATGTGCAACATCTGGGTATCTTTATTGTAGACGTTCCGCCTTCCAGTGGCTTTATCAATACAAATTCCAGGACATAACTTGAAGACAGTAGAACTATGTACAGAAGATGAGGTAATCAGTCCCTCAACCTAGGAGTAGGTGCGAACAGCACCATAGTGTCTTACTCTCATCTTGTCGGTATTATATACCATTCGTACACAACTTGTCAGACACTGCAACATCATGGAATCTTAATTCTGAGGACATGTACATAACCTTCACAACTACGACAACTACTACTACAACTAACCCATCTCTTTGGGAAGGACCTACTTCCACTGGGGAATCCCGCCCACCAGTGAATTTGCCCTCGTCTGCTTCACCTGACGTTACTATATAAGCGCCAGGATTCTTTCTTCTGCTTCAGAATCTCCACGACTATGGTGCTGTTCGCGCCTACTCCTAGGTTGAGGGACTGATTACCTCATCTTCTGTACATAGTTCTACTGTCTTCAAGTTATGTCCTGGAATTTGTATTGATAAAGCCACTGGATGGCGAAACGTCTACAATAAAGATACCCAGATGTTGCACATGTGTCTTACTTCATCTTGTCGGTATTATATACCATTCGTACACAACTTGTCAGACACTGCAACATCATGGAATCTTAATTCTGAGGACATGTACATAACCTTCACAACTACGACAACTACTACTACAACTAACCCATCTCTTTGGGAAGGACCTACTTCCACTGGGGAATCCCGCCCACCAGTGAATTTGCCCTCGTCTGCTTCACCTGACGTTACTATATAAGCGCCAGGATTCTTTCTTCTGCTTCAGAATCTCCACGACTATGGTGCTGTTCGCACCTACTCCTAGGTTGAGGGACTGATTACCTCATCTTCTGTACATAGTTCTACTGTCTTCAAGTTATGTCCTGGAATTTGTATTGTTTAAAGCCACTGGATGGCGAAACGTCTACAATAAAGATACCCAGTGTTGCACATGTGTCTTACTCTCATCTTGTCGGTATTATATACCATTCGTACACAGTAATGGATTTAAATTAGAAAAGTTTAGATTTAGAAAGGACATAGGAAAGTATTGGTTTGGAAACAGGGTAGTTGATGAGTGGAACAGTCTACCTAGTTGTTAGGTAAGACACATATGCAACAGTTAGGTATCTTTATTATGAAACGTTTCGCCTACACAGTAGGCTTCTTCAGTCAAGTACAGAAAAGTTGATAGAAGCAGCAGAAGATACTTGAAAACGATGTAATCAGTCCATCACCCTTAAAGTTTTGAGGTGGTCAGTCCCTCAGTCTGGAGAAGAGCATTTTTCCCATAGTATGAAACAATATGGAGATGGAGTGACAGAATGGAGCTTTTTATAGCGCCAAGAGGTGAGACGTAGGCCACTAGGAGAGGTAAGAACTCAGATGTTGAAAGGTCAGGTCCCTCTCAAATCCAGCGTTTCTCACTAGTGGAAGTTGTCGAAGTTGATTGCAGGTCTGTCCCAAAGATACCCTTGTGTTGCAGTGTCTGACAGTTTGGGAACATTAAAATGGTATAAAATACCGACAGGTTGTTAAGTAAGACACATATGCAACAGTTAGGTATCTTTATTATGAAAGGTTTTGCCTACACAGTAGGCTTCTTCAGTCAAGTACAGAAAAGTTGATAGAAGCAGAGATACTTGAAAAAGATGTAATCAGTCCATCCCCCTTAAAGTTTTGAGGTGGTCAGTCCCTCAGTCTGGAGAAGAGCATTGTTCCATAGTATGAAACAATATGGAGATGAAAGTGACAGAATGGAGCTTTTTATAGCGCCAAGAGGTGAGACGTAGGCCACTAGGAGAGGTAAGAACTCAGATGTTAAAAGGTCAGGTCCCTCTCAAATCCAGCGCCTCTCACTAATGGAAGTTGTCGAAGTTGATTGCAGGTCTGTACCAAGATACCCTTGTGTTGCAGTGTCTGACAGATTGAAATTAAAATGGTATAAAATCCGACAGGTTGTTAGGTAAGGACACATATGCAACAGTTAGGTATCTTTATTATGAAACGTTTCGCCTACACAGTAGGCTTCTTCAGTCAAGTACAGAAAAGTTGATAGAAGCACAAGATACTTGAAAACGATGTAATCAGTCCATCACCCTTAAAGTTTTGAGGTGGTCAGTCCCTCAGTCTGGAGAAGAGCATTGTTCCATAGTTTTGAAACAATATGGAGATGAAGTGACAGAATGGAGCTTTTTATAGCGCCAAGAGGTGAGACGTAGGCCACTAGGAGAGGTAAGAACTCAGATGTTGAGCTCTTGCGCCTCATCCCTACCAACCCCAAGTCAGCTAGACTTTATGGTTTACCAAAGACCCACAAACCAAATGTGCCTATGAGACCCAATCCATCTGGTATCGGCAGCGCCCCTCACAGTCTAGCAGGAGTTTTGGCGAAATATTTGTCAAAGCTCCTGGGTACAATCAGTCAGGCTCATCTAAAGCATTCGGGTGACCTCCTTAACCGTATCAGGGATCTCGACATGAGTGATAAGAAGCTTGCAAGTTTTGACGTGACTGCCTTATTCACCCAAAGTCCCAGTTGATCAAGCCATTGATCTTCTTCGCAGGGTGATTAAAGATGATACAGAGTTACCTGTACCCCGCCAAGATTTTGTGAGCCTTGTCGAACTTTGTGTTCGTTATAACTGTTTTAGGTTCGAGGACAAGAAGTACAAACAACTCTTCGGACTAGCCATGGGATCCCCCTTAGTGCAGTTCTTGCCAATTTATATATGGAGGACCTGGAATCAAGAAGGATCCTCAATAACATCCCTCGTTCAGTTACTTGGATGCGGTACGTAGATGATATTTTGGTCATTGTACCAAAAATCTTGACGTACAGGGCATCCTCAACACCATCAACACTCTGGAACCTACTTTTTAAATTTACTCTAGAGGAGGGAAGGCAACCAGTTACCTTTTCTCGACGTTCTCTTACGCACAGGGGAAAAGCAAACTTTCTTTTAAAGTCTACGGAAGCCTACCCACAAGAATGATCTTCTACATTTCTTCTCTCACCATGACACAAGAACTAAAAGAGGGGGTAGTTATTGGCTTCTTCTGAGAGCCTACAGAATTTCCAGTCCGCAGTTCCTCGAAGAAGAATGTACATACATCACCAACTCTTTTAGTTCACTACACTTTCCCCTACATTCATACGTGACTGCAGGAAACGTGCAACACGTATCCTCAGCAAGACCAACACCTATCAAATTTGGAAGAAAAAGCCTCCAAGTTACATCGTTTTACCGGTCAGCAAAGTTGCCACTAATGTTTCAAAAAAGTTTGACAGAAAACTGGCTAAAATATCTACCAGCTCTTCAACTACTATTAGGAACCCGATACAAAAACCCAAGCATGATTCTGGGGACAAGTGCAGGAATCTACACTATACCATTGTGGGGGGGTGTGACAAGTATATGTAGGGGAAAACAGCCAGAATCTGGACATTAGGAAAAGCAGGAACACAAAAATGCTTGGGAGAAATGATTTACCGCAAAAACGCATGTGTTCAACATAGAGACGATGTTGGAACCTCATGAAAAATTTAAAAGAAGCGAAACTAGTTATTAAAGAAGACGACTTAAGACGGAGAAAATGCATTGAAGCTGCACTAATTCTGTCAGTAACACTATAAAGCAAAATCCGGTAGTTACAGTATTTCAAAATTACTAAGCAAGAGGATATTACCATCCTGGGAACTGGTGTTACTTGATGCCAGCAGGTCCCTCTCTAACCTCACCTCCTTAGTTCCATTACTATACTATACTACTACCCCTCTACCACGCTTCACCTCACCTGACTCCCACCACTATATATATGTTTGTTTTCTTAGTTTTCTCTGTATTAGGGGCTGAAGAAGCCACTCGTGGCGAAAACGTTTCCTTTAATAATGTCTGAATGTAATAAGTGTCTTTTTCCACATCTTGTCGGTATCACCATACCATTTCCTCATTGACTGAAGAAGCCTACTGTGTAGGCGAAACGTTACATAATAAAGATACCTAACTGTTGCATATGTGTCTTACCTAACAACTGTCGGTATTTTATACCATTTTAATGTTCAATTGTCAGACACTGCAACACAAGGGTATCTTGGTACAGACCTGCAATCAACTTCGACAACTTCCACTAGTGAGAGCGGCTGGATTTGAGAGGGACCTGACCTTTCAACATCTGAGTTCTTACCTCTCCTAGTGGCCTTTCCCTCTCACCTCTTGGCGCTATAAAAAGCTCCATTCTGTCACTTCATCTCCATTTTTGTTTCATACTATGGAACAATGATCTTCTCCAGACTGAGGGACTGACCACCTCAAAAATTTAAAGGGGGATGGATGATTTACATCGTTTCAAGTATCTTCTGCTTCTATAATTTTCTGTTATTGACTGAAGAAAACCCACTGTGTAGGCGAAACGTTTCAAAATAAAGATACCCAAACTGTTGCCCTATGTGTCTTACCTAACAACCTGTCGGTATTTTATACCATTTTAATGTTCAATCTGTCAGACACTGCAACACAAGGGTATCTTCGGTAAGGCCTGCAATCAACTTCCTTACCCAGTCATCCCTTCCAAAGCTTCCATTCCTCCAGACTTACCAAAAACTTCCACTTTCCTCTGCATCCACTTCGCAACTCCACCACAACCAAACTCATTCAGGTCCAACTCCACCTCCTCCAGACAAATCCCCTCAAAACCTAAACTCTACCCCCAACTTCTGACGGAAGACCAAAGAACATAAAAACAGATTTCGTCATCCATCTCTTCCTCCCCCTCCAGGAAAGGAGTCCGTAGCACCTACAAAACAATCCACTGATGGCACCACTATCACGGCTTTGATCAAACTCTCCCCCCGACATGAACTTTGCTAGACGAAACCAATTAAATCACGTTTAAAGGTGATTCAGTTCAACTACTTCTTACTTTTCAATTAGACAACTAACTGCGAGCTCCTTGATGCGAGAGGCAGATACTGTTTTGCTATACAGTACCTGCCTCAAGCCCTCAATGTATCCGCCATTATGGTTTATACTCACTTTACAGGTCCCCCTATTGAATCCCACGATTGGGGTTGCCATCCTTGTCAATTCCAACATAATTAAACATGAATTTCTCCCACTCCCTTTTATTCACCAACACTGTCTTGCGGTCAGAATACACACCACCTTGGCCCCTTTATCTTTTTCACCACCTATGCTCGCCCAAAACACTACTCTCAACATACACGACCTTTCCTTAGTCTTCAACTACACCAACACACCAACTTACCTACTAGCTGACATGAATGCCAAACACACTGCCTTTCATCACACCAGTAAAACCAACTTGGTCACCAATTACTCAACTTCACAAACCATAAACACCTAATTCATCTTGGCCCAGACTTCAATACCTTCTTCAACCACACGGGCCAAGGCAAACCAGACATCATTCTGGCAAACCGAGCCAGCTCTCTATTTCAACATTACATCTCACCTGGCCCTATTACAGGCTCTGATCACATCCCAGTCATCTTACACATCTCCTCCAACCCTATCCTCATTCCAACCACACCTTCATTCTCCTACAAGAACGCTGACGGGGATGCTTTCAAACAACAAAATAGACAATTTAACCTCACCTATGACTACAACAACAAACCTATCTCTGACATCGATACTCAACTTGATCTCATCCAGGACACCATTACACAAGCAGCCAACATCGCAATACCAAGAAAACTCACACCACTCGTTATTCTTCAAACCGTCACTCAGAACAAGAAGACTAATTATCTGTTTACCACAACCGCTTCCTCTACAACACACATAGATTTAATCAAGCCCGATTAGATCTCACTTACCTTAGAAACAACATTTTACACAGCCTAGACCAAGACCACAACAATCACTGGTCACGACTAATACAACAAGCGGACAGGCAGCGTGTTAAAAACACTAAAGCCTTCTGGAACTTTATCAAAAAATCAGAGGCACTACTCCCACCAACAAATTCAAACACATCACCCACAAACAAAACACATCTCAGACCCACAGGCTGCTACCCAAAATCTTCAAACACATCTGGGGGAACATCTTCCACGCTCACCCACCTCACCCTAACGTTATTCAACACATTCAGAACATAGAACACTGGAACACTGCACACACACAAGAAACAACACCAGACAGCCACATACATCTAGACACTCTTACCTCCTCCAAGAACTCGACACTCCTTTCACCAACACAGACATTAAAACTCTCCTCAGACACCTTCCTCCAAAGGCTCCTGGTGCCTCTGGCCTAAACCATATTATCCTGAAACACCTTCCTGACTCTATCATTACTGCCTACACAAACCTCCTCAATGCCTCCCTTGCCTCTGGATACTTCCCTTCCTCTTCAAAGCTGCTACTGCTATCCTCCTTCCTAAACCCAATAAAGACACTCTGACCCTAGAAACTATCGCCCTATCAGCCTCCTCGAAACTTTAGGAAAACTCTTTGAAAAACTCATTAATCATCGCCTTCGCAGATACCTGGAACATAATTCTCTACTTCAGATGGCCAGTTTGGCTTCAGAACACACAGATCCACACAGGATGCCATTAACATCATTCTCAACTACATCCACATAAACACAAAACAAAGAAACAGGACAGCCCTGGTTGCAAAAGACGTTGAAAAAGCTTTTGACACTGTGTGGCACGAGGGGCTCAAGTACAAACTCTGCACTACTTCAACCTGCCTCTCAATACTCGTAAACTCCTCTGCAACTTCCTAGACGGCCGTACCATGAGAATCAAATTCCAAGGCTGTTACTCTGACTACTTCACACTAAATGCTGGATTTACCCCAGGGATCTGTCCTTTCCCCTACCCTCTACATTTTATACACTAACGACATTCCAACACCTATATACCACAACTCCATCACACTAGCCTATGCAGACGACATTACACAACTTATCACTCATGCCAATATAGATACACTCACACACAAAACACAAAATGAGGTTGACAGGATAGCCATCTGGGAACAAAAATGGAGGATCAAAACCAATGCAGCAAAATCCAGCATTACGTATTTTAACTACAGGAAACGTGATCCTCCATTACCTGTCGAACTCAGAACAGCTGACACCCGCACTTACTTCCCTATCACACAATCTGTCACTGTCCTTTGGCGTTAATCTTGACTACCTTCTTCGTTTACACGGACACATTCACTCAAGGCATGACAATAGCTAGTAAGGCCCTTGCGGGCCTCTACAAGCTGAAACATGCCTCTCAACGCACCAAACTACACCTCTACAAATCCCTAATACTCCTCTGATAACTTACTCTCCTCTAGCCCTCTCTCTTGCAGCAAAAACAAACTTACTTAAACTGCAGCGTGTCCAGAACAAGGCGCTGCGCTGGGTGCTTGATGTCAGATGGGAGGACTTCGCCACAAGCGAGTCTCTCCATGCCCAGTTAGGGCGTCCCTGCGCTGAATCTGTACTGGAAGAGGCTCAGTGACAGACAGATAGACAAACTTGAGACACGACATGACTACTGGACCTCTCTCCTTGACGAAGACATTCGCAGACCCACAAACCAACACAACCTTTTCTACTCCTTGCATGATCCTGCTCCTAACCCTACTTTACAAATAACCTTGGATCCGCTGACAGGTACCTTCTAAGAAAAGGTACCATTCTCTGACCCACGTTCGCCTTAGCTTTTTTGGGTTAAGACATGACTCAGTTCTGCACTCCTCTCTAGCTCTAAAGGTCGCAAGTCCCTTTACTCCCAGCTCACCCCACCGGAGTCCCAACAGAAGAACCGGGAAATTTTTTTTTTCAATATCTGTCCCCCGATCGCCTTTCTTTGGGAAAAACCCCGTTA
>NC_069408.1:55504481-55522063 GCF_026875155.1 Cherax quadricarinatus | reverse complement strand
TTTTCCCCCCTTTCCCCCCTCCACCCCCTTTCAACTCTCCAAAGCCGCTTCACCTTCTCCACACACCTGCACACTTCTCCATTACCCTTCCACATTTCGTCCACCACCGCCCCAAAACCCCCTTCCACACTCCTCCACCACCCCTCCTCATTCCTCAACACTCCTCCACCACCCTTTAACATTCCTTTTCCCATCACTCCACAATCCTCCACCACCCCTTTATTCTCGAAAACCTCGACACTCCCCGCCTCGCCTCACACTCTTCCCCCAACCCCTCATGCTTCTCCACACTCCTCCACCTCCCTCCAACTTATCAACTTCCTTTCACCCCTTACCACAAACTCCACTCTCCCACCATTCCAAAACTCCTCAACCAAAACCTTCTTCATTATACACCCCTTCACACTCTTCCAACACTCCTCCACCCCTTCCACACTCCTCACCCCCCTGTCCACACTCCTCCACCACCCCTGCACTCTCATCCACCACCCCTTGCACACTCATCCACCACCTTTCCACACCCCTTCACTACCCCCCACACCCCACCACACCTCACACTCGTTCACCCCCCCTCCACACTCCTCCACTACACCTTAACGTCCTCCACTACTGCTCCACACTTCTCCACCAATCTTTCACACTCGCCACCACCCAACCACACTCCTCCACCAACCCTCCACACTCCTCCACCATCCCTTCACACTCCACCAACCTGTCCACACGCCTCCACAAACCACTCTACTCTCCTCCACATGTCTCCTCCACACTCCTCCATTACAAGGTTCACTCTCATCCACAACCTTCTCCACACTCCTCTACCCACCTGTCCACACTCCAACCTCCCCACCCCTCCACACTCCTCCACTATCCCCTCCAAACTCCAACATTACATTCCACACTCCTCAACCACCCCTCCACACTCCTCCACTCTTCCTCCACACTCCTCTATTACAAGACCACTCTCCTCCACCACCCCTCCACACTTCTCCACCACCCCTCCACACTTCCCTAACCAACCCTATACACTCTCCACCCCCCCTCCACACTCCTCCACCACCCTCCACCACCATCACATCCTCCCACCACCTGACCACACTCATCCAAGTACCCCTCCATATTCCTCCACACACTTCCACATTCCTCCACCACCCCTCCACACTCCTCCTACACCTCCCCTCACACCCTCCAATACTCCTCCACACTCCACCACACTTCTTCCACCACTACTTCACACTTCTCCAACCACTCATTCACCACTCCTCCAATACCCATGGAAGCACACTTCCTCCACCCACACTCCCTCCACCCACCCTTCCCCACTCCTCTTCCATCGCTCACATGGCTCCACCACTCCTTCACACTTCCCAATACCCCTCCACAAAAATCACCACCACCCTTCCACACTCCTCTACACTCCTCCACCACCCCTCCACACTCCTCCACTACAACTCCACACTCCTCCAACCATTCGCTCCTCACTAACCCCTCTTCACTCCGTCCACTACTTCTCCACACTCTCCACCACCACTTCTCCACAACTCCTCCCACCACCTATCCGCACTCTTTCACCTCCTGTCCACACTCCTCCACACCCCTGCACACTCATCCACCGCCCCTGCACACACCTCCACAACCCTTCCACACTTCCTTCACTACCCCTCCACACTCCACCATCCTCCACACTTTCTCCACCCCTCAACACCCTTCACTACCCCCTGCAACCTCCAATACCCCTCACACTCGTCCACCACCCATCCACACTCCCTCCACACCCCTCCACACTCTACCAAACCACAACTCTTCTTCACCACCCATCCACACTCCTCCACCACTCCTTAACTACTCTCCACTACCGGCTCCACACTCACTCATCACACCCCTCCACACTCGTCCACCCACCCCCTCCACACTCTCCACCAACCCTCCACACTCCTCCACCACCCTCCACACTCCTTCACCACCTTCCACACGCCTCCACCATCCCCTCTTTCTCTTCTCCCACTACTCCTCCACACTCCTCCATTACAAGTTCATCTTTCATCCACACCCCTCCACACTTCCCTCCCACACCTGTCCACATTCTCTTATACCACCATCCCTCCACACTCCTCCACTATTCCCTCCACACTCCTCCATTGCAAGACCACTCTCCTCCACCACATCTCCACACTACTCCACCACCCCTCCCACACTTTCTCTACCAACAACCCTCCACACCCTCCCATCACCCTCCACACTCCTCCGCCACCCCCTCAAACTCCTCCACTCACTCTTCCACACTCCTCCACCACTCCCCACACTCCACCACCTCCACTAGTCCAGCTCCCTCCAATACCCCTCCACACTCCTCCACCATCCCTTCACACTCCTCCTCCATCGCTCCACCTCCTCCACCACTCCTTCATACTTCTCCACCACCATTCACAATTCTCCACCACCCATGCACACTTCTTTCTCCACCACCCTTCCCACACTCCTCCACGCTCCTACACCACCACTTCACACTCCTCCACCACCCCTGCACACTCCTACACCTCCCATGCACACTCTTCAACCACCCCTATACACTCCACCACCGCTCCACACTCCTCCAACACCTTTCCACGCTGTGTTAGGTAAGACACATGTGCAACAGTTAGGTATCTTTATTTCGAAACGTTTCGCCTACACAGTAGGCTTCTTCAGTCGAGTATAGAAAAGTTGATAGAAGCAGAAGAGACTTGAAGACGATGTAATCAATCCATCACCCTTAAAGTTTTGAGGTGGTCAGTCCCTCAGTCTGGAGAAGAGCATTGTTCCAAAGTTATGAAACAATATGGAGTTGAAGTGACAGGATGGAGCCTTATATAGCGCCAGGAGGTGAGACAGGTCACTAGTAGAACGCAGATGTTGGGATGTCAGGTCCCTCTCAAATCCAGCCGCTCTCACTAGTAAGGTAGTCGAAGTTGATTCCAGGTCTGTACCAAGATACCCTTGTGTTGTGGTACACACCTGGAATCAACTTCGACTACCTCTACTAGTGAGAGCGGCTGGATTTGAGAGGGACCTGACATCCCAACATCTGCGTTCTACTAGTGACCTGTCTCCACTCCTGGCGCTATATAAGGCTTCCACCTGTCACTTCAACTCCATATTGTTTCATAACTTTGGAACAATGCTCTTCTCCAGACTGAGGGACTGACCACCTCAAAACTTTAAGGGTGATGGACTGATTACATCGTCTTCAAGTCTCTTCTGCTTCTATCAACTTTTCTGTACTCGACTGAAGAAGCCTACTGTGTAGGCGAACGTTTTCGAAATAAAGATACCTAACTGTTGCACATGTGTCTTACCTAACAATCTGTCGGTATTTTATACCATTTTAATGTACAACCTTTCCACGCTCCTCCACCTTCCCTCCACACTCCTCCACCACCCTCCACGCTCCTCCACCACTCCTCCACACTCATCCCCACCCTCCACAACTCCTCCACCACACCTCCCAACACTCCTACACACTCCTCGACCACTCTCCACACTACTCCTCCATCGCTACACACTCCACCACATACCCATCACACTTCATTACCACCCCTCCTCACCCCTCCACCTCCCTCACACACTTCCAGCAACCCTCAATGCTTCTCTACACTCCTCCACCAACCCTACACACTCCTTACTCCATCCTTCCACACTCCTTCACTCCCCTCGACACTCCTCCACCAACTACTCCACACTTATCTACCACCCTCCACACTCCTCCAAAATACTCCACACTCTTCTACTATCCTCTTCACTCTCTCCACTATCTCCTCAGACTCTTCCCACTATCGCCCTCCTCCCACCTCCAATATTCCTGCATCACTCCTCCTCCATCCCCCACAATCCTCCATTACGCCCTTGTGGCACTTCTGATCTGCACCCTCACTCAATCACTCCTCACCAATCCTCCACACTAATCCTCAACCTGTCCACACTCCTTTCCGCCACCACTCCACACTCCTACAACACTCCTCCACACGACTCCTCCACCCCTCCACAATAATTCACAAGTCCCTCCACACTCCACCACTCTCCACACTCCTCCACCACAACCACACCTCCATAACTCCAAAATCTTTCAACCCTCCACCACTCCTCCACACTCCTCCACCACCCATCCACACTTCTGCCAACCCTCCACACTCCTCACCACCCCTCCACACTCTCCACCACCCCCCCACACCTCCTCCATACTCCTCCACCACCCTTCTACACTCCTCCTCCCATCGCTCCAAACTCCTCCACCTCTGCATTCACACTTCTCCTCCACAACTCCCAACCACACCTCTACCACCCTTTCACCAGTCCTCCCTCACACCTCCACACTCCTCAACACTCCTACACACTCCTTCACACCACCTTGAACACTTCCTCGTCCATCGCTCCCCCACCCTCCACCAACTCCTCAGCACTCGTTCACTACTCCTCCACACTCTTACAGCACGTCTCCACACTCCTCCACGCACAAGTCCCCACACTCCTTCCTCGCACTATTCATACTCCTACTCCTCCACCTCCCCTGCAACACTCTTCCAACACTCCTCCACTACCACTCCACACTCCTCCACCACCGCTTCATACTTCTCACAACCCTCTGCATTCCCCCTCTCCTCCATCACACCTCTGCAGTCTCCAAGGACAGCT
Source organism: Cherax quadricarinatus (assembly GCF_026875155.1). Taxonomy (NCBI): domain Eukaryota; kingdom Metazoa; phylum Arthropoda; class Malacostraca; order Decapoda; family Parastacidae; genus Cherax; species Cherax quadricarinatus. The sequence goes on along the minus strand of NC_069408.1, from coordinate 55,517,398 downwards.
CCACACTCCTCCCACCACCCCTCCAAACCTCCTCCACATCCTTCACACTCCTCTACCACACCCTTTGAACACTCTCTTCCATCACTTCAACGCCACTCCTCCACCACACCTTCATACGTTCTCGACCACCCCTCCACACTCCACCACCTCCCCTCCCCACTCTTCCAACCACCCTCAATGCTTCTCCACACTCCTCCACCACCCCTTCACACTTCTCTTCCCATCTTCCACACTCTTGCACCTACCCTCCACACTCCTCCACCAACCCCTCCACACTAATCCACCCTCCTTTCCACACTCCTCCACCACAACTCCACACTCCCAATTCGCTTCACACTTCTCCACCACACCTGCACACTCCTCCATCACCCCTCCACAGTCTCCACCACCGCTCTCTCACACTCCTCCACACTTCCTTCCGCAACCCCTCCACACTTACCTCAAACTCTCCACCACACCCTTGAAACACTCCACTTCCATCAACAACCACACTCCCTCCACCGCCCTTCTTATTTCTCGACCAACCCTCACTCTCCTCCACCTCCCCTCCACGCTCTCCACCACCTCTTCAGTGCTTCTCCACTCATCCTCTACCACCCCTCCCACAGTTCTCCTCCTCCATTTCTTCCACACACTCCCTTCACCTACCCTCCACACTCCTCCACAACCCTTCACACTTATCCACCTCCCTTAGACAACTCCCTTCACCATTCACCACTCCTCAACCACACCTCCTCACGTTCCTAACACCACCCAACCACACCTCTTCCGAAACAATTCTCCACATCCTCCAACCACCTCTCCACACTCCTTCACCTCCTCTCCACACCACTCCTCCAGTCCACCCTGCACACTCATCCACCATCTCCCTGCACAACTCCTCCACCACATGTCCACATCAGCCTCCACCACCTCCCTACTATCCTCCACTATCCTCCTCCACACCTCCATCCATTATAAGTTGTCTCTCAATCCAAAACCCCTTCAACTCTCCTCCACCACCTGTACCGACTCCTCCACCACCACCCCTCCCACACTCCTCCATTACAGACCACTCTCCCCACCACCCCTAAACACTTCTCCAACCACCCCTTCCATACTTTCTATACCAACCCTCCAGCACTCCTCCACACCACACCTCTACACTCTCCACCACCCATCCACATACCTCCACCACATATCCACATCAATACCACATCCCCTCCACATTCCTCCAGCATCCTTTCCAGACTCCTCCACCACCCATCCACACTCCTCACCCCCCTCCACACTCCTCCAACACCCTCCCACACTCCTCCACAACCCTTCCATCACTCCTCATCCATCGCTCCAACACTCCTCCACCACCCCTCCACACACTCCACCAACCACCCTTCCACACTCCTCCACACTCCCAATCACCCCTCCCACTCCACCATCCACCCCTGCACACTCCTCCACCTCACCTGCACACTCCTCCAACACCCCTCTACACTCCTCCACCACACTCCACACTCTCAACCACAATTCTAACACTCCCTCACTTCCCGCCACACTCCTCCACCCACCCTCCACACTCATCCACCATTCACTCCACACTCCTGCCCACCCCTCCACAATCCTCCACTACCCGTCCAAACTCCACCACCCGTGCACACTCATCCACCACCCATGCACACTCCCCCACCACCCATCTAACAATCCTTCACTACACATCCACACTCCACCACACTTCTCCACCCCCTCAACACTCCTTCACTACCCCTCCACATTCCTCACACCACCCTGCACACTCCTCCACACTCCTCTCACCACTCCGTCAAAACTTCCTAGACCATATCCCTCACTCCTTCACCACCCTCCACACATCTTTCTCCATCAAACCCCCTCCACACTCCTCCACCAACCACCCCCACACTTCTCCAACACCCCTCCACACTTCTCTACCACCACACATCTCCCCCTCCCCTCCACACTTCTCTACCCCCCTCCATCACTTCTCCACCACCCTCCACACTCCCCCACGAGCCCGCCACACTCCTGCACATCCTGTCCACACTCCTCCACCACCGCTGCACAAAAAAACTCATCCACCACCTTCCCTGCACACCATCCACCACTCCCTGCACACTTCCTCCACCACCCGTGCCAAAATCCTTCGCTACCCCTGCACTCTCCACCATTCCTCCACACTTCTTTCTCCCCCCTCATCACTCTTTCACTACCACCCTCCACACTCCTACGATAACACCTCCAACAGCTCCTCACCGCCCCTTCTTATTCCTCGAACAACCCTCAACACTCCTCCCACCTCCCCTCCACGCTCCTTGAAGAAGGGGGGGGGGGGGGGGCGGTGCCGGGAAGTGCTTCTCCACACTCCTCGCCACCCCTCCACACTCCTCCTCCATTCTTCCACACCTCCTTCACCTACCCTCAACACTCCTCCACAACCCATTCACCACTTATCTACCTCCTTTCGCACGTCCTCAACCACACCTCCACACTCCTACAACCACCCATACCACACTCTTCCAAACACTTCTCCACAATCCTTCACCATATCTCACACTCCCTCCACCACCCCTGCACACTCATCCACCACCTGTCCACACTCCTCCTCCACCCCTGCACACCTCATCCACCACCCCTCACCCTTTCCCACCACCCTTCCACACTCCTTCCTACCCCTCCACACTCAAACCACTCTTCACATTTCTCCACCCCCCTCAAACACTCCTTCACTACGTGATACCCAATGTTGCACATGTGTCTTAATCTCATCTTGTCGGTATTATATACCATTCGTACACAACACACTCCTTCACTACCCCTCCACACTCGTCCACTACCCCCTCCACACGTCCTCCACCACCCCTCTAGTCTATCCTCCACTATCTCCTCCTCACTCTCCAACACAAGTTCACACTATCATCCACAACCCCTCCACACTCCTCCACACCACCTGTGTCCACTACTCCTCCACCACCCCTGCACACTCTCCAACCACCCCTCCACCCTTCTTCCACCACCCTTCCACACTCCTTCACTACCCATACCCCTCACACTCCACCACTCCTCCAACATTTCTCCACCCCCTCAACACACCCCTTCACTACCCCTCCACACTCCTCCATCCACCCCTCCAACACTCCTCCACCACCCCTCTACATCCACCACTATCTCCTCCTCACTCCTACTCTCCTCCATCACACTTCACTATCATCAACTACCCCTACACACTCCTCCAGCACCTTTCCACACTCCTCCACCACCCCTCCACCTCCTCTAATACCCCTCCACACTCCCAGCACACCCCACCACCATTCCATCACACTCCTCCACGCTCCACACTCCACCACCACCCCACCACACTTTTCCACCACCCTTCCACACGTCCTCCACACTCCTCCACCACCCCCTCCACACTCGCTCCACCACCCCTCCACACTCCTCCACATCCCTCCACACTCCTCCATTACAAGACCACTCTCCTCCAGCACCCCTAAACACGTTCTCACAACCCTTCAAACACTTCTCTAACCACCCTATCCACACTCCTCCACCACCCCTCCACCCTTCTCCACCACTCCCCCCTCCACACTTTCCTATGACCCCTCCACACTCCTCCACCACCCACTCCAAACACTCCACATTCCCTTCCACACACCTCCACCACCCTCCCACACTCCTCCCACCCTCCCCCTCCACATTCCTTCCACACTCCTCCAACCACCCTTCCAAACTACTCCTCCATCGCTCCCGCTCTTCTCCACCAGTCTTCACACTTCTTCAATACCCCTCCAACGCTTCTCCAACACCCTTCCCACACTCATCCACACTCCTAAAACCACCTCTCCACAATTCCTCCACGACAAACTACCACTCCTTCCACTATTCACACTCCTCAATCTACCCCTCCACACTTCTTCCACCACTCCTCCACGCTCCTCCACCAGCCCGCCACACTCCTCAACCTCTGTCCACACTCCTCCACCACCACTCCACACTCAATCACCACCCCTGCTCACCTCCCGAACACCAGTCCAAAATCCTTGCTACCCCTCCACAACTCACACCACTCCTCACCTTCTCCACCCCCCTTCCACACTCCTCACATACCCTAAACACATCGTCCACCACTTCCTTCACACTCCTCCCACCACCCCTCCCACTCCTTCAACAACACCTCCACAGCACCTTCACCACCCTCCACACTCCTCCACCACAACCTTAGCCACTCCTCCACAAACCGCCACGATTCCCACCACCCTAAACACTCGTCCACCACACCTCAACACTCCTCCACCAACCCTCCACACTCCCACACCATCCCGTTCACTCGTCGGGCTCCTCCACCACCCCCACTCTCTTCCACTATCCCCTCCACACTCCACCATTTACAAGTCCACACTCCTCAACCACCCCTCCACAACCTCCCTATTCCCTCCACACTCCTCCATTACAAGACCACCTCCTCCAACACCCCTCCACACTTCTCCACCAACCTCCACACCCTCCACCACCGTCAACCTCCATCCACCACCCCTTCCACACTAATCACCACCCATCCACAACTCGAAACCCACGCTGTCCACACTTGTCCCACCTCTCCTTCACACATCTCACCCACCCTCGACACTTCACACCACCCTTTCCACACTCCTCTACACTCCTCCACCACTCCTCACATCTCCTCCTCCCACCCCTGCACACCCTCCACCTCCCCTGCCACACCTCCTTCACCACCCCTCTAACACTCCTCCACAACCACTCCAACACTACTCCACAATCTTTCCACACACTCCTCCACCTTCCCGCCACACTCCTCCATCACCCCCACACTCCTCCAACCACTGATGCACACTCAAACCGCCCCCCTCCACACTCCCCAACCACCCCTCCACCCTCCTCCACCCACCCTTCCACCCTCTTCCATAACCTCTCTTGTCTTCTCCACACACCTCCACCACCCCTATACACCTACTCCAATCCTTCCCACACGCATCACCTCCCCTAAACACTCCTCCACCCCTCCTCCACACTTATCCACCGACCCACCACACTCCTCCAACACACCTCCACACTCCTCTACTATCCCCTCCATTCTCCTCTACTATCCCTTTCTCATTCTTTCACTATCCCCTCCACTCTCCTCTACTATACCCTCCACACTCCTCTACTATCCTCTCCTCTCTTCTCCACTATCTCCTCAAGACTCTTCCACTATCTCCTCAAGACTCTTCCACTACCCCCTCATCACTCCTCCTCCATCAATCCTCCATTACCCCTTTACACTCCTCCACCCCTCCTAAAAACTCCTTCACCAACCTCCACACTAATCCTCAACCTGTCAACACTCCTCCACCACCCATCCGCACTCGTTCACTACTCCTCCACACTTCTACAGCACCACTCCACTCTCCTACAACACTCCTCCACACTACTCCCCCACCCCTATACAATATTCCACAACCAGTCAACACTCCCACCACTTCCTCCACAATCCTCCACCACACCTCCACCCACCTCCAAAACCCCTCCACTCTCCACAACTCCTCCACACTCCTCCACCACTCATCCACACTACTCCACAAAACCCCTCCACACTCTTCCAAACCACTCCACAATCCTCCCCACATCCTCCACCACCCTTCCACCCTCTCCCTACAATCGCTCCCACACTCCTCCACCAATGCTTCATACACTTCTCCTCCACAACTCCACACTACTTCACTCACCCTTCCACAGTCTTCCACCACCCCTCTTTACTCCTCCACACTCCTTCACACACCCTTGACTTCCTCCTCCACAACCCCTTCGCACTTCTTGACCACACCCTCCAGCATCCCTCCACCTCCCCCTCCCTCACTCCTCCACCACCCCTCCATTCATTCTCCACAATCCTCCACCACCCCCACATCCCTCCTCCATCCTGCCACACTCCTTCACCTCCCTCCACACCCTCTCACATCCCTCCATTCACAATCCACCACCTCTCCACACTCACCGCAATCCACACACCACCACACCTATTCACACATCCACCACCCCTCCACACATCTTCCTCCACTTCCTCCACACTCCCTTCACAACCACTTTTTCCGCTCCAAACTTCTCCCCCACCCCCCACACTCCTCCCCCACACTCCTCCCCCACTCCCCCACACTCCTCCACCCTCTTCTTCAAACAATTTCCACCACCCCTCCACACTCCACACACTCTCCCACTCGTCCACAACATTCACACTCTCCACCACACTCTACACTCATCCACTTCTCGCAACACCCGTGAACACTCCTCCTCCATCACTCCACACTCCTCCACACCCCTTCATACTCCTCGACAAACCCCTCCACACTCCTCCATCCTCCTTTTTCCACACTCCCACCATTCACACTCCCAACCACAACCTCCACACTCTACACCACCCCAGAGGTCCGAGCGTCGATCTCAACACTCCTCCAACATGCTCCACCACATCTCTACACTCCTTCACACTCCTATCTACACTCCACCCCCCCCTCACACTCCTTCACTACTCTCCACACCCCTCCTCCACCACCTCCACCATGCTCGTTTCACCACCCCACCACAACTCCTCCACCTCTCCTCAACACTCCTACACCAAATCTCCACAAACTCCTTCACCACCCCTCCATACTCCCCAGCACCCCTCCACACTTCTCCACCACGCATCCACACTTCTCAACCCCCCCTCCACACATTTCTACCACACCTCCACACTCCTCCACCACCCATCCACACTCCCCCACCCCCCATCCACACTCCTCCACCACCCTTCCACACCCCTCCACCACCCTTCCACACTTCTCTACCACCCCTCCACACTCCTCCACCACATTTGCAAAACTCCTATATCGCTTCACACTTCTCCCCCACCCTTGTTATACTCCAAGTATTGTAACCACTATTTCCTTCTTTTTGAAGCATAACAATTTTGGTCAGAGAGGTTTGGGTAATAAATAGTGATCCTCCGGAATGCCTAATTTTAATTAAGTATATTCATAATATAACAAAAGCCATTATAATATACGAATTATCGTATATTTAAATTAAGAATACCTGTTTCTTCTGTAGTATCCAACTATACATAAAGGTTTTGTAACAGACAATTAGGAGGAGATCCTTAGTATTAAAAATATATAAATGGAGATTACTTTATGTATAAAGTCTTGTTTCCCAATTGGAAGCAGTCAGAATAAAACAGAAAATGTCCAGCCGGCTAATAAACCTTGGCCAGTTACCAGAGACGAGCAGGATGTTTCCCTTGGCTGCTACTTCTTCACTGCTCGTCCCTCAACCTTGAGCATTTCAAGTAAAGTGGGTCACGTGACGTGACTCATCAACACTCAGTAAGTAGTTGAACATAAAGGGGGGGGGGGAAAGGGGGGGGTATAACCATCAAACATCACGGCTAACTATAAAACCGGGACGCCGGGCGGCAGGCAGGTTACTATACCTCCAATTAAACTTATCATGGCCATGTTACATAAATTATAATAATTGTTAATAAGAATTAGTCTTAATAATACAAGGACGTTCATTTCCAATTTAGCTATTAAAGGAAATAACCGCAATGTAATATTAAAGGAAGGTTAACCATAGGGGCATGACACTCCTTCACACTTCTGCAATACCCCTCCACACTTCACCACCCTTCCACACTCCTCCACCACCCCTATACACTCCTCCACCACCCCTATACACTCCTCCAACACCCCTCTACACTCCTCCACCACCTTTCCACACTAGTCCACTACCCCGCCACACTCCTCCAAAACCCGCCACACTCCTCCAATACCCTTCCACACTCCTCCACCACCCTTCCACCCTTCCACACTCCTTCACTACCCCTCCACACTCGTCCACCACCCCTCCACACTCCTCCACTATTCCCTCCACACTCCTCCATTACAAGACCACTCTCCTCCAGCACCCCTAAACACTTCTCCACCACCCTCCATACTTCTCTACAAACCCTCCCCCCTCCTCCACCCCCCGCAACACTCCTCCTCCCCTCCACACTCCCCACCACCCATCCACACTTCTTTACCACCTGTTCACATTCGTCCACGTCCCCTCCACACTCCTCCAGCACCTTTCCACATTCCTCCAGCACCTTTCCACATTCCTCCACCACCCCTCCACACTCCTCCATCGCTCCACACTCCACCACCACCCCTCCACACTTCTCCACCACCCTTCCACATTCCTCCACACTCCTCCACCACCCCTCCACACTCCTCCACCACCCATGCTCACTCCTGCACCTCCCCTGCACACTCCTCCAACACCCCTATACACTCCTCCACCACAACTCCACACTCCTCCACCAACTTTCCACACTCCTCCACCTTCCCGCCACACTCCTCCACCACCCTCCACACCCCACCATTCCTCCACACTCCTCCACCACCGCTCCACAATCCTCCACCACCCCTGCACACTCATCCACCACCCCCCGCACTCTCCTCCTCCACCCACCCACACTCCTTCACTACCCCTCCACACTCCACCACTCCTCCACACTTCTCCACCCCCTCAACACTCCTTCATACCCCTCCACACCCTCCACTACCCCTCCACACTCCTCCACCACCCCTCCACACTATTCCACACTCCTCCACCCTCCTCAAAACTCCTGCACCGCATCTCCACACTCCTTCACCATTCCTCCACGCTCCTCCATCACCCCTCCACACTTCTCCACCATCCCTCCACACTCCTCCACCACCTGTCCACACGCCTCCACCACCCTTCTACTCTCCTCCACTATCAACTCCACAACTCCTCCATTACAAGTTCACTATCATCCACAACCCCTCCCCACTCCTCCAACAAACCCCCACCACCACACCTCCACACTCCTCCACTATCCCCTCCACACTCCACCATTACAAGTTCACACTCCACCACCCCTAATCACTCCTCACTATTCCCCCCACACTCCTCCATTACAAGTCTACTCTCCTCCGCCACCCCTACGCACTTCTCCACAACCTTCCACACTTCTCTACCACCCCACCACACTCCTCCACCACCCCTCCACACTTCTCCACCACCCCTCCACACTTCTCTACACCCCTCCACACTTCTCTACGACCCCTCCAAAACTCCTCCACCCCCCTCCAAACTCCTCCACATCCCTTCCACACACCACCAACCCTTCCACACTCCACCTCCCCTCCACATTCCTCCACACTCCTCAACCACCCTTTCAAACTCCTCCTCCATCGCTCCACACTTCTCCACCACTCCTTCACACTTCAATACCCCTCCACACTTCTCCACCATCCTTCCACACTCCTCCACACTCCTAAACCACCTCTCCACACTCCTCCACCACAACTGGACACTCCTCCACTGTTCACACTCCTCAACTACCCCTCCACACTCTTCCACCACTCCTCCACGCTCCTCCACCAGCCCGCCACACTCCTTCACCTCCTGTCCACACTCCTCCACCACCACTCCACACTCATCCACCACCCCTGCTCACTCCTCCACCAACAGTCCAAAATCCTTTTCTACCCTCCACACAACCACTCCTCCACACTTCTCCACCACCCCTCAACACTCCTTCACTACCCCTCCACACTCCTCCACTACCCTCAACACTCGTTCACCACTCCTTCACACTCCTCCACCACCCCTCCACACTCCTTCACCACACCTCCACACTCCTTCACCACACCTCCACACACCTTCACCACCCCTCCACACTCCTCCACCACACCTTAACATTCCTCCACAACCGCTCCACGATTCTCCACCACCCCTCCACACTCGTCCACCACACCTCAACACTCCTCCCCCAAACCCTCCCACACTCCTCCACCATCCCTTCACTCCTCCACCACCTCTCTACTCTCTTCCACTATCCCCTCCACATTCCACCATTACAAGTCCACACTCCTCAACCACCCTCCTCAACCCTCCACTATTCCCTCCACACTCCTCCATTACAAGACCACTCTCCCCCAACACCCCTCCACACATCTCCACCACCCCTCCACACTTCTCTACCAACCTCCACACTCCTCCACCACCGTCAACTCTCCTCCACCACCCTCCATACTAATCCACCACCCATCCACACTCCCCCACCTGTCCACACTCCTCCAAAACAGTTGCGCACTCCTCCACCACCCTTTCACACTTCTCGAATACCCCTCCACACACCTTCACACTCCCCCACCACCTTCCACACTCCTCCTCCATCGCTCCACACTCCTCCACCAGTCCTTCACATTGTCCACCTCTCCTTCACACTTCTCACCCACCCCTCCACACTTCTTCACCACCCTTCCACACTCCTCTACACTTCTCCACCACCCTCCACACTCCTCTACATCCTCCACCACCCCTGCACACTCCTCCTCCACCCCTGCACACTCCTCCACCTCCCCTGCACACTCCTCCACTACCCCTCTACACTCCTCCACAACCACTCCACACTCCTCCACAACCTTTCTGCACTCCTCCATCTTCCCGCCACACTCCTTCACCACCATCCACACTCCACCACTGATCCACACTCCTCCGCCCCCCTCCACACTCTCCACACTCCTTCACACTCCTCACCACCCTTCCATACTCCTCCTCCATCGCTCCACACTCCTCTACATCCCCATCACACTTCATGGTAACCCCTCCACACTCCTCCACCCCCCACACTCTTCCATAACCTCTTTGCTTCTCCACACTCCTCCACCACCCCTATACACTCTTACTCCATCCTTCCGCACTGCTTCACCTCCCCTCCACACTCCACCCCCTCCTCCACACTTATCCACCAACCCACCACACTCCCCAACACATCTCCACGCTCCTCTACTATCCCCTCCATTCTCCTCTACTATACCTTTCACATTCTTTCACTATCCCCTCCACTCTCCTCTACTATTCCCTCCACACTCCTCTACTACCCTCTCCACTCTTCTCCACTATCTCCTCAAGACTTTTCCACTATCGCCTACTCCCTCCTCCAATATCCCCTCATCACTCCTCCCCCATCCCTCCACAATCCTCCATTACCCCTTTACACTCCACCCCTCCTAGAAACTCCTTCACCAACCTCCACACTAATCCTCAACCTGTCAACACTCCTCCACCACCCCTCCCCACTCGTTCACTACTCCTCCACACTCCTACAGCACCACTCCACTCTCCTACAACACTCCTCCACACTACTCCCCCACCCCTCCACAATATTCCACAACCAGTCAACACTCCACCACTCCTCCACACTCCTCCACCACACCTCCACACTCCTCCAAAACCCCTCCACTCTCCACAACTCCTCCACACTCCTCCACCACCCATCCACACTTCTCCACAACCCCTACACACATCCTCCAAACCACTCCACACGCCTCCACCACCCTTCCACACTCCTCCTCCATCGCTCCACACTCCTCCACCACTGCTTCACACTTCTCCTCACAACTCCACACTACTTCACCACCTCCCACAGTCCTCCACCACCCTCTTTACTCCTCCACACTCCTTCACACTCTTCACCACCCTTGAACATTCCTCCTCCATCGCTCCACACTCCTCCATCACCCTTCGCACTTCTTGACCACCCCTCCACATCCATCCACCTCCCCTCCACACTCCTCCACCACCCTCCATGCTTCTCCACAATCCTCCACCACCCCCACACCCCTCCTCCATCCTGCCACACTCCTTCACCTCCCCTCCACACTCCTCCACCACCTCTCCACACTCCTCCCCGCAAGTCCACACTCCTCCAACCCTATTCACACTCCACCACCCCTCCTCGCTCTTCCACCACTCCTCCACACTCCTCCACCACCACTCCACACTCCTCCCCCACTCCTCCACACTCCTCCTCCACCCCTTCACAATTTCCACCACCCCTTCACACTCCACCACTCCTCCGCACTCGTCCACTACCCCTCCACACTCATCCACAACCATTTCACACTCCTCCACCACACCTCTACACTTCTATCCACTTCTCCAACACCCTTGAACACTCCTCCTCCATCACTCCACACTCCTCCACCACCCCTTCATACTCCTCGACAACCCCTCCACACTCCTCCACCTCCTTTCCACACTCCTCCACCACAGCTCCACACTCCTCCACCATTCACACTCCTCAACCACACCTCCACACTCCTACACCACCCCTATACACTCTTCCAACACTCCTCCACAATGCTCCACCACATCTCTACACTCCTTCACCTCCTGTCTACACTCCTCCACCACCCCTACACACTCATCCACAACCCTCCACACTCGTCCACCACCCCTCCACACTCCTCCACCTCTCCTCAACACTCCTACACCACATCTCCACACTCCTTCACCACCCTCCACATTCTCCATCACCCCTCCACACTCCTCCACCAACCCTCACACTCCTCCACCAACCCTCCACACTCCTCCACCAACCCTCCACACTCCTCCACCAACCCTTCACACTCCTCCACCAACCCTTCACACTCCTCCACCAACCCTCCACACTCCTCCACCAACCCTTCACACTCCTCCACCAACCCTCCACACTCCTCCACCAACCCTCCACACTCCTCCACCATCCCTCCACACTCCTCCACCACCTGTCCACACGCCTCCACCACCCCTTTGCTTTCCTCCAGTCTCTCCTCCACACTCCTCCATTACAAGTTAACTCTCATCCACAACTCCTCCACACTCCTCCACCACCTGTCCACACTCCTCCACCACAACCCCTCCACACTCCTCCACTATCCCCTCTACACTCCTCCACCACCTGTCCACACTCCTCCACCACCACCCCTCCACACTCCTCCACTATCCCCTCCACACTCCTCCACCACCTCTCCACACTCCTCCACCACCACCCCTCCACACTCCTCCACTATCCCCTCCACACTCCACCATTAAAGCCCACACTCTCC
>NC_069408.1:55485653-55503981 GCF_026875155.1 Cherax quadricarinatus | reverse complement strand
ACTTCAATTGTGTTTTTCTGTTCCCATCTCTGGAACATCCCGTCTTTGTCCACCACGTCTATTCCGCGCAGTATTTTATATGTCGTTATCATGTCTCCCCTGACCCTCCTGGCCTCCAGTGTCGTCAGGCCGTTTTCCCTAAACCCTTTTTTTCATAGGACAATCCCCGTAGCTCTGGGACTAGTCTTGTTGCAAACCTTTGCACTTTCTCTAATTTTTTGACGTGCTGACTAGGTGGGATTCCAAACTGGTGCTGCATACTCCAGTATGGGCCTACGAGATGGTGTACAGAGTCTTAAACGAATCCTTACTGAGGTATCGGAACGCTATCCGTAGGTTTTGCCAGGCGCCCGAAATGTGCAGCAGTTATCTGATTGATGTGCGCCTCAGGAGATATGCTCGGTGTTATACTCACCCCCAGATCTTTTTCCTTGAGTGAGGTTTGCAGTCTTTGGCCATCTAACTATATTGTGTCTGCGGTCTTCTTTGCCCTTCCCCAATCTTCATGACTTTGCATTTGGCAGGGTTAAATTAAAGGAGCCAGTTGCTGGACCAGGCTTGTAGCCTGTCCAGATCTTTTTGTAGTCCTGCCTGATCCTCGTCCGATTCGATTCTTCTCATTAACTTCACATCGTCTGCAAACAAGGACACTTCTGAGTCTATCCCTTCCGTTATGTCGTTACGTATACCAAGAACAGCACAGGTCCTAGGACTGACCCCTGTGGAACCCCGCTTGTCACAGGCGCCCACTCTGAACCTCGTCGCGTACCATGACTCGTTGTTTCCTCCCTGTCAGATATTCTTGATCCATTGCAGTGCCTTTCCTGTTATGTGTGCCTGGCCCCTCTAGCTTTTGCAGTAACCTCTTGTGAGGAACTGTGTCGAAAGCCTTCTTGCAGTCCAAAAATACCCCAGTCGATCCACCCCTCTCTCCTTGTCTTACTTCTGTCACCTTGTCATAAAAAATCTAGTTGGTTTGTGACACAGGATTTTCCTTCCCTGAAAACCGTGCTGGTTGTCAATTATACACTTGTTTCTTCCAGGTGCCCCACCACTCTTTCCCCCTGATGACTTCTCCATGACCTTGCATACTATACACGTTAAAAGATACAGGTCTGTATTTAGTGCCTCATGTCTGTCTCCCTTTTTAAAAATTGGGACTACATTTGCCATTTTCCATACCTCAGGGAGTTGCCCAGTTTCAAATGATGTGTTGAAGATCTTTGTTAATGGCTCACACAATATCTCTGCTCCCTCTTTAAGGACCCATGGAGAGATGTTCTCTGGTCCCACCGCCTTTGAGGTGTCAAGTTCGCATAGCAGCTTCTTCACCTCCTCCTTGGTTATATGTACCTCATCCACACTTGCTGGTGTGCCCCCCTGTTCCTGATTTCTTGGAGTCCTACTGGTTTCCACTGTAAATACCTCTTTAAATCTTGTGTTGAGCTCCTGACATACCTCTCGGTCGTTTCTTGTGAATTCCCCATCACCCTTCCTCAGTCTGATTACCTGGTCCTTGACTGTTGTTTTCCTCCTGATGTGCTGTACAACAGCTTCGGTCAGTCTTTACTTTTGATGCTATGTCATTTTCATATTGTCTCTGAGCATCCCTTCTTATCTGTGCATATTCGTTTCTGGCTCTTCGGCTGATTTCTTTATTTTCCTGAGTTCTCTGTCTTCTGTAACCTTTTCCATTCTCTAGTACACCTAGTTTTTGCCTCCCTACACCTTTGGTGAACCAAGACTCGTTCTGTTCTTCCCATTATTTCTGTTTAACTTGGAACAAACCTCTCCTCTGCCTCCTTGCATTTTGTGCTTACATAGTCCATATTTCTTGTACTGGTTTTCCTGTCAGTTCCCTCTCCCACTGAATGTCTTGAAGGAAGTTCCTCATGCCTGAGTATTCCCCCTTTTGTAGTTTGGTTTTTTCCCAGCCTATTCCTGCTACTCTCTCCACTTGGAGCTCAACTATGTAGTCGAAGCACAGAACCACATGATCACTAGCTCCCAGGGGCCCTTTCATACATGATACCCTCGATGTCCGAACTACTACATGGTGAATACAAGGTCCAACCTTGCTGGTTCATCCTCTCCTCTCTCTCTGGTAGTGTCTCTAACATGTTGATGCATGAGGTTCTCCAGTCACCACATCCATCATCTTGGCTCTCCATGTTTCGGGACCCCCATGGGGCTCCAGGTTTTCCCAGTCAATCTCCTTGTGATTGAAATCACCCATAACTATAACTTTGCTCCCCCCATGTGTGCTCTCCTGGCCACCTCGGCTAGTGGTTGAATCATTGCTCTGTTTGCTCTCATCGTATTCTTCTCTTGGCCTCCTGCAGTTCTGTGGTGGGTTGTACATTACTGCAATTATCACCTTATGTCCCTCAGACTGGATTGTTCCTACTAAGTAGTCCCTTTCGCCATGCCATCCATTCCTTCCATTTTCTCAAAACCCCACTGGTTTTTAATGACAGTGCAACTCCTCCTCCCCCTCTCCTCCCCTCTGTCTTTCCTGAAGATTTGATATCCGGATGGAAAGATTGAATCTGTTATTATTCTGGTGAGTTTTGTTTCTGTGAGTGCTATTATGTCTGGGGATGTTTCTTTGATTCTTTCGTGGCACTCCTCATACTTGTTTGTTATTCCATCTGCATTTGTATACCACACCTTCAACTTCTTTTCTAAGACAGTGGTCTGGGAAGTATATTGGGGTTGGGAAGTGGAGACCTGGTAAGGAACTATGGGTTGTTGCTGTAGGGGTGAAGTTTGTAATGTAGTGGGTGGGGGCATTGGATGTAGCATGGGTGTTTTGATTTAGAGTGTTTGGTTGCACTGGGGTCGACCTGGTTGGGAGGCTTCTATAGAAAGTTGTGTGGGAGGCTGTATTAGATCTTCTTCCTGGGTCTGGGATCTCCTGTCTTCTCCATCCCCTCTCTTTCCTCCTTTCGCCTTCGTACCATCTCTCTCAGTTTCTTCCTTTCTTCTTGTGTTCTGTCGCGGTCGAGATACACCCTCCTGTATGCCGTCATGTCCCTTAATCGTGCTTTCTCCTGCAGTATCCTGGTCCGAGTCGCTTCTGCCTTGAAGGTCACTCTCACTGGCCGGGTTCTTTTTTTTTACAAACCCCCCTATTCTCCGAAAATTTTCCAGCTGGGTCATATCGTCTTCTCCTATTGCTTTCATGATGCTTTCAATTGCTTTTTTTTTTTCCCTTGTTTTCTTGCTTCATATGTTTCCCCTTCGACTTCCTGGAGCCCATACACAAAGACTGACCTCACCCTTTCATTCTCCCACTGCATATCCCTGTGTATCCCCTCATTTAAATTGGTTTCCTCCACTGCAGCTTTCCTTTCATCAGTTTCACTGGCTAATGTACTTGGGCTCAGTGGCCTGTCATTTTCCCTTCTCGGCTTTCCTTGGGCTCTGTTGTTGTCTGTTAGGGCCTCCACATAAAGCTTAGCTCTTTCATTTGCTACAGTTCCTCTGATAGAGCATCTCTCCATGCAGTTGTGCCCCTTCTTTCCCTACAGTCCCTTATTTGTGCTGAGGTAGCAGTCTCTGTTGTCAATCCCAAAATGTTCTTTAGTTCTTTAGGCTGTTTCAGATTTTTTAATTCCTCTTCTAAACTCTGTATCCTAGCTTCTGCTGCTTTGACATGCACCTCCCACTTCCTCTTCCATATCCATCCTCTCTTCCATTCTCATGCTAAGTTCTTCTAGTTTCTTTTCCCATTCATGATCCCTTTTTATGAGCTCTGCTGCCCAATCTTCCTTTGCATTTCCCCCTCCTGTCCCTTGGTTTTTTCTTGTTGCTCTCTGGCAACCCATTTTTGTTTTATCCTGATTGCCTCAGAGTGGGAAACCTATGTAGTTCTGTATGTTAGGTTAGTAGTGTGTGTGTCAGAGTGTGGGGGGGAAGTAGTGGAGGAACTGTGGCTATTTGGGAGCTGAGTGGGGAGGGGTGGGGAGGGTTTGGGGTGAACGGGGGAGGGAGGGTGATCGAGGGAGGGGATGGATCAGGGGAAGTAGTGAGATGTCGGTGGTGAGGGGGGAGTGTGTGTGTACTCACCTATTTGTGGTTGCAGGGGTCGAGTCACAGCTCCTGTCTGGATATGTGTGTGTGTGTGTGTGTGTGTGTGTGTGTGTGTGTGTGTGTGTGTGTGAGTGTGTAATTTTGTGTGTAATTGTGTGTGAATTATGTGTGGGTTTATTATGTACTGAAAGGTAGGTGGCTTGTGCGTTTAAGGTAAGTCTCAGTGGTCCTTGGCTGCCCACACCTTCTTGTGACCTGACCAACCTCCTGGGACTTACCGCACTTACAGTGTGTGTGTGTGTGTGTGTTGTGTGTGTGTGTGTGTGTGTGTGTGTGTGTGTGTGTGTGTGTGTGTATGTGTGTGTGTTTGGTTTTGTGTGTGTGTGTGTGTGTGTAATTATGTGTCGAATTAGTTGTGGGTTTATTATGTGTCTGAAAAGTAGGTGGCTTGTGCTTGGAGTGTGTAATGTAGATTCTCAGTTGTCGCTTGTGTCCACAACCTCTTGTGACCTGACTCCCTTGCAGTGTTGCCTATATCACCTGCTTATAGTGAGTTAATCGCCTTGTTCAATGGATTACCATTTGCTAAACCTTATTGAATACTTGAGTGCCTATTCTTTATCGTGCTATGAGAGTTAGACCATTCACATTCAGCTTGGCGGTTAAATTGGAACCTGGACCCCACACCCAAACAACCACTCATAGGTGATACAGTACTTGTAGTGCAGCTGTAGCAGTGTAGATTGTCCAGGTCGATGTGACGTCCTGGAGTAGATCCAGCTCGATGTACGTCCTGGCGTAGATCCACCTCAATTTCTTTTCGTTAATAATGTACCCTATTCACTGTATTTCTTTCACTGGTCACACTATTGTTTCACTTTATTAAAATCTTGGGTGACACTTGGCAACGCCGCCTTCACACTAGCCTGCGCCACAACGCTTTTATTTTCCAGATCACTTTCAAAGTTGTGGCTCTCCCCACACTTGTGTGGCTCAGGCAATTAAAAAAAAACACTTCTAGGATTGCTGACTACCCTGACACACTTAGCAACCCTTGCAGAACACTTGTAGCCCTCAAAAACACTTAAATCCCCGGAGCACCGACGGCGTGACTAGCCCGCTCGCTGTGTGTGTGTGTGTGTGTGTGTGTGTGTGTGTGTGTGTGTGTGTGTGTGTGTGTGCGTGTGGTGTGGGTGTATTGCTTAGATGGAAACGAGGGAAGGTTCAGTGTGGTCAGTAGGTGTTAGGAGGTACGTGTGATGCTAGCTGGTTTAAGTGTGTGATCCAGTTTGATAGTGGACAATTTAGGTTTATATCTTTGCATGCGTGTCCCATGGGATGACTGTATTAACCTTTTTGTTTATAACCCCTTGCTATGTTGCTCCTTACCACCCACACCTCGTCAGAGGGTTGAGGAAATTTTTATTATGGATGAAAGCATTTAAGGGAATGCTTGAGTGGGGTTTTTGTTGTGATTTGAGATACTGTTGCGATGTAAAGGGGCTTATTGCTCATGTACAGCTGGGGGATTTAGCGAAAAGGGAACTGTAGCTCCCGAGAAGACAGTGCGGGTTTGGGCCTAAATGAGGGAAAAGGAGGGGGGAGGTGAAACAGAATGTTTGGTTTTAGGAGACGTATTGAACGTTCCCTTTTTAAGGGCTCATTTTCGGGAATGGGGGTTTAAATTTGAGATGGGTTTAAAACAATATCGGATTACGGGGGTTTTTTTTCCCAAACTGTTTTTTCTGTGTCCCTTTTGTGTGGGGTGAGAGGGGCATGATCAACTTATTTTTTAAAAAGTCACTTTTTTTTTTCAAAAAAACCTTTATATATTTTTGGGTTTTTGGCTTTTTTAAAGTATATTTTAAATTTTTAGGTCAAAACCCTGGAAATGTTTTTTTTTAAGTGCTTGTTCTTGATGAAATTTTTTATTTTTATGGTTTACAGTTACATTTTACAGAGTTTTTTAAAAGCAATTTTTGTAGCATTTTTTGTTACTTATTAAGGGCAAAAAAAAAAAAAAAAAAAAAAAAATCTTATGACTTAAGGAAAATAAGGAATATCGGGTTTTTTTACTGTTAAATGTAGTTAGTACGGAAGTATGAATCAATATTTCCCCTTTAAATTTGGTTATTGTTTGTTTTTTTACTGTTGATGTATTTTTCTGTTGATGTATTTAGTAGGGAAAGTATGCATCAATACTCCCCTTTAAATTTTGGTTTGTTTGTGTTTTTCTTTTGATACTATTTGTTACTGATGTATAATTTTTTATTTGTATGTGGTATTTAGGGGCCATAAAAAGTTTTTTAATCTGTTGACGGATAAGTCCTGTTTGTTTTTTATGTGCTGTGAGTACTTTTTAAAAAAAAAAATAAAAAAATAAACAAATATGTGGGGTTTAAATTACTTTTCGTAATTTTCCCAACCTGGGGGACGACACTAAAAAGGGGTTTGAAATTTTTTAAATATGTTTTTGAGAGCCTGTAGAGTGTGCAGTCCGGAGTATATTGCGTTTGGTTATAAAAAGGGGTTGGGTTTAAGTTTTTTTAAGGTTTTTTTTAAGAACATAATTTTTAATTTTTACTTTAAACCCTTGATAAAACCCCCTTTCCCTAAACGTATAAGAGAACTTTTTAAAAAAATCTTAATTTTAAATGAGTTTTGCAAAATTGCCCAAAATTTTACCTATTCCCCACGACATATATATCAGAGGAGAGAGAGAGGAGGAGGGGGGAGAGAAAAGGGGAGGAGAGAAAAAAGAGGGGGGAGACAGAGAGAAAGGGGAATATTCACTGATACGTCGAATCTTCATTAAGAAAACCAAAAAAAATTGAGGGGTGCCCCAAAGCTCGATTGGTAGAGCACTCAGCTCACACACTGAGGTCGGGGGTTCGTTTCCCCGGGAAACGGGGTGGAAACATTAAAAAGGGGTTTCCATAAGTTTCCTGCTGCCCCCCTTTCACCTGCCCCTAAAAAGGGTACCTGGGTGTTAGTAAACCCCGGTTTGGGGGTCGCACCCTGGGAAAAATTTTGGCCCCTAATTTTCCCAAAAATGTTCTTCATAACAAGGGACTTTCTTTTTTTTTTATGTCTTTGGGAGGGTAAAGCTGTATATTTGTATGCCCATTGTTTGTCACCCTATATATTTAATATGTCATTGATGTCACCCTTTATATAGTTTTTGTCTTTGAGGGTCAGCTATATGAAATATTTCTTTTTAATTTTCAGCTTTATAGAAATTTATGTCATTGTTTGGTTCACAAATTTAGTAATTTTCTTGATGTCATTTTATTTAGTAATATGTCTTTGATGTCGGGCTATTTTTGTAATATTTTTTTTGTGTCGGGGCTATGCTCTTCATGTTTTAAATTTATATTCAGGTATGGGGAGTATAAAACATTGTGTACCCCACTCAGTGTATAACAGAGACTACATCTTTTTTGTAAATCGGGGTGTATACCCCCTGTATATAACATGTTTAAAAATTTACTCAGCCCCTGTGTGATCCCTAAGGTTTTTAGCCCCTCTCAAATTCAGTACTGAATTTCCCCTATTATTATCGATGTTGATATGTAATCATTATAAAATAAAAGGTAGTAGATAGTGGAAATTTTTTATAAATGATTGTAAGTTCAAGTGTTATTTCGGGGGGTTATTGCGGGAGTGTTATTGCGGGAGTGTTTTTCGGGAGTTTTTATTGCGGGAGTGTTATTGCGGGAGTGTTATTTCGGGGTGTTATTGCGGGGGTGTTTTTTGCGCGGGGGGTGTTATTTCGCGGGGGGTGTTATTGCGCGGGGAAAGTTATTGCGGGGATTTTTTATTGGGGGTGTTATTGCGCGGGAGTGTTATTGCGGGGGGAGTTTTTTATTTCGCGGGGGGTGTTATTGCGCGGGGGGGGTGTTTTGGCGGGAGTGTTATTTGGGGGGGAGTGTTTTTTGCGCGGGGTTTTATTGCGGGGAGTGTTTTCCGCGGGAGGGGTTATCGCGGGAGTGTTACCGCGGGAGTGTTACCCCGGGGGTGTTACCGCGGGAGGGTTACCCCGGGGGTTTTTATTGCGCGGGGGTGATATTGCGCGGGGGTGATTTTTTGCGCGGGAGTGTTTTTGCGCGGGAGTGATATTGCCGGGGGGGTGTTATTGCGCGGGAAAAGGGGTTTTTGCGCGGAGTGGTTTTTTGCGGGGGGAGTGTTATTGCGCGGGGTGTTATTGCGCGGGAGTTTTTTTTGCGCGGGGGTGTTTTCCGCGGGGGTGTTTTCCCCGGGAGGGGGTTACGGGGGGGAGTGGTTTCCGCGGGGGGGTGTTATCGCGGGAGTGTTATCGCGGGGGGTGTTACCGGGGGAGTGTTATCGCGGGAAATGTTATCGCGGGAGTGTTACCGCGGGGGAGTGTTACCCCCCGGGGGTGTTATCGCGGGGGGTGTTATCGGGGAGTGTTACCGGGGAGTGTTCCGCGGGAGTGTTTTCCGCGGGGGGTGTTATCGCGGGAAATGTTTCCTTTGGGGGTGTTTTCCCCGGGAGTGTTACCGGGGAGGGGTTTTTATGCGGGAGTGTTACGCGGGGGGTGTTACCCCGGGGAGTGTTATCGCGGGGAGTGTTATCGCGGGAGTGTTTTTAGGGGAAAAAAAATTAACATTGCCTCAAAATGTTTGGGGTTGAAAAGGTGGCTCCTGCCCAGCTGGTTTCCCCCGCACACCTTTGGGTTTCAAAAAACACTAGAGGCTTTTCCCCGCACTAAAAGGGGGGGGGCTTCCCAGACCGCTTTCTAAACCCCATCACCCGCTGGGGCTTTCCCCAGCGTAGCAAGCTACCCCAAACACAGGTGACTACCCAGCACCAGTTGGCCCCAGCACCCCGCTGGGGGTACCCTAGCATCAGCGGCTACCCTAGATCAGCTGGCTACCCTAGCACCCGTGGCTACCCCAGCACCCGCTGAAAAACCCAAAACCCGCACTACCCCCGCACCATTGATTACCGCGCACGGCAGCTACTCAGAAAACCCCTGACTACTCCAGCACCAGCTGATTACCCCAAACACCAGTGACTACCGCAGGACCGGTTAGCTACCTCAGCCCAGCTGTACTCCACCCGCTGTACTCCCACCAATGATTACCAAGCACCAGCTAGTACCCCCGCTCCACGTCTACCCCAGCACCGCTTTATCCCCTGCGCCAGCTGGCTATCCAGCGCCACCGGATACTAAGCACCAGCGGGCTTACGCTAGCAACAGCTGTCTATTTTTTTCTTTTTTGTGTTTTTCGCATCAGACACAGATATCTACCCAGCACTGACTGACTACTCTGCACCAGCTGATTACCCAAGCACCAGCTAGCTACCCCAGCACAACTGGATACCCCACCAAACTAGCCACTCAGCATCAGCTGCCTACCCAGCAGCAAGCTGGTTACCCCAGCTGCAGCTGGCTACCCCAGCAGCAGCTGGCTAGAGTCATCCGGGAACCATCTGCCATCTTCACAGGTCAGTTTAAGTTCAACAGTTGGATTATCTCACTTCACTGTGTGTGTGTGTGTGTGTGGTGTGTGGTGGTGTGTGTGATGTGTGTGAGTGAGTGTTGTGTTTGTGTGTGGTGTGTGTGTGTGTGTGTGTGTGTGGTGTGTGAGTGTGTGATGTGTGTGTGAGTGTGTGTGTGTGTGTGTGTGTGTGTGTGTCGAGTGTGGTGTGTGTGTGTGTGTTGAGTGTTGGGTGTGTAGTGTGTGTGTGTGTGTGTTGAGTGAGTGTGTGTGTGTGTGACGTGTGTGTGTGTGTGTGTGTGTGTGTGCTTGTGTGTAGTGAGAGTGTGTGTTTGTGGTTGTGGTGTGTGTTTGTTGTGTGCGTGTGAAGTGTGTTGTGTGATGTGTGTGTTGTGTGTGTGTGTGTGTGTGGTGTGTGAGTGTGTGTGAGTGTGGTGTGTGATGTTGTGTGTGTGTGTGTGTGTGTGTGAGTGTGTGTGAGTGTTGTGTGAGTGTGATTTGTGTTGTGTGTGTGTGTGTGTGTGTGTGTGTGTCGTGATGTGTGTGTGTTTGGTGGTGTGTGAGTGTGTGTGTGTGTGTGTGTGTGTGGGTGTGTGTGTGTATGTGTGTAGTGTGTGTGTGTGTGTGTGTGTGAGTGTGTGTGTGTGTGTGTGTGTGTGTGTGTGTGTGTGTGTGTGTGTGTGTGAGGTGTGTGGTTGAGTGTGTGTGTGTGTGTGTGTGAGAGGTGTAGTGGTGTGATGTGTGGTGATGTGTGTGTGTGTGTGTGTGTGTGTGTGTATGTGTGTGAGTGTGTGTGTGTGTGTGTGTGTGTGGGTGTAGTGTGTGTGTGTGTGTGTGTGTGGTGTGTGAGTGTGTGTGAGTGTGTGTGTGTGGTGTGAGTTGTGTGTGTGTGTGTGTGAGTGTGTGTGGTGTGTGTGAGTGTGTGTGTGTGTGTGTGTGTGTGTGTGTGGTGTGTGTGTGTGTGTTTTGGGAGTGTGGGGGTGTGTGTGTGTGTGTGTGTTTTTTGTGGTTTGTGTGTGTGGTGTGTGGTGTGGTGTGTGTGAGTGTGTTTTGTGTGTGTGGTGTGTGGGTGTGTGGTGTGTGTGTGTGTGTGAGTGTGGTGTGGGTTTTGGGTGTGTGTGTGTGTGGTGTGTGGGTGTGTGAGGGGTGTGGGGTGTAGGTGGGTGTGTGTTTTGTGGGGTGTGTGTTGTGTGTGTGTGTGGTGTGTTGTGTGGTGTGGTGGTGTGTGTGTGTGTGTGTGTGTGTGTGTTTTGTGTGTGTGTGAGTGGTGTGGGGTGTGTGGTGTGTGTGTATGGTGTGTGGTGAGTGTGTATGTGGTGTGGTGTGGTGGGTATTACCTTTTTGTACTCACCAAATTAGGTTGAAAGGGTCGAGACTCAGCTCCTGGACCCGCCACTTCACTGAGTGTATGGTCCTCTCCCTGCTCCATGAGCTTTTATCAACCTCACTTAAAGTCGTAGGGTTTCCCTCCCCCACTACTCATTTGACTATTCCAACCCCTGACTTAACTGAAGAAATGTTTCCAAAATATCCCTGTGGGGTCATCGATCTTTAACTTCCAACTGTGATCCCTTGTTTCTTGTCCCATCTTGGAACATCCTCGTCTGTCCACCCTTGTCTAGTCCCCGAACATTTGTATGTCGTTATCATTCTCCCCCCGACCTCCTGTCCTCCATTGTCGTCAGACCATTTCCCTAACCCTTTTTCGTAGGACATTCCCCCCACTCGGAAATACCTTTTAAAACCTTTCACCCCCACAAAGGTTTTTAACCAGGTGGGGTTCCAAAATGGTACTGGTATCCAGTATGTGCCAGACGATTCTTTACTGAGGTACCCGGGAAAGTAATCTCAGGGTTTTTGGGGTGTGTGTGGTGTGTTTGGGGGTGGGGGTATAACGTATGTGTGTGTGTGTGAGGGTAACGATGTGTGATGTGTGGTGAGGGATAACGGTGTGTGTTAGGTGTGTGTGTGTATGAGGAGGTTTTAACGTAGGGGGGGGTTGTTGTGTGTGTGTGTGTGAAGGGTATAACGTAGGGGTGGTGGTTTGTATAACGTAGTGTGTATGTGTGTGTGTTGGGTTAACTATTGTGGGGTGTGTTGGGAGGTTTAACGTTGTGTGTGTTTGTGGTTGGAGGGGGTTTTAACGTTGTGTGTTTGTGGGGGGGTGTAACGTGTTGGTGTGAAGAGGTATAAGTGTGTGTGTATATGTGTGTGTGTGTGGTGTGGGGAGGTACAACGTGTGTGTGTGTGTGAGGAGGTAAACTGTGTGTGTGTGTGGGGTTTGAGGAAGTATAACGTTGTACTCACCTAGTTGTACTCACCAATTTGGGGTTGGGGGGGTCGAGTCCGAGCTCCTGGCCCCCCCTTTTCACTATCGCTATGGGTCACTCTCCTGACCGTGAGCTTATCTACCCTGCTTAAAGCATGTATGGATCCCCCCTCCACTACACATTTCCCCAAAACTTTTCCCCACTTCCTGACTATTTGGGGGCTGAAGAAAATTTCCAACATCCCTGTGATTCATTGTGTTTTCAGTAAAAGGGGCAATTTGGGAAACGTGCCCAAAATCTCTGGAACATCCTGTTTTTGCCACCTTGTCAATTCCTCTCAGTATTTTGTATGTCGTTACATTCCCCCCTATCTCTCCTGTCCTCCAGGGGCGTCATTGATTCCCCTTAACCTCCCCTCGTAGACAACCTTTAGCTCTGGGACTATCTTGTTGCAAACCTTTGCATTTCTCTGTCTCTTTACGTGTTTGGGTGGGTGTGGGTTCCAACTGGTGCCGCATACCCAATTGGCCAAACGTACCGGTGTACAGGGCCTAAATGATTCCTTATTAAGATGTCGGAATGCTGTTTGGTTTGCCAGGCGCCCATATGCTGCAGCATTTATTTGGTTGAGTGCGCTTCGGGAGATGTGCCTGGGTTATACTCACCCCAAGATTTTTTTTCCTTGAGGGGGGTTTGTAGTCTCGGCTCCCTAGACGTACCCGTCTGCGGCTTTTTTTGCCCTTCCCCAAATCTTCATGACTTTGCATTGGGGGTTTGAACCCCGACCCAAATTTGCTGGACCAGGCCCCTGCAGCCTGTCCAGACCCTTTTGTAGTTCTGCTTGTTTTCGATCGCGTGAATTCTTCTCATAAATTTCACTCATCTCAAACAGGGACACCTCAGAGTCTTTTCCTTCCCATGTTTTTCACAAATACCAGAAACGCCTGGCCCTAGGATGACCCCTGTGGGACCCCGCGGTCACAGGGCCCACTCTCAACCTCGCCACGTACCATGACTCGCTGCTGTTTTCCTGTAAAGTTTTCCCCGATCCATTGTAGTGCCTTCCCTGTTATCCCTGCTTGGTCCCCCATTTTTGACTAATCTTTTGTGTGAACTGTGTTAAACGCCTTCTTGCAGTCCAAGAAAATGCAATCCACCACCCCTCTCTCTTTGTCTTACTGCTGTCACCAGTCATGAACTCCAAGGTTTGTGCACAGGTTTCCCGTCCCTGAAACCAGTTGGCTGCTGTTTATTGATGTGTGGTATAACGTTGGGGTGTGTGTGTGTGGGTGTGTGTGTGGTGTGTGTGTTGTGTATAAAAGGTGTGTGTGTGTGGTGTGTTTTTGGGGTGTGGGATAACGTTGTTGTTTGTGTGTGTGGAAAAACGGTGTGTGTGTGTGTGGATAACGTGTGTGTGTGGTTGTTGTGGTGTGTGGTATAACGTGTGTGTGTGTGTGTGGTGGTATAACGTTTTGGTGGGGTGGATGTGTGTGTGTGTGTGTGAGGGTGTATAATTGTACTCACTTAATTTTGGTTGCAGGGGTCGAGATCAGCTCCGGGCCCCCTCTCTCACTAGTGGGTCTGGGTCCTCTCTCGCCCTCTCCATACTTTATCATACCTCGTCTTAAAGATGTATGGTTCCTGCCTCCCCTAACTCACTTGCTGACACCACTTCCCGGCAATCTGGGGCGAAGAAATACTTCCAACATCCCTTTGACTCATCTGAGTCTTCAAAATTCCATTGTGACCCCTTTTTTCGTTCCTATCTCTGAACTTTTTCTTGTCCCTTGTCTATTCCCCGCAGCTTCTGTGTTCGTTACATGTCTCCCCTGACCCTCCTGTCCTTCATTGTCGTCAACCTTTTCCCTCAACCATTCTTCGTGGACATTCCCCCCGAGCTCTGGAAATAGCCTTGTTTCAAGCCTTTTCCCCTTTTTCTAATTTCTTTACGTGTTTAAAACCCGGGGTGGGGTTTCCAAAAATGGTACGCGTATCCGTGTGCCCCAAAGTACACAGGATAAAAGTCTTGAACGATTCTTTACTGAGGTACCGGAACCCTATTCCATTTGTACTCACCTATTTGTACCCCCCTATTTGTGGTTGCAGGGGGCGAGTCCTAGTCCCGGCCCCGCCTCTTCACCGGGTTTCTACTAGGGCCCTCTTCCCCCCCCGCTCCATGAGCTTTACAAACCCCGTCTTAAAACTGTGTATGGTTCCGCCTCCACTACGTCTTTTCTAGGCATTTCCCCTGCCTTTTCAACTCTGACGAAGAAAAACTTCCTACTATCTCTCTGACTCATTTGTGTCTTTTAACTTCCAATGTGGGCCCTTGTTTCTGTGTCCCCTCCCGGAACATCCTGTCTTTGTCCACCTTGCATTCACGCATATTTATATGTCTTATCATGTCTCCCCGACCCCCTGTCCTCCAGGGTCGTAGGTCGATTTCCCTTTTAAACTTTTTTCATGGACATTCCCCTTTGCTCAACTAACCTTGTCGCAAACCTTTGTACTTTTTCTAGTTTTT
Organism: Cherax quadricarinatus; assembly: GCF_026875155.1. Lineage (NCBI taxonomy): Eukaryota > Metazoa > Arthropoda > Malacostraca > Decapoda > Parastacidae > Cherax > Cherax quadricarinatus. Next base: position 55,489,687 of record NC_069408.1, on the reverse strand, counting down.
TGACGGGGTTAAACAAATGCGGGTTCCAAACAGGGGCGCAAATCCAGTATGGGCCTGACATACACGGGGCAGTGTCTTTTAATGATTCCTTATTAAGGTATCGGAAAGCGTTCTAGGGTTTTTCCAGGCGCCCCTAGCGCAGCAGTATCTGATTGATGTGTGCTCCGGAGACATGGGGCGGGTTATACTCCCCCAAGATCTTTTTCCTGAGTGGGTTTGCAGTCTTTGGGGGCCCCCTAGCCTATACTCGTCTGTGGTCTTCTGTGCCCTTCCCCATCTTTATGACTTTTTCATTTGGCAGATTAAATTTGAGAAGCCATTTGCTGGACCAGGTTTCCCGTCTGTCCAGGGCTCTTTGAAGTCCGCCGGTCCTCGTCAGATTTAAATTTTCCCATTAACTCACATCATCTCAAACAGGACCTTCTAGCTAACCCCTTTCCCTATGTTTTTCACATTACCAAAAATAGCCTGGTCCTAGGACCCCCCCCCTTGGGACCCCCCTCTCACAGGTCCCCCTGTGATACATCATTACGACCATGACTCGTTGTTGCCTCCCTTCAGGGATTCTCTATCCTTGAGTGCCCTTCCTTTATAGCCCTGATGCTCTAGCTTCTGCACTAATCTCTTGTGGGAAATGTTCAAAGGCCCTTTTGCAGTCCAAAAAGATGCAATCAACCCACCCCTCTCTCTCTTTTTTACTTTTGTTTTTATATCATAAAAATCCAGAAGGGCTGGACACAGGATTTTTCCTTCCGTGGAATCCGGCTGGTTGGGATTTATACTCCCGTTTCCGTTCCAGGTGCCACCACCTTCCCCCTGATAACTTCTCCATAATTTTGCAACTAACAGTCAATGACCAGGTCATAGTTTATCCTCTTTTCTGTCTCCTTTTTTTTTTAAAAAGGGAACTATATTTGCCGTCTTCCTACCTCCCGGTAGTTGCCCCGTTTCCAGGGTGTTTGAAAATTGTGGTAAGTCACGCACAAAATATTGCTCCCCCTTTTTAAGGACCCACGGGAGATGTCCGGTCCCATTGCCTTTGAGGTATCATTTCCCTTAGCCTTTTTTCACCTCCTCCCCTGTAGTTGTCGTCCAAAACTTGTTGGGTGTATTCCTTGTTGGGGTCCCCATTGGTCGTCCCCCCCAAATCCCTTTCCGTCTTACTGTAAATACTTTCCCTTTAAAATCGTGTTGGCTCCTCACATACCTCTTTATCGTTTTTTTGTGAGTTTTTTCCACCTTTTTCCTCACCTTATACCTGGGCCTTGCTGTTTCTTCCCCTAATGTGGCTAACAGAGTTTCGGGTCAGATTTTACTTTCGATGCATTGTTTTATACGTCGCTGGGCTCCCTCCTTATTTGCATACTCGTTTCGGCTCTTCACTAATCCCTTGTTTCCTGGGTCCCCAGCCTCCTGTACCTTTTCCATTCTCGTTGCACTTAGTTTTTTTCCCCCCTACACCCTTTGGGGAAAACCCGGACTCGTTTGGTCTTCCTATTATTTCTGTTTCCTTGGGAACAAAACTTTCCTCGCCTCCCCTTTCACTTTGCCCCATATTCCCCCATTCTTACTGATTTTCCCACCATTTCTCTGTCCCCCCGAACCTCCGGGAGGAATTTCTCAACCTTGTAGTCCCCTTTTATTTTTTGGCCTGTCCCCTTATTCCTGTTACCTTCTCCCTTGTAACTCTACTAATAGTCAAAACTCGAACCACTGATCGTGCTCCAAGGGGGTCTCGTAAGGATGTCCTCAATTTTGAACTTCTCGGGTGAACACAAGATCCGTCTTGGGTGGCCTCCCCCCCTCTCTCTGGTTGTGTCCCTAACCTGTTGAGCATAGGTTTTTTAAACCACATCCCCACTTGGGTCCCATGTTTTGGGCCCCTTTTTGGGCCCCCGGTTTTTCCCCGTCGATCTCCCTGTGGGTTTAAATCGCCCATTACCAGTAAAATTTGCTCTGCTCGAGTGAGCTTTCTTCACCCCCCAGTGTGTCCCCCTCACCCCCGTTGTTTCTTGTACCCCCTCTTGGCCCCCGCGTTCTGTGGTGGGTTTACATCACTCCAATGACTACTTTTGTTCTCCCGGCTTTTTACCCCAAAATCCCCTTGCGTCTCGGTACCCTCTCTTTCAGTGTAGTCCTTTCTTTTTGGGTGTTCTTGTCCCCCGGCGGGGTATACTCTCGGTACCCCTTTTTGGTCCCTCGGGTCTTGCTTTCTCTTGAAAAATCCTGGTTCGAACTGATTTTTCCCCTTGAAATTTCCCTCTGACGGGCCTTACCCTTCCTCGAAAACCCAACCCAATTCCCCTAAAAATTTGCCCACCTGGGCCCAAATTTGGCCCTCCCCAATTTTTTTTAAAATGATGCCTTCAATCATTTTTTTCTCCTCCTTTTTTATTTCTTAAAAAGTTCCCCCCCCTTGGACCCCCGTACACAAAAACGGGACCCCCTTTTTTCCCCCTCCCCTGAGCCCCTCCACGCTCCTCTGAGGCATTTTATTACTTTCCATTGACATGTTCTTCCCTTTCCCAGTCCCTGTCAAATCGGGAAACTTCTGTTCTCATGAACTGTCTTTCCTGACCACGCCCCTTGCATTTGCATTGGCTGTTAAATCTCTGCATATAGCATACCTTCATTGTCTTCGGACCTGCCCCTTTGATCTTAGGGGTTCTCACCCGTCTTTTTCCCAAAGCCCCAGGGGGTTTCTGATAGGGCCTTCGTTTTAATGGCATGCCCTCCTTTTGCTTACCATCCCCCTTTCCCTGCGCCTATTTTAAATTTTCCCCTGATGTCCCACTGAATTTTTCATTTGTCTCTCTAATCTGTTTCAGGTTTTGGCAGTTTCTTTTCTAAGCACGTATCCTAGCTTCTGCTGCAAAGACCGTATTTCCCCCACTTCCTGCACTCTTCACCTATCCATTCCCCCTTTTTCCCTTACCAACTTTTACAATCTTCCCTTTTCCCCACTCCCCTCCCTTTTTTGGAGCTCAAACCCCCCAGCCTTTCCCCCTGGTTTTCGTTTTCCCAATCCGGGTTTTCCGTCCTCTAAGGCCACCCTTTTTTTTTTTTTTTTTTTTTTTTTTAATACCCCCGGCCAAAGGCTAGAGGGGGAGAGGGTGGGGGGAGAGGGGAAGGGTAAAAAGGAGGGAGGAGAGGGGAAAAGGGGAAAAAGGGTAGAAAGAGAGAGAGAGGGGAAAGAAGTAGGGGATAAAGGGATAAGCCCAAAGGGGGGAAGAGGGGAAATGTGAGGGGGGAGAGAAAGGGTAGAGAGAGAGGGAAAAGGAAAAGGGAGAGAAAGAAGAGCGGGGGGAAAAGGAGGGCGGGGGAAAAAGGCTATGAGAGAGAAAAAATGGAGAGATGGAGAGAGAACCTATAAAAAGGGGAAGGGGGTTTGAGAGATTTTTTTAGGGGAGGGGGGAGAGAGAGGGGGAAGAGAGGGGGAAGAGGGGGAAAGGGGGGAGAGGGGGAAAAAGAGGGAGAAAGGGAGAGGAAGAGAGGGGAGAGAGAGAAGGGGGGGAAGGAGAGGGAGAGGAAGGGGGAGAGAGAGAGGGAGAGAGAGAGGGGGGGGGAGAGGGAGAAGAGGGGGAGAGAGAGAGGGAAGAGAGGGGGAAAGGGGAGAGGGAGAGGAGGGAGAGAGAGGGAGAGAGGGGGGAGAGAGAGGGAGAGAGGGGGGAGAGAGGGGAGAGAGAGGGAGGAGAGAGGGAGGGGAGAGAGAGAGAGAGGGAGAGGAGGGGAGAGAGAGAGGGAGAGAGAGAGGGAGGGGAGAGGGAGGGAAGGGGAGGGAGGGAGAGAGGGAGAAGGGGAGAGAGAGAGGGAGAGAGAGAGGGAGAAGGGGGAGGAAAAGGGGGAGGGGAGAGAGAGAGGGAGAGGGGAGAGAGGGGAGGGAAAGAGGGAGAGAGAGGAGGAAAGAGGGGGGAAGGAGATATAGGGGGGGAAGGGGGGAAAAAGGCTTGGGGGCGGGGGAAGGAAAAAGGGTAAGAGGGGGGGAAGGTTTGGGGGGGCCCGGTCTTAAACCGTTTCCCTTGAGGTTTTTTTGG
>NC_069408.1:55453792-55485153 GCF_026875155.1 Cherax quadricarinatus | reverse complement strand
ATATTTAGCAATGATCTCTTTCTTAAATTTTCCATAGTAACCACCTTTTGGTAGGGTTGGCCAGAAGCTTTTTTGGGACCCATGGTGACTTATTTTGCAGGTGCAATCACTAAAAAGGCTGTGATAATATGAAATGTTCCGATTGTATGCTTGGAAGCGACCGCGGTGGCTGGCTGGCTTGTAAACACTGGCCAGAAGTGGACGCGTCTCAGACGGAATGAATAGCGTTGGTCGAGTTTTTTTAGCGCTAGTCGAGGCAAAGTTTTTGCATTAAAATTTATCGCTGGTCGGATTTATCGTTAATCAATGCCATCGTTGGTCGAGGGTCCACTGTATATAGCAATTCATGACCCTTCTGGGTTAGGTGCTTTTTATTATAATAATATCTTCATTCACTCTTTCACTCTATAAATGATGTGTTGCTGTTTGTTTATTCTGTACTGTCTTGTACAACTTGTACACAATGTAAGAGTACAGTGGACCCCCGCATAACGATGGCATCACATAGCGATTAATCCGCATACCGCTTACTTTAATCGCAAAAATTTTGCCGCGCATACCGATTAAAAACCCGCTCACCGATTTTCGTCCGAGACGCGTCCAATGTGCGCCGTCAGCCAGCCTCACATGTGCCGCCCGTGCCATTGTTTACCAGCCAGCCTCCGCGGTAACATCCAAGCATACACTCGGAATATTTCGTATTATTACAGTGTTTTCGGTGCTGTTTCTGGAAAATAAGTGACCATGGGCCCCAAGAAAGCTTCTAGTGCCAACCGTACACCAATAAGGGTGAGAATTCCCATTGAAATGAAGAAAGAGATCATTGATAAGTATGAAAGTGGAGTGCGTATCGCCGACCTAGTCAAGTTGTACAAGAAACCCCAATCAACCATCGCTACTATTGTGGGCACCAGAAAGACAATCAAGGAAGCTGTTCTTGCCAAAGGTTAACTGTGTTTTCGAAACAAAGATCGCAAGTGATGGAAGATGTGAGAGACTCTTATTGGTGTGGATAAATGAAAAACAGCTAGCAGGAGATAGCGTCTCTCAAGCGATCATATGTGAAAAGGCTAGGAAGTTGCATGAGGATTTAATTAAAAAAATGCCTGCAACTAGTGATGATGTGAGTGAATTTAAGGCCAGCAAAGGTTGGTTTGAGAGATTAAGAAGCGTAGTGGCATCCATAGTGTGATAAGGCATGGTGAGGCTGCCAGTTCGGACCACAAAGCGGCTGAAAAATATGTGCAGGAATTCAAGGAGTACATAGACAGTGAAGGACTGAAACCTGAACAAGTGTTTAATTGTGATGAAACAGGCCTGTTCTGGAAGAAAATGCCAAGCAGGACCTACATTACTCAGGAGGAAAAGGCACTCCCAGGACATAAGCCTATGAAAGACAGGCTTACTTTGTTGATGTGTGCCAATGCTAGTGGTGATTGCAAAGTTAAGCCTTTATTAGTGTATCACTCCGAAACTCCCAGAACGTTCAGGCAAAAGAATGTCCTCAAGGATAATTTGTGTGCTGTGGAGGGCAAACAGTAAGGCATGGGTCACTAGGGACTTTTTCTATAACTGGTTACACCATGCATTTGCCCCCAATGTGAAAGATTACCTAACTGAAAAGAAATTAGACCTTAAGTGCCTCCTGGTGTTAGACAATGCCCCTGGTCATCCTACAGACGTGGCAGAGCGACTTTATGGGGACATGAGCTTCATTAAGGTGAAGTTTTTGCCTCCTAATACCACTCCTCTCCTGCAGCCCATGGACCAGCAGGTTATTGCAAACTTCAAAAAACTGTTCACAAAAGCTCTGTTTGAAAGGTGCTTTGTAGTGACCTCAGAAACTCAACTGACTCTAAGAGAGTTTTGGAGAGAGCACTTTAATATCCTCAATTGTGTAAACCTTATAGGTAAGGCTTGGGAGGGAGTGACTAAGAAGACCTTGAACTCTGCTTGGAAGAAACTGTGGCCAGAATGTGTAGACAAAGGGATTTTGAAGGGTTTGAGGCTAACCCTGAGAATCCTGTGCCAGTTGAGGAATCCATTGTGGCATTGGGAAAGTCCTTGGGGTTGGAGGTTAGTGGGGAGGATGTGGAAGAGTTGGTGGAGGAGGACAATGAAGAACTAACCACTGATGAGCTGATAGATCAACTTCAAGAGCAAGAGGCCAGACCTGGGAAACTGGTTCAGAGGAGGGGAGAGAGAAATTGAATTAGTTGCCTACTACAAAGATAAAGGAAATCTGTGCAAAGTGGCTTGAAGTGCAAACCTTCATGGATGAAAATCACCCTCACACAGCTATGCAACCCGTGCTGGTGATTATTACACTGACAATGTTGTGAAACACTTTAGGCAAGTCATAAAGGAACGAGAGGTACAGGCCACTATGGACAGATATCTTGTGCGAAAGAAGTCCAGTGACTCTGAAGCTGCCCTAGTGGCATTAAAAGAAGAAGGGAAGTAACCCCAGAAAAGGACTTGCTACCTCAAGTTCTAATGGAAGGGGATTCCCCTTCTAAACACTAACACTCTCTCTCCCCTCCTCCCATCCCATCAATCATCACCAGATCTTCAATAAAAGTAAGTGTCATGTAATTGTGCATGCCTTTTTCAGTTTGTGTGTATTAAAATTAACATTTCATGTGGTAAAAAAAAAATTTTTTCATACTTTTGGGTGTCTTGCACGGATTAATTTTATTTCCATTATTTCTTATGGGGAAAATTCATTCACATAACGATTATTTCGCATAACAATTACCCCTCTTGCACGGATTAAAATCGTTAACCGGGGGTCCACTGTATTTGTATTGTGAGGTAATTATTATTATAATAAAAAAAGATATTGAGGTAAATGTTTTACAAACTCTTACAAACGTACGTGAATGAACTAAAAGTAGAGAGACATTAATACGCATTTATTTCACCTGATCAAGTGATCGCCCACTACCCGTTCAGTTTGTGTTCTTACATTGTCTAAACTCTGTATCTCGTTCTCTCTCTCGTTTACTCTTTCGTTAACTAGTTGGCTCTCATTGACGATGGAGTCTAAGCATAGCTGTGATAAAAAGAGGAGTTGTAAGACTTGCTTTAAGTGCCAAGTTAGAGGATGATGGTGTGCCATTCTGATTTCATTCAATAAACACCCTGCCACTCGCCTCTCACACATTAATATTAATATTTTAAGGTAAGTAATAAGTGTACTCTGTGTGTATCTTACCTTTTATTGTGTTTTTAATGCCTATTTCTATTGCTAACTTAATATAAGTTAGTGTAAACTTGTTGTCTGGCATTTATTGCATATTTTGTGTGTGCTCTGATAATAATACTTGTGTACCTGTGTGATAGCCTGGCGGAGGGACAACATTACGTTTTCTCTGCTCAGGCACCAGAGAAAACGTGTATGAATCTGTTTGGCCCAGCCACTCCCCCACTCCGCTTTTGTTTACAATTTTTGTCATGAATTATTCATTACTTCTCCCTTCATTTATGATGGCATCTAAAGGTAGTTGTTAGAAACGATTAAATTCAGTGAAAAAGGTATATCAATGCTAATGATATGGCTCTGGGCCACAGTGTAGGTAGCTGGTAGGTGTAGCCCTGGCGGGCTACACCTACCGGCTACCTACACTGGCTTTCTATAAATAAATACTACTCAACTCTCTTCCTACATTAAGACTACACATATTTTAAGGTAAATAATGAGTGTACTGTATGGGCTGTTTTAAATATCGTATATTAAGTATGAGATGGGGAGCCAGGGCTACCTACACCTAATTTCCTACAAATAACTACTACTCACCTCTCTCCCTACATTAAGATTACAAATACTGTAAGATAAGTAAGGAATGTACTGTGTATGTATTTTACTTTGTGTTTTTAATCCCTAGTTCTATTACTAACTTAATGTAATTTAGTGTAAACTTGTTGTCTGGCATTTATATGCATTTATAAATGGAAAAAATGGTGTTCTACTCTCCGGCCATAGCCTGCAACCTAACCCGCCGTATAAGTGGGGCCCTCCTGTACTGTACACTACTATACTATGCAGTACTGTACACTACTATACTATACAGTACTGTACACTACTATTCTATACAGTACTGTACACTATTATACTATACAGTACTGTACACTACTATACAGTGCTGTGCACTACTATACTATACAGTGCTGTACACTATACTATACAGTGCTGTACACTACTGTACTATACAGTGCTGTACACTACTGTACTATACAGTGCTGTACACTACTATACTATACAGTGCTGTACACTACTGTACTATACAGTGCTGTGCACTACTATACTATACAGTGCTGTACACTACTATACTATACAGTGCTGTACACTACTGTACTATACAGTGCTGTACACTATACTGCACAGTACTATACACTACAGTACTGTACACTACTATACAGTACTGTACACTACTATACAGTACTATACAATACCATACAGCACTATACAATACCATATGGTACTATACAATACCATTCAGTACCATACAATACTATTCAGTACTATGCACTATACAGTACTATACTGTACACTATACAGTACTATACTATACACTATACAGTACTATACTATACACTATACAGTACTATACTATACACTATACAGTACTATACTATACACTATACAGTACTATACTATACACTACAGTACTATACTACACACTACTATACAGTAGTATACTATACAGTAGTATACTATACAGTACTATACTTTACAGCACTATACACTACCATACATCACTATATACTATACTGTTCAGTACTATTTAGTATACTATACAGCACTACTATACTATTCAGTACTATACAGTGCTACTATACTATACGGTACTATACAGCACTACTATACTATACAGTACTGTACAATACTATACAGTACACTACTATACTATACGATACTAAACGTATCCCAGCACCTGAAACCCATTCTCTTTGCTGACGACACTACTTATGTCATCTCTCACCCTAATCTTGCCACCCTCAACACTATTGTTAATGAGGAGCTGCTCAAAATATCAACTTGGATGGCAGCCAATAAACTTACATTTAACACAGACAAAACCTACTATATTATGTTTGGTAGCAGAGCAGGTGCTGAACAACTAAACATTAAGATTGACAGCACTCTAATTGCCAGACATAACGAGGGCAAATTCCTAGGCCTATGCCTTAACAACAACCTGAATTTCAGCACCCATATCCAACACATATCAAAAAAAGTATCCAAAACAGTCGGGATCCTCTCCAAGATACGATACTACGTGCCGCAAAATGCCCTTCTCACACTATACCATTCACTCATTTATCCATACCTCACCTATGCTATTTGTGCTTGGGGTTCAACTGCAGCAATACACCTAAAGCCAATAATAACTCGACAAAAAGCTGCAGTAAGAATAATCACTAAATCCCATCCCTGGCAACCCCCCCCCCCAGTCTTCATAGATCTAAACTTACTCCCTGTTCAGAACATCCACACTTACTACTGTGCAATCTATGTATACAGGACCTTAAATTCCAATATTAACCTTGACCTAAAATGCTTTCTTGATAGTTGTGACAGGACCCACAAGCATAACACCAGACACAAACATCTCTACGACATTACCCTTGTCCGACTAAACCTTTACAAAAATTCAATGTATGTCAAATGCCCTAAAATCTGGAACACCCTACCTGAAAACTCTAGAACTGCAGACACGTTCATCACCTTCAAAACTACCATTAGAAAACATCTTATCTCCCTGATACACCCCATCAACTAACTACATAAAAACCACCTGGTGGTTCACACTTACACTCACTCACCCATTTGACCATTAGCACAGAAATATGTATCTTAAACTTAAAATAATGATTCCTAACTAGTCACAAGTTTGCCTGTGATACTCCAATATAGAAACTATGTATTGGGCCAAAACAAAAGCATTCACATTGCTAAACTCACAAACTAGTATTTAGTCACTTAGTATTTAGTCAGTATTTAGTCAACTTACTCCACAATTTGTAATAATTTAGGGTTAAGAATTAATCTAAGTTTGCCCGAAATGCCTAGCCATGCTAGGTGTTCTAGTGGCCCCCTCTGTAATTAGTATTTTATTACATGTAAACCACACAATAACCAAAATCTGTAAACCCCACATTGTAATCCTTATAGAGAATAGACTTGGATTTGATTTGATACTATACAGTACTGTACACTACTGTACTATACAGTACTGTACACTACTGTACTATACAGTTTTCTGTAAAACTACGTACTATACAGTACTGTCACTACTGTACTATACAGTATGTACACTACGTACTGTACACTACAGTACTGTACACTACAGTACTGTACACTACTGTACTATACAGTACTGTACACTACAGTACTGTACACTACTATACGATACAGTACTGTACACTACAGTACTGTACACTACTATACTATACAGTACTGTACACTACAGTACTGTACACTACAGTACTGTACACTACTGTACTATACAGTACTGTACACTACTGTACTATACAGTACTGTACACTACAGTACTGTACACAACAGTACTGTACACTACTGTACTATACACTACTGTACTATACAGTACTGTACACTACTGTACTATACAGTACTGTACACTACAGTACTGTACACTACTATACAGTACTGTACACTACAGTACTGTACACTACTATACTATACAGTACTGTACACTACAGTACTGTACACTACTATACTATACAGTACTGTACACTACTGTACTATACAGTACTGTACACTACTATACAGTACTGTACACTACTGTACTATAAAGTACTGTACACTACTATAAAGTACTGTACACTACTGTACTATGCAGTACTGTACACTACTATACAGTACTGTACACTACTATACAGTACTGTACACTACTGTACTATACAGTACTGTACACTACTGTACTATACAGTACTGTACACTACTATACAGTACTGTACACTACAGTACTGTACACTACTATACTATACAGTACTGTACACTACAGTACTGTACACTACTATACTATACAGTACGGCACTCGTATGTCACTATGTTATACAGTACTGTCCTCTGTCTTACGTCTGTACACTACAGTACTGTACACTACAGGTACTGTACATACGTACTTAAACTGTACCTACTGTACTATACCAGTACTGACCTACTGTACTATACAGTACTGTACACTACAGTACTGTACACTACTATACTATACAGTACTGTACACTACTATACTATACAGTACTGTACACTACTATACTATACAGTACTGTACACTACTGTACTATACAGTACTGTACACTACAGTACTGTACACTACTATACAGTACTGTACACTACTATACAGTACTGTACACTACTATACTATACAGTACTGTACACTACTATACTATACAGTACTGTACACTACTATACTATACAGTACTGTACACTACTATACTATACAGTACTGTACACTACAGTACTGTACACTACAGTACGTAACTACACATATGTACACTACAGTACTGTACACTACTATACTATACAGTACTGTACACTACAGTACTGTACACTACAGTACTGTACACTACAGTACTGCACACTACAGTACTGTACACTACTATACTATACAGTACTGTACACTACAGTACTGTACACTACTATACAGTACTGTACACTACATACTAAAACAGTACTTTTTACACTACTATACTATACAGTACTGTACACTACAGTACTGTACACTACTATACAGTACTGTACACTACTATACTATACAGTACTGTACACTACTATACTATACAGTACTGTACACTACAGTACTGTACACTACTATACTATACAGTACTGTACACTACTATACTATACAGTACTGTACACTACTATACTATACAGTACTGTACACTACAGTACTTTTACACTACTATACTATACATGTAACTGTACAAATACTATACTATACATACTGTACACTACAGTACTGTACACTACTATACAGTTTCTGTACACTACAGTACTGTACACTACATACTAATACATAATCTGTCACTACAGTAACTGTCACACTATCTATACAGTACTGTACACAAAAGTACTGTTAACTACTATACTTAAAAGTACGTACAAATACCCGTACTGTACACCTAAAAGTACTGTACACTACTGTACAAAAACAGTACTGTACACTAAATGTACTATAACAGTACTGTACACTACTGTAACTGTACGTTACCTACTGTACTAAACAGTACTGGACACTACAGTACTGTACACTACTATACTATACAGTACGTTTCACTACTGTACTATACAGTACTGTACACTACTGTACTATACAGTACGTACACTACATACGGTACACAAATATTTCAGACTTATAACTACTGTTTCTTTACAGTACTGTACACTACTGTACTATACAGTACTGTAACACTACAGTACTGTACACTACTATACAGTAATGTAACACTACTTTTACTATACAGTAAATGTACACTTTCTGTAACTAATACAGTACTGTACACTACTGAAATATACAGTACTGTTACACTACTGTACTATACAGTACTGTACAAATAAGTACTGTACACAACAGTAACTGTACACTTTCGTACTATACACTACTGTATAATACAGTACTGTACACTACAGTACTATACAGTACTGTACACTACAGTACTATACAGTACTGTACACTACTATACAGTACTGTACACTACAGTATTGTACACTACTATACTATACAGTACGTACACTACAAGTACTGTAACAAATATACTAAACATACGTACTGACACTACTGTACAATACATTTCTGTACACTCTGTACTATACAGTACTGTACACTACTATAAAGTACTGTACACTACTGTACTATACAGTACTGTACACTACTGTACAATACAGTACTGTTTCACTACTGTACTATACAGTACTGTACAACTCTATACACCCGTCACTGTACACTACTGTACCATACAGTACTGTACACTACCCGTACTATACAGTACTGTACACTACTGTACTATACAGTACTGTACACTACTATACAGTACTGTACACTACTGTACTATACAGTACTGTACACTACAGTACTGTACACTATACTATACAGTACTGTACACTACAGTACTGTACACTACTATACTATACAGTACTGTACACTACAGTACTGTACACTATACTATACAGTACTGTACACTACAGTACTGTACACTACTGTACTATACAGTACTGTACACTACTGTACTATACAGTACTGTACACTACAGTACTGTACACTACAGTACTGTACACTACTGTACTATACAGTACTGTACACTACTGTACTATACAGTACTGTACACTACTGTACTATACAGTACTGTACACTACAGTACTGTACACTACTATACTATACAGTACTGTACACTACTATACTATACAGTACTGTACACTACTATACTATACAGTACTGTACACTACTGTACTATACAGTACTGTACACTACAGTACTGTACACTACTATACAGTACTGTACACTACTATACAGTACTGTACACTACTATACAGTACTGTACACTACAGTACTGTAACACTACTAATACATACAGTAACTGTGCACTACTATACTATTTCAGTACTGTACACTACTGTACTGTACACTAACAGTATGTACACTACAGTACTGTACACTACAGTACTGTACACTACTATACTATAAAAGTACTGTACACTACAGTACAGTACACTACAATTTCTAATCAAATACTGTACACTACTATACTATAACTACTGTACACTACAGTGGCTGAAAACTGGCTATACAGTACTGTACACTACTATACTAATACACTACTGTACAAATACAGTACTGTACCACTACTATAAAAGTACTGTACACTACTATACTATACACGTACTGGGACCCCCTACTAATACTATACAGTACTGTACACTAGTACTGTACACACTATACTAAAACATACTGTACACTACTAAACTAATACAGTACTAACACTACTTACTATACAGTACTTGTACACTTTCAGTACTGGTACACTACTATACTATACAGTACTGTACACTACTATACAGTACTGTACATACTCTACAGTACTGTACACTACAGTACTGTACACTACTATACAGTACTGGGAAAAACTACAGTACTGTACACTCTATACTATACAGTACTGTACACTACTATACTAATACAGTACTATACTATACAGTATCGTACACTACAGACTGTACACTTTCTATACTAACAGTACTGTACACTTCAGTACTGGTACACTTTTCTTACTGTACACTACTGTACTATACAGTTTCTGTACCACTACTGTACTATACAGTACTGTACACTAAATGTACTGTACACTTTCTGTAAATATACAGTACTGTACACTACAGTACTGTACACTACTATACTATACAGTACTGTACACTACTGTACTATACAGTACTGTACACTACTGTACTATACAGTACTGTACACTACAGTACTGTACACTACTATACAGTACTGTACACTACTGTACTATACAGTACTGTGCACTACTGTACTATACAGTACTGTACACTACTGTACTATACAGTACTGTACACTACTGTACTATACAGTACTGTACACTACAGTACTGTACACTACTATACAGTAATGTACACTACTGTACTATACAGTACTGTACACTACTGTACTATACAGTACTGTACCACTACTGTACTATACAGTACTGTACACTACAGTACTGTACACTACTATACAGTACTGTACACTACTGTACTATACAGTACTGTAAAACTAAACGTTTCTAACATACTGTCCACTACTGTACTATACAGTACTGTACACTACAGTACTGTACACAAAATATACAGTACTGTACACTACTGCATACAGTACTGTACACTACAGTACTATACAGACTGACACTACAGTAACTGTCACTACTATACAGTACTGTACACTACTGTACTATACAGTACTGTACACTACTGTACTATACAGTACTGTACACTACTGTACTATACAGTACTGTACACTACTGTACTATACAGTACTGTACACTACTATACAGTACTGTACACTACTGTACTATACAGTAAATGTACACACTATCCAGTACTGTACACTACTAATACTATACAGTACTGTACACTACTAAAACTATACGTACTGTAAACTACTATACTATAAAAGTACTGTACACTACTATACTATACCCGTACTGTACACTACTATACTATCCCGTACTGTACACTTTCTATACTATACAGTACTGTACACACTAACTAACAGTACTGTAACCATACATACTATACATTTCTGTAACAAATACAAAACTAACAGTAACTGTACAAAAACTATAAATAATACAGTACTGGGACACTACTATACTATACAGTACTGTACACTACTTACTATACAGTACTTACACTACAGACTGTACACTACTACACAGTACTGTACACTACCCGTACTGTAACACTACAGTACTGTACACTACTATACTATACAGTACTGTACACTACTATACAGTACTGTACACTACTATACTATACAGTACTGTACACTACTATTACAGTACTGTACACTACTATACTATACAGTACTGTACACTACTATACAGTACTGTACACTACTGTAAATAACGTACTGTACCTACAGTACTGTACACTACTAATACTAATACATACTGTACACACTATACTAATACAGTAAATGTACACTACTAACAGTACTGTACACTACTATAAATAAAACAGTACATTACACTACTATACAGTTACGTAACACTACTATACAGTACTGTAATAACTACTATACAGTACTGTACACTACTATACTATACAGTACTGTACACTACTATACAGTACTGTACACTACTATACTATACAGTACTGTACACTACAGTACTGTACACTACTATACAGTACTGTACACTACTATACTATACAGTACTGTACACTACAGTACTGTACACTACTATACTATACAGTACTGTACACTACTGTACTATACAGTACTGTACACTACAGTACTGTACACTACTATACAGTACTGTACACCACTATACAGTACTGTACACTACTATACAGTATGTACACTAAATATACCAGTACTGTACACTACTATACATACTGGGACACTTTCTATACAGTACTGTACACTACTAACAGTACTGTACCACTATACAGTACTGTACACTACTATACAGTACTGTACACTACTATACAGTAAATCCCCTTACTATACAGTACTGTACACTACTATACAGTACTGTACACTACTATACAGTACTGTACACTACTATACAGTACTGTACACTACTATACAGTACTGTACACTACTATACAGTACTGTACACTACAGTACTGTACACTACTATACAGTACTGTACACTACTATACTATACAGTACTGTACACTACTATACTATACAGTACTGTAGACTACTATACTTTACAGTACTGTACACTACTATACTATACAGTACTGTACACTACTATACTATATAGTACTGTACACTACTGTACTGTACACTACTGTATTGTATACTGTACTCTACACTACTGTACTGTACACTATACTGTACACTATTCAGTACTGTACACTACTGTACACTATACTGTACACTATACTGTACACTATACTGTACACTACTGTACTGTACTGTACACTACTGTACTGTACACTATACTGTACTGTACACTATACTGTACGCTACTATACTGTACTGTACACTATACTGTATGCTACTATACTGTACTGTTCACTACTATACAGTACTGTACACTACAGTACTGTACACTACTATACTGTACTGTACACTACTGTACAGTACTGTACCTTCTATACAGTACTGGGACACTACTATACATACTGTACACACTATACAGTACTGTACACTACTATACAGTACTGTACACTACTATACAGTACTGTACACTTTTATACAGTACTGTACACTTTTATACAGTACTCTACACTACTATACAGTACTGTACACTACTATACAGTACTGTACACTTCTATACAGTACTGTACACTACTATACAGTACTGTACACTACTATACAGTACTGTACACTACAGTACTGTACACTACAGTACTGTACACTACAGTACTGTACACTACAATACTGTACACTACAGTACTGTACACTACAGTACTGTACACTACAGTACTGTACACTACTATACAGTACTGTACACTACTATACAGTACTGTACACTACTATCATACCGTACTGTACACTACTAACTATAACAGTACTGTACACTACAGTACTGTACACTACAGTACTGTACACTACTATACAGTACTGTACACTACTATACTATACAGTATCTGTACACTTCTATACAGTACTGTACACTACTATACAGTACTGTACACTACTATACAGTACTGTACACTACTATACAGTACTGTACACTACTATACAGTACTGTACACTACTATACAGTACTGTACACTACAGTACTGTACACTACAGTACTGTACACTAAAGTACTGTACACTACAGTACTGTACACTACAGATTTTACACTACAGTACGTAAACTACTATACAGTAACTGTACACACTATACATTACTGTACACTACAGTAAATGGTACACACTATACAGTACTGTAAACTACTATACATACTGTACACTAAGTACTGTACACAAATTACAGTATGTACACTACAGTACTGTACACTACTAACAGTACTGGTACACTACTAAACAGTTACTGTAACACTACTAATTTAGTACTGTACACTACAGTACTGTAACCTACTATACAGTACTGTACACTCAGTACTTCCCCTACATACTGTACACTGCATACAGTACGTACACTAAAGTACTGTACACTACATACTGACACTAACAGTAATGTCACTACGAACGTACCTACAGTACTGACACTACATACTGTACACTACATACAGTACTGTACACTTTTCTAACATACGTACATTACTATACATTTCTGTACCTACAACAGTACGTACACTACTATACAGAGTACACACTAAATAGCAGTACTGTACACACATACATATGTACACTACTAATACAGTACTGTACACTACTATACTACTGTACCCCTACTATACAGTACTGTTAAAAACTATACGTACTGACACACTAGCAGTACTGTAAAACTACAACATACAGTATGACACACTATACTATACATACTGACACTACTATATACGTACTGTACACTACAAAAAAAAAAAAAAAAAAAAAAAAAAAACTTACTAAACATTACAAAATTAGCAGTACCCATACACACTTATTGACATAAACCAACTATACAGCGCATACACTATGCATACTATGCATACTGTACACTACTATGCAGTACTAACATACATGCGTACTAACAGTCTATTTATACTATACAATACAAAATAATAAATAATAAAAATTCACAACGCTGTAGCAAACATTATGGCACACTGAGCTAAAATCAAAAACAGAATTTACAATGTATTAAAATTTTTTAAAAAAGACTCAATCCTCTAAACAACACTGCCCTAAAAAAAAATAAGCAGATGACGCAAAAAGATGAACATCCCTGGCTAAAACCCAGCATTCTCAAATCCCCTAAATACAAACACCAATAAAAAAACATAAAAGAATGGGGCACATAAACCCGAGACCAACAAAACGTTATGTCAAACCAACCCCCTATAAAAAGGCAAAAAAATTTTATTATGAAACAGATTATCCAACTTTCAGGGTATAAAAAAAGAAAAACCTGGAAAAAAACCCTACAAAACAACAAAAAAAAAATATCACGAAATAGCAAATAAAATTGCAAAATCAGATAACCCCCAAACCCCCCCAACAGAAACGCAAAAAGACTCAATGATTTCTTTTTTTCCCTATGGGAAAAAACCTTTCCAATAAAATCCAAGCTCAATACCCACCCAAAAGACTACCTCACCGGCAACTACCCGAACACACTGTTCCTAGCTCCGACTAACCCATACGAAGTCTCCCTTATTATCAACACACTAAAAAACAAGGCAGGAGATTTAAATACCTTACCACCCTTTATATACAAAAAAGTGTCACAAGTGCTATCACCAATCATTGCAACACTCTTTAACAAATCCATTGAATCCTCCACCTTCCCTACAGTACTCAAAATAGCAAGGGTCACCCCGATCCACAAAGGAGGTGACCAAACAGAGTTGAATAACTATAGGCCAATATCCAACTTACACCCTCTCTCAAAAATCTTCGAAAAAATTAATTCATAAACGAATCTACTCCTACCTTATCTCCCAAAACATACTCAACCCCTGCCAATTTGGATTCAGGCCTAATAAAAAATACTAATGATGCTATTATAACACATGCTAGAACATATATACACTGCAATAGAGAAAAAAGAAGTCCCACTGGGGATCTTCATTGACTTACGTAAAGCTTTTGATACAGTTGACCATGACTTGCTCCACGTAAAATTGTCTCACTATGGTATAAGAGGGCACTCCCTCAACTACCTCAAGTCATACCTCAGCAACAGAAGCCAATATGTGTACGCAAAATGGGGCAAACTCTTCTGCACAACCAATTACAGTTGGTGTCCCACAGGGAAGTGTCCTTGGCCCTCTTCTCTTTCTCCTATACATAAATGACTACCAAATGCTTCTCAATTACTCAAACCCACACTATTTGCTGATGACACAACATACGTCTTCTCCCACCCGAGCCCAGTCACGCTAACCAATACTGTAAATACCGAATTACAGAAAATATCTACCTGGATGAGTACTAACAAACTTACACTAAACATTGACAAAACCTACTTCATTCAGTTTGGTAACAGAGCTACAGATGTCCCTCTTAACATAATGATAAACGGATCACCTATCACAAAGCTAACAGAGGGAAAATTCTTAGGAATCCACCTTGATAATAGACTCAAATTTCATACACATATACAACAAATTTCTAAGAAAATTTCCAAGACTGTAGGCATACTATCGAAGATACGGTACTATGCTCCACAGTCAGCCCTCCTGGCCCTATATCACTCTCTTATTTACCCCTATCTCACCTATGGAATCTGTGCATGGGGCTCAACAACAAGTAACCATCTCAGACCACTAATTACCCAACAAAAGGCTGCAGTTAGAATGATAACAAATTCTCACTACAGGCAGCACACTCCACCAATATTCAATACACTCAACCTACTCACCATACAAAACATCCATACTTATTACTGCACCTATTACATTCATAGAACACTCAAACTCGATATTAACCCTCCCCTCAAACATCTCCTTGCCAACCTCAACAGAACACATGACCATAACACAAGGCACAGATCACTCTTTGATATTCCTCGTGTCCATCTCACGCTATGCAAAAACTCAATGCACATAAAAGGCCCTAAAATCTGGAATTCATTACCTGTAAATATAAAAGAAACACTACCTGTTTATAAATTCAAGTCTCTTCTCAAAGATCACTTACTCACCCAAAACCAAATTAATACTGAATAACTGAACCTTATAAATTGTATATCTTAAATGTTTCTCACAATTATATCACATAAATGTTAAACCTAAAACCCAATCTAACTTTATTATTTTTTAAATACACTACCTAACAGAATACTCCATTCTACTGAATTTACAACAATGCATGCAACCATATGACCTGTCTTTGTAATACTCACTTGTGCTTTATAGTAATCAGTTTACATTAATGTTTTTCACTGATTTCATCATTGCTTAGTTAATCTTAAGTTAATTTTAAGCCAGCCCGTAATGCTATGCATAGTATAAGTGGCTTTGGCATGCTGCTCTTATCTGTATTTTTTTGTACCTCTGTAAGTGTGCTCAAATTATAAATAAATAAATACAGTACTATACAGTACTATACAGCACTATACAGCACTGTATACTATACCTTACTATATACTAGTATTATTATACTATTTACTACTATGCTAGTATTTTTTACTACTAGAGTTCAAATAATACTGCAGTTATACTTTAGTTATACCTATGTTATACTACTGTACTGCTATACTATATACTGACGGCCCCGTTCAAAGCAGGAGAAATATCAGAGCTGGAACAAATACAGATGGTTTATGGCTCATATTGAGCCAGTAAAGCACCTAAATTACTGGGAACGCCTTCACGTCTTGAACATGTACTCATTGGAGTGGAGCAGAGAGATACATGATAATGTATACCTGGAAAATACTCAAGGGCTTGGTCCCAAATCTGCACACTGCCATAACATGCTGGAGTGAGAGATATAGGAGGAAGTGCAAAATAAACCCAGTGGGGAGCAGAGGTGCAGTGGGGACAATAAGGGAACACTGTATCAACATCTGGGGTCCCAGACTATCCAACATCTTACCAGAAGATATCAGAAACACGGCTGGAACAAGTGTAGAAACTTCGAAGAGGAAACTGGACAAGTATCTTCACCGGGTGCCAGATCAACCGGGCTGTGATGGATATGTGGGGCAGCAGGCCTCCTGTAGCAACAGCCTGGTTGACCAGGCAAGCACCAGAGGAGCCTGGCCCATGGCTGGGCTCAGAGTAGCGAGACTTGAAACTTTTCAAAAGTATATCGAAGGTAGTTGCAAATCTACTCTACTACTACTATTCTAATATACTCTGTTGTTATTCTACCTGACAACAACTACTGCTTCCATATGCTGCTGCTGCTGCTGCTGCTGCCGCTGCCACCGCCGCTGCCACCGCCGCTGCTGCTGCCACTGCCACCGCCGCTGCTGCTGCTGCCGCCGCCGCCGCCGCTGCTGCTGGTGCTGCTGGTGCTGCTGCTGGTGCTGCTGCTGGTGCTGCTGCTGGTGCTGCTGGTGCTGCTGCTGGTGCTGCTGCTGGTGCTGCTGCTGGTGCTGCTGCTGGTGCTGCTGCTGGTGCTGCTGGTGCTGCTGCTGGTGCTGCTGCTGGTGCTGCTGCTGGTGCTGCTGCTGGTGGTGCTGCCGCTGCTGCTGCCGCTGCCGCCGCCGCTGCCGCCGCCGCCGCCGCTGCTGCCGCCGCCACACTTTCCCTTCTTTCCCCTCCCTTTTCCACCTCCCTTTCTTGCCTTCCTCTCTCTCTTCTCCCATCCTCCCTTTCCTATTCTGTCTGTGGGCCTTCTCTGCCTTTTTTTCCTTCAGTTGTGACTTGACGATGGTCCAGGATGGACTGAAACAGTCATAGGTTTCCTCTCTGACTGTGTGTGTGCATGAGTATTCTTGTTTGTGCAAACATACACACTACCCCTGCAACCACAAATATGTATGTGCACACATGCATTTGGTGTATGTATATAACATGTAGTACTAATAATACTATGTTCTATATGACTATTCATTGCAGTATAGTTTAATAAAATACAATATTGCTACTCTGTTTGAGATAGCTTGCAATAGTTATTTATAATACAGTACATGATTACTTATTGCTTAAGTATACTTAAAAATGCTTTATATAGTTTTATTGATTTTTGCATATAATGACATTCCATATGAGTTTTGTTTTTAAACTAATTGACTAAATATCAAGTATGTATATATGAAATCTTCTGTGAAAACAATAGTGTCTACCTTAATATCCATGATCTATTTCTAATAATATTTTTGTCTCCACTGTGTTGTAGGCAGCGATGGGCCAGAAAATGCAGGTAAAGATAATTGAATATATGCTAATATTTTTGTATATTGGTTTACTAACCTGTAGTGATACAGTAATAGCAGAACAGTAGAAAATTCTCCAAGTTTACTGCTTTCTGAATCCCTTCATGTAAGAATGACTTTCCTGGTGGCTTTGTAAATTTACTCAGTGATGACCATTGCTATCTGCAAAAAGTTTTGCATGTTTATGTATAAAATATAACATGACTATGCACACTAAAGTAAAGGTGATGCTAGCATTTTTAATGAATAAGACTTTGACCCAAAACAGTTCATGTGCATGTAGAATAAATCTAGATTTGTTTTAATTTAGTACTGTGTAGTACATGGCTTAGTAGTAACTAGTATTATGTAGTTCGTAAGTACATAACCAGGGGCTTTCCTTAGAATGTATAACAAGTGTAATCCACAGCTGAATCATTTCTAGGAAGATACAGTTTGACCTTGACAGTGCTTTATAAATGTTCTAATTAAATATGCTTTACTAATTATAAGCAGATGGATTAATTTTTCCCGTATTTTAAGTGTTTATTTCAGCATTTATATCTGACACATTTAAAAAATATAATAAAATATCATTGATATTGAATATAAGAGGATTGTATTGCCAGGATGGGTAATGCAACCTAGTAAATGGATGCCTATGTATATAAAAGAAACATGGCAGACCAAATGTTTGATAAGATTTTTTCCTAAATTGGATGCTTTTTGAACATAACTAATTTGTCAGCTTCTCTCCTTCACCTTCATGTACTTGCAGTAAGTGTTAACTGTTGTGGGTCACATCTTGAGGAAGGTGGAAAATGATACATGGCTGGACTTTGAAATGAGCTGAAGTAAGATGACAGGATTTTCCCTAAAAAATCATTAAAATCTTGTGCTTTTGATTTAACATTAGGGTTGGTTCAAAAATTTCAGAAAATTACAGGCAGATATAAACATGGTTATGAGGTCTTATATCGCAGTGGTAGTGCATTTGGTTCATAACCAAAGGACAGCTTCTGTTTGGGGTGGGTGGAGATACTATCCATGTATCCATACACTTGTCCCTGTTCACCTAGCAGTAAATAGATAGAGTATTAGGGTTTTAGTTGTGGGCCACATCTTAGAGGTGGCAGTATACCACCTTGGTGCTGAGTTGTGAAACAAGTTGAGGTAGGATAATGCCCTCTTCATCAGTAAATTAAATTACTGTATGTAAAAAAAAAAAATAGAGTAGAAAACAAAGCACTGCAGGAAGTTCTAAATCTCTTGTAAATGTATTTATTAGTGCCTGCCTAGACAATTGTGTGTACTCTTCTACATGTACTCACTTTTATGGTTGCCAAGGTCAAGTCTTAGCTTCTGGCTCCACCTCTCAATTTGCCACTTGCCAGATTTACTTTCCTAGCCCTGTGAGCCCTATTGTACCAGCTCTTTAAAGCTATATACAGTGTGCACTTCCACCACTTCTTTGTCAAGGTTATTCTGCTTTCCAACCTCCCTGAGACTGAAGAAATAACTTCCTGACATCCCTTTGGCTCATTTGTGCTTTTAACCTCCAGCTGCCTTCCCCGAATACCTGAACCCTGCTTCTCAAACATTGTCCCCGTCTGTCCTCTCAATTCCTCTTAGTTGTATGTTACCATATTTTCCTTGTTCCTTGGCAATCATTTATAGACTACATCATAAGCTTGAGTGTGTCTTTCAGCATTCTTTGTGTTTGTCAGTACACACTGACAGTTACTATTTTAAGTACCTGTGCAAAATGTAGAAGTATCAGCTGGTATTGGCAGCTTTTTCACTGGTTCTGATGCCATAAAAATGGCCAATACTCACTGATACCAATCCTTTGTCCCATCCTTACTTGGTACAATAATATGCTAACCCTGAAATCTTTCTCTTTTAGTGAGGTTTGCAGTCTTTATCCCTTGAATCTGTTTCTGGCCTTTGTCCTTCCCAAACTTTCATAAGTTTGCATTCACTGAATTAAATTCTACCAGCCACTTGTCATACTAGCCCTACAGCTTGTCCAGGTTCGTTTGTATTGGGCACTGGTGTGTGTGTGTGTGTACAGTCACCTATATGTACTCACCCATATGTGGTTGCAGGGGTCGAGTCATAGCTCCTGGCCCCACCTCTTCACTGGTCAATACTAATTCACTCTCTCCCTGCTCCATGATATTTGTCATACCTCTTCTTAAATCTATTTATGGAACTTGCTTCCACTACTTCACTCTCCAGATTATTCCAGTTCCTGAAAACTCTAAGACTAAAGAAATACTTCCTAACATCCCTATGACTCATCTGGGTTTTCAGTTTCCAATTGTGTCCCCTTGTTTCTGTATCCCATCTCTGAAACATTCAATCCTTGTCCCCCTTGTCAATGCCTCTTAGTATTTTACATGTTGTTATCATGTCCCCTCTATCCCCCCCTATCCTCTAGTGTCATCGGGTTGAGTTCCCTTAACCTCTCCTCATAAGACATACCCCTCAGTTCCGGACTAATAGTGTTGCAAATTTTTGCACTTTCCCCAATTCGTGCCCGTGTTTAACTAAGTGAGGGTTCCATACTGCGCTGCATTTTCCCCAGTAGGGGCCTTACATATACTGTGTACAATGTCGTGAATGACTCCTTACTCAGATGTCTAAACACCAATCTCAGGTTTGCTAATCTCCCATATGCTGCAGCAGTTATTTGATTGATGTGTGCCTCAGGGGACATGTTCTTATAATGTTTACCCCAAAGATTCTTTTCTTTAACTACCGTTTGCAGCTGTTGGTTTCCTAACCTGTACTCCGTCTGAGGTCTTCTGTGTCCTTCCCCAATCTTCATGACCTTACACTTACTGGGGTTAAACTCCAGGAGCCATTTGCCAGACCATACTTGTAGTTTGTCCAGATCCCCTTGTAATCTTAACTGGTCCTCACCTACTTGTATTCTCATCAGTTTCACATCATCAGCGAACAGTGACACTTCTGAATCTATTCCTTCCACCATGTCATTCACGTATACAAGAAACAGCACCGGGCCTAGGACTGAACCTTGTGGAACCCCACTCGACATATTCACCCACTCTGACACTTCAGCATGTACCAACACATGTTGTTTCCTTCCTGTCAGGTATTCCCTGATCCATTGCAGTACTTTCCCCGTTATTCCTGCCTGCTCCTCTAATTTTTGCACCAGTCTCTTTGTGTGGTACTGGTCAAAAGCCTTCTTGCAATCTAAAAAGATGCAATCTACCCATCCCTCTCTCTCCTGTCTTACTTCTGTTAACTTATCGTAGAACTCGAGTAAATTTGTGACACAGGATTTCCCATCTCTGAAGCCGTGCTGACTGCCATGTATGAGCTCAATCTTTTCAATGTGTTCCACTACTTGTCTCCTGATAATCTTTTCCATGACTTTACATACTATACAAGTCAGTGACACTGGCCCGTAGTTTAAGGGCTGCCTGTCTGTCCCCTTTCTTAAAAATTGGAACTACATGTGCTGTCTTCCACGCCTCAGGCAACTGCCCTGTTTCGATAGATTTACTGAAGATTGGGCTGCAAAGGGCACACACAGTTCCTCTGCTCCCTCTCTCAGTACCCCATGGAGATATGTTATCTGGGCCCACCGCCTTTGAGGTATCGAGTTGGGTCTAGCAGTTTCTTCACCTCTACCTTGGTTATTGTATTGTGTCCAGTCCTGCTGGTGCACCCTACCTCCACAGTTTGCTGGAAGCTTTCCTGACTATTGTAAAATACTTCTCTAAATCTTTTGTTAATTCATCACAAACTTTTTGGTCACCCCTTCCCTGAGCTCCCCTCCTTCTTTCCTCAGCCTGATTACCTGGTCCTTGACTGTTGTTTTTTCTCCTAATGTGACTGTATAACAACTTTGGTTCAGATTTGGCTTTTGATGCTATGTCTTCCGTATTGCCTCTGGGCCTCTCTCCTTATCCTTGCATATTCGTTTCTGTTCCTTCTGCTCACTCCTTTTTTTCCTTGTCCTTTGCCTTCTATCCTTTTCCATGCTCTAGCACACTTGGCTTTGCCTCTTTACACCTCCAGTTAAAAACCCTGGGCTCACTCTGGTCTTACCATTTTTTCTGTGCCCTTTGGGATGAACCTTTCCCCTGCCTCCCTGCACTTAGTGGGTTTCTACTTCCATCATTTCATTTACTGTCTTACCATCTAGTTCTCTTTCCCACTGCACTTCATGCAGAAACTTCTCATTCCTATGTAGTCCCCTTTTTTGAAGTTTTGGTTCTCTCTCTGTTCTCGTGTTGCTGCATTCTCCACTTTTAAAAATCGACAAGATATTCAAAACTCAGGACATCATGATCACTAGTGCCAAGGGGTTTTTTTGTGGGTGATATCCCTTATGTCTGAACTAAATTTAAGGTGGGAAAATGAGATCAGCCTTGCTGCAACATCCTCTCCTCTCTGGTTGTATCCCTAACATGTTGGGTGCAAAAAGTTCTCCAATACAGTCTCCAACATCTTAGCCCTCCATGTTTCTGGTCCCCCATGTGGCTTAGGTTTTCCCAGTCAATCTCTTTATGATTGAAATCCCCTATTATAAGCAATTTTGTCCTACCCATATGAGCCCTCCTGGCCACTTCAGCTAGTGTATCCACCATTGCCTTATTGCGCACATCATACTCTTCTCTTTGTTCTCCTGCGTTAAGTTTGGGGGTCATACATCCTGCTATCATCACCTTTGGGCCACCAGTCCCGAAGTGTTCCTACAATGAATAGTCTTTTCCCTTCTTTCCATTCCTCCCATCTCCTCAAAACTCCACTGTTTTTTTATGAGCAATGCTGCTACTCCCCTTCCTCTGTTCTCTCTGTCTTTCCTCATAATCTGATATCCAGGTGGAAAAATTGCATCTGTTATCATTCCTGTAAGTTTTGTCTCTGTTAGTGCTATGATGTCAGGTGATGCATCAATGATGTGTTCTTGCCACTCTTCACTCTTATTTGTTTTTTCCATCTGCATTGGTGTACCATACCTTTAGCTTCCTTTCCATTACTGTATTTTGGGAGATGGAAGAGGAAGGTAAAGGCTGGGAGGGTGGGTTTCAGGGCACAATATTATGGGAGGCTGCTGTGATTGTGGAATTAGTGCTTGGGGGGGGGGTGGCTATGGAGTGAGGTTCGTTTCTGTTTACTGTGTTTGGTTGATATGTGGTGGCAGGGGTTGAGAGGTTTCTGTAAGCATTTGTGTTTGATGTTCCCCCATAGGCTGAGTTTTCCCGTCTGTCGTTGCCTGTCCTGTCTCCTTCCACTGGTTCTGTCTTGCTCTCATTTTCAGTTGTTCCCTTTCCTTTTGTGTTCTGTCTCGATTTAGGAACACTTTTTGATAATCTGGAGAGTCCTTTAACAGTGGTTTCTGTTGTAGTATCCTGTTCCTTACCACATCTGTCTTGAATGTCAGTCTGATTGGTCGATTTTTTTCCCTTGAATACCCCCCAAGTCTGTGAAAATTTTCTACCTGAGACATGTCCCTCTCTCCTGTTATTGCAATGATGTTCTTACTCTGTTTTCCTCCCCAAAGCTTTCTCTCATCATAGGTCTGCCCTTCAGCCTCCTGAAGCCCATGAATAATTATTGACCTCTCCCTCTCCTCTTCCCATTTCTTTTCCCTCTGTATCTCTGGATCTGATTTAAGCATCTCCTTTGCTGTTTCCCTAATCATCTCCCAGACACCATGATGGCCTGATATTACTGCTGCAAAGGACTGCTTAGATCCACCCCCTCCTTCAGTCCCCCTCGCTGGGCCCGCTGATGTTCCCATTTCAGTCATCTTGATCCTTTCGGACCTCATCTTTGGATCCTGCTTCAACACATCCATTTCTTCCTCCAATCTCTGTATCTTTGCCTCAGCTACTACAGCTCATGATTCCCACTTCTTGCTCTCTGCAGATATTTGCTCTAGCATGTTATTGCAAAGCTCGTTTAACATTTTCTCCCATTGTTGTTCCATTTTGTCCTTGAGCCTTTCTACCCATTCTTCCTTTTCCGACCAGCCATCATCAGTTCCCTTGCCTTTACATCCTCCCTTTTGAGATCCCATTTTGTTTTTATCCTGTTGGGATGTTCTAGCTGCTTCAGCTTATCGTAAAAATGTGTGTGTGTGGTAGGGGGGGATTTGTGATTTAATGTGTTAGGTTAGGTTTGTGTGTGTGTGTGTGTGTGTGTGTGTGTGTGTGTATGTATGTATATGTATGTATGTGTGTGGGTGTGTGTGTGTGCACGCGTATGCGTGCTACTCTTTTGAAGATTATAAAAATTTTTCACAATCAATTCCTTATTAATATACAGTAATATATATTATATAATATTTACTGTGTACACTTGTGTTTGTGTGAGTGTGTGTTTACTAGCTTGTCGTACTTTGAAAAAGAGGGGGGGTCACGTTAACACACTATTGTTGTTCTTGGTTCACCGTTCTCCCCCCGGCCCGGATCTTAATTCTTGGTTCACCGGTACTCTCCCAGCCCGAATTTTATTCTTGGTTCACCAGTACTCTCCCAGCCCGGATCTTTGCACACTAGGCTACGTTACTTTTTTGAAGATTATAGGATTATTTCTCACTCAATTCCTTATTAATATAACTAAATTTATTTAAAATAATTACGGTGAACACGGTTTTTTGTATGTGCATACTCTTTACAACTTACACTGTCAGGGGGTTCACTGGGAACATAACTCTTCGAAAAAAATTTAAATAATTTACAAAAATTTTATTGGGGTTACCACTATTTTCTCCTGGAAAACTGAAAGTTGGGAGAAGTGATGTAAAGCAACAACCAGCAGGGCGAACCTGAGACTTTAACACTAAGAAAAATTTAACCACACAGGGGCAAGTGATGTTTCTCACAACAATGGGGTTCCGCTGGTTGCTGATCAACCCTTTTACTTTTGAACCCCTTCAAAAACTTTACATGCTTTCAAGTTATTTTTTTTTTCTTTTAAGGGCTTGGTATTCACCTTTTTTTTAGTACAGTATTAGGTCATAAACAAAACTGATGATTTTAACAATTCAAAACCCCAACACTGGGGGATTGACTAATTTTTTTTCTTTAGATTTACTTAATTAATCTTTATGACCTTACACTAAAAACTGCGAATAGCTGCATAACCACCAAATCTGTATTTGTTAATTTTTTCAGATCAAAGGGTTTAACCCAAATTTAAACTTTAAAAATTTTTTTGGTCAACACTGCAGCCAGCAGCCTCATCACGACTGCTACCCCTCTCTCGTCAACATTTATTCAAATTTTAAATTGTAAAATTCTTGATCTTATCACATTATTCGCACTCTTAAAAGCTGTTATACTCTTGTAGGTATGTTCACTGATTCACTCGCGTACGATGACCGCTAATAATATCTTAGGACAGCCACTAGAACGCTAAAACTGGGGGCACTATTTGCGATACTGCTTCACGAGTGTGTGTGTTGCGGTGTGGGTGTTGTGTGTGCGTGTGCATGCAAATGTGTGTGTACACAAATGTGCACACTCGCCTAATTGTGGTTGCAGGGGTTGAGTCACAGCTCCTGGCCCCACCACAGTGTGTGCATATGTGTATGCATGTGTATTTGTGGTTGTGTGGTGTGTTTTGTGTATTTTTACTTGTATTGTGTTCTTTGTTTTAACCCTTTGACTGTTGCAAACTCAAATCCTGAGGTGTCTCCTGGTGTCGGAAAATTTCCGAAAAAAAATTATTTTTTCTTATGAAATGATAGAGAATCTTTTCCCAATTGTAATGACACCAAAAGAATGAAATTTGATGGAAAACTGACGGAATTATGCTCCCACTAAATTAGCGACCTCGGCGATATTTACGGATCGGTGATTTCGCCGACTTTGAGCCCTATTTTCGGCTAATTCCATTCTTCCAGTCAACAAAAATGAGAGCTATTTCTTTAGAACTCCATTTTTTTTATTGATTGAGTACAAGAAACTTCCCATTTACCAATTTTAACTACCCAATAACATGGTCAGAAATTTGCAATTTGGCCAATTTCACGAAAATTAAAAAATATGACAATTTCAAAATAGGGTCCAGAATGAACAATGAAGACATTCCTGGCTCTAAAATAACATTTTCTTTGTTCATCAGTCATGTCTCCAGGCCCCTCTGTTATTACTCGTGCTTTTTATTTTGAATTTTTATTCAAACAAAAAATTAGAAGATTTACTGTTATGCAGACTACTACAATATTGTAATAATTGTATAAATAATGCCAACCCATTCATGACTGCATATTAGAATAGCTACTTGGACATTTATTGGAAAATGACATAATTTGTTTACTTTTGAACATCGGCAAAAATCAAATATTTCCCCTACTTCGAGCTCCATTTCAAGGTTCTTTTCATAGTAAAACCAATCAAAATCACCTCTATAATAAGTTTTCCATTCTATCAAATGAGACCAAGAAAACAAGAATATAACCACAAATACTATACGAAAATAGACCACAAAGTTGGCATTTTAATTAAAAAAAAAACGGTCGGAGTTTTTTTCTCATTATGCACTGTGTACTCCAGGATTTTTTTTATATGGTGCACACTGACCATGCATAGTTCCTTTGTATAAAGGCAAAGGGGATAAAAGAGAGTGCAAAAATTATAGGGGGATAAGTCTGTTGAGTGTACCTGGTAAAGTGTATGGTAGAGTTATAATTGAAAGAATTAAGAGTAAGACGGAGAATAGGATAGCAGATGAACAAGGAGGCTTTAGGAAAGGTAGGGGGTGTGTGGACCAGGTGTTTACAGTGAAACATATAGGTGAACAGTATTTAGATAAGGCTAAAGAGGTCTTTGTGGCATTTATGGATTTGGAAAAGGCGTATGACAGGGTGGATAGGGGGGCAATGTGGCAGATGTTGCAAGTGTATGGTGTAGGAGGTAGGTTACTGAAAGCAGTGAAGAGTTTTACGAGGATAGTGAGGCTCAAGTTAGAGTATGTAGGAAAGAGGGAAATTTTTTCCCAGTAAAAGTAGGCCTTAGACAGGATGTGTGATGTCACCGTGGTTGTTTAATATATTTATAGATGGGGTTGTAAGAGAAGTAAATGCGAGGGTCTTGGCAAGAGGCGTGGAGTTAAAAGATAAAGAATCACACACAAGTGGGAGTTGTCACAGCTGCTCTTTGCTGATGACACTGTGCTCTTGGGAGATTCTGAAGAGAAGTTGCAGAATTGGTGGATGAATTTGGTAGGGTGTGCAAAAGAAGAAAATTAAAGGTGAATACAGGAAAAGAGTAAGGTTATGAGGATAACAAAAAGATTAGGTGATAGAAAGATTGAATATCAGATTGGAGGGAGAGAGTAATGGAGGAGGTGAACGTATTCAGATATTTGGGAGTGGACGTGTCAGCGGATGGGTCTATGAAAGATGAGGTGAATCATAGAATTGATGAGGGAAAAAGAGTGAGTGGTGCACTTAGGAGTCTGTGGAGACAAAGAACTTTGTCCTTGGAGGCAAAGAGGGGAATGTATGAGAGTATAGTTTTAACCAACGCTCTTGTATGGGTGTGAAGCGTGGGTGATGAATGTTGCAGCGAGGAGAAGGCTGGAGGCAGTGGAGATGTCATGTCTGAGGGCAATGTGTGTGTGAATATAATGCAGAGAATTCTGTAGTTTGGAAGTTAGGAGGAGGTGCGGGATTACCAAAACTGTTGTCACAGAGGGCTGAGGAAGGGTTGTTGAGGTGGTTCGGACATGTAAGAGAATGGAGCGAAACAGAATGACTTCAAGAGTGTATCAGTCTGTAGTGAAGGAAGGCGGGTAGGGTCGGCCAAGGAAGGGTTGGAGGGAGGGGTAAAGGAGTTTTGTGTGCGAGGGGCTTGGACTTCCAGCAGGCATGCGTGAGCGTGTTTGATAGGAGTGAATGGAGACAAATGGTTTTTAATACTTGACGTGCTGTTGGAGTGTGAGCAAAGTAACATTTATGAAGGGATTCAGGGAAACCGGCAGGCCGGACTTGAGTCCTGGAGATGGGAAGTACAGTGCCTGCACTCTGAAGGAGGGGTGTTAATGTTGCAGTTTAAAAACTGTAGTGTAAAGCACCCTTCTGGCAAGACAGTGATGGAGTGAATGATGGTGAAAGTTTTTCTTTTTCGGGCCACCCTGCCTTGGTGGGAATCGGCCGGTGTGATAATAATAATAAAAAAACTGACCACACAGACACATTCTCTCATATGTGGGCCTACCAGCTTTCTCCTGCTTGATTTGAAACCGCTAGAATTTGAGTATTTATACGTCAAAAATGGTGGCTTGTAAGACGTATATATACGACCGAAACAGTCAAAGGGTTAATAAGCTGGTGTTGTCCAAGAATACGGTTTCTCATGAGATGTTATAAATATAAAAATGTTAATAAAAATTTCTCTAAGTAGTTCTTCCCATGGGTTTTAATCTTTGCTGCACCTGCCAAGACTTGTGCTACTGCACATGCCTTGTTAGTTGGTGGTTGTGAAGGACACTAGCTGCTGCACCTGTTTTGTTAGTAGGTGGGTGTGTTAGGCAAGAACTGCTGCACTCGCGTTTTTAGGTTTAAGAAGGCACGGGTCCGGGAGAGACTTCTGTGGGTGTTGGGGGACTGGCACCACCACACCGTTCTTGTCAGGAGGAAGGTGTGGAGAGACCCCCCTCCCCCTGCATGTGTCTTGTCAGGGGGCAGGTGGGGAGGATTTTCAAACACCAGCATCCCCTTTCATTCAGGAGGATGTCAAGAATTGACAATAATTTGAATTTTTTTTTATTAAAACTGATAATTAGGATAGTGTGTCTGTGTGTGTGTATGTATATATGTATGTATATATACAGTGGAACCTCAAAAATCGAACATAACACATATCGAACGTTTCGAAAGTAAGACCATTTTTTCGGACAAACTGTATCCCTATTATTGAACGCGCCCCTATTTTCGGACCGCCGGGTACGGGACCTGTCCGCTGGCCTGCAGGTGCCGTGAGCAGTCTAGCTTTGTTTATGCTTGAGTGAACACTAACCTGCGATCTCATTCACACATTTTACGATTATTTAATTGTGTTTAGTGCTTGTGGGGCTGTGAAATAAGCTGCCATGGGCCCAAAGAAACTTGCTAGTGGTACCCCTGTGGTAAAGAAAATGAGAAACATCATAGATGTGAAGAAGGAAATAATACAGAAGTATGAGATTGGAGTGAACGTTTGAGTTTCCAGATATACAGCACTGTGGACAGTTATTTTGAACAAAAAAACAATGACTGGGACATTTATTTTGGAGACACAACGATTTTGGGACAGTTATTTTGAGACAAACAACATTGGGAAGTTTTTTGTAGACAGAAACAGACAACTGGGGGCATTTTGTAGACAAACAACAATTTGTGGAAGTTTTTTTGTGAGAAAAAAACAACAACTGTGGACTTATTTTGTGAAAGAACAACGACTGGGGATATTTTGTGAGACAAAACAGGGGATTGTAGAAATTTTTTTTGTGAAGGGGCCAATGATCTAACGGGCCCTATGCTTTAAAAATACAGAGAAGGGAAGCAACCCCAGAGAGGGTTTGATACGGAAATCTTCATGGGGGGGGTCTCCTTCCAAACAATTTAACCCCACTCCCTCTTCCTCCTCCCCATCTTCCAGATGCCATCACCAATCTTCAATAAAGGAAGTAAAAAGTTTTTTAATTACATGGATAAAATTTAAAAACTATGCATTTGTTGTGGTAGTAAAGCGTAATTAAACTCTTAAAATGTTGTTGTTTTTTTTTTTTGTGAATATTTTTTGGGGTTTTTTTTTGGAAAAAGGGTTAATGTATTTCCATTATTTCTTATGGGAATATTGCTTTTAATTTCAGATTTTTTGAATTTAAACAGCTCCTGAAGGATTAAATTCGAAATTTGAGGTTCTACGTATACAGTAATATTAAAACGGGGAAAAATTGCAGACGGGGGATCGTAATTGCAAACAACCATGGGGGGGGGAAATCTTTAGCTCAAGACTTCACACTTCTCAGTGCATCACAGGACTGTGCAAGTTCAAGGGATCAACCCAAAGGAAGGGGGAAAAGGTCTCGAAAAGCGTAGGTGTCACTGGCCACGTTACCCTTAACTGGGTTAGTGGGCGGGGCCAACAACACCCACCCATTCCCCCACTCCCCCTATGGGGTGGGGGGTTTAAAGTCAAGAGGGAAATTTTAAAAAAAGAAAAAGGAGCCCCCAAGCTTTTTTAAATGTTTTTTAACAGGGCATTTAATTTAAAAAAAGTTCTCATTAGATAATGTAGACATGGGTAGCTTTATTTTGTGTGACCTTTTCAAATAATTAAGGGAAAAAAAAAACAGGGCTTTTCCGTTTTAAAAGTCCGCCTGGGGGTCCCAATGTTTTTAAACCCTGTACTCAAAATAACTCTTCCTACATATTTTCTATATTTTTTCATTGGTGTAATATGCCCCATACATGTCCCTGCTTTTTGTTTTCTCGGCAACGTAAATTTTTACTAATCATGGGGTATTTTTTGTATAAACATGGACCGCTTTTTTTAAATTTACTTCGAATATAGTTCGCCGGGACCCGGACGCCGGTGTGAGCGGGGCGGCCTCCCTACCCAGCCAGTCTGCATTGTTTTTCCAGTGAGTGAAGGTCCCCTCAAGGGCTCCTACGAAAATTTCATAATATTTTCCCCCCTTTTAGTGCTTCAAGTAAAATAAGCTCCAAGG
>NC_069408.1:55435419-55453292 GCF_026875155.1 Cherax quadricarinatus | reverse complement strand
TTTCCAGGCGATAAATGGAAGGTTAAATTGGAAACTTAGCATTCTTATGGCTAATCTTTAAATATCACTACAAACTGTCATGTGCCTGAAAGTGGAAAATGGCAAATGTTATACCTATTTACAAGGCAGGTGACAGGTCCTTACCTTCGAACCATAGACCAATAAGCCTTACCTCCATAGTGGAAAATTTATGGAATCAATAATTCCGAAGCAATTCGTAGCCATCTTGATAGGCATAAATTGATTAATGAATCTCAACACGGTTTTACTAAGGGGCGTTCCTGTCTTACGAATTTACTAACTTTTTTTTGCTAAGGTGTTTGAGGAGTAGATCATGCAAATGAATATGATATTGTGTATATTGACTTCAGTAAGGCTTTTGATAGAGTTCCACATCAGAGGCTATTGAGGAAACTTAAGGCACACTGAATAGGGTAGAGGCATGGCTGACAAATAGACAGCAGAGAGTTTACGTAAATGGGGAGAAATCAGAATGGGGGCACGTCACAAGCGGTGTTCTGCAGGGGCAGTGTTGGGCCCATTGTTGTTCACAATTTACATAAACGACATAGATGAGGGAATAAATAGCGACATAAGCAAATTTGCTGATGACACCAAAATAGGCCGTCCAGTTCATTCTAATGAGGACACTAGAGCACTCCAGGATGATTTGAATAGACTGATGCAATGGTCGGAGAAGTGGCAGATGCAGTTTAATAAGACAAATGCAAAGTTCTAAATGTTGGGACAGTTAAATACCATGCGACATATAAACTAAATAATGTAGATCTTAATACTACTGATTGCGAAAAGGATTTAGGAGTTCTGGTTAGCAGTAATCAAAACCAAGACTGCAATGCATTAGTGTTTGCAATAAAGCTAACGGAATTCTTGGTTTCATATCTAGAAGTATAATTAATAGAAGTCCTCAGGTTATTCTTCAACTCTATATATCCTTGGTTAGGCCTCATTTAGATTATGCTGCAAGTTTGGTTCACTGTATTACAGAATGGATATAAATGCTCTGGAAAACGTACAGAGGAGGATGACAAAGTTAATCCCATGTATCCGAAATCTTCCCTATGAGGATAGACTGATGGCCCTGAATCAGTCTATGGTCATAGGGAATCTCTCGAAAGGCGTAGAATTAGAGGGGGTATGATCAAGGTGTATAAATGGAAAACAGGAATAAATAAAGAGGATGTAAATAGCGTGTTGAAAATTTCCAGCCAAGACAGGACTCGCAACAATGGTTTCAAGTTGGAAAAATTTAGATTCAGGAAGGATATAGGAAAGCACTGTTGCAAGTGTATGGTGTAGGAGGTAGGTTACTGAAAGCAGTGAAGAGTTTTTACGAGTAGAGTGAGGCTCAAGTTAGAGTATGTAGGAAAGAGGGAAATTTTTTCCCAGTAAAAGTAGGCCTTAGACAAGGATGTGTGATGTCACCGTGGTTGTTTAATATATTTATAGATGGGGTTGTAGAAGAAGTAAATGCGAGGGTCTTGGCAAGAGGCGTGGAGTTAAAAGATAAAGAATCACACACAAAGTGGGAGTTGTCACAGCTGCTCTTTGCTGATGACACTGTGCTCTTGGGAGATTCTGAAGAGAAGTTGCAGAGATTGGTGGATGAATTTGGTAGGGTGTGCAAAAGAAGAAAAAGGTGAATACAGGAAAGAGTAAGGTTATGAGGATAACAAAAAGATTAGGTAAATGAAATTGAATATCAGATTGGAGGGAGAGAGTATGGAGGAGGTGAACGTATTCAGATATTTGGGAGTGGACGTGGTCAGCGGATGGGTCTATGAAAGATGAGGTGAATATAGAATTGATGAGGGAAAAAGATGTGAGTGGTGCACTTAGGAGTCTGTGGAGACAAAGAACTTTGTCCTTGGAGGCAAAGAGGGGAATGTATGAGAGTATAGTTTTACCAACGCTCTTATATGGGTGTGAAGCATGGGTGATGAATGTTGCAGCGAGGAGAAGGCTGGAGGCAGTGGAGATGTCATGTCTGAGGGCAATGTGTGGTGTGAATATAATGCAGAGAATTCGTAGTTTGGAAGTTAGGAGGAGGTTCGGTATTACCAAAACTGTTGTCCACAGGGCTGAGGAAGGGTTGTTGAGGTGGTTCGGACATGTAGAGAGAATGGAGCGAAACAGAATGACTTCAAGAGTGTATCAGTCTGTAGTGGAAGGAAGGCGGGGGTAGGGGTCGGCCTAGGAAAGGTTGGAGGGAGGGGGTTATAGGAGGTTTTGTGTGCGAGGGGCTTGGACTTCCAGCAGGCATGCGTGAGCGTGTTTGATAGGAGTGAATGGAGACAAATGGTTTTTAATACTTGACGTGCTGTTGGAGTGTGTGCAAAGTAAAAATTTATGAAGGGATTCAGGGAGAAACCGGCAGGGGCCCGGGCTTGAGTCCTGGAGATGGGAAGTACAGTGCCTGCACTCTGAAGGAGGGGTGTTAATGTTGCAGTTTAAAAACTGTAGTGTAAAGCACCCTTCTGGCAAGACAGTGATGGAGTGAATGATGGTGAAAGTTTTTCTTTTTCGGGCCACCCTGCCTTGGTGGGAATCGGCCAGTGTGATAATAAAAAAAATAAATAAAAATAATCTCCGAAAACAATTATGTTGACTCAGAATTCACAAAATATTCACTGAATACTTCTTAGGATCCATAATCTTCACTCATCAACACTTATCTCCACTATATGAATTAATACAAATATTGCTATAAATAATACCCGCAAAAAATAACAAGCCTCCGGGGATAAAGTTGACCATCATGGTGGCTCCATCTATTGGCAAAGAAAATATCAACAGACGATTATGCAATCTGACAAATTCGCCTCTTTGTTTATTTCGCGTATACTGCTGTTTTATTCACTTACATGTTGCTGTACTGTTTATATGCAACCTTAGCAACAACAACTGTCTTTTTCAACAATTCATTTCTTTTTATGTTAAATTTTTGCTAAGCTGTGTTCATCCATACATTCACTTCCCTTTTTAATCTGTCTGTCTGTTATTTATTACAAAAATTTTGTGTTTGCCATCAGTGTGTGACTCACAGTTGTGTCATATACATTGTCTGCCATCAGTGTGTGACTCACAGTTGTGTCATATACATTGTCTGCCATCAGTGTGTGACTCACAGTTGTGTCATATACATTGTTTGCCATCAGTGTGTGATCCACAGTTGTGTCATATACATTTGTCTGCCATCAGTGTTGTGACTCACAGTTGTTTCATATCCATTGTTTGAATCAGTGTGTGACTCATCATGTGTCGTTACATTGTCTGCATCTGTGTGTGACTCACAGTTGTGTCATTATACATTGTTTGCCATCAGTGTGTGGACTCACAGTTGTGTCATATACAATGTCTGCATCAGGTGTGTACTCACAGTTGTGTCAATATACATTGTCTGCCATCAGTGTGTGGACTCACCGTTGTGTCATATTACATTGTCTGCCTTCAGTGTGGACTCACAGTTGTGTCATATACATTGTCTGCCATCAGGTGTGTGACTCACAGTTGTGTCTGTCAGATATTTGTCTGCCATCAGTGTGTGCTCACAGTTGTGTCATATACATTGTTTGCCATCAGTGTTGATGACTCACCGTTGTGTCATATTACATTGCTCTGCCATCAGTGTGTGGATCACAGTTGTGTCTTATACTTGTTGCCATCAGTGTGTGACTCACAGTTGTGTCTTTACATTGTCTGCATTTCAGTGTGTGAATTATACTGTTGTGTCATATAATTGTTTGCCATCAGAGTGTGGACTCTCACTGTTGTGTATATACATTGTCTGGCCATCTGAGTGTGACTCACAGTTGTGTTTCATATCATTGTTTGCCATCAGTGTGTGACTCACTTTGTGTAATATTTACAATTGTTTGCCATCAGTGTGTGACTCACAGTTGTGTCATATACATTGTTTGCCATCAGTGTGTGACTTCACGTTGTGTCATATACTGTCTGCGATACTGTCCAAGTGTACTTAAAAATAGTTTTATAAATATATATACAGAGTTCTGGTGTTTTTTGTACAATATTATACGGTAAAAGATGACTGAAAGTCTACCACTTGTTAATAACTATTCCACAATGATGATGTTTTGAGTTATTCTTGTCTCTTTATAAACAATAATATATAGAAGAATCCCGTTTATTTCAGTTTTTTCTTTTTTTGTAATTAACTTATACAATAATATCAATTCAGAATACAATCATGTAGGCAGGCATAAAGAATTATGTAGGTAGGAAATAAATATGTGAAAAAACCAAAAATGTAGCTCATATAAATAAATAAATAAAAAAATACATTTGGTTATATACTCAAGTTTATATTAATAATTTTATAAAAAATATTTTGAATAACACTATCAGTAAAACTCTAAGTGTTTGCTCTTTTTCCTGGCTTATAGTATTTATTGTATTTAATTAGCATTCGTAATTATCTATATTATATTAATTATAATTATGGTGGCTACATTATCTGGGTATCATAATTAATGTTAAAAGTTGACAGAGTTGTTGTACTTACAAACTTCCTCCTGAACCTCATCATGATCTCAAAGACTCTCTTTGTAAAAAAATCATTTATGGATTCTTTTTTTCAACCATTTCCTCTAGAACTTAATACTTTAGAGTCGTAAATTAATTTAAGAGAATAAGAATGGAGGAACCATGCATGAGGCCTACTGGCCCATACCAGGCAGGACGCCATCTCAAAAACCCAATCATTCCCACCTTCTTATTTCTCCACCTATTTCAAAAACTAACAAACCTTTCACACTTTTTATGTATCTAACCTATTTTTCAAATTTCTCGTTGGTTTTTAGCCCTCTATGTCTTACTTGGTAGATTGTTACACTCACCGACAACTCTCAAAACCTGTACTTTCCTACGTACATTCTAAATTTAAAATTTATTCAATTTATAACCATTATTTTTGAGTTCTTTTCCAGGACTCAATTTCCTTGGTACTTTATTGTATTGCCTTTGTTTGGTCTTTTACGTATATACAACTTGTTAATATCATCATTTTTAGGTCCTCTGGAGTGACGGTTCAGGTGTCAGTCTGTCATCGTATGAAAGATGCCTCATCTTATGGTTAGTTATGATTTAATTCTCTGAATGTTGTCCAATGCATTCAATATCCACTCTTAGTATGGTGACCAAAATGAGCTGGTGGTGTTTTGGTAAGTGAGTGTTGATAAAATGGTTCAGAGAACGACAAAGAATCTGATAAATTAGGACACCTGTGCACACTTGGGTACCTTTATTGTGGAAAAAACGGTCCGCACGTTCAGAGAGAGTTTGAGGTAATCAGTTCTTCTGTCTGGAGTTCAGGTTATTAAGGTCCATCATTCGTGAAAAAGAATATGAATATGCTGGAAGAAGTGTACTGCAGCCACATAGTAGCACTTAAGTTCTTTCTGCTCATATTCTGTATTCTTTTCAAGATGAAGGACTGATTACATCGAGTCCAGGCTGAGGGAATGATTACCTTAAGCTCCAACTGATTTTTCAACCATTCTTCTTTGTTTACTGAAAGCCACGTGTTTCAATATATTTTTTTTTATATATATATATATTATATGGCGAACTGTTTTCACAGTAAGGATACCGAAGGGTTGCACATGTGTCTAATTTATCATACTCATTGTGAGATCTTATGGTGATGTATATGGGAGCTGTAAACTACTTTGAAACTCCTGTTCTTGATCTTTTGCTATAAAAACCAAGTAATCTGATAAATTTATTGACGCACAATTAGGGTTGTTATCTTGGCTTCAGATCTCATGCTGACCATAACTCCATTATGGAAGTTTATCAGGAGACCTAAGAAAAAAGCGTGTTGTCAGGCATTCAGACTTGTCTGCTAAAATTTTTTGTCCCAGATCGGGTCCTCCGAACTGAGAGACTATTTGTTTTTTCAAATATCTTTTGTTAAATGTTTTGTGAATGGTCATTGTTGTTTATGTTAGCAAAGAAATGTGTTTGAAAGAAAATGAAGCTAGTGGAAGAATTATAAGGTGAAAGTTTAATACTTATTTATTAAATTATTTAGGTAAATCACTATCTTTTAAACGAGTATTCACAAGAGGTTTCGTTTTAGTTTTATGCACAACTTTACATTTACTTTGGTCTTTTGATTACATGTAAACAGGGTATATTTCGTAGGGCGCACTATTATGCTTACGAATCTGTTGTAATGTCACCATAGTGCCTCCAACAGCTGGAAAGTTATCCTTAATTTGGAAGAATACTTTTGAACTTTAAACCCAGTGAACCCACAGGACGCTCACTGCTGTTTGGAAAACTAAAACTACCGTCGCTACTAAAATTGATAATGACATCAGTATTATTTGGGAAACATTAAAACTTTCGTAAACAGAATTACGTCTGTATAATTATTTTTTTGCTTAACCCCCCCCCCCTTACTCTTTTCTTTGTAAACAGACATGAATAACTAAAACAAATAATCGATTTGTTGTGATAAGGACATGATTATTATGTATAGTAAAACAAGATATCACTGCATAACCAGCAGTATAGGAGTAGAACAGTGAAAAACAAACTAGCCAGGTTGTGGCCGTGACTGACAGATCTTGATCAGCCAGAACGAGGACTATGATGGACGATTTTTATTTTCATTGTCACTAATTTTTTGTTGTGAATGTTTTTGGGAACTTGAGTCACAAGGTGACATGAATGTTAATTATTGGAAGACAAGGTTGTGGAAAGATACGGTGGAAAGTTTACTGTGCTTGATCTCAATTAACAATATGCAACTTCAACTTACCTCAATAATACAGCAAGGAATGTTAAAATGCAAATAACGGTAAATACACACAAAAAATTGAAGCAACACGCAAGAACAGTTAATGTACTTTACAAGAAGTGTAAGTAGCATAAAAGACACATTAAAACATAAGAGTAACACAAAAACAGAAGAGTAAAATCAGTAAATAACACACGTAAAGTAATTCATAATACCAATACATAATACAGAAGAAGCAGTAGTATAACCAAAAAGTATATACAAATTATTAGAAAGTGAAGTAAGATTGAACTTAAGAACCTTAAGTAAGTAGGACATATGAATAATACAGCATAACATAAAAATGCAGAGAGAAAGTTCAGTTTACATCATAAAAATTCCGTAACATACGTAGAATGCCAAGTAATATATAATGGAAATACAGTAAAATACAGTTAGAACAGTGCATTAATAATAATAATATACCGTACTTAACAGTAGCAACAATACACAAGTACGCACAAGAACATACAAAACAAACACAGTAAAATAGGGTAAAACACTAGAGCAACACTAATACATAAAACAACAAAACAGTATTAAATACATTACAAAGAGTTTGTAGCAGCCAGGTTGTAGGATCCACACCGACATGAAGAGTTGTAAGCAGCCAGGTTGTAGGATCCACACCTGACATGAAGAGTTTGTAGCATGAGGTTGTAGGATCCACACCTGACATGAAGAGTTGTAGGCTGCCAAGGTTGTAGGATCCACTGACATAAAAGTGTTGCAGCAGCCAAGGTGGTAGGATCCACACCTGACATGACGAGGTTGTAGCAGCCAGGTTGAGTAGGATCACACTGACATGAAGAGTTGTAGAGCCAGGTTGTAGGATCCCACCTGACATAAAGGTTGTAGCAGCCAGGTTGTCAGGATCCACACCTGACATTGAAGAGTTGTAGCAGCAGGTGTAGGATCCACACCTGACTGAAGAGTTGTAAGCAGCATGTTGTAGGATCCACATTGACATAAAGAGTGTAGCAGCAGGTTGTAGGATCCACACCTGAACATGAAAATTGTAGCCGCAAGGTTGTAGGATCCACACATGACTTAAAGGAGTTGTAGCAGCGGTTGTAGGACCAAACCTGACATAAGAGTTTGTAGCAGAGGTTGTAGGATCCACACATGGGACATAAAGGTTTGTAGCAGCCAGGTTCGGCGGATCCACACCTGACATGAAGCAGTTGTAGCAGCCGGGTTGTAGGATCCAACCTGAAAATGAAGAGTTGTAGCAGCCAGGTTGTAGGATCCATCACTGACATAAGAGTTGTAGCAACCAGGTGGTAGGATCCACACCGACATGAGGTTGTGTAGCAGCCAGGTTGGAGGATACACACCTGACATAAGAGTTGTAGCCAGCCAGATGTAGGACTCACCACCATGACATGAAGAGTTGTAGCAGCTGGTTGTAGGATCCACACCTGACTAAAAGAGTTGTAGCAGCCAGGTTGTAGGGATCAACCCTGACATGGAAGAGTTGTAAGCAGCCAGGTTGTAGGATCCACCTGACATGAAGAGTTGTAGCAGCAGGTTGTAGGATCCACACCTGCATGAAGAGTTGTAGCATCAGGTTGTAGGATCACACTTGACATGAAGGTTTGTAGAGCAGGTT
This sequence comes from Cherax quadricarinatus, assembly GCF_026875155.1. Taxonomy (NCBI): domain Eukaryota; kingdom Metazoa; phylum Arthropoda; class Malacostraca; order Decapoda; family Parastacidae; genus Cherax; species Cherax quadricarinatus. The sequence goes on along the minus strand of NC_069408.1, from coordinate 55,444,851 downwards.
TGTAGGTATCCACACCTGACATGAAAGAGTTGTAGCAGCCAGGTTGTAGGATCCACACCTGTCATAAGAGGTGAGCAGCAGGTTGTAAGGATCCAACCTGACATGAAGGAGTTGTGCAGCCAGGTTGTAGGATCCACACCTGACATGAAGAATTGTAGCAGCCAGTTGTAGGATCCACACCTGACATGAAGAGTTGTAGCGCCAGGTCTGTTGGATCCACACTACATGAAGAGTTTTAGCAGCGTGTTGTAGGGATCCTCAACGGACATAAAGAGTTGTAGCGCCAGGTTGTTAGGTCCACACCTGACATAAAGAGTTGTAGCAGCCATGTTGTAGGATCCCACACCTGCATTTGAGAGTTTATGTAGACGCAGGTTGTAGGATCCACACGGAAATTAAGAGATGTAAGCAGCAGGTTGTAGGATCCACACCTGACATATAAAGAGTTGTGCGAAGCAGGTTGTAGGATCCACCACCTGACATAAAGGTTGTAGCGCAGGTTGTTAGGATCCACACCTGACATAATTGAGTTGTAGCAGCCAGGTTGTAGGATCCCACACCTGATAAGATTTGTCGTCTTCTAGATGGTCGGTGTCTCACAGTTTTTGTCCTTATTTTTGCCGGAGATTTTTTATGTGATTGTGATAGTGGATATTTTCTATATATAGAGAAGTGTGGAAAAGTGAACACATGAAAAATAAGAAGTGGAAGAAACTGTTAATTGTTCAGTATTATTTCTGTTGACTTCTTACCATCCATAAGACAGTTCATAAGTGTCTCTTTTTGGCTTTTCAAGGGACCAGTTTATTTCAATTGTCGCTTCTATACATCTTCCATTTCATGGAAGAAATGGGAGCTATTTATATACAAGAATTTTCTCATTTTCCTCTCATTTCTGTGTAAAATAATAGAAATTTACTATCTGTGTGGAGGACAGCGCAGATATGTAGCATGAGAATGTTCACACAGTGTGAGACAGGCAGATATGCGCATGAGAATGTGGCAAACATGTGTGAGACAGCGCAGATATGTGCATGAGAATGTTCACAAAGTGTGAGACAGCGCAGATATGCGCTTGAGAATGTGCACAATGTGTGAGACAGCGCAGATATTGTGCATGCGAATGTCTCACACAAGTGTGAGACAGCGCAGATATTGCGCTTATGAGAATGTTCACACAAGTGTGAGAAGCGCAGATATGCGCATGAGGAATGTTCACACAAGTGTGAGACAGCGCAGATATGCGCTATGGAGAATGTTCACACAAGTGTGAGACAGGCGCAGATATGCGGCATGAAGAATGTTAACACAAGTGTGAGACAGCGCGATATGCGCTAACATGAGAATGTTCCACAAGTGTGAGACAGCGCAGATTGTGATTGAGAATGTTCACACAAGTGATGCGGTGATATAAGGTCAGAATATTTAAACAAGTAAATGTGCTTGGGAATTTGTATTTACATTATGTTAGATTGGACGAGAGGATTGTATGTGTTGTAATTACCGTTTGTTTTGTTGTGTGTGTGTGTACTTACCTATTTGTGGGTTTTGCAGGGGCGAGGATCAGCTCCTGGCCCCACCTCTTCCTGACCGTACTGGGTTCCTCCCTTCCTGCTCCATGAGCTTTCATTACCTCGTCTTAAATCTAAGTATTGGTTCCTGCCTCACTACGTCACTTGCCAGACTATTCCAATTCCTAACAATTGTGGCTGAAGAAAATATTTCCTAAACATCCTTCTTTGATTATCTGAGTCTTCAATTTCCTGTTGTGGCTCTTGTTTCTGGTGTCATCTCTTGAAAATCCTGTCTCTGTCCACCTTATCTATTACGCAGTTATTTGTTGTGTTATCATGTCTTTTCTGACCCTTCTGTCCTCCAGTGTCGTTCAGGGCCGATTTCCTTAACTTCTCGTAGGACATTCCCATAGCTATGGAAACCAGGCCTTGTTGCAAATTTTTTACACTTTCTCTATTCTTGACGTGCCGGACCACGGTGTGCTCTGGGTTCCAAACTGGTGTGCGTACTCAGTATAAGCTGACGAACTCAGTGTACAGATTCTTGTGCGATTTGAGGTATCGGAAAGCTATTTCTCGGGTAGCACGGCCCATTTGCTGCAGCAGTTATCTGGTTAATGTGTGTTCCGGAGACGTTCTGGCATTATTTGCTCACCTAGATCTATTTCTCCTTGAGGGAGGTTTTGCAGTCTTGGCACCTAACTATACTCGGTCTGAGGGTCTCCTTTTTGCTCTTCCTCGATTCTTCAAGACTTTGGCCCGTTGCTGGACCAAGCGTTCCTGCCTGACTATGTCTCTTTGTGTCCTGTCTGAATCTGCATATGATTTAATTCTCTTTTAATTTCACATTCATCTGCAAACAGGGACTCTCTCTGCGATGTATCCCTTCCATCATGATCATTCACATATACAGAATGCACTCGTCCAGGAACTGAACCCCTGTGGGACCCCGAATCGTCACAGGCGCCCATGTGATACCATATCACGTACAATGACCCCCCCATCGCTTTTCCTTTTTGTCTCCTGCAGGTAGTCTCTGATCATAGGCAGTGGCCCTTCTGTTACGTCGCTGACCCTTAGTTTTCGCATATCTTTGTGAGGAAACTGTGTCGAGGCCTTGTTGCAGTCAACCCACCTCCCCCTTATGTCTTACTTCAGTTGCCTTGTTCATAAAACTTCCAGTAGGTTGTGTGACACAGGATTTCCCTTCCATGAATCCGTGCCGGGTGTCGTTTATAATCTTGTTCCGTTCGGTGCTCTCACCACTATCCTCATGACCCAATCTTCTCCATGGACTTTGCATACCTTACACTTCAAGTGACTTGTCTATAGTTTAGTGTTCGTTTGTTCCTTTCTTAACCGATGGGGGACTACTTGCCATCTTCCATATCTTAGGTGTTGCCAGAATTCTAGGATGTTGTGATGATGGTGGTTAGTGGCACACACAGTATCTTGCTCCCTCTCTAAGGGCCCACGGAGAGATGTCGGTCCACGCCTTTTGAGTTATCAGTTCACTTAGGAGCTTTTTCACCTATTCCTCGGTTTGTGTGTATTCATTCCAACATTGTTGGTATATCCTTGGTGATGTATCCTTTGTTTTGTCTCCTTAAGCTCTTCACATACTTGAATCGTTACTTGTGAGCTCCACCTTCTCTTCCTCAGCCTGATCCTGTTTCTTGACTGTGTCTTCTCCTGATGTGGATATAAAGCAGTTTCGGGTCAGAATTGACTTTCGACGGCTATGTCGTATTCTCCCCTACTGCGGCTTCTGGGCTCCATTCTTATCTGTGCATACTCGTTTCTGGCTGTCGAATAATCTCTTCGTTTTCCTGTGTCTTTTGCCTCTTTACTTTTTCCTTTATCTAGCGCTATAGTTTTTGCCTCCTCTACCACCTGCTGGTAAACCAGGGGCTCATTCTGGTTTTTATTTATTTTGATGGCTTGAGAAAAAACCTTTCCTTTGCCTCCTTGCTTTTGTTTGTTACGTAGTCCGTCAATTACGTGTACTGACTTTGTGTGTGTTTGTGTGTGTGTGTTGTGTGTTGTGTGTGTGTGTGTGTGTGTGTGTTGTGAGTGATGTTTGTGTGTGTGTGTTAGTTACATTTTGTTCATTTTGTCCTAGGCATGTCGTATTAAAAACTAGGCCTGTTGCTAATGAGTACGTGTGTGTGTGTGATGTGTATGAGTGTTAGTTACCATTTTGTCAAGTCACTGACGATTAGAACTAGGCCTGTGTTAGTTACCATTTAGTCCTAAGACACCTGTCGATTAGACACTAGGCTGTTGTATATGAGTCCGTGTGTGTGTGTGGTGGGCGTGTGGTGTTGTGTGTGTGTGTGTTGTGTGTTGTGTGTGTGTGTGCTGTGTGTGTGTGTGTGTGTGTGTGTGTGTGTGTGTGTTGTGTACTCACCTAGTTGTACTCACCTAGTTGAGGGTTAGGGGGGTCGAGTCCGAGATCGGGGTGTGGTAGTGGGTGTGGTAGTGGGTGGGTAGTGGGTGTGGTAGTGGTTGTGGTAGTAGTGGGTAAGGTGAGTTTTGTGTGTGTGTGTGTATCACTATTTGTGGTTGCAGGGCGTCGAGTCACAGCTTCTGGCCCCGCCTCTTCGCTGATTGCTATAGGTCCTCTTATCCCTGCCCATGAGCTCTTCATAACTCGCTTTTAAAATATGTATGGTTCCTGCTCCACTACATCACCTTCTAGTGCTTATTACCATGGCCTGACTACTCTATGACTGAAGAAATACTTTATCATCCCTTTGATTCATCTGAGTCTTCAACTTCAAATTGTGGATCTAGTGTCTGTTGTCCATCTCTTGGAACATCCGTCTTGTCCACTCGTCTATTCCGCGCAGTATTTTTATATGTGTTATCTGTCTCCCCTGACCTCCTGTCCTCAGTGTCGTCCGGCGATTTCCCTCCAACCTTTTTCATAGGACAAATCCCGATGCTCTGGGACTAGTTTGTTGCAAACCTTTGCCCTTTCTTAATTTTCTTGACGTGCATGATAAGTGTGGATCCAAACTTGGTGCTGCATACTCAGTTATGGGCCTGACGTAGATGGTATACCGAGTCTTAAACGCATCCTTATTGAGGTATCGGAAGCTATCCGTAGGTTTGCAGGCGCCCGTATGCTGCAGCAGTTATTTGATTGAGGTGCGCCTCAGGAGGATATGCTTCGGTGTTATACTCACCCCAGATCTTTTTCCTTGAGTGAGGTTTGCAGTTTTGCCCATCTAAACTATATTGTGTCTGCGGTCCTTCTTTGGCTTTCCCCAATCTTTATGATTTTGCATTTGAGAGGGTTAAATTCAAGGCAGCCAGTTGTGGACCAGGTTGTAGCCTGTCCAGGGTCTCATTTGTTGTCCTGCCTGCTCCTCGTCCGATTCGAATCTTTCTCATTAACTTAGATCATCTGCAAACAAGGGCCTTTGAGTCTATCCCTTTCGTTATGTTCGTTCACAATATACCTAAAGAACAGCACTGGTTCTAGGACTGACCCTGTGGAATCCCGCTTGTCACAGGCGCCTACTCTGACAACCTCGTCGCGTACCTGATCGTTGTTGCTCCCTGTCAGATTTGTCTCCGGATCATTGCAGTGCCTTTCCTGTTATGTGTGATGGTCCTCAGCTCTTGTAGTACTTTGTGCGGAACTATGTGAAGGCCTTCTTGCAGTCCAAAATTATGCAGTCGACCCCCCCATCCACCCCTCTCTTCTTGTCTTACTTCTGTCACTTGTCATAAAAACTTTAAGTAGGTTTGTGACCAGGATTTTCCTTCCTGAAACCGTGCTGGTTGTCAATTATACTCTTGTTTCTTTCCAGGTGCCCCACCACTTCTCTGATGTCTTTCCATGACCTGCATATCTAACGTTAGTGCTACAGGTCTGTAGTTTAGTGCCTCATGTCTGTCTCCCTTTTAAAAATGGGACTACATTTGCCATTTTCATACTCAGGGAGTTGCCCAGTTTCAAATGATGTGTTGAAGATCTTGGTGTAATGGCTCAACCAATATTTTGCTCCTCTTTAATGACCCAGGAGAGATGTTGTTACTGGTCCCACCGCCTTTAGGTGTGAAGTTAGCATAGAGCTTCTTCACCTCCCGCCTTGGATTATAATGTACCTCATCCAGCACTTGCTGGTGTGCCCCCGTTTGATTTCTTGGAGTTCCTATGGTTTCCACTGGAAATACCTCGCTTTAACTCTTGTGGTTGAGCTCCTGAAAAAACCTCTCGGTCGTGTCTTGGTGAATTCCCATCACCCTTCCTCATTCTGATTACCTGGTCCTTGACTGTTGTTTTGCCTCTGATATGGCTAGTACAACGCCTTCGGGTCATCTTTACTTTGATGCTATGTATTTTCATATTGTCTCTGAGCCTCCCTTTTATCTGTGCATATTCGTTTCTGGCTCTTCGGCCTGATTTTTTAATTTTCCTGAGTTCTCTGTCTTCTGTTACCTTTTTGTCCCATTCTCTAGTACACCTAGTTTTTTGCCCTCCTATCCTTTGGGTTGGAACCAAGGACTCGTTCTGTTCTTCCCATTATTTCTGTTTCCCTTGGGGAACAAAACTCTCCTCAGCTCCTTCCTGCATTTTGTTGCTACATAGTCCTTCTTTAGTGTACTGGTTTTCTGTCTGTTCCCTCTCCACTGAATGTCTAGGAGGAGTTTCCTCATGCCTGGGAGGGAGATCCCTTTTGAGTTTGGTTTTCACAGCCTATTCTGCTACTCTCTCACTTGGAGCTACTATGTAAGTCGCAGCACGAACCACATTGATCACTAGTCCCAGGGGCCTTTCATTACATGACACCCTCGATGTCCGAATACTCATTGGTGAATACATGGTCCAACCTTGTGTTTCATCCTATCCTCTCTCTCTGGTAGAGTCTCTAACATGATGATGCTATGAGGTTTTCATGTCACATATCTTATCTTGGCTCTCAGTTTCGGGCCCCATGGGGCTCCAGGTTTCCCAGTCAATCTCTTGTGATGAACTCACCATAAATAGTAACTTTGCTCCCCCCATGTGTGCTTCCTGGCCACTGGCTAGTGTGTCGATCATTGATTGTTCTCCTCCATCGTATTCTTCTCTTGGCCTCCTGCAGTTCTGTGGTGGGTTGTACATTACTGCACTTATCACCTTATGTCCCTCAGATGGATTGTTCTACTAAGTAGTCCTTTCGCCCGTGCATCCATTCCTTCCATTTTCTCAACCCCACTGTGTTTTTAATGAGCAGTGCCAAACTCACTCATCCCTCTCTCCCTCTGTCTTTTGAGGATTTGATATCCGGATTATAGAAAGATTGAACTGTTATTATTCTGGGTGGAGTTTTGTTTATGTGCGTGCTATTATGTTTGGGATGTCTCTTTGATTCTTTCGTGCCACTCCTCATACTTGATTGTTTTTCTTGATTTGTATACCACACCTTTCAACTTCTTATCTAAGACTGTGGTCTGGAGGTATATGGGGTTGGGGAAAGTGGGAGACCTGGTTAAGGAACTATGGGTGTTGCTGTGGAGGGTGGAGTTTGTTATGTAGTGGGTGGGGGCATTGGAAGTGGCATGGGTGTTTTGATTTAGATGTGTTTGGTTTTGCACTGGGGTTGACTGGTTGGGAGGATTCTATAGGAAGTTGTGAGGGAGGCTGTATTTGATTTCTTCCTGGGTTGGGATCTCCTGTCTGTCTTCTCCATCCTATCTTTCCTTTTCGACTTTGTATCATCTCTCTCTGTTTATGGCCTTTCTTCTTGAGTTCTGGTGCGGGTCGAGTACAACTTCCTGTATTGCCGTCATGTCCCTTAATCATTGCGTCTCCTGCAGGATCCTGGTCCGAAGTCGCTTCTGTTGAAGGTCACTCTCCTGGCGGGTTTCTTTTTTTACAAACCCCCCTATTCTCCGAAAATTTTCCAGTGGGTCATATCGTCTTCTTCTATTGCTTTCATGATGCTTTAATTGCTTTTTTTCCCCTTGTTTTCTTGCTTCATTGTTTTCCCTTCGATTGCTGGAGCATATCACAAGATTGACTACCCTTTCATTCTCCTCTGCATATCCCTGTGTACCCCTCATTTAATTTGGTTTCTCCACTGCAGCTTTCCTTTCATCAGTTCATGGTCTGTACTTGGGCTCAGTGGCTGTCCTGTCTTTTCCTTCTCGGTTTCTTGGGCTTGTTGTTGTCTGTTAGAGGCCATCCACTAAGCTTAGCTTTTCATTTGTCACAGTCTCCTCTGATAGAGCTTCTCATGCAGGTTGTGCCCCATCTTTCCTCAGTCCCCTTATTTTGGTGTGAGATAGCAGGTTCTGCTGTCAATCCCAAAATGTTCTTTAGTTCTTTAGGCTGTTTCAGATTTTTCAATTCCTCTTCTAAACTCTGTATCCTAGCTTCTGCTGCTTTGACATCACCTCCACTTCCTGCTTTCCATATCTATCCTCTCTTCCATTCTCATGCTAAGTTCTTCTAGTTTCTTTTCCCATTCATGATCCTTTTTATGACCTCTGCTGCTCAATCTTCCTTTGCAGTTTCCTCCTCCTGTCCCTTGGTTTTTCTTGTTGCTCTCTGGCAACCCTTTTTGTTTTATCCTGATTGCCTCAGAGTGGGAAACCTATGTAGTTCTGTATGTTAGGTTAGTTGTGTGTATGTCAGAGTGTGGGGGGGAAGTAGTGAGGAACTGTGGCTATGTGGGAGCGGAGTGAGGGGGGTGGGGAGGGTTTAGGGTGAACGGGGGAGGGGAGGGTGATCGAGGGAGGGGAGGGATCAGGGGAAGTAGTGAGATGTCGGTGGTGAGGGGGGGAGTGTATGTGTCTGGATGTGTGTGTGTGTGTGTGTGTGTGTGTGTGTGTGTGTGTGTGTGTGTGTGTGTGTGTGTGTGTGTGTGTGAGTTTGTGTATGAGTGTTAGTTACCATTTTGTCCTAGGCACATGTCGATTAGACACTAGGCTGTTGTATATGAGTACGTGTGCGTGTGCGTGCGTGCGTGTGTGTGTGTTGTGTGTGTGTGTGTGTGTGTGTGTGTGTGTGTATGTGTGTGTGTGTGTGTGTGTGTGTGTGTGTGTGTGTGGTAGTGGTTGCGGTAGTGGGTGTGGTAGTGTGTGTGTGTGTGTGTGTGTGTGTGTGTGTGTGTGTGTGGTGTGTGTGTGTTTGTGTCTGTGAGTTTGTGTATGGGTGTGTGTGTGTGTGTGCGTGCATGCGTGTGCATGTACTCACCTATTTGTGGTTGCAGGGGTCGAGTCTTAGCTCCTGGCCTCGCCTCTTCACCGGTTGCTACTGGGCCCTCTCTCTCCCTGCTCCATGAGCTTTATCAAACCTTGTCTTAAAACTGTGTATGGTTCCTGCCTCCACTACGTCAGTTTCTAGGCTATTCCACTATCTCTCTGACTCATTTGTGTCAACTTCCAATTGTGGCCTCTTGTTTCTGTGTCCCCTCCCTGGAACATCCTGTCTTTGTCCACCTTGTCTATTCGGCGCAATATTTTATATGTCATTATCATGTCTCCCCTGACCCTCCTGCCCTCCAGTGTCGTAAGGCCGATTTCCCTTAACCTTTCTTCATAGGGCATTCCCCTTAGCTCTGGGACTAACCTTGTCACAAACCTTTGTACTTTCTCTAGTTTCTTGACGTGCTTTATCAAGTACGGGTTCCAAACAGGTGCTGCATACTCCAGTATGGGCCTGACATACACGGTGTACAGTGTCTTGAACGATTCCTAACTAAGGTATCGGAACGCTGTTGTGTGTGTGTGTGTGTGTGTGTGTGTGTGTGTGTGTGTGTGTGTGTGTGTGTGTGTGTGTGTATGTATGTATGTGTGAGTGTATGTATGTGTGAGTGTATGTATGTGTGAGTGTGTGTGTGGTGTGTGTGTGTGGTGTGTGTGTGTGTGTGATGTGTGTGTGTGTGTGTGTGTGGGGGTGTGTGTGTTTGTGTGTGTT
>NC_069408.1:55388627-55434919 GCF_026875155.1 Cherax quadricarinatus | reverse complement strand
TTTGGTGACATTTTATCTTCATCATTGTTGTGAAATGAGTCGTGATTCTCCAGTCTAGTGGGCTCTATTATTTGCTGGTTTAAATTGAATTTTGTGCAGAGATTTAAAAGCTCGTGTGAGTGTGAGTTTTCATCAGAGCTGCCTCCTGGTGTTATTACTGCAAAGTATTATTTGTATATTCCTCCATTTTAGGTGCCTTAATTGAAATCCCCCAGGAGCAAGATGTTGGGTGCAGCTGTTCCTGGAATTGCTGGGATGTTGCATCCGGGGCTTGTAGACTACCACAATGACTGGGTTTTTTGGTTTCCCTCGACCTTTACTGCTAAAACTTCCACTACATCATTTGAGGCATTAAGCAGTTCTGTGCAAACAAGTGACTCTGAAAATGTACAGGCCAACCCCCCCCCCTTTTTTTTGCCTGTTCACTCTGTCACATCTGCATAGGTTGTAACCTGGGATCCTTTATTTCGTTGTCCAAGTGACCCCTTTATGGGGGTCTCAGTGAAAGCCGCAAACATTGCCTTTGCCTCTGCAAGCAGTCCACGGATGAAAGGTATTTTGTTGTTTGTTGCTGGTTTTAGACCCTGTATATTTGCAAAGAAGAATGTCATCGGACTGTGGTATTGTTGGTACTGGGGGGGGGGATTTTTTTTCCGGCATTAGTATCTGTATCTGTTGGTTTGGAGTGGAGGCCATCGGCTGTGGGTCCACTCCAGGAAGGGATGGGAATTTGGTGTTCGATTTCTGCCATTTCCTGCCAGTTTTTTTTCCTTCCTGGCACTAAGAAACCTCTCCTCTTGAGTGGCTGTGGCTACCCAGGTTTTCCCAGGGCCTGGATTTTTTGTATTTTTTTTGTCCCCTTCAGATGGTGTGCCTGGCAATTTAAGTTATAGCACAGTCTTTCCTGTACTGAATAGGTACACAATTTTAGGGTGAAAAAGCTTTTCAGGAAGGGAATTTGCATTTTCCTGTTTTGTCAATTAATGGGCACGGCCCTTTTTTTAGGTGGTCATAGTGGGACTCCCGTCTGTTTTTCCAGATTTCCATGTCTGCAGATACCAAGTGCATAGTATGTGCACAGGCTCTTTTTCCATTTGCCTTGGGTTTCTGTGCTGTATTCTGTTGGTGCATGTTTCCCCGTCTTATTCCCATCCTCCCTAGCACCAACCCAAAGGAGCTCCCACCAGTTGTTTTTGGTAAATTCCTCACATTGCAAAGGGAGCCCTCTTGTTTGCTTTTTTCCTGGGGATTTCATTTTGGGAAATTTTGGGTTTTTATTTTCTTTGACTACACTTTTTTTCCCCACACGGTCCTGCTCCTATGAGGTCTTTTTATATGTTTTCCCTTTTTCCTTGTAAAATTTCCCGACTACCTGGGCAAAATCCCCCGCTTCACCATTACTGTCTCCCAGGACAGCCCCTCCACTTCACCATTACTGTCTCCCGGGACAGCACTATCAGCCCCCTTTTACGATACCAGGACATCACCTCCACCTACATTTTGACACGGGCCAGATAAAGGGGCAGTCCATTCAGTCGACATTTTATTTCCCATCTTTGGTAAAAAGCTTCCGGTTTTTTATGAAAGAGCTTTGATGTTATCCTCTTTTAAACCCTTGTGATTTATCCACAGATTTATCTCATTTGGGCATACCCAAAAAACACTTCCCTGTTTTAATACTGCTTGTAGCTAGTTCTTGGATTTTTGCAAAAGGGGACGTGACACCAATTTCCACAAAAATGACAATTTATCCATGTGGAACCCCGTTTGTTTGATTGACTGCAGACTACACAGAGCTTCATAATGATTGATTGGTTGATTTACTGTAATTCTACTAGCAACCTTTTGAATACTCTATTAATAACCTCTTTAAAAAAGCTCTACTATTTGTATTTCTATTTTTAACTGTACTTGTATATTGGAAAGCTTACCGTGTACGTTCCTGATTTATATTTATTGTTTATGTTTGATAAGGGCGCCTAAAACCCCCATCCGTTTACAGTCTGCTTTATTGTCCAACGTTTCCGTTTGAAACCATCAAGGGTTCGGACCAGTCGGGGGTTTTCGGACCAGTCGAGGGTTCGGACCAGTCGAGGGTTTGGAACCAGTCTGATCTGATCAGTGGGTCACTTATTTAAAACATACTGGTCGGTGATTTGGGCTAACACATGATGGATCTACTTGAAATTATCTACCCGAGTAATATGTGATTTGATTGCTACAAAAGTATAACTTGCGTGTTGAAGAACCAGTGATTGCTGGCAACTCCTACAATGACGAACGGTCGAGCCTCAACCCTTGTTTATCAATCGCTGTATCTAGCTTTTCTAGTTTTTTTTCGTCTGTGAGGGAAAAGTAGGTGTAAGTGGGGTTAAGGTTGTTCAGGCAACCATTAGCGGGGTACGTCGCGCACCCCCCCCTCCCTCTGGCGGGCTGGGGCGAAACTAGTTCTTGGTGTCTGATTTGTTCAAATTTCTACTCCTGGTAATATTGACCTTACCTGGTGTGGGTTGAAGTTTGGAGAGTCACTTCACCTCCACTCTTCTCCTAATCAGGTCGGGTGATCTACCAGGAGTATTACTGTTTGTTCCTTTCTTTTGTTTGCTGGTTACCAGTAATGATTTTGGCATTGATCATTCTTTTCCATCTTAAATGTTATATTATTCATGACCATGGGTAACCAGTTTATTTTTTCTTATTACCACTCTGTTCCTGGCGTGGTCATCCCGGATAGACGCCCGATAAAAAGCAAGAACATTTGTTAATGAGACTTAACATTATTTGGGCTACTACTTTGGCCCTTACCTATTCTACTTGTGGTGCTCCATCCAAGTGGTAGGAATTCCAAAAATCGGATTATCACCATCCGCCCAGGATAACCTACATCAATAATATCAGAAGATCTATCCAGGGCCTTCCTACTCCTGGGCCCCAAATACAAAAAACGAAGGCATTTTTTTTATTATATTTAAATTTTAAGGGAAAACCCTCAAAAATCATTATTCTTATTTTTTCCTAGTCATTTCTTTATTTATTTTTCCATTAGTTTCTTTTGTTCAGATGGAAGGCGTTCCACTGACATCGTCTCCACCACAATAAATGCTATATTACCACTATAGTTGACTGGTGGAAATTTTGGGGAAGGACGCTTTTTCTGTAGTAATAATTGCTTCTCGTTGTGTATATTGCGACCGCTGGTAACTACAGGTTATATGAAATTCACAGTAACGTCTCGTATTTCAAGAAAAGAAACTAATGAAAGTCACTCCACTCCACTAAGTACCATTATAATACTGGTTAGTTGCTACTACAACACTGTATTCTGCTATTCACTGGTATCACTAGATTATATGCGAGTACACTAGCAGGCCTGGATTTTACCTGGATTTTAAACCTGGAGGAGTTCCGGGGGTCAACGCCCCCGCGGCCCGGTCTGAGACCCGGGCCTCCTGGTGGATCAGAGCCTGATCAACCACTGTTGCTGCTGGCTGCACGCAAACCAACATACGACCACAGCCCGCTGATCCGGAACTGACTTTAGGTGCTTGTCCAGTGCCAGCTTGAAGACTGCCACGGGTCTGTTGGTAAATCCCCCTTATGTGTGCTGGGAGGCAGTTGAAGAGTCTCGGGCCCCTGACACTTATTGTATGGGTCTCTTAACGTGCTAGTGACACCCCTGCTTTTTATTGGGGGATGGTGCATCGTCTGCCCAAGTCTTTTGCTTTCGTAAAAGAGTGATTTCGTGTGCAAGTTCGGTACTAGTCCCTCTAGGATTTTCCAGGTGTATATAAATCATGTATCTCTCCCTCCTGCGTTTCCCGGGAATACAGGTTTAGGAACCTCAAACGCTCCCAGTAATTGAGGTGTTTAAACTCCGTTATGCGCGCCGTGAAAGTTCTCTGTACATTTTCTAGGTCGGCAATTTCACCTGCCTTGAAAAAGGTGCTGTTAGTGTGCAGCAATATTCCAGCCCAGATAGAACAAGTGACCTGAAGAGTGTCTCATGGCTTGGCCTCCCTAGTTTTGAAGGTTCTCATTATCCTCCTGTCATTTTTCTAGCAGATGCGATTGATACAATGTTATGGTCCTTGAAGGTGAGATCCTCCGACATGTCACTCCCAGGTCTTTGACGTTGGTTTTCGCTCTATTTTGTGGCCAGAATTGTTTTGTACTCTGATGAAGATTTAATTTCCTCATGTTACCATATCTGAGTAATTGAAATTTCTCATCGTTGAACTTCATATTGTTTTCTGCAGCCCACTGAAAGATTTGGTTGATGTCTGCCTGGAGCTCTGCAGTGTCTGCAATGGAAGACACTGTCATGCAGATTCGGGTGTCATCTGCAAAGGAAGATTATTAAAACAGCTGACCTGTGGTAAGTTTCTGGCGACTTCTGGCACCTGCCTCTATAGGCTTATCACTTCATTTACAAATTCACCTTTTTTAAAATGACATTTTAAAGCCTTTATCATCTATTTTAACTAGGGAGCCACTGTAGTATACACTATACACTATGTATACTCAATGTTATCAGGGAGACTTTCTTCCTCTGACAAAGAAAAGTTCTATTATTATTGCGCACATCGGAACACAGGCCAAAGATTCCCCTCTGGCAGTAAACTCTGCCCAGGGAGTGCACACTAATTCTCCTTTTTTGACTCGGGATATAATGTTTTCCGCCCAAGATTGGTTCCAGGCGCTAGGGGATGTATCGTATAGGATTGATGGCACAAATTAAAGTTCTAGCACGTAAGAGCGACCGTGAAAACACGAGAAAACCCGGGGCACAATGGGGCAAAGCTGACATGCTGACATGGGACACAAACTAGTGAATAAATTTTGAAAAAATAAAGACAAATCTTGTGGAACATAGTGTACCAGTGTGCATATTCCTAGACTATGGAAGACGTGGACATCCAAGGACACTTCAGCTTCTATCAAGTCACTGATACCTGTCGAGGGTGTAATTATTAGAACACCATAGCTCATGCTTCAAGTGCAAGGTAGGTTATGAATTTCTAGTAGTACGGGGGACTGTGCAGTTCTTGTGTCACAAGGAGTTTGTAATCAACCTATAGTCAGTGAGGGGTGGACTTTTGAGTGCACACACGTAAGTTTTGTCAGCCATCAGTGAATGAAATATGCTGACATAACACCCCCTAGGGGTAATTTATAATCATACCTAATATACTTTATTACAGCCTGTTGCAAAGTAGATATGATAGCTTCTCAAGACCTCGCCTGCAAGGGCGGCTGTGTAGGCGATGAGCTGTCTTTCCAAGCTAAGTACCCCTTATATTTAATCTTTAACCTTAGCTGGTAAACCATTTCTCAACAATTTGGTCGTGCTCGAACCGGATAAAGGCGACACTGTGGTCGAAATGTATTGTACTACAGTGTATAAATAACCTATGAACCAAGGTCCTTCGAAAAAAGCTGTAAAACTAGTGTTTTGCAATATAAATCAGTATAAGAGAGTCCCTCCAGACTCAATCACAGAGAATGGGCAGCCAAAAGAAAACTAGCACTCGCCCAGCATTCACCCAAAGACATCGGGAAGCTGGGTGACTCACCCAACAAAAAACGGGAGACTGCACCCGTCATATACTGCTCTCAAGCTCGAGAAATGCTGACCACATCAACAAGCCAGATGACATTCAGTTTGTCTGAGTGTATATACACATAGTGTTTATAATGTTTATAGACAGAAACTAAGAGACAAGATTGTGTTTGCTTCTTATAGACTTAACTGTTATATTAAAGGAAACTATATATAAGGTGTAAGCTTTATATATATATCTTAACAGTGACATTTATATATGTGTAAGAAATATACACGTGTGATATACAGTGACATTTACATTGTATAGTGAATGAAGTGCATAACATCGTTATTTACGATTAATCATCGTGGTCAGGCTGACACAGCAAACTCATGCCATAAACACCAGCCACATGTACTGTGTACCCTTCATGGTCATTGACCCTGAGGTTAAGCTTAGTGGGTCAGTAGTGTCTGACTCGATTATTGCTGACTTAAGCATAGCAAAACTCAGCTGTTTATAGCAGTATAAACACTGCTATAATTTTCATTATACCATTAAAATGGCTTGTTTGAAAACTCAGTTTCAGTCTTTACAGACTAAAATTACTCAATTAGAAAATCTAATTTCAGCTGTCTGGGATTAACTCAAGATAAAAACATAGATTTTGATGATCTTGAGGTCAAATTTGAATTATTTTTACACAACGTCGAAATAATTAATTCAACATACAATTATGAAAATAAATTTCTTGAATCAGACCCATCTGAGGATGAAATTAAAAATGTTTTTGATACTTTTAGTAATCAACAATTAAGGTGGACGGGAGTACAGGCTATCTGCCGCAAAACTCTGTCAGAGACCTACTGTAACTAGGGGTCCAAACACCTGTTCCCACCTGTACACAAAACAAAATTCCCATTACCAAGCTTACCTACCTTGTCATTACGTATTTTCCAAGGTCATAATTACGAAGAATTCATTAGTGGTTTTCAATCCATTGTAAATTCACGAACTGACATAGATGAGATTGCTAAGTTCAGTTATTTTAAAAATGTCTTGTGAAGGGAGAACCCTATGAACGGATTAAGTCTTTTCCGGGGGTTAAAGGGCAATTATCAAATAGCCTTACTTTGCCTTAGCAACAATTACTATGATGCTGACAAGGCCAGAGTTAGACATGCAGTCTTAATATCAAGCTTGAAACCACCCAATCATTGTTTTTCATATTTACAGGCGTTTAGGATCACATCAGACAAATGTCTCAGATCTCTAGATGCTAAATATGACCTAAGACAATGTGATTGGTTTATCAGTGGTATTGTACAAGATAAGTTGTCACCACAAACTATTGAACGATTAAATATTATGTTCAATAAACGTTATTTCACTTGTGAAGAAATTAGCAATGGTTTACAAACAATAGTTTCATGCATGCAAGCAACGAGACAAGACGAAAAATCCACAAATCCCGTGGATAACAAACCTTCAACTCAGTATAAAAAGAGTATACCTACTCCCACTAAACCACAGAATGGGAAATGCTCACTGAAGAAGTATTTTAAAAGCAAGGGTATGCATCATACAGCATTATGCCCAAATAGTTTTGCTGAACAGCAGAAGACTTACACAGAATCAGGAAGTCAACAAGCAACAGCATTAAATGTGAGAGATAAGTTTAAAGCAACTGCTCTCCCGATAGCTCGAGTTGAGTTATCTAATAAATTACACAAAACCAATGTGCTAACATTATTTGATCAAGGCTCACTGTGGCATGCAAAGTGTAGGTAAGCTTTATTCGGCACAAGTACACACCCTCATTCTCCCCCAACCAGCGAACCAGGTAACAGGGTTGTCGATGGGGCCCCGTCATTCAACCAGTAACCAGGTTCCAGCCAATAAGATGATTATTTTGGCAATCGCATAGGTTATGTGGGTACCACTCTCCTGTCTGCCCTTGTCATTCCCATTCTAGAGCTGGTTGAAGCACGGTCTGCTCTCTAGTGGCTTCTATTCTGCCTTGCTTACCGTGGAGTGCACTAATACCTATCACTGTACATAGTGTACATACTGCTGTTCTAAATTGGTGAAGGATAATATAAGTCAAAACTTTTCTGCTGTGTTTATTTTGCTCCCTTTACACCCAGGATAACAGGCCATTTGGACTCCTGGGCTGTAATACTCACAATGGTCCTTCATAAGAAGAACAGTGTTGCAGAAACTGAATAAACAACCCTATGCCAAAATACAGTTAGATATAGCTGGGTTTTTCCACAATTCTGGTAAACAGACATATGACCTAGCCAGAATCACTGTTGGTCTAGGAAACAGGAAAAAGACAGTAGAAGCTGTGGTAGTAGATGATTTGCCTAAGTCTGTGCAGATCCTGACATACAGACGGACACTATTAGTCCAATTGATTTAATCATTGGAAGTGATTATTATTATCACTGTTTTGTGCAAAATATAGTAAAATAAAAAATGATGTTCATTGCTGGGAAAACAGCAGGAGGCCACATGATATGTGGGCCCATTCCCCCTCAAAGTGGGAAAGAAGCTGATAATTGATCAGTGGAAAATGTACTAGTTACGAGAATAACCGCTGACATGTACCACAGCAAAAATTATCATTATTGGAAGAAATGAATGAACCAGTTGATAAGTTATGGGATTTAGATGCGATATGTATTGATGTAAATAAACCAAGCCCACAAGAGTCTCAGAATTATAGCCAATATTTGGACACTGTCAAATATAAAGATGGACAGTATTGGGTTAGGTTACCAATGAAATTAATCCATCACATCTGCCTAGCTATTATCGCATGACTTTCGGACAAATGAAAGCACAAATACATGAGCTCAGGAAAAATCCAGAGCTACTGACTGTCTATGATAATATCATGCAAGAGCAGTTGGACAATAAATTCATTGAGGATGTAGTCGAAGGTAACTTGAAGACAGAAGCTCATTATCTCCCGCACCATGGAGTCAGAAAAGATTCTGAAACCACTCCACTACGTGATGTATACAATTGCAGCGCACGTGCAAATAAAGAGTAGCAAGTCTTAATGACTGTCTGATGACCGGACCCTCACTAACTGAGAAGCTTGGAGACGTGCTTATGAAATTTCACATAAACCTATATGCCTACACGGCTGATATTTCCAAAGCTTTTTTAATTGAGAGCAGGACTACAAGAAATAGATAGAGATTATACTCGATTCTTGTGGCCTGAAAATCCACATGATCCTCAAAGTCCTGTGAAAACTTATCGTTTCAAATCAGTATTATTGGTGCAACATCCTCTCCATTCTACAAAAAGCTACTCTAAATACACATTTGAAGAAATCTGAAAGTCCCTTCAAAGAAGTCTTAAAGAAAAGTTTCTATGTGGACAATATTCAAGGTAGCGTGAATAAAGAGGAGGATTTGAAATCCTTATACAGAGAAGCTAACAAGGAGATGAAAGAAGCAAATATGCCTCTAAGGAAAGTGGAATACAAATTCAAAGCAATTAAGGGAACTTATCAAAGAAGATTTTCCCCGAAACTGAAATTCCCGATTGCAACAATATGCTGGGACTTAATTGGAACAACCCCAGGGAAGATACTTTGAGCTCAAAAGGATGAACAAAAAATCATGCAGTACACTCACTAAACGTAGTTTACTGTCAGAGGTATCTCAATGTTTTGATCCTCTAGGACTCGTTTCACCAATTACCATGAAAGGTAAAATACTTATGCAAGATGCATGGAAACTCAAAATTGAATGGTATGAGAACTTGCCTCTAGAAATGAGTAAAACATGGGATGAAATATCCAAGGAGTTTAAACAACTTCATCAAATTAAATTTCCCAGAAAACAGGTCAAGAGGGAAACAAGGACACATTACATGTGTTCTGTGATACATCAACCAGAGGTTATGGCGCTGTAGCTTACATGAGTAATGCTGAAGGAAGTACACTAATTACTTCAAAGGCCGGGGTAGCACCCTTGAAGGTCAGAACAGTACCACAATTGGAACTGACAGCACTCTATGTAGACACAAAATTAGCTGTTTATCTCAAAAAAGTACTTGATCATCTCACTATTGAAAAAACCGTCATCTTGAGTGATAATGAAGCAGTTGTCCAGTGGTTAAGAAATAATAAGAGCAAGTTGGTCTATGTACAGAACAGAGTAGCAGAAATAAAAGAGATGCAGAGAGATTATCTCTTTCTCCACGTCTCTACCCAAGAGAATCCAGCTGACTTGTTGTCACGTGGTGTCCCACTTAAGAAATTTGTGGACAATTGTTACAAAAAACGCGATTCTAAAAGCTTAGAGATCTCCAGTGAATACTAGAAAGGACTGCCCTTCTAGCAGTAGTAATTAAAATTTAATAAATTTATTAAGTTGTCTAGGCGTATATCAAATTAAATTAAATTAATCACAGTAATCAAAATAATAATAATCACTTTTCTCGTGTACAGTTTTATTGTGCTGAAAGCACATATCACATTTATATGTCTTAAGTACCGTCTGGTACATTAACATTTAATAAGATATTACAAATATGTACAAGTAAGTTTGTGTGTATGTGTGTAAGTGCTCTAAGTAGTTCGCTGTGTCTCAAGACTCGACTAGACTTAAACAAGTGACTGACAAAGTCCTCAAATAAACTAACTTCTTGATCAACTGGCAATCAGAACAGTCTGCTTGAACAACAAAAATAATGCAAGCCCAATAGCAATATAACAAGCAACTGGGGACACAATCAGGAACAAGGAAAATAATATAACGACACTAAGTAGGGACCATCAGCAGATCCTCCACAAAAGTCATAAAACTCCCATAATACTGAATTAAGTTCAGCATAAGAAAATCACCCGACTGTGACAGTACACAGATACCAGTACAAGTTAGGTCAGAAGCTACAGCTCAGGACCTGAGTTGCTCAGTGCTATGCGACACACAACCTCATACAACGTCGAAAATCACTAAGTCTATACAATGTTCTGTGAACAGAATCTCCAAACTAACAAGAATAATGAGACAAAAGACGATCTTCCAAAAAAGGCCCAAAAAGGGGAGATTTATGCTCGTCTTGTATAGAATACGTCCAAACCACCAAGTGAGTCTAGACCAGAACTGAATACTTCAGGCGAGGTGACGACACCCCCCCCCCCTCGATCACGTGATAGCTCCGTGGACAGCTGCAGCTCAGCAACAGAAGCTGGCAGAGTAACGAGCCACAAGCGATAATTACAGTAGTTAGACAATCAAGACTTGAACTGAGCAACATGATATGTTACATCCCTACCTAACTAAAGGAAACTAAGTCAAATAATAATAAAAAAGAAATTTAAAATTCACGATTTAGCTATTATCGCAAATATAAGCAGTATAAAAATTATATGAAAATGTAATAACTGTAATATATATACATAATATAACATTGCAACCCATTCAGGGGGTTGCAACAAACAAAAAAATTATGGCTCCACGGACCGAACTGGCTCTCTAATGAAAATAACTGACCTCGGGCAAAAAGCTCACATTATGCCAGAAGAAAACATCTGCTTGAGCACAGCAGAAATAAGTTGTGTAAATACTGCAGACACAAACAACATAATCATTGATGGATCTAAATATTCATCTTTGGAAAACTCTTAAGAGTTACAGCTCTGTCTTTAAATTTTTTAAAAGGAATAAAATCGAATTATAAAATTCTTGAACCCTAATACTGGGTGAAACTAATACAGAAAGATGTTTCTCTACAGAATATTAATTTCGGAAACAAAAAGATAAATCCCCAAAGAAACCTGTTATGATTAATTTCTTTAGGTTTTTTATCTCGACTCAGAAAAGATTTTAAGATGTCGAGGAAGAATTCATAATTCTTCACTACCTAAAGAGCCATACATCCAATATTGACCCCCAAAGAATCTTGGCTAACAAAACTGATTGTGCAAAACGCCCACAGTAACGTGTTACATGGTGGGGAAAGCTGACATACTTTGTCATATACGACAATCCTACGGGGATACCTCAAGGTCGACAAAGTGTGAAAAAAACAAATAAAGGCTGTATTACTTGTCGTCACTATGATATGCGAGTATGTCAGTATCCAGGTCCACCCCATATCCCTCTGAAAGAGTTTGTCATATCACTCCATTTGAGATGACAGGTGTAGATTACACTGGACCAATAATTTTAACCAAAAACAGTTGACAAAGTTCCCATCAAGGTGTACATCTGTTTGTTCACTTGTGCTACAACTAGAGCAGTACATCTAGAAGTAGCCACTGACATGTCTGCTAAAAACCCTTTTATGAAATTATTCAAAAGGGTTTTGGCAGCCAGAAGGGCATGTCCCAGACTAATGATTTCAGACAATGCAAAGAACTTTGTTGCAGGTGCTGCTTATATAGCAAGATCTTTGATCAACCAGAAGTACAACAGATGCTGATTCCATTGTACGGCGGATTTTATGAAAGAATGATCGGCAGGAGCGACCTGCCCTGAACCCATGTTGCCCTGTATTGTGCAGTTTTTTGGAATCCAGGTGGTTGGCAATCTTGCTTCTTAGCACTCTTTCAAATATTTTTATGATGTGCGACGTGTGAGCTATTGGTCTATAATTCGTAGCTACGCTTTGCTGCCACTGTGGAATTTCACCGATCCTTTTCCTCATCCTCATATTTGGCATAGACAGAGATGTAATCCACAGCACCGTATCATCCTTTGCAGATGATAAGGATCCCGCATGAGGCTGTCATCTATTGAGGATATGGTTAACCTCCAAGAAGATATAAGCAAAATTTTCCATGGGGAATGGAAAACAATATGATTTCAATGCGGACAAATTCCAACTACTCCGTTTGGAAAACTGGAGGAATAATAACTAGAACAGAGTATACTACTGACTCTGACCATACAATAAAGCGGAAAATAATGTAAGGGACCTGGGAGTAGTAATGTCTGAAGATCTCACTTTCAAGGATCACAACAGTGGGCCCCGATCACAAGTGCAAAGAAAATGATAGGATGGATAATGAGAACGATCAAAACGAAGAATGCCAAGCTAATGATGATCATTTTCCAAATCACTTGTTCTCTCTAGGCTGGAATACTGCTTGTACATTAACATCTCCATTCAAAGCAGGGGAAATTGCAGATCTAGAGAATGTACCCAAAAAACTTTTGCTGCACATATAAGTTTTTTGTCAAGCACCTTAACTACTGGGAACGCTTGGAAGCCTTGACTTGTTACTCGTTGGAACGTAGGAGGAGAAGATATATCATAATCTACACTTTGGGAAAATCCTGGAAGGAATGGTTCCGAATCCCGCACACAGAAATCACTCCCTACGAAAGTAAAAGACTGGATAGTGATGCAAAATACCCCCAATTAAAAGAAGGGGCGCCATTGGTACACTAAAAAAAAACACCATAAGTGGGCCAGGGCCCAAGACTGTTCAACAGCCTCCCACCAACATAAGAGGAAAATTTCCAATAAACCCCTGGCCGCTTTCAAGAGAGAGCTGGACCAGATACCTAAAGTCAGTGCCAGATCAGCCGGGCTGTGGTTCATACGTTGGGGCTGCGTGCGGGGCCCGCAGTAACAGCCTTGTTGATCAGCCCGATTTCCCCTGGGGGGCCCGGTCGTTGACCGGGCCGTGGGACGTTGATCCCCGGAATAACCTCCAGGTAGACTCCAGTAGTACGGGGATATCTTTCCCTGTCGTAAAAGTGGACTAGGTTATGCAGTACGGGGGTACCTTTCCCCGTCGTTTCAGTGGACTTGGGTTATGCAGTACGGGGATACCTTTCCCCGTCGTACAGTGGACTTGGGTATGCAGCACGGGATAAAACCCTTTCCCGTCGTACAGCAGCTATTCCCGGTCTATAAGACAGTTATATACGTTCATAGTTCAATTAGTTTTGGGGTATAAATTTAATTACATTTTAAAACAGACGTCTACACACCAGTAATGAAGACGGTTCACCTGTTGTTAACACTGCACCTGGGACGACATTGTGCACGTGAGGCACGTGTTACTGGGAGCACGTGAGGCACGTGTTACTGGATGCACGTGAGGCACGTGTTACTGGGATGCACGTGAGGCACGTGTTACTGGGATGCACGTGAGGCCACGTGTACTGGGTGCACGTGAGGCACGTGATACTGAATGCACGTGAGGCACGTGTTACTGGGATGCACGTGAGGCACGTGTTACTGGATGACGTGAGGCACGTGTTACTGGGATGCACGTGAGGCACGTGTTGCTGGGATGCACGTTGAGGCACTGTTACTGGGTGCACGTGAGGCACGTGTTACTGGGATGCTTAGTCGAGGGCACGTGTTACTGGGATGCACGTGAGCGCACGTGTTACTGGGATTGCACGTGAGGCACGTGTTACTGCGGTTGCACGGTTAGGCACGTGTTACTGGATGCAAGTGAGGCACGTGTTACTGGGATGAACGTTGACACGTGTTAATGGGATGCACGTGAGGATCGTGTTGCTGGGATGAAGGTGAGGCACGTGTTTACTGGGATGCACGTGAGGCACAGGATGCTGGGATGCTCGTGAGGCACATGTTACTGGGAATGCACGTGAGGCACGTGTTGCTAGGGATGAAGGTGATGCACGTGTTACTGGGATGCAGTGAGGCACGTGTTGCTGGGATGCCTCGGGGGCCATCCATTGTTACTGGGGGGATGCACTGAGGAAGTGTTCGAATGGGATGAGTGATGGCCACGTAGTTATGGGATGCAGTGAGGGCTCGTGTTACTGGTATGCACGTGAGGCACGTGTTTACTGGGATGCACGTGAGGGCCGTGTTACTGGGATGCACGTGATTGGCACGTGTTACTGGGGATGCACGTTAGGCACGTGTTACTGGGTTGCACCTGAGGAAGTGTTATGGGGACTGCACGTTAGACACGATGTTACTGGGATGCACGTGAGGCACGTGTTGCTGGGATGAAGGTGAGGGCACGTGTTAATGGGATGACGTTGAGGCACATGTGGCTTGGGATGCACGTGAGGCACCATGTTACTGGGTTGCACGTGAGGCACTGTTCTGGGATGTAGGTGATGCACGTGTTACTGGGAATGCACGTGAGGCACGTGGTACTGGGATTGCAAGGTGAGGCACGTGTCCTGGCTACCGTGAGGCACGCGTTTACTGGCTGCACGTGAGGCACGTGTTGCTGGGATGCACGTGGAGCAACGTGTTGTTGGGATGCGTGCGTGAGATGAGGCACGTGTTACTGGGGTAATGAACGTGAGGCACGTGTTACTGGAGATGCACGTGAAGGTACGTGTTGCTGGGATTGCACGTGAGGTAGGGTACTGGATGAACGTGAGGCTCACGTGTTACTGGGATGCCGTGAGGCAATCGTGTTGCTGGGTTGAAGGTGAGGCACTTGTTGCTGTGATGGAACGTGGAGGCGCCGTGTTTTGGGATGCACGTGAGGCAGTGTTGCTTGAGATGAACGTGAGGCCTCGTGTTGCTGGGATGACGTGAGGCACGTGTTGCTGGGATGCAAGTGAGGCCACGTGTTGCTGGATGAACGTGAGGGCATCGTTGTTGCAGGATGAACGTGAGGCACGTGTTGCTGAGGATGATGTGAGGCACGTATGTTTGGATGGATAAACGTGTGGCACGTGTTATGGGATGCACGTGAGGCACGTGTTGTGGGGATGCACGTGAGGCTCGGTATCGTTTGATGGATGCACGTGAGGGCACGTGTTTACTGGATGCACGTGAGGCAACATGTTGCTGGGATGCACGTGATGGCACGTGTTACTGGGATGCACGTGTGGCACGTGTTGCTGGGTATGAAGCCGTGAGGCGAGTGTTACTGGGAGCACGTGAGTTGTTGTTGGCTGGGATGCTCGTGAGGCACGTTGTTGCTGGGAATGAACGTGAACGGCCGTCATGATGCTGCCGATGCACGTGAGGCACGTGTTGCCGGATGAACTGTGATGCACGTGTTGCTGGGATGAAACGTGAGGCACGTGTTACTGGGGATGAACGTGAGGCATGTGTTAGTGGGATGCAGTGAGGCACGTGTTGCTGGGATTACACTGCACACTTTGCTGCTGGGATGCACGGGGAGGCACGTGTTGCTGGGATGCACGTGAGCACGTGTTGCTGGGTTGAAACGTGGAGGCACGTGTTGCTTTGGTTGAACGTGAGGCACGTGTGTACTGGGATAGAACGTGAGGCACGTGTTGCTTTAATGCACGTGAGGCACGTGTTGCTGGGATGATGCACGTGAGGCACGTGTTGCTGGGATGAACGTGAGGCACGTGTTGCTGGGAGGACCGTGAGGCACGTGTTGCTGGGATGAACGTGAGGACGTGTTACTGGATGCACGCCATGAGGCACGTGTTGCTGGGATGAAGGTGAGGATTGTTGCTGTGATGAACGTGAGGCACGTGTTGCTTGGGATGAACGTGAGGGCACGTGTTACTGGGATGCACGTGAGGCAGTGTTGCTGGGATGCACGTGAGGCACGTGGTGCTGGGATGAAAAACGGTATGAAAGGCAAAGTGTTGACTGGGGTAGAACGGTGAGGCACGTGATGCTGGGATGAACGTGAGGCTCGTGAGGCTGGCGATGCAAGGGAGGCAACGTGTTGCTGGGATGCCGTGAGGCACGTGTTGCTGGATGCACGTGAGGCACGTGTTGCTGGGGATGAACGTGAGGGCAGTGTTGCTGGGAGGATGAACGTGTGGCACGTGTTGCTGGGAGAACGTGAGGCACGTAGTTGTTGGGTAGTGATGAAACGGAGGCAAGTTGCTGGGATGAAAGTGAGGCACGTGTTGCTGGGATGAACAGTGAGGCACGTGTTGGCTGGGATAACGTGAGGCACGTGTTACTGGGATGACGTGAGGCACGTGTTGCTGGGATGCCGTGAGGCAGTGTTGCGGGGATGAAACGTGAAGGCACTGTTGCTGGGATGAACGTGAGGCAGTGTTATGGGATGCACGTGAGGCACGTGTTGTTGCTGGGATGACGTGTGGCGGTTTGTTACTGGGATGCACGTGAGGCTCGTGTTGCTGGGATGAAAGTGAGGCACGTGTTGCTGGGATGCACGTGAGGCACGTGTGACTGGCGTGAAGTGAGGCACGTGTTTGCTGGGATGCACGGGAGGCACGTGTTGCAAGGATGACGATGAACGTGTGGACACGTCGTTGCCTGGATGATAACGTCGGCTACGTGTTACTGGGATGACGTGAGGAAGTGTTTACTGGGATGCACGTGAAGGCTCGTGTTGCCGGGATGCACGTGAGGCACGTGTTGTGGATGCACGTGAGGCACGTGTTTACTGGATAGACGTGAGCACATGTTGCTGGATGCCGTGAGGCAGTGTTACTGGGATGCACGTGAAGGCACGTTGTTGCTGGGATGAACGTTGAGGCGCGTGTTGCTGGGATGAAGTGTGGCAGTGTTGCTGGAGATGAACGTTGAGGCACCGTGTATCTGGGATGCACTGTGAGGCACGTGTTGCTGCGGATGAACGTGAGGCGCGTGAGCGTATTCACTGGGATGCAGTGGGCAAGTGTTGCTGGATGAACGTGAGAACGTGTTGCGGGATGCACGTGAGGCACGTTGTTGCTGGGTGAAGTGAGGCACGTGTTCTGGGAATGCACGTGAGGCACGTGTTGCAGGGATGCACGTGAGGCACGTGTATTGCTGGGATGAACGTGAGGCACGTGTTATGGGATGAACGTGAGGTCGTGTTATGGATGGCACGTGAGGCACGTGTTGCTGGGATGCACGTGAGGCACGTGTTGATGGGATGCACGTGAGGGCACGTGTTACGGGGTTGCACCGTGAGGCACATGTTGATGGGATGCACGTGAGGACGTGTTTTACTGGGATGCACGTGTGGCACGTGTTGCTGGGAATGACTTGAGGGCCGTTGTTTACTGGGATGCACGTGATGGTCGTGTTGCTGCGATGCACGTGAGGCACGTGTAGCTGGGATGCCAACGTGACCGGCACGTGTTTTGCTGGGATGAACGTGAAGGCACGTGTTGTGGGAGCACGTGAGGCACGTGTTGGCAGGGATGTCGTGATGCACGTGTTGCTGCGGATGAACGTGAGGCACGTGGTTTACTGGGATTGAACGTGAGGCATGTGTTAGTGTGATGCATGTGAGGCACGTGTGTTGCTGGGATTACACAGCACACTTGCTGCGGATGCACGTGAGGCACGTGTGCTGGGATGCCACGTGCAGGCCCACGTGTTGCTGGGTTGAACGTACGAGGCACGTGTTGCTTGGATGAACGTGAGGCAGGTTACTGGATGCACGTGAGGCCACGTGTTTGCTTAATGCACGTGATGGCACGTGTGGCTGGGATGCACGTGAGGCAAGTGTTGTGGGATGAAACGTGAGGCACGTGTTGCTGGGATGAACGTGAGGCACGTGTTGCTTGGGAATGAAGTGAGGCAGTGTTACTGGGATGCTCGTGTGGCACGTGTTGCAGGGATGAAGGTGAGGCTCGTGTTGCTGTGATGAACGTGAGGCTCGTGTTGCGGGATTGAAAGTGAGGCACGTGTTACTGGGATTGCACGTGAGGGCACGTTGTTGCTGGGATGCACGTGAGGCACGTGTTGCTGGGATGGATCGTGAGGCACGTGTTGCTGGGATGAACGTGAGGCACGGTGATGCTGGGAATGAACGTGAGGCAGTAGTTGCTGGGATGCACGTGAGGCACGTTGTTGCTGGGTTGCACGTGAGGACGTGTTGCTGGGCATGCACGTGAGGCACGGTGTTGCTGGGTATGGAACGTGAGGCACGTGTTGCTGGGGCTTGAACGTGTGGCCAGTGTTGCTGGGCCATGAACGTGTGGCACGTGTTGCTGTCATGAACGTGAGGCACATGTGGGATGATTAGGATGAACGTGAGGCACGTGTTGCTGGGATGAAAGTGAGGCTCGTGTTGCTGGAAGTAATGAAGTGAGCGCGTGTTACTGGGATGCACGTGAGGCACGTGTTGTGGGATGCAGTGAGGCACGTGTTGCTGGGATGTACGTGGCACGTGTTGCTGGGAATGAACGTGAGGCACGTGTTGCTGGGTTGAACGTGAGGCACGTGTTGTGGGATGAACGTGTGCTCGTGTTGCTGGCCCATTGAACGTGAGGCACGTTGGTGCTGGGGATGAAAGTGAGGCACGTGTTGCTGGGTATGAAGTGAGGAGTGTTGTGGATGAACGTGAGCACGTGTTGCCTGGGATGGTGAGGCACTGTTTGCTGGATGAACGTGAGGCACGTGTTGTTGGGATGAACGGGTGGCTCGTGTTGCTGGGGCATGACGTGAGGAGTGTGCTGGGATGAACGTGAGGCACGTGTTGCTGGGATGAACGTGAGGCAAGTGTTGCTGGATGAACGTCCTACTGATATACTCCGACAGCAGTATTTTAGACTGTTGCAAGACGCAGCAGTTTTTCGCTTAATAACCTCGTATAAACAAACTTAGTACACTTGATGTGTGCTATGTACTCGTCTGTATGAAAGTAATTACAATAAAGCGTTTCTGCATGTTCATAATATCTTACCAGAGTGAAAAGTTTAAAATGGAATACCGGAAGCACTTTGGTGTGTATTCAAGATTTCTTTAAGAGATGCACTTTTTTGATGTTACTGAGGTGGTCACCTCACTCTCTGGCATCTGCAAGTGAGATGTATCCTCAGTGTTTAAGCTGCCTGACATGTATGTCTGTCAGTTTCTTACTAATTTTCTTCCACTTTAGTTATCGTACTTCAATGTATGTTGCGGTTTAAAGTTCCAATATTTGTTTTTTCTGTGGCAAGAGGTTCTCCCATAATCGATGTTTTTTGTTCAAATTGACTCGCAAAAAATAGGCTCACAAAAATTGACTCAATTTGGACTCTCACCCTTTGATGGTTTCCTAAGTGTCTTGTTCTCGCAAAAATAAAATGTAAGAAATTTTGATGCTGAAATATAATAGTCTTCGAAACCTATGAGTATGAATAACATAGAGACCACAGGCAACAAGCTTGACTACTTATGGTATCATTGGCGTCGTAGCTCAGTGAGGCATAACCTCACTTAGTACATAACAATATACTTCTTCCACTGCTTCACAGTCCTCTGATAACTGATTGTGTAAAGACATGAGAGCATCTCAGGTTTTTTATTTATTTTGTCCACTGAGGTATGTTTTTTTGATCGTTAATGTACTGCATTAAGATTGTTCTACATAAATAATGAAAGATGATCATATGAATAAGCAGAAGAATGGACGGAGAGTACTTAAGTGTGCTGACAGGTAGATGATTCACACTAAACTGCTGAATCTGTGAGGCTCACAATAGAAAACATCTCACAGAGACCACTTTTATGACATGTCTGCGTCAAGACATTTATTCATATGACACATATACTTCTGATTGTACTACATGTACAGTATGAATTTGGACAAACGTGGCATCACTAGGCTGCTAGTGTGTCGGTGGCAAATTAAGGAGCATAATGAGGTTATCCTGAAGCTCCAATTCCACCAGACTTAACGTCACGAACATCAAGAATATATAATGGTAAAGTCTTGTCCCTCATCATTTTCACAGACGCTGACATATAAAATAAGCAGAGACGGAGACTCACTTGCGGTTGTCGCAACTGTCACAAGTAACGATATCCGAACTGATTCTGGCAGCACTGCATCACACTGTTAGTTACATACTTTATATTGCTCTTCATACTGATGGGAATATATCAAAGTGCTTGAAATAGTGCTATCAGTCCTGGGATTGTGTGTTTTCTCGTCTATCAGTTAATATCCTTCAGCTGGTTGGTTTTAACAGAGAGGGACAGTTGAAGCTCACCTCCTGCCTTTACAAGGTTTCTTCATCAGCATCATATGCAATTGACTCCTGTGTGGAAAGGTATTCCAGACAAAGGAGACACGGAAAGCCTATGTCTTGAACACGATGCCATTTCATTGTAAATGATTATAATGGTTATTTCAGTTGCTGTTTTATTTGTAAGATTCTCAAGTGTTGGTGGAAGCGTGGAGTGGAAAAATTGCACTCCTGTGCGGTTTTTTAATATGTTGGTGGCGAGCGAGTTTTAGTTCAGCTTGTTCTGTTTATGTTTACAATACTGGTTTCAAACCAAGAGCATGAGGAAAGCATTAACTTTGCTTCATATGACAGTCCAGAAGTCTCAGAAGCGGACATTGCAGTGTCCCTGTGGCCACACCGGAATAGATCCCTTTTAAGTAATCCCTGATCATAGTATCATTTGCAGTAAAGAGGATTGAATGAAAAAACGAAACAGAGAACGGGAAAAATGAAGGAAAGAGACGTGTAACAGTTAATGCAAGAACAGAGTCACGTAAGAATGTAAAAGAGAAGCTTTATAGTGGAAAAATGTTATCACATAAATACTCTGAGATAGTAATGAAGTAGGTTCAATTAAGAGTGAAGTTGAACATATGGCAACATCGTCATCTTTGAACACTGTGGATTATGCTGAATATTACATTATATATACTTATGTAAATATACCTTACAATGAACACTATTGCAAAGACCAAACTTTTATTTAAACAGAGGGCAACATAAACGCTTTTATCTTGGAAGAGAGAGTGAGAGAGAGGAGAGAAAGAGAGAGAAGAGATTAGTAAGTAAGTTAACGAGTAAGTAAATTTATTCAGGTATCACAATACGTTACTAGAATTTTTCAGACATAGCAGCATATGTGTAGAGAAAACCTAGGATAACCCTAAAAAAGTCAGGACAGAGGGATTATTTCCATTGGGTTCCTTTTCTTATTATTATTATATAAAGGTTATAATATTTTCTTTATTATTCTTTAATGAGAATAACATCTTTTTTCCATACTAAAAAGACTATCTACTACACGAGGGGTCATTAAAGACTATTACAATACGAGGGGTCATTATGACTATCTACTACCCGGGGTCATTACAGTATATCTACAATCGAGGAGTCTTACTAGGGATTACAGGTAAAATTTCACGATTTTCGCTAAAAATAGAAATCATTCCCTCCCTTTCTGTTGCTTCTTTCATCAGACACTTTTTGGCAGTCTTCTTGAACTGTTCATGCTTTGATCTGGCCTTGCATTTGTGGGTAGTCTGGTCCAGGCCTTTAGTGCTGTCAATAAAAGTGTTTGAAGCCTGGCCACTGCTGTGGGTACTACAAAGTTGTGCTCTATCCCCCTAGTATATGATTTGCTTTGGTTCCCAACCGTGAGCAAATTGACAGCAAGTATTCTGGACATTGTTTGTGAGCAATTTTTTTACATGTTTTTGGCTTCAGTTGTTTTACTCGTATTCTACATTAAGCATATCTAACTGCTGTTTTCATCCGGGCCTACATGTTCTCTTGGTCCCAGCCCCTGGATGAATCTTACGTTTTTGTTCTGGGTGATTTGCAGTCTTTCTTTCTGTTTTTTTGTCTAGGCTGAGTACAAGAAGAGCAGGTAATCCATATGCATTGTATAAGTGGAGACATAGGGTCGCGAGCCTCAGTAGTAGACACTGTGCTTGTCTATACAGGAACTTCAGCCGGGCATTCGCTTTCTTTACTTCATGTTCCTATCAATTCTCCTGTCATGCATGGGTCAAAGGGGATTCCAGATTTTTACTGATGAAACCTAAGTGATGGCTCCCCATTACACTGAATACAATTAAAATTATTTACCCTTCTCAGTTTATGTTTCGTGCCAAAGAGATTTGGCTTCAGTTTTCTCCCGAGGTGTATGATAGTTTGTTGTCTACTACCATTGCTGCAGGACTCCTGTTCACAGTGTTAAATAACATTTGCAATATATTGGGGGTCGGTTTACCTGTCACTATCAGAGCATGTCATCTGCATACAGTAGGTGTTGGCACTTGACACTGATAGGCATATCATTGACATAACTTAAAAAATAGTAAGGGACCCAGAATACTTCCTTGGGGAACTCCACTTGTTATCGGCAGGGGTTCCTGATTCTGTTTTGTTGATTTTGACTATTGTCTCCTGTTGCTAAGGTAGGACTTAAACTAGTCTACAGAACCTATTCTCCGTTAGCATTGAAGTTTATTCATAATATATTGGGGTTTGACAGTATCGAGGCTTTTTGCAGGTCTATGGTTACCAT
Source organism: Cherax quadricarinatus (assembly GCF_026875155.1). NCBI lineage: Eukaryota > Metazoa > Arthropoda > Malacostraca > Decapoda > Parastacidae > Cherax > Cherax quadricarinatus. Next base: position 55,412,234 of record NC_069408.1, on the reverse strand, counting down.
ACATATGAAGGTTCCCTTTTGACTTTCAGTTCTCAGGTAATCCATTCAGATTATTTAAGGGAGGTAGACGGTTTTGAGGTAGGATCTTCTTAAAGCCCGATTGATTTGCTATGGAGGAAAATGCTGTTGTTCATTAAGGTTACTTAATGTTGTGAATACACCGACCCTCTCCAGGTATTTGAGATATTTTAATGTGTATTTAACAGGTCTATAGTTGCTTACATCAGACCTATTATTTTTCTTGAAGATTGAGTAACTCTGGCCGACCTGGAACCCTCCGGACGGTATTAGTGGTGATTGATAGATTTATTATGTGAGCAATAGGGATTGACAGTTCAGAAGCACCATCTTTTAGGAACTTTGACGGGTGTTATCAGGGCCTGTTGCTCTTAGTTGGGTTTACTGCTTAGTTCTGTGTGAATGATGTCATGAGGATTTCACTTACTAGTTGACAACTGTTTGGGGTTACCACTTTTATTGGTATGTATGTTTGAAATTATCAGAGTCTGTGTTTTAGGTATTTGATGCAGTGGTGTTTACCTTATAGTGTTGATGCAACAGATGTTGTAGTAGGAATTAAAGCAATTTGCCACCTTAGTTGTTTCGTGGCATACCTCATTACGATAGTGAGTATTGTTAGAACCTATCTACTGGCTTATGGCTATACCCCAACCTGTTTTAGTTGTTGCACAGAGCTTTCTGGGGTTATGCTTAATTCTTCCATTTTTGAGCAAGAGTGGCTGTGCCTTTGCTCCTTTTATAAGCCTCTGTACTCTGTTCCCTCACCTTTGGAATTTCTATTTAGTGCGGCAATTCTCTGTGGTTTGCTTTAAATCTTTTTAGAGCTGCTGGCTCTCTGAATTTAATATTAGCTAATATTCAGTATCATTCAGGGTTCAGTTCTTCGTTTAATCCTAACCTTCTTTAACTGGTGAAATATTAGTAAGAATGGTTGTGAACATTGTTTTGAATTTTTCCCAGGCAGCGTTTACGTCCATGCATTTGTTATCTTCTGTCAGATTCTCAATTGTGTAGCCTATTTACCAATTGTGTCTGGACAGAGATTACAAGTTGCACGGAGATAGTGGAGAGGGAGAGAAGTGAGACATGGAGGGGAGAAATTGCATCCTGGTCGATGTGTTAAATTAATGCTGTTGGAGAATATCTGGTAGAAGCAATGTCGAGGTTGTAAAAGTAGTATACTTCCTTACAACATTACTACATGAAATAAATAAGCAAAAAACACATGAATATAACCTTAATAGCTATATTACCCTCGACATTGTCAAGCAGAACACACCACTCCACAACTACGTTGTGGGTACATAACCCCTTTTTTCCCATATCCTGAACTGTCCCATTTCTTACATACATGTCACCAAAATGCGATTGGAGCCACCCAAAATAATTACAACTGATAATTAAACAATCAGGTATCCTGTACATCCCGAAAGAGCTACGAATTATAGACCGCAGACACAAGCCTCCACCATCCCACACTGATGGTTGTACTTCCGACCACAAGAAATTCATGACCTCATCAGACATAATTTCATCCGTATTAAATCTAGGAATCGTATAAAATTCCAGCCCCCGTGGTTAAGATAAGTAAATAGATTTCGTTCGGTATTTTTTAATTCCGGAGGGTTTGCCTCCCAGGATAACCACAAGAAAGCTCAGTGCGTCATCGAGGACTGTCTTAACTTATTTCTATTGTGGTCCTTAATCTGGTCCCCCTGGATGCGAACACACCAGTCGACTAAACACCCAGGTACCTATTGGCTGCTAGGTGAACTGGTTAACGGTGTTAGGAAACGTGTCCGAATGTTTCCACCCGCCGGGATTCGAAAACGAGCCCTACGTGTGTGCAAGCGAGTGCGTTATCCACCAGGCACGGGGCTATTCCACCCTGCTATTCGCTTGCCTAATGGCTGTACTCAATTCTGAGCTCATATATCATTTTCTTCGCACATCAAAGGCAACGTAAACCTCACCCCAGATAAGGTTTTAATTTTGTAAAATGCACTAAGACAACCCAATGGTTATGTATTTATGAATCAATAAAAACAGTACACGCTAAATGCAGTGCTAAAACACACCGAACAAATCTCAATGCTATGTACATTTAACAAACAGGATAAGACATGCTGATTTAAGTGACAGTACCTCTTCAAACAGTAATGCCATTTATTTAATAAAAGAGTTATGTGATCAGTTTCTCTCTGAACACTGTTCTAACTCGCAGGCCACACGCGCCCATGGCTAGGCTTTGTACTGAAGTTTACAACTTCCCACACGCCCCACTCACCCATTACTCATACACACTCCAGGAGGCGGACCCGTTGCAACCCCTGACTTCCCTTCCACATATGCGTCAACCAACACACACCCCTGCACCATCCTTCTGATTTTACTGAGTCAATAAAATCCCTAAACCGTTAGCGCGCTGTATCCCTCTGAAAAAAGCCAGTCACCCACCTCCTCCCGGTAAATTTCACTATTACGACACAACATGCGATAAAACGTAACCCTAAAACCGGCACCTCACTCCCAAACCCCCTGCCCCCTCATTCCCCTTGAAATATATTATTAATATATCATGATGTACCTCAAAGCCCTAGTGTCATTTCCGCATCCAACCCTCCCACATCAAAGACTAAGGCACTGGCCGCCCGACTCCCCTATTCCCCCCTACCACGATGTACCACTTTACTCACCCTACTCCATACACCCCCAACTCCTCGCAAATTTGTTACATGATACTCTGTCTCTTCCCCTCCACGATGCACTCATCCCACCCTCTACCACCCTTCTATTCTGGTGTACATCTCCCAACTGCATATACCATGCAAAAACAATACATTTCCTTGTGCGCCCTGGGGTGTAACCTTCAACTTATAAAGTGGGCACCTTATATTCACCCATGCATACAGGGGGAATAATCCCTCCACCTGGCTCAACAGCCCTACCTACGAGCAAACCTAACACAAAACACCTATCCTGACTTTCCCCGGTTCCAAGGCCAACACCAAAAGCCCGCATTACAGTCTGGACACTCCCACAAATCCACTCACTTACCAAAATGTCTCCATCATGTCTTGTAACCTATCCAGACTTCACGGACATTATCCCTAATGCAACATCTCCCTTTTGATAAACTCACATTTATCTCTCTGTTTCAAGTGCCAGCAACCCCAACCCTTCCTGACGCACTAGTAATGTTACAAATCCCTCCAAAGCAAAGACAACCTGACCCACAAGAATTTGAACTCCCTTCTAGAATGTCCCGTATCGCCGTTCTGTTAATGGGAACACGGCGTCACAGGCCTCAAACCTTTTAATATACAATAGACATTTAATTACAATGTGCTCTTTGCACGACTAGTCATGTGATATGGTCGCAATGCCCCCAGGTGACCTGGATACTGTCCTCCAACCTATTTGTGTTGTCTATTGTTCAGCTCCCAGGTCATTCGCATAGATGATACTACTATTGTTCAAAAACCTAGCCTGCCACTGCATGACCATTATGTCCCACTCATCCCCTCCCCACCCAAGCCCCCAACCCCATGACTTCTCCTAATTCACTTTATTCCAGTAGCACCCCGGAAAATTGCACCGCATCCTCTTATGCCCGCCTCTTCCCCTCCCATATCAGGACAGTTGTTTTAGGTCAACATATCCGACCAACTTGCCAAAAACCCTTCCTACCCCTACCCGCCCCCAGGGGTCCTGGACACACGCAAAACAATAGTTGTACATTGGACCACCCTTGCATAGACCCTGCCTCATGTTAAACTGCCTCTCCAAGAATCAATCTGATCTGCCACCCTTCTGGTTTTCCCGCTGGCACCCTGGTACAATGCTTCAACCCACCCCAAAATTTCTTCTCCAAAACCCTGTCGACTGAGTATAGCTCTCAATGCTCCCATTCCACTCTATCATTGCCCCCTGCCAATCCAAGGCCATCAAATGCCCCCCTTTGATTCGATGAATCCCTTAGTATCCCATGCCCCAAAAACCATAGCGCCTCCCTGGCAAAAAACAAAACCGATATTTAATACACCCTCCCATGACGCACTTAAATCTATTTTCCAATATCTTCGCATACAACTTGTAATCTGCGCCACAGCAACGAGATGGCATCGGTTAAGTCCCGAAGGATGTTTGCTGCTTTCCTTTGGGACAAAACACCTCCACTGTTCGTTGACGGCTTCGCTCCCAACTCACCCAGTTATCCTTCATCAAATTCAATAACTGGACCAAACAGCCCCTTAACAGATCCCAGTGCTGTAGCTTATTACTTGCACAGGGCGACCACTGATGCCTTGATGCTTTGCCCTTCTCAATTTCACTTATCAGGACTCATATTTCCTCCTTCCATAATGACCCGCCCAATGGCCTCCCTATGGCACTCCTCCTCAGATTGCATGACACACACTCGCACACCTGCTCCTAAAACCTCCCTCAACCCTCTTCTTTTCCCAATACTCTCTTACCATTTATCCACATATGCATCTATGCCTTTTTTTGGCACATAACACCTGACTACCGATAAACCTTCCACCAATGCATGGACCTATAAGCATGGGTTAGCTGTAGACTGGGCTGTTGCTTATGTCTGCACAACAAAAAGGACACCCTGTGAGAGAGTTAATCTGTTAACCTAGCTGCATAAACACACTGTTACTAATGTGTGCTGCTTCACTTACCATTGACCCCTCACCAAAAGCATTCCCTGAAATGTATATCCTCATTAAGATCATGTAAGACCTTCGTCACTACCCGCCCTTTTTGGTTCTCCACATACTGCTCCCTGATAACGCAGTTTCCCAGTCTCCACCTACTAGTGCCACAGATGGCAATGTCGCAAGAAAACACTCAGTCCTCGACACAAAATCCGTCTTCACATGCACATCTTTTCTAGGAGAGCATACACACTGGACAAAAGTCACCTCTCCCCCTTCCACCAGCCATCCACATGCTTTCACATCCTCCCCCCTCACTTTTCTGCAAAACTAACCAGGGCTTGCATGGATCTTGATACCTAACTCCATTTTAAATGAGCAGATGGCAGGGTCACCACCTGCTACCTTCCACCTCAACACGCTACCCTCCTTTAAATTGCTTCTTGTAGAAACAGACATCCTCCTTAGATTTATTCAAAAAACATCTCTAAACCATTCTCTCTTAACGCCATTCACAATCCATTAACTTTAACTGTAATAAACCTGAAGGCCGCGGGAGTTTCATCCCTGCCTCTTCTCGACACTCTTGTCAGTCCACCAGAACTTTGGCACTCCTGTCACCCTCACACCCCTTCCTTGCCCTTTCCCCCCGCTTTCAGTGCCGCCGCTGTCTTGACCCATCCATATTATCCCATTCACCCAAGATTCTTCCCAGCGCTGCTCTGGCATCAGATATCATCTGAATCTGACGCCATGGCCCGATTCCTCATGATGATTTTTTCCTCATGGTATTGTCCAGGGAGCCGCACAATGGACTTCGATCATCCACTGTTGTTGTTCCATAGATCACGGTTGGACGTCTCTACACGTTGTGGGGCTCATGTTCCCCAAGGTGCTCCTGCCGCTCGCCTCACCACTGCCGCGCTTGTTTCAGCCACCTACTCAGGTACATCACCTCCACAGCAGTGACAAGGTTGAACACTGTCGCCAGTTCCTCCTCTAGGCCAGCACTTCCTCCTGTATCTGTGCCTCGTCATTTGCCACCTGTAATGTCTCGGGTGCCCATTAAACTCTTCAAGGGCTCGCCCCTCCCGATGGTCTAGCGTCACTCCACTATCCTCGCTCCATAGAAGACCACACCCTCCACCATGCTGTTGTGCCTCACCGGCCACCTCCCTCACAGGAACAGGTTCCATCTGCTGCAGAGCCGTGCACCCATTGCCGATTCCCACACGCCACTGTATTGTGATTGCAATCGCCAATTAAGTTGGCACATTTTGCCTCTGCCAGCATATGACACCATGACCTCAGTGTTTTATAATCCACCCAGGTACACATAAGATGGTATGGAGTGCCGCAGATCATTTTTCAGGGTATAAAGGTGCCTTCCGGGAGGCCGGTGTATGACCCTGACACCCACTTACGTGCTGTGTATACGAACAGTCCCATATGCTTCAAATACACTTCTGATGCTGCGTCATCTTACTCAAAAGGGCCATTGTGAAGCTTAATCCATGGCAAATGAGGGAAACATAATCATCCGTACACGATCAGCGGTGTAAACATCAAGACTGATGTCCTGAAAACGAGGTCTCCAACGACTTCGTAGACTGTTGATGAGGCGAATTCACAAAATTCTGCTGTGCTCCTTTAACGCAATTCTGTATAACTCTCCGGCCTGAATGCCATACATCTCACAGTGATGTTTGGAAGTAATACTTGTGTGTAATAGCAGGTGATATGCCCGATATGAAGTTTGCAGTCCCCTCTGTGTTGATCCGGCATCTAACACTGAGCACCATATGGTCTAAGGTTTGACTCTCCTGGGCGTGACAGCAGAGGGAGTGCAAAGCACAAACCTCCACTCCACTGATGCCAGGCAGAAATGATGGCAGTGGTGTAGTGGTGTGTGCGTGGTGGAGGTAGTGAGTAGTGGTGGTGGTGGGGGTGTTGGTGATGGTGGTGATTGATAGGTGGTGTTAGTGGTTGTGATGGTGGTGGTGTTGGGGTTGGTGGTGGTTGAGGCATGCAGGAGTGTTACACTATTCAGAGCACACAACCATATAGGCTGCTTCACAACCAGCAAACCCAGGGCCCCATGTTAAATCAGTTAAATTGGGTTCATTAACCAATCACAAAAAGGTCTGCCAAGTGCTGAGGTGACGTTGGTATCACTCACAGTCAGCACCTGCCAGACTCTTACCTGCTGCTGGTTGTCAGGGTTTTCTCTTCTCGATGGCTTTGGTCTGTGCCAGTGTTTACCGTGGTACATTATACATTTCAAAATCTTGTAACATAGTGTACATAAGTTGTTGTAATCATATCCTTTTATTCATACTTTAGGAAAATTTCAGTTAAAGTTTACTGCTGTGTTAATTTTCGCTCCATACTCCGATTTCAAAAGTTTTACATGCCTTTAGTTTGCATTACCTGAGTGTGTAATTTGGGAAGCCCTTTCCCGGAGTGGAGCTGGGTCTCTTAGTTCGTTAGATAGCTTGCTATCCATCAGCATTGCCGTCGCTTCCATAAACCTGGCCATACTAAGTGAACTGCCCAGCAAGAACCCCAACCATTAGGGAGAATTTCTGGGATGACGTTGAGGCAAGTGTTACTGGGATGCACGTTAGGCAGTGTTACTGGGGATGCACGTGTGACGTGTTACTGGGATGCACGTTTGAAAAAATGGACAACGTGTACGGGATGCACGTGAGGCACGTGTTGCTGGGATGCACGTGAGCGCACGGGTTAATGGGATGCACGTGAGGCACGTGTTAATGGGAATGCACGTGAGGCACGTGTTACTGGGATGCACTTGAGGCAAGTGTTGCTGGGATGTACGTTGAGGCACTGTTACTGGGTGCACGTGAGGCACGTGTTACTGGGATGCTTAGTCGAGGGCACGTGTTACTGGGATGCACGTGAGCGCACGTGTTACTGGGATTGCACGTGAGGCACGTGTTACTGCGGTTGCACGGTTAGGCACGTGTTACTGGATGCAAGTGAGGCACGTGTTACTGGGATGAACGTTGACACGTGTTAATGGGATGCACGTGAGGATCGTGTTGCTGGGATGAAGGTGAGGCACGTGTTTACTGGGATGCACGTGAGGCACAGGATGCTGGGATGCTCGTGAGGCACATGTTACTGGGAATGCACGTGAGGCACGTGTTGCTAGGGATGAAGGTGATGCACGTGTTACTGGGATGCAGTGAGGCACGTGTTGCTGGGATGCCTCGGGGGCCATCCATTGTTACTGGGGGGATGCACTGAGGAAGTGTTCGAATGGGATGAGTGATGGCCACGTAGTTATGGGATGCAGTGAGGGCTCGTGTTACTGGTATGCACGTGAGGCACGTGTTTACTGGGATGCACGTGAGGGCCGTGTTACTGGGATGCACGTGATTGGCACGTGTTACTGGGGATGCACGTTAGGCACGTGTTACTGGGTTGCACCTGAGGAAGTGTTATGGGGACTGCACGTTAGACACGATGTTACTGGGATGCACGTGAGGCACGTGTTGCTGGGATGAAGGTGAGGGCACGTGTTAATGGGATGACGTTGAGGCACATGTGGCTTGGGATGCACGTGAGGCACCATGTTACTGGGTTGCACGTGAGGCACTGTTCTGGGATGTAGGTGATGCACGTGTTACTGGGAATGCACGTGAGGCACGTGGTACTGGGATTGCAAGGTGAGGCACGTGTCCTGGCTACCGTGAGGCACGCGTTTACTGGCTGCACGTGAGGCACGTGTTGCTGGGATGCACGTGGAGCAACGTGTTGTTGGGATGCGTGCGTGAGATGAGGCACGTGTTACTGGGGTAATGAACGTGAGGCACGTGTTACTGGAGATGCACGTGAAGGTACGTGTTGCTGGGATTGCACGTGAGGTAGGGTACTGGATGAACGTGAGGCTCACGTGTTACTGGGATGCCGTGAGGCAATCGTGTTGCTGGGTTGAAGGTGAGGCACTTGTTGCTGTGATGGAACGTGGAGGCGCCGTGTTTTGGGATGCACGTGAGGCAGTGTTGCTTGAGATGAACGTGAGGCCTCGTGTTGCTGGGATGACGTGAGGCACGTGTTGCTGGGATGCAAGTGAGGCCACGTGTTGCTGGATGAACGTGAGGGCATCGTTGTTGCAGGATGAACGTGAGGCACGTGTTGCTGAGGATGATGTGAGGCACGTATGTTTGGATGGATAAACGTGTGGCACGTGTTATGGGATGCACGTGAGGCACGTGTTGTGGGGATGCACGTGAGGCTCGGTATCGTTTGATGGATGCACGTGAGGGCACGTGTTTACTGGATGCACGTGAGGCAACATGTTGCTGGGATGCACGTGATGGCACGTGTTACTGGGATGCACGTGTGGCACGTGTTGCTGGGTATGAAGCCGTGAGGCGAGTGTTACTGGGAGCACGTGAGTTGTTGTTGGCTGGGATGCTCGTGAGGCACGTTGTTGCTGGGAATGAACGTGAACGGCCGTCATGATGCTGCCGATGCACGTGAGGCACGTGTTGCCGGATGAACTGTGATGCACGTGTTGCTGGGATGAAACGTGAGGCACGTGTTACTGGGGATGAACGTGAGGCATGTGTTAGTGGGATGCAGTGAGGCACGTGTTGCTGGGATTACACTGCACACTTTGCTGCTGGGATGCACGGGGAGGCACGTGTTGCTGGGATGCACGTGAGCACGTGTTGCTGGGTTGAAACGTGGAGGCACGTGTTGCTTTGGTTGAACGTGAGGCACGTGTGTACTGGGATAGAACGTGAGGCACGTGTTGCTTTAATGCACGTGAGGCACGTGTTGCTGGGATGATGCACGTGAGGCACGTGTTGCTGGGATGAACGTGAGGCACGTGTTGCTGGGAGGACCGTGAGGCACGTGTTGCTGGGATGAACGTGAGGACGTGTTACTGGATGCACGCCATGAGGCACGTGTTGCTGGGATGAAGGTGAGGATTGTTGCTGTGATGAACGTGAGGCACGTGTTGCTTGGGATGAACGTGAGGGCACGTGTTACTGGGATGCACGTGAGGCAGTGTTGCTGGGATGCACGTGAGGCACGTGGTGCTGGGATGAAAAACGGTATGAAAGGCAAAGTGTTGACTGGGGTAGAACGGTGAGGCACGTGATGCTGGGATGAACGTGAGGCTCGTGAGGCTGGCGATGCAAGGGAGGCAACGTGTTGCTGGGATGCCGTGAGGCACGTGTTGCTGGATGCACGTGAGGCACGTGTTGCTGGGGATGAACGTGAGGGCAGTGTTGCTGGGAGGATGAACGTGTGGCACGTGTTGCTGGGAGAACGTGAGGCACGTAGTTGTTGGGTAGTGATGAAACGGAGGCAAGTTGCTGGGATGAAAGTGAGGCACGTGTTGCTGGGATGAACAGTGAGGCACGTGTTGGCTGGGATAACGTGAGGCACGTGTTACTGGGATGACGTGAGGCACGTGTTGCTGGGATGCCGTGAGGCAGTGTTGCGGGGATGAAACGTGAAGGCACTGTTGCTGGGATGAACGTGAGGCAGTGTTATGGGATGCACGTGAGGCACGTGTTGTTGCTGGGATGACGTGTGGCGGTTTGTTACTGGGATGCACGTGAGGCTCGTGTTGCTGGGATGAAAGTGAGGCACGTGTTGCTGGGATGCACGTGAGGCACGTGTGACTGGCGTGAAGTGAGGCACGTGTTTGCTGGGATGCACGGGAGGCACGTGTTGCAAGGATGACGATGAACGTGTGGACACGTCGTTGCCTGGATGATAACGTCGGCTACGTGTTACTGGGATGACGTGAGGAAGTGTTTACTGGGATGCACGTGAAGGCTCGTGTTGCCGGGATGCACGTGAGGCACGTGTTGTGGATGCACGTGAGGCACGTGTTTACTGGATAGACGTGAGCACATGTTGCTGGATGCCGTGAGGCAGTGTTACTGGGATGCACGTGAAGGCACGTTGTTGCTGGGATGAACGTTGAGGCGCGTGTTGCTGGGATGAAGTGTGGCAGTGTTGCTGGAGATGAACGTTGAGGCACCGTGTATCTGGGATGCACTGTGAGGCACGTGTTGCTGCGGATGAACGTGAGGCGCGTGAGCGTATTCACTGGGATGCAGTGGGCAAGTGTTGCTGGATGAACGTGAGAACGTGTTGCGGGATGCACGTGAGGCACGTTGTTGCTGGGTGAAGTGAGGCACGTGTTCTGGGAATGCACGTGAGGCACGTGTTGCAGGGATGCACGTGAGGCACGTGTATTGCTGGGATGAACGTGAGGCACGTGTTATGGGATGAACGTGAGGTCGTGTTATGGATGGCACGTGAGGCACGTGTTGCTGGGATGCACGTGAGGCACGTGTTGATGGGATGCACGTGAGGGCACGTGTTACGGGGTTGCACCGTGAGGCACATGTTGATGGGATGCACGTGAGGACGTGTTTTACTGGGATGCACGTGTGGCACGTGTTGCTGGGAATGACTTGAGGGCCGTTGTTTACTGGGATGCACGTGATGGTCGTGTTGCTGCGATGCACGTGAGGCACGTGTAGCTGGGATGCCAACGTGACCGGCACGTGTTTTGCTGGGATGAACGTGAAGGCACGTGTTGTGGGAGCACGTGAGGCACGTGTTGGCAGGGATGTCGTGATGCACGTGTTGCTGCGGATGAACGTGAGGCACGTGGTTTACTGGGATTGAACGTGAGGCATGTGTTAGTGTGATGCATGTGAGGCACGTGTGTTGCTGGGATTACACAGCACACTTGCTGCGGATGCACGTGAGGCACGTGTGCTGGGATGCCACGTGCAGGCCCACGTGTTGCTGGGTTGAACGTACGAGGCACGTGTTGCTTGGATGAACGTGAGGCAGGTTACTGGATGCACGTGAGGCCACGTGTTTGCTTAATGCACGTGATGGCACGTGTGGCTGGGATGCACGTGAGGCAAGTGTTGTGGGATGAAACGTGAGGCACGTGTTGCTGGGATGAACGTGAGGCACGTGTTGCTTGGGAATGAAGTGAGGCAGTGTTACTGGGATGCTCGTGTGGCACGTGTTGCAGGGATGAAGGTGAGGCTCGTGTTGCTGTGATGAACGTGAGGCTCGTGTTGCGGGATTGAAAGTGAGGCACGTGTTACTGGGATTGCACGTGAGGGCACGTTGTTGCTGGGATGCACGTGAGGCACGTGTTGCTGGGATGGATCGTGAGGCACGTGTTGCTGGGATGAACGTGAGGCACGGTGATGCTGGGAATGAACGTGAGGCAGTAGTTGCTGGGATGCACGTGAGGCACGTTGTTGCTGGGTTGCACGTGAGGACGTGTTGCTGGGCATGCACGTGAGGCACGGTGTTGCTGGGTATGGAACGTGAGGCACGTGTTGCTGGGGCTTGAACGTGTGGCCAGTGTTGCTGGGCCATGAACGTGTGGCACGTGTTGCTGTCATGAACGTGAGGCACATGTGGGATGATTAGGATGAACGTGAGGCACGTGTTGCTGGGATGAAAGTGAGGCTCGTGTTGCTGGAAGTAATGAAGTGAGCGCGTGTTACTGGGATGCACGTGAGGCACGTGTTGTGGGATGCAGTGAGGCACGTGTTGCTGGGATGTACGTGGCACGTGTTGCTGGGAATGAACGTGAGGCACGTGTTGCTGGGTTGAACGTGAGGCACGTGTTGTGGGATGAACGTGTGCTCGTGTTGCTGGCCCATTGAACGTGAGGCACGTTGGTGCTGGGGATGAAAGTGAGGCACGTGTTGCTGGGTATGAAGTGAGGAGTGTTGTGGATGAACGTGAGCACGTGTTGCCTGGGATGGTGAGGCACTGTTTGCTGGATGAACGTGAGGCACGTGTTGTTGGGATGAACGGGTGGCTCGTGTTGCTGGGGCATGACGTGAGGAGTGTGCTGGGATGAACGTGAGGCACGTGTTGCTGGGATGAACGTGAGGCAAGTGTTGCTGGATGAACGTCCTACTGATATACTCCGACAGCAGTATTTTAGACTGTTGCAAGACGCAGCAGTTTTTCGCTTAATAACCTCGTATAAACAAACTTAGTACACTTGATGTGTGCTATGTACTCGTCTGTATGAAAGTAATTACAATAAAGCGTTTCTGCATGTTCATAATATCTTACCAGAGTGAAAAGTTTAAAATGGAATACCGGAAGCACTTTGGTGTGTATTCAAGATTTCTTTAAGAGATGCACTTTTTTGATGTTACTGAGGTGGTCACCTCACTCTCTGGCATCTGCAAGTGAGATGTATCCTCAGTGTTTAAGCTGCCTGACATGTATGTCTGTCAGTTTCTTACTAATTTTCTTCCACTTTAGTTATCGTACTTCAATGTATGTTGCGGTTTAAAGTTCCAATATTTGTTTTTTCTGTGGCAAGAGGTTCTCCCATAATCGATGTTTTTTGTTCAAATTGACTCGCAAAAAATAGGCTCACAAAAATTGACTCAATTTGGACTCTCACCCTTTGATGGTTTCCTAAGTGTCTTGTTCTCGCAAAAATAAAATGTAAGAAATTTTGATGCTGAAATATAATAGTCTTCGAAACCTATGAGTATGAATAACATAGAGACCACAGGCAACAAGCTTGACTACTTATGGTATCATTGGCGTCGTAGCTCAGTGAGGCATAACCTCACTTAGTACATAACAATATACTTCTTCCACTGCTTCACAGTCCTCTGATAACTGATTGTGTAAAGACATGAGAGCATCTCAGGTTTTTTATTTATTTTGTCCACTGAGGTATGTTTTTTTGATCGTTAATGTACTGCATTAAGATTGTTCTACATAAATAATGAAAGATGATCATATGAATAAGCAGAAGAATGGACGGAGAGTACTTAAGTGTGCTGACAGGTAGATGATTCACACTAAACTGCTGAATCTGTGAGGCTCACAATAGAAAACATCTCACAGAGACCACTTTTATGACATGTCTGCGTCAAGACATTTATTCATATGACACATATACTTCTGATTGTACTACATGTACAGTATGAATTTGGACAAACGTGGCATCACTAGGCTGCTAGTGTGTCGGTGGCAAATTAAGGAGCATAATGAGGTTATCCTGAAGCTCCAATTCCACCAGACTTAACGTCACGAACATCAAGAATATATAATGGTAAAGTCTTGTCCCTCATCATTTTCACAGACGCTGACATATAAAATAAGCAGAGACGGAGACTCACTTGCGGTTGTCGCAACTGTCACAAGTAACGATATCCGAACTGATTCTGGCAGCACTGCATCACACTGTTAGTTACATACTTTATATTGCTCTTCATACTGATGGGAATATATCAAAGTGCTTGAAATAGTGCTATCAGTCCTGGGATTGTGTGTTTTCTCGTCTATCAGTTAATATCCTTCAGCTGGTTGGTTTTAACAGAGAGGGACAGTTGAAGCTCACCTCCTGCCTTTACAAGGTTTCTTCATCAGCATCATATGCAATTGACTCCTGTGTGGAAAGGTATTCCAGACAAAGGAGACACGGAAAGCCTATGTCTTGAACACGATGCCATTTCATTGTAAATGATTATAATGGTTATTTCAGTTGCTGTTTTATTTGTAAGATTCTCAAGTGTTGGTGGAAGCGTGGAGTGGAAAAATTGCACTCCTGTGCGGTTTTTTAATATGTTGGTGGCGAGCGAGTTTTAGTTCAGCTTGTTCTGTTTATGTTTACAATACTGGTTTCAAACCAAGAGCATGAGGAAAGCATTAACTTTGCTTCATATGACAGTCCAGAAGTCTCAGAAGCGGACATTGCAGTGTCCCTGTGGCCACACCGGAATAGATCCCTTTTAAGTAATCCCTGATCATAGTATCATTTGCAGTAAAGAGGATTGAATGAAAAAACGAAACAGAGAACGGGAAAAATGAAGGAAAGAGACGTGTAACAGTTAATGCAAGAACAGAGTCACGTAAGAATGTAAAAGAGAAGCTTTATAGTGGAAAAATGTTATCACATAAATACTCTGAGATAGTAATGAAGTAGGTTCAATTAAGAGTGAAGTTGAACATATGGCAACATCGTCATCTTTGAACACTGTGGATTATGCTGAATATTACATTATATATACTTATGTAAATATACCTTACAATGAACACTATTGCAAAGACCAAACTTTTATTTAAACAGAGGGCAACATAAACGCTTTTATCTTGGAAGAGAGAGTGAGAGAGAGGAGAGAAAGAGAGAGAAGAGATTAGTAAGTAAGTTAACGAGTAAGTAAATTTATTCAGGTATCACAATACGTTACTAGAATTTTTCAGACATAGCAGCATATGTGTAGAGAAAACCTAGGATAACCCTAAAAAAGTCAGGACAGAGGGATTATTTCCATTGGGTTCCTTTTCTTATTATTATTATATAAAGGTTATAATATTTTCTTTATTATTCTTTAATGAGAATAACATCTTTTTTCCATACTAAAAAGACTATCTACTACACGAGGGGTCATTAAAGACTATTACAATACGAGGGGTCATTATGACTATCTACTACCCGGGGTCATTACAGTATATCTACAATCGAGGAGTCTTACTAGGGATTACAGGTAAAATTTCACGATTTTCGCTAAAAATAGAAATCATTCCCTCCCTTTCTGTTGCTTCTTTCATCAGACACTTTTTGGCAGTCTTCTTGAACTGTTCATGCTTTGATCTGGCCTTGCATTTGTGGGTAGTCTGGTCCAGGCCTTTAGTGCTGTCAATAAAAGTGTTTGAAGCCTGGCCACTGCTGTGGGTACTACAAAGTTGTGCTCTATCCCCCTAGTATATGATTTGCTTTGGTTCCCAACCGTGAGCAAATTGACAGCAAGTATTCTGGACATTGTTTGTGAGCAATTTTTTTACATGTTTTTGGCTTCAGTTGTTTTACTCGTATTCTACATTAAGCATATCTAACTGCTGTTTTCATCCGGGCCTACATGTTCTCTTGGTCCCAGCCCCTGGATGAATCTTACGTTTTTGTTCTGGGTGATTTGCAGTCTTTCTTTCTGTTTTTTTGTCTAGGCTGAGTACAAGAAGAGCAGGTAATCCATATGCATTGTATAAGTGGAGACATAGGGTCGCGAGCCTCAGTAGTAGACACTGTGCTTGTCTATACAGGAACTTCAGCCGGGCATTCGCTTTCTTTACTTCATGTTCCTATCAATTCTCCTGTCATGCATGGGTCAAAGGGGATTCCAGATTTTTACTGATGAAACCTAAGTGATGGCTCCCCATTACACTGAATACAATTAAAATTATTTACCCTTCTCAGTTTATGTTTCGTGCCAAAGAGATTTGGCTTCAGTTTTCTCCCGAGGTGTATGATAGTTTGTTGTCTACTACCATTGCTGCAGGACTCCTGTTCACAGTGTTAAATAACATTTGCAATATATTGGGGGTCGGTTTACCTGTCACTATCAGAGCATGTCATCTGCATACAGTAGGTGTTGGCACTTGACACTGATAGGCATATCATTGACATAACTTAAAAAATAGTAAGGGACCCAGAATACTTCCTTGGGGAACTCCACTTGTTATCGGCAGGGGTTCCTGATTCTGTTTTGTTGATTTTGACTATTGTCTCCTGTTGCTAAGGTAGGACTTAAACTAGTCTACAGAACCTATTCTCCGTTAGCATTGAAGTTTATTCATAATATATTGGGGTTTGACAGTATCGAGGCTTTTTGCAGGTCTATGGTTACCATACATATGAAGGTTCCCTTTTGACTTTCAGTTCTCAGGTAATCCATTCAGATTATTTAAGGGAGGTAGACGGTTTTGAGGTAGGATCTTCTTAAAGCCCGATTGATTTGCTATGGAGGAAAATGCTGTTGTTCATTAAGGTTACTTAATGTTGTGAATACACCGACCCTCTCCAGGTATTTGAGATATTTTAATGTGTATTTAACAGGTCTATAGTTGCTTACATCAGACCTATTATTTTTCTTGAAGATTGAGTAACTCTGGCCGACCTGGAACCCTCCGGACGGTATTAGTGGTGATTGATAGATTTATTATGTGAGCAATAGGGATTGACAGTTCAGAAGCACCATCTTTTAGGAACTTTGACGGGTGTTATCAGGGCCTGTTGCTCTTAGTTGGGTTTACTGCTTAGTTCTGTGTGAATGATGTCATGAGGATTTCACTTACTAGTTGACAACTGTTTGGGGTTACCACTTTTATTGGTATGTATGTTTGAAATTATCAGAGTCTGTGTTTTAGGTATTTGATGCAGTGGTGTTTACCTTATAGTGTTGATGCAACAGATGTTGTAGTAGGAATTAAAGCAATTTGCCACCTTAGTTGTTTCGTGGCATACCTCATTACGATAGTGAGTATTGTTAGAACCTATCTACTGGCTTATGGCTATACCCCAACCTGTTTTAGTTGTTGCACAGAGCTTTCTGGGGTTATGCTTAATTCTTCCATTTTTGAGCAAGAGTGGCTGTGCCTTTGCTCCTTTTATAAGCCTCTGTACTCTGTTCCCTCACCTTTGGAATTTCTATTTAGTGCGGCAATTCTCTGTGGTTTGCTTTAAATCTTTTTAGAGCTGCTGGCTCTCTGAATTTAATATTAGCTAATATTCAGTATCATTCAGGGTTCAGTTCTTCGTTTAATCCTAACCTTCTTTAACTGGTGAAATATTAGTAAGAATGGTTGTGAACATTGTTTTGAATTTTTCCCAGGCAGCGTTTACGTCCATGCATTTGTTATCTTCTGTCAGATTCTCAATTGTGTAGCCTATTTACCAATTGTGTCTGGACAGAGATTACAAGTTGCACGGAGATAGTGGAGAGGGAGAGAAGTGAGACATGGAGGGGAGAAATTGCATCCTGGTCGATGTGTTAAATTAATGCTGTTGGAGAATATCTGGTAGAAGCAATGTCGAGGTTGTAAAAGTAGTATACTTCCTTACAACATTACTACATGAAATAAATAAGCAAAAAACACATGAATATAACCTTAATAGCTATATTACCCTCGACATTGTCAAGCAGAACACACCACTCCACAACTACGTTGTGGGTACATAACCCCTTTTTTCCCATATCCTGAACTGTCCCATTTCTTACATACATGTCACCAAAATCGGGGATAGCACAGCAGCAGGCAAAAGGGAAAGGGCAACAGCAGCGGGCACGAAAAGAACAGCACGGCCAGAGGAAGAAACAGCAGCGGGCACAGAAAAAGAACAGCACAGGCACAGAGAAAGCAACAGCACGGGCCCCCCCAAAGGCAAAGAGAAAGCAACAGCAGCGGGCACAGAGAAAAAACAGCACCCGGCAAAGAAAGAAACAGCAGCAGGCCAGAGAAAGAAAAAAAATAAAAAAAAAAACAAACAGCAGGCACAGAGAAAGCAACAGCAGCAGGAAGAAAAAGCAACAGCAGCAGGACGAGAAAGCAACACAGCGGACAGAAAAAGCAACGCAGCAGGCACAGAGAAAGAACAGCACCGGGCACAGAGAAAGAAACAGCAGCAGGCACAGAGAAACAACGAGCGGGCCAAAGAAGCAACACAGCAGGCACAAAGAAGAAAACAGAGCAGGCACAGAGAAGCAACAGCACGGCACGGGGACAACGTGGAGAGCATCAAGAAGGGTTCCTAAATTCATTTCTTCCGATATATCACTAAATTCCTTTGTACTATATTAATATTTTGAAGTGTTTCCCAATGAAAGAAACACTAACACAGAACATAAAGATCTAAGGGTGACTAGTATACAAGGGTCAAAAAAAACACTTTGCGTGTGATAGAAAGTCAACGGACATCAAGGGCGTGGAAAAACAAAAATTTAGGCCGAACAAAACAAAAAGACAATTTAAAAACATTTATGAAAAAAAGATTTTGGGCAAAATACACAAAAATATTACGCGGAATAAACGTCGCTTTGTAACTTTAACAATATATAAAGCTGCTTCAGGAACTTCAGTCAAAAATACATTGAGGCCCTACTGTGTTTGGTGTCTGTCGTCTTCTGTCTCTTTCGTCTGTCTTCTCTCTCTCTCCCCTCTCTCTCTCTCTCTCTCCTCTCTTTTCTTCTCATCCTCGCCTCTCTCTAGGGGGCGGGTTGATTCCACCCCCTTAACAAGCAAGATTTGAAACTCCCTCACTCATTTGAAAGTTTTTTAGCTAAAAAACTTTTCTGGGGGGGATGGGGAGGTTTGAAGTTGGAACCTATGGGGCCAGTGATTTTTTTTACAAAGTTTTTTTCATGTTTTCATCAAACATTTTGCAAGTGTCACTCTAGGAATGTCTGTTTGGGCCCGCTTCTTATGCAGAAATGTCTTCTCGCTGTCCGTGAAGGGGAACAAATTGTTGTCCTGGGAAAATTTTGGCCCTTGTGTTTAATAAAACACTCGTAATCCCCGGTGCTGAAGGCCGTTAAAAGACAGATTATCCTGGCCGGGGTCCTGGCAGAGATAACCATCTTGCGGGGTTCCTATTCTTTTTAAAATTTATACATGAGGCGTGAGGCAGGCAATGCAAGACATTGGGCTTATGAAGGGTACATACTTTGCCTCGTAAATTTTTTTTTCGCTTTACTGTCAAGCCGGAAGAGAAACCCCTTAGTGCCTTACTTGTGGCCTCTTGCTTGAACCTTTCCTTCTGTGATTCTTCAACACAGTTTAAATTACATTTACCCATGGATCCCTCCAATACCCATGGTCCCGGATTCCCAAAGCAAATTCCTTTGGAACACTGGTATAGTTGAGTGTCTTGTTAACTTTTGTATTTTTTTTTTTTATTAACACACTGGCCGTTTCCCCACCAAGGCGGGGTGGCCCAAAAAAGAAAAACTTTCACCATCATTCACTCCATCATGTTTTCCCAAAAGGGGGTGCTTTACATCAGATAACTCTGTCCAATATAATACTTTCAGAGATTATTTTAAAAGTAATAAATAAGAATATACAGAATACACCCCGAGATTCCAAGTGTTTCCCTGTGCAATTTTTGGTCAAAAAGCTGTGTTAAGTCCCACTAATTCCCCAGGGTGACATTTACTAAAGTCAGTTGAGGCAAAAGAACCCGGGAATAAACAAAGTGATTGCAGGAGTGCCCCTACTGCTTTGTTGATTCTTCTTGTCTTTTTGTGAACAAGGACTACTTTTCCACATAATAATGCAATTCACGGGTAATGGTACGGACTGCACATGTACCAAATTTTCTTAGGCTTACTTTCCCTGGGCCCAGAACTTTTCCTTATCCTTAATTTTGGGAAAAAATACTTACCCCCCCTTAAGTCACTTCAGAAAACCCTTGACAAAATTTTTGCTGCTAGAAAAGAAAGTTCCCTAACTGGATCAGGGTTTGCATTTTTGCTGCACAAAAGGCTTTGTTACTACTGCTGGTGGGGATGTATTTTTGTTGAGATTATTGTATATTTAGTGAAGAGTTCCCCCTCGGTATCACATCATCTGGAAAGAGAGTTTTAAACAAGGGGAACAAACACCCAGGGTAATCCAGCCATTTTTCCTTTCCTACACCGGGAATGCAGATGATTCTCCGCCCCGTTTAGTTTTATCTTCATAAAAAAAAGACAAATTTTGATCAAAAAAGCCCAAAAACAAAAAAATTTATATATATATATATAAAATATATATAAAATATATATATAAAAATTATATATATATAATATATATATATATATTTTAAAATAATATAATTTTTATTACCCCCAATGGCCGATTCCCACCAAGGCGGGGGGCCCCAAAAAAAAAAAACTTTTTCCATCATTCAACCCCTCCGTCTTGCCAGAAGGGGCTTTACACTACAGTTTTTTTAAAATGCAACCTTAACACCCCCTTTAGTGGGGCACTGTCTTCCCTCTCCAGGACTCAAATCCGGCCTGCCGGTTTCCCAAAAACCCCTTTAAAATGTTACTTTTTCTCACTCTCCAAACCCCGCAAGAAAAAAAACCTTTTTTCTCCATTTCCTCCTATCAACACGCTCACGCGACTGCTGGAAGTCCATGCCCCGCCCAAAACCCCCTTTTCCCCCCCCTCCAAACCCCTTCCCAGGCCGACCCCTCCCCCCCCTCCTTCCACTCAGACTGATACACTCTGAAGTCATTTTGTTTCGCCCATCCTCTCAGTCCGAACTACCTCAACAACCCTTCCTCACCCCTGGGCAACAGTTTGGTATCCCCCCCTCCCCTAACTTTCCCAAAATACAATTTTCTGCTTATTTCACACCACACATTTTTCCCTCAGACATGACATCTCCAGCCTCCCCTTTTTCCTCGTGCAACATTTATCAAACCCCCGCTTCACACCCCCAAAAAGGCGTTGGGAAAAAAATATACCCATACATTTCCCCCTTTGCCTCCAAGACAAAGTTCTTTGTTCCACAGACTCCTAATGCACCCTCACTCTTTTTCCCCATCAAAACTATGATTCCCTCATTTTTCATAACCCCTCCGCTGAAACGTCCCTCCCCCAAAAATCGAATACGTTTACCCCTCCATACTCTCTCCCCCCAAACGTACTCAAACTTTCATCACCTAAACTTTTTTTTTTCCTCATAAACCCTTACTCTTTCCTGTATTCACCCTTTTAAATTTTTTTCTTTTGCACACCCCCCAAAATTTATCCACCATCTCTGCAGCTTCTCTTTCCCGAATCTCCCAAGACACATGCATCAGCAAAAAGCAGCGTGACAACTCCCACTTTGTGTGTGATTCTTTATCTTTTAACTCCAAAGCCTCTTGCCAAGACCCCCGCATTTACTTTTCTTTCAACCCCATCTAAAATATATTAAACAACCACGGTGCTCACAATCCTTGTCTAAGGCCTACTTTTACTGGGGAAAAAATTTTCCCTCTTTTTTTAATTTTCTCAATTGAGCCCATATCCTCTTAAAAACTCTTCACTGCTTTCAGTAAACCCACCTCCTACACCAACACTTGCAAAATCGCCCAAAAATTTCCCCCCCCATCCACCCGTCTTACGCCTTTTCCAAATCCATAAATGCCACAAAGACCTCTTTAGCCTTTTCTAAAAAACTGTTCACTTATATGTTCCCCTGTAAACCCCTGGTCCCCACCCCCCTACCTTTTCCTAAACCTCCTTGTTCTTTGCTTCCCATTCCCCGTCTTACTCTTATTTCTTCAATTATAACTCTACCATCACTTTACCAGGGACAAAACAAAGACTTTTCCCCCAAAAATTTTTTCACCTCTTTTACCCTTTTATATTATAAAATAATAAAATTTATATTAAATATATTTATATATATATAATATATATATATATATAATATAAAATATATATATTTATTTTAATATATATATATATAGTAGGCCCTTCGGGTTTTACATGTTTATAGAGGGGCCCAAACAGATATATCAGTTTCACTTTCTAGTGTAGCAAAAACGGGAAAGTAAAAGGTAGAGGGGATACAAGGAGAATAGAAGCATCGGGGGAAAAGAGAGAGGTGAAGGTTTATAAACAAAAGGGGAAAGGCATTTTGGGGAAAGATAAAAAACAGCTATTGGGGGGAAGATGGGCAAATGAAGCTTTGGGAAAAGGGGGTTCGAAGGGGGTATGGGGAAAAAGGTTTTTAAAAATGTAGAAATTGGGAGTTTTTCAGCAGAAGTTTGGGTTTACAGGAAAGGGGGGTGCAGGAAGGAAGAGGAGCGTTTGGGTGGAATGATATTTTAAAAGAAGTAGTAAGGGAAAAAAGAAAAGGCATATGAAAAGTTTTTACAAAGAGAAGTAAACCAAGGGGGGAAGATTATATGGGGGAAAAAGAGAGGGGTTTAAGGAGTGTGAAGCAATGTAAAAAGAGAGCAAATGAAAGAGGGGGTGAGAGGGTTAAATCAACAAGTTTTTTGAAAATAAAAAAAAGTTTTGGAGGGGAAAAATTAAAAAACTTAAAGGGGAAGCCTGGGAAAACCCAAATGGTTTTTGTTTTTTAAAAAATAGGAGAGGGGGGTTTTTAAAAATTGGAGAAGTTAGAGGTTTTGGGGAAAAATGGGGGGAATATTTTGGGGAAATTGTTAAATTTTTGATGAAAAATAGGGAAGCTGTTTTTTTGTGTATAGGGCAAGGAGGAATAACATTTTGGGAAAGTGGGGAAAAGAGCCAGTTGTGAGTGGGGGGGGAATTTTCCCGTGAGGCAGTGGGTTAAAATAAAAGGGGGGAAGGCACCCGGGGATTGAGGGGATAAAGATA
Source organism: Cherax quadricarinatus (assembly GCF_026875155.1). Taxonomy (NCBI): domain Eukaryota; kingdom Metazoa; phylum Arthropoda; class Malacostraca; order Decapoda; family Parastacidae; genus Cherax; species Cherax quadricarinatus. Next base: position 55,389,378 of record NC_069408.1, on the reverse strand, counting down.
GAAATGTTAAAAAGCAGGGGGGGGATATAGTTTTGGAGGGGTTGGGTGCAATTTTTTAATAAATGGGATGGAAAAAGGGAAGGTACCCCCAGGGATTGGCAGAGGGGCATGCATATTCCCCTTTTTATAAAGGCAAAGGGGACAAAAGAGGTGCAAAAATTTTTGGGGGAAAAAGCTGGTTTAGTATACCTTGGGAAAGTGTATGGGGAAATTAATTTTTTAAAAAAAATTAAAAATAAGAAGGGAAATAGGATAGCAATGAACAAAGGGGGCTTTTTGGAAAGGGAGGGGGGGTGTGGGCCAGGTGTTTACGGGGGAAATAATAAGTGAAAAAGTATTTAGATAAGGGAAAAAAGGGCTTTTTTGGGATTTATAGATTTGGAAAAGGCGGATGACAGGGTGGATAGGGGGGGCAATGGGGGCCCGATGTTGCAGGTGTATTTGGGGAAGGGGGTAGGGTTTTGAAAGCAGTGAAGAGTTTTTTCGAGGATAATTTAGGCTCAAATTAGGGTACATAGGAAAGAGGGAAATTATTTTCCCAGTAAAAAATAGGCCCTTTGGGCAAGGATTTGTAATTTTCACCGTGGTTGTTTAATAAAATTTTATTGATGGGGGTTTTAAAAGAAGTTTAAAAAGAAAAGTCTTACAAGAGGCGTGGAGGGGTTAAAAAAATAAAGAATTTCCCCAAAAGTTGGGGGGTTGTCACAGTTGCTCTTTGCTTTATGACACTGTCTCTTTGGGGGGAAATTTT
>NC_069408.1:55352419-55388127 GCF_026875155.1 Cherax quadricarinatus | reverse complement strand
CACCACAAAACCACCACACACACACACAAAACCACAACCACACACACACGAGCACACATTGCTCTGATTGAGCACATTAAAAAGTGCCCAGGAGTTATATATATATATAATATATATATATATATATATATATTATATATATATAATATTATATATATATATATATATACATTTTTTTTGCCTAACATACATTCTCAATTTCTCCGACCTCTCCCTCCCTCCCCCCTCCAAAAAAATTGTATCTGGGCGAGCGAGTATGCAATTATAGGGAAATTAAGGGAGTTGGGCGGCGGCGATAAAGACGGTAATGTGATCAGATGAGGAGGTTCCGGCAAAAATCAAATTCAATTAAAACGGGGCCAAAGAAGTTGGTGTCAAGCCTTTTGGGAATAATTCAGCTCTCATTACTTGGTCCTCCCCCCTCCCCTCTATACCCCCTTCCCCCATCCCTGTCTTCCTCCCCACTCCCCCTCCTCCCTTCCCCCTCTCCCTCACACCCCCTCTCTCTCACCCTTCCCCCACTCACCCCCTTATTCCATCTACCCCCTCCCCTTTCTATCTTCTCGCTTCTCCCATCTCCTCTCCCCCCCCCTTTCCTATCTGCCTCCCCCATCTCACATCTCTCCCCCTTCTTTCTCACCCACATATTTATTTGCTCCTCCTCCTCTTCCTCTCGAACTTCTTTATTTTATTTCTTTCCCTTTTCCTTATGTTTCCAAATATTCTCCATTATCTGTCTTACTGTTTTTTAGTCTCGCTCTCTCTCTTTTTATTTTTTTACAGTGTTTGACAAGGTTAGATTAAGGATTTCTAACTTTATTGACAAGCTAAGAGCTGTTACCTACATCAGCTCATTTGAAAACATTTTTATTGTTATGAGACATGCAAGTAGGGAACAGGATGAAGTTAGAGCCATCTGTGGGCCAGCATTTTCATTTGATCAACTGACTTTATCTCGTTGACATCATTATGCTGTACGAATGTGTTCCATACTCGAGTCATCTTGGGTATATATGATCTCAGATGGAGTGATGTTCTGGAGAAGGGTACAGCCAGAGTGAAGTTGCTGCTTTCTGCCCGTCTTGCGGAGTCAAGTGTGGTACTTTGACAATATTGGCCTTGTACATAACAGTAAGGCCACCCACATCCCTCCTGTGTTGAAGGCTCTGCTGAAATGACAGATCTATCCAGGATGGGTCCTGGCGAGAGATGAGACGTTTTGCTCTGTTCTCTACTCTGTCAAGCAGTCGCAGATGAGAGGGCAGGCGAACCAAGAAAGTGGAGCATACTCAAGGTGTGAGCGTACTTGTGCCTCGTACAAAATCTTGCAACCCCTACTGTCAAGCAGATGCGAGACACGGCGAAGTGCTGTAAGCTTCCTGGCTGCCTTGTTTGCAAGATTTACAACGTGGTACTTTATGGTAAGTTTGGAGTCAAATTTCACCCCAAGGATATCAACATCTCCCCAGTTGCCAACATCCTCCCATTCATCCTTACTACTGCACCAGCATTACCATCTTGGTGCCTAGACATCATCATCATTTGTGTTTTCTCAGGTGCAAATGTTACTTTTCAGCTATTTCCCCAAGCTGATATAGCTCTTAGCTGGTGATTTATGTAGCTTAGAACAGGTGGCATTTCTTCTCTTATATAAGTGAATGTCAGTGTACAGTCGTCTGCATATGCATGGGATTCTGGGATGAGATGAAGGTCATTGAAGTAGACATTCCATAACAATGGTCCCAGATCACTTCCTTGTGGAACACTTGCCCCAATTGGATGTCTTGCTGATTCTGTTCCATTGAGAACTACCCTTAGAGATCTACCATGAAGGTAATCACTGAGGAGACATAGCGTAGAGCCTGCAATTCCCAGAGCTTGCAGTTTTGCTAAGAGGCCCTGGTGCCACACCCGGTCGAAAGCACCAGCAATGTCCAATGCTACATAAGAACATAAGAACATAAGAAAGAAGGAACACTGCAACAGGCCTACTGACCCATGCGGAGCAGGTCCATGTTCTCCCCCCCGGATTAGCCCAATGACCCCCCCGGATTAGCCCAATGACCCCCCGGATTAGCCCAATGACCCCCTCGGATTAGCCCAATGACCCACCCAGTCTGGTCACCTCCGCTCAAGGATGGAGCACGGCACCAGACCAGCAGCACAGGCTAGTCAGGTCCAACTCACACCCACCCACACCCACTCATGTATTTATCTAACCTATTTTTAAAACTACACAACTTTTTAGCCTAAATAACTGTACTCGGGAGTTTGTTCCACTCATCCACAACTCTATTACCAAACCAGTGTTTTCCTATATCCTTCCTGAATCTGAATTTTTCCAACTTGAAGCCATTGCTGCGAGTCCTGTCTTGGCTGGAAATTTTCAGCACGCTATTTACATCCCCTTTATTTATTCCTGTTTTCCATTTATACACCTCGATCATGTCCCCCCTAATTCTACGCCTTTCGAGAGAGTGCAGATTCAGGGACCTCAGTCTATCCTCACATGGAAGATTTCTGATACATGGGATCATCTTTGTCATCCTCCTCTGTACGTTTTCCAGAGCATTTATATCCATTCTGTAATACGGTGACCAGAACTGAGCAGCATAGTCTAAATGAGGCCCAACCAAGGATATACAGAGTTGAAGAACAACCTGAGGGCTTCTATTATTTATACTTCTAGATATGAAGCCAAGAATTCTGTTAGCTTTATTGCACTGTTGTCTTGGTTTTAGATTACTGCTAACCAAACTCCTAAATCCTTTTTCCAATCAGTAAATTAAGATCTACATTATTGTTTTTATGTTGGGGATGGTTATTTTTAAATGTCCAAAAGAAATTCCCCCCTGCCCTTATAGGTTTTGGGCCCTTTCCCAAAACCTTTTTGGGTTTTTTCCCTTTCCCCCCATGGGGCGGGGGAAATTCAAACCGGTGGACCACTTCCAGCGGCATTCCCCGGTGGCCCTCTCACTTTTTTTTTCCCCCTAAAAACTCCCACTTCCCCCCAAAAAGGGGGAACACCGTAGTTAGAATTTTAGGGGCCTTTCCCCCCAAGGGTGGGTGAATTTACCTCTCTTTTTTCTTTCCCCTTCCTTTTCCTTTTCCCTTCTTCCTTTCTTTTTCCAGGGAACAAAAATTTTTTTTAAAATAAAATAAATTAAATTTTTTAATTTTATTTTAGTTTTTTAAAATTTTTTAAGTAATTATTTAACCCCTTTTTTATTAGGGGGTTTTTGTTGCCCCGGGGAAAACCCGTTTTTTTAAGGAAATGGGAAAAAAAACTTAATTTTCCTTTAAATAATGGTGCCCCCATTCTTAAAATTTGGCCCCGCGGGGGGGCCGGTCTTTCCATTTAAAAAATTTTTTTTCCCCTTGGGCCAAGTCCCCCACCCCCCGGGGTTTAAAATTCCCACCCTTAAAATTTTTAAACCCCTTGGGGAACCCCTTTTTTTCCCCCTTTCAAGGTCCCCCAATTCCTAAAATTTATTTCCCAAACAGGGGGTCTCCCAAACGGTGGTTTTTCCCGGGGGGCCCTTTCCCCGGGGGGGGGTTTTTCCCCCAGGTGGAACTAAAAATATTAAAAGTCTCTTCTGTCCCAATCACTGGGTCCCCCAAGGGGAAACCCCCTTTGGACCCCGGGGGTGAAAACCTTTGGTTTTAAACGGGAACCAAACTGGTTTAGGCCCCCTTCCCTCTTTTTTTATATATTCTGTTTAATTCTTTTTTTAAATTTTGAAAAAAACCCACGGGGCCCCCCAAAACGTTTTCTAAAAAATTAAACATACCCTTCCAATTGTTTTAAATTCTTTTCTTTTTTGACTTTTCCTTTCCCCCTTAAATTTTCCCCAAAAACCCAAATTTAAATTTTTCCCCTTTTAAATTTGGTTCTTCCCCTTTAAGAAACTTGTTTCGCAAAGCAACCTTTAAAAGGTTTCTTTAAAATTCAAAATTGGGGCTTCCCGCTGTTGAGGTCGGGGAAAAAATTACTTAAAGGACTTCTTTTAAATTCCCAACCCCCTTTTCCCCAAAATTAATCTTTTAAGTAATTTTTATTAGGGTTTTTTCCCCCCAATGCCCCCTTTTCCCAAAAATTTTCCACCGGGCAGGTCCCCGCCTATTTTCGGGAGAAAATTTTTTAAATTTTGTTTTTCCCCCGCGTTTTATTTGGGGAAAACCCAAAAGAAATTTAAACCTGAAACTGGGCTGTAAAAAAAGGCCCTTTTAAAATTTACGCCTTTTTTAAATTTTCCCTAAACACCCCCTTACCTTGGATGAACCCTTTTTTTCTTTTTTTTAATTAGATTTGTATTAAATGAATAACCCCTCTCGAATAAAATTTGGACTTCCCCAAGAAAACAATCATTTCCCCCTTGTTTTAAAATCCCAAATTAATTTGAAAGAAGTTTTTAACCCCATTATTATTAAAATTTTACTAACGAATCTTTGTGACTTTTTTTGAAACAAAGAAACAAAATTAAAGGGTTTTTAAGTAAAAGCTAATTTTTAACCCCGGAAATAAAGGTCAATAAAAAAAATTTAAATAACAAATTTAAACCAAACTTTTAAACCGAAATTTAATGGGGGGTAAAAATTAGGGGCCCCAAAAAGACTGGAAGTCCTCCGGGGGTTTCCACCTAATTGGGAGGGGGGTTTCCCGCCCGTTTTTTAAATTTTGGGAATTGTAAATTTTCAAAACCCTAGAAAGAAATTTTCAGGCGAAACCCATTGGGCAGTGTTGGCCTTTTTTTGCTTTTTTGCCCTTTGCTGCTGCTGGGAGTGTATGCTGGCTCTTGCAAAATGTTTTGTTGTTTTGTAGTGATGCCTTCGGGGAAAGGGGTTCCGGGGCAGGTTCTTTTGCAATAAAAGTGTGAAATTGTATTTTCCTTTTTTGGGTTGGTTTATGTTTTGTTCTAAAAATTCGTTGGCTTTTTTGCTGCAAAAAAGGGGTTTTGTGGGGGGCCCCCTTTTTTCCGCTTGCTCTTTTAAAAAGTATCCTTCTCCAAATGCCGCCTTCTTTAGAAAAATTAGGGGTTTGGCGCGAGTGAAGGGGTCCGAAGGTTTTTTTTTATTTTTTCTCTTTCAAATGTTTGGGAGAGCCGTCCCCTGCCCCGATTCCTCAGGTTTGGTGCTTTATTCCCGCTGTTGTATAAATTCTTCGGCAGCCCACTGGCGGGGTTTTGCTGGTGCTTTTCTGCTGTCTAAAAAAAGGAAAGGTGCTATTGCTGTGCTGTTGCCCTGCTGGGATGCTTCTCTAGTGCTGCTGTTTCTGTTATTTGCTGGCTGCTCCCTGCAAAGAGTGTGTGCGGGTTTGCTATTGCTGTGGGGGTGCTAGTGATGTTTCCCTGCTAGTGTCCCGGCTGCGGGCTAGTGCTGCTGCTGCTAGAGTGCTAGTGCTGCTGCTGCTCCCTGTTAGTGTGTTTCCTTATTTGCTGCTGCTTCTGTTAGTACTGCTAGTCCCGGGGCCTGCTGCTAAGTCCCAGTGCGGTGCTGTTTAGTGCTTCTGCTGCAAATGTTTTTTTTCATTAGTGCTGTGTTTCTGAGTGGTTTGGGTGTTTGTGTTGTTTGCTAGTGCTTTTGGGGCGCTGTATTTGCTGCGCTGTGCTAGTGATGTTTCTCTAGTCCCTGCGCCTGCTTTTGGGGAGTATTGGTTTTATTTGGCTCCCTGTTTGGAGTGTTTTAAGTGCGCTGTTCTTTTTTGGTTTCTGGTTGCTGCTGCTAATGTGTCCTTTTTGCTAGTGCTGCTGTCCCGCTGGGAGTATTGTTTTGTTCCTAGTGCGGGCGCTGAGTGTTGCTAACGGGCAGTGATTTTTGCTGGGTGCTTCTTTGTTAGATGTTTGGTCCCGGGCTGTGCAAAGGTCCCAAATCGGGTGCTGCTGTGCTGCTGCTCTAATGATTTTTTCCTAGTGCTGCTGCTGCTGGTTTGTCGGGCTTTTGCTGGCTGGCTGCTGAGGGGTGTGCTGCGCTGCTAGGTCCCTTTGATGCTGTGCTTGGCTGTTGTGCTGCTAGAGTGCAAATGGCTGTTGCTAGTGCTGTTGCGCTGCAAATTGTTGTTCCCGGGCAGTGCGGGTTTGCTGCTGTAGAGTATTGTGTTTTCCTTATGTGTTCTGCTGTTGGGGGTTTGCTGCGGGTTAGTACGGGCTAGTGCTCTGCTGCTGGTTTGCTAGTCGGGGCCTTTGCTCGCGGGTTGCTGCGCTATGATGTTTCTGCTAGTGTTGCTGCCGGGCCTTTGGGACTGTTGCTGCTGCTCAGAGTGCTATTGCTGTTTGTTGTTTTAGTGCGTGTTGCTTGTTTTTTTGTCTGCAAATTTTGGCTGTTGCTATGCTTTTGCTTGTTTGTTTTCTTGGTTTTTGGTGCTTTAGACTGTAGGCTGTTGGTTTATTTATTTTTGCTAGTGCTGTGCGGGTTGGCTGCTGTTGAGTGCTAATGATACCTGTGGCTAGTCTGTTGCTACTGTTTGGTTTTTTGTTGGGGCTGTTTCCTTTTTAAGGACTCCCCGTTGTTCCCGGGTGCTGGTTGCGGGCTAGTGCTGTTTGTTTTCGGGTTGCTTGTTGCAAATGTGGCTACTGTTGTTTAGTGCTGTTGTTCCCGGGGGTGCTGCTGTTTGGCTTTTGCTGCTGTGTTGTTGTTGGGGGCTGTTGTTGCTACGTTGTTTTGTTGTTTTAGTCTGTTTTGTTAGGGGTTTTGCTGTTTTTTTTTGGGTTGATGTTCTGGGTTTAGATGTTGTTGGTGTTTTTGATTCTGCGGGAATGCCTTTTTTTTGTTTTGGGGGGCGTTGTTGCTAGGTTGTTTTTGGGCTGGTGCTTTTTGTTGCTAGTGGGCTGGGGGGCTGCTAGTGCTGTTGTTGTTTTATTTCACTTTGCTAAGGGTTTCTGCGTTGCCGGTGCTGCTCCAGTGTTTTTAACGGGGGGGTTGTTCGGTTCCCGTGGGTTGCTGGGTTAAAAAGGTTCCTAGTTTTGGCGGTTTTGGGGTGTTGGTCCGTGGGGTAAGGGGGGGGGTTTTAAGGTTCCCCGGGGGTTTGATGGGAAAAGGGAAGGGGGGGGGGGGGGGGTTAAAAATTCGGGGGTGGACCCGGTTTTGGGGGTTCCGGGGGTTTTTAAGGGGGGAAAGGGGGGGGGGGGGGGGGGATATTTTAATAAAAACCCAAATTTAAAAGGGTTCAAAATTGCTATTTTTAAGCCTTTTGGCAAGGGTATTTTCCCCCTTTTTCCCCCCCCCCACCCCCCAAAAAGGGGGCAATGTTTTACTTCCCCCCCAGACACCGGGCGTATGTTTTAAACCCCCTTCCCCACCCCCCTTTCCCCGGGGGCGTATGTCTTACGCTCCCCCACGCTCCCTACCCGGGCGTATGCCCCTTACGCTTTTTCCCCACGCTCCCTCCCCGGGGGCTATGTTTTAAACGTCTCCCCAGTCCCTACCCGGGGTATGTCTTACGCTCTCCCCCCCCCCCCTACCCGGGGCAAAATGTCTTTCTTTTTTCCCCCCACGCCCCCCAAACCCGGGCGTATGTTTTAAACCCCCCCTCCCCACCCCTCCCCTCCCCGGGGCGTAGGGTCTTACGCCCCCCACGCTCCCTACCCGGGCTATTTTTCTTACGCTCTCCCCAAACGCCCCCTACCCGGGCGTATGTTCTTACCCTCTCCCCACGCCCCCCTCCCGGGGGCGAAAAATGTTTTCCGCTCTCCCCCCCCCCCTCCCTCCCGGGCGTATCCCTTTTTACCCCTCCCCACGCTCCCCTCCCCGGGGCCCCCGGGTATGTCTTTCGCTCCCCCCCCACGTTTCCCTCCCCGGGGGCGTATGTTTTTCCTCTCCCCACGCTCCCTCCCCGGGGCCCTTTTGCCCTTACCCTCTCCCCACGCCCCTCCCCGGGGGCTTTATGCCCTTTACCCTTCCCCACGCTCCCTACCCGGGGGGTTATTTTCTTACCCTCCCCCCCACGTTTTCCCTTTCCCCGGGGGTATGCCCTTTACCCTTTTCTCCCACGCTCCCTACCCGGGGCGTAGTTTTTCCCTTTTCCCCCGCCCCCTTTCCCCCGGGCCCGTAGGTCTTACCCTCTTTTCCACGCTCCCTACCCGGGCTAGTTTTACCCTTTTCCCCACGCTCCCTACCCGGGCGTATGTCTTACCCTCCCCTCCCCGCCCCCTCCCCCCGGGGTATGTCTTACCCTCTCCCCACCTCCCTACCCGGGCGAAGGGTTTACGCTCTCCCCACGCCCCCTTTTACCCGGGCTTATGTCTTTCCGCTCTCCCCACGCTCCCTACCCGGGCGAATGCCCTTTACCCCCCCCCCGCTCCCTCCCCGGGCTATGCCCCTTACGTTTCTCCCCACGCCCCTCCCCGGGGGCGAAAATGTTTAACCCTCTCCCCACGCCCCCTCCCCGGGCTTTATGTCTTACCCCCCCCACGCCCCCTTACCCGGGCTATTTTCTTCCCTCCCCTACGCCCCCCTACCCGGGCGTAGTTTTAAAACCCTCTCTCCCCTCCCTACCCGGGCTAGTCTTCCCCTCTCCCACCTCCCTACCCGGGCGAAATTTTTTTACCCTCTCTCCACGCTCCCTCCCCGGGGCGTTTGTCTTACCCTCCCCCGTTTCCTTCCCCAGCCCTCCCCACCCCCAGGGGCGAAAGGGTTTTACCCTCTCCCCACGCCCCCTCCCCGGGCGTATGTCTTACGCTCTCCCCACGCTCCCCTACCCGGGCTTTGTCTTACGCTCCCCTCCCGCTCCCTCCCCCGGGCGTAGTCTTACGCTTTTCCCCCCCTTTTTTTTTCCCTACCCGGGCGTATGTTTTAAACGCTCTCCCCCCCGCTCCCCTACCCGGGCGAAATTGTTTTTTAAACCCCTCCCCCACGCTCCCTACCCGGGGGGGATGTCTTCCCCTCCCCCCCCAAAGGGTCCCTACCCGGGCGAATGTCTTACCCCCCCTCCCCCCCCGTTTCCCTACCCGGGCGTATGCCCTTACGTTTTCCCCCACGCCCCCTCCCCGGGCTTTATTCTTACGCTCTCCCCCACGCCCCCAAAACCCGGGCGTATGCTTACGTCTCCCCAAACGCCCCCCTACCCGGGGGCGTATGTTTTATCGCCCCCCACGCTCCCTACCCCGGGGCTTTATTTTTCCTTCCCCCCTTTCCCTATTTTTTCCCTTCCCCACGCCCCCCTCCCCCGGGCGTATGTTTTTGGGCTCTCCCCCACGCCCCCTTTACCCGGGGTTTTGTCTTACCTCCCCACGTTTCCCCCCCGGGGGCGTATGTTTTAAAACCCCTTCTCCCCATGTTTCCCCTACCCGGGCGTTTTGGTCTTACCTCTCCCCACCCCCCCTTCCCCGGGGAAAGCCCTTCCCTCACCCCCCGCCCCCTACCCGGGCGAAATGTCTTACCCTCTCCCCACGCTCCCTACTCGGGCGTATGTCTTCCCCTTTCCCCACCCCTCCCTCCCCCGGGGTAGTCTTACCCTTCCCCGTCCCTACCGGGCCCGTATGTCTTCCCTCCTTTCTCCACGCTCCCTTCCAGGGCGTATGTCTGACCCTCCCCCCAAAGCTCCCAAACCCGGGCTTTATGTCTTACCCCTCTCCCCACGCTCCCTCCCCAAACGTATGTCTTCCCCCTAAACCTCACGCTCCCACCCGACCCGTATTCTTACCCTCCTCCACGCCCCCTTTACCCGGGCATATGTTTTAAACCCTCTCCCCACGCCCCCCTCCCCGGGGCCCTTTATGGTCTTACCCTCTCCCCCACGCCCCCTTTCCCCGGGGGCGTATGTTTTTTCTCCCCCAGGGTCCCTACCCGGGCGTATGTTTTAAACCCTCTTCCACGCCCCCCCTACCCGGGCCGTATGTCTACCTTTCTCCCACGCTCCCAAACCCGGGCGTATGTTTTAAAAACCTTTCTCTCCACCTCCCTCCCGGGCGTATGCTTACCCTCTCTCCACGTCCCTCCCCGGGGAAATATGTCTTCCCTTTCTCTCCACGTTTCCCCTCCCCGGGGCGAAATTTTGGGCCCCTCTCTCCACGCCCCTCCCCGGGGCGTATGTCTTACCCTCTCAACCGCCCCCTCCCCCGGGCGTTTTTCTTACCCTCTCTCCAGGGTTTCCCTACCCGGGCTTTGGTCTGACCCTCTCCCCAATTTCCCCTTACCCGGGCGTAGTCTGACGCCTCCCCACGCCCCCTTTCCCGGGGGCGTATGTCGGGACCCTCCTCCACCCTCCCTCCCCCCGGGCGTATGTTTTTAAACCCTCCCCTCCACGCTCCCTACCCGGGGCAAATTTTGTTTTTTCCCCTTCTCTCCACGTTTCCCTACCCGGGGTATGTCTGCCCCTCTCCCACCCCCCCCTCCCCGGGGGCCGTTTGTCTTACCCTCACCCCACGCCCCCTACCCGGGGTTTTCCCCCTCTCCCCCCGCCCCCTTTCCCCCCGGGCGTATGTTTTTCCCCTCTCCCCCACGCTCCCTCCCCGGGGCGAATGCCCTTCCCCCTCACCCCACGCCCCCTTTACCCAGCGATGTTTTAAAACCCTTTCCCCACGCTCCCCCCCGGGGTATGTCCCCCTTTCTCCCCCACCCCTCCCCCCCGGGCTTATGTTTCCCCCTCTCCCCCACGCCCCCTCCCCCGGGGCGTATGTTTTTCCCTCCCCCCCACCTCCCTCCCCGGGGCCCGTATGCCCTTACCCTTCCCCACGCTCCCCCCCCCTGGCGTATATCTTACCCTTCCCCTGGGGGTTATGTCTTACCCTGCCTCCTACGCCCCCCAACCTGGGTATTTTTTACCCTCCCCTTACGGCCCCCTCACTGGCGCATGTTTTACCCTTCCCTAAACTCCCCCCCCCTGGCGTTTGTGTGTTTTGTGGTTTTTTGGTGTGTTTTGTGTGTGTATGTGTGTGTTTTGTTTGTTTTTGTGTGGTGTGTTTTTGTGTGTGTGTGTGTGTGTGTGTGTGTGTGTGTGTAATTGTGTGCGTGCGTGTGTGTGTGTTTTTTGGGTGTGTGTGTGGTTTTTTGTGGTGTGTGTGTGTGTGGTGGTGTGTGTTGTGGTTTTGTGTGTTTTTTCCATTTTGCCCTAGGCACATGTGGGTTTTAGACCCTGGGCCTGTAGTATATCCCATATGGTTTTGTGTTTGTGGTTGTGTGGGTGTGTGTGTGTGTGTGGTTTTGTAAGTGTGTGTGGGGTGTGTGGGGTGTGTTGTGTGTGTGTTGTGTGACTGTGTGTGGGGCCCTTGTGATGTGTGTGGTGTGTACGGTGGGGGTTTTGGTGTTTGAATGTGGGGTGTGGTTTTTTGAATGTGTGTGGGGTGTGTGAATGTGTGGTGGTGTGTGAATGTGGTTTTTTTGTGTTTTGGTGGTGTGTGAATGTGGTGGGGTGAATTTTGGTGGGGTGGGGGGTTTTGTGTGTGGTGTGTTTGTGTGTTTTGTGTGTGTGTTTTGTGTGTGGTGGTTTGGGGTAGGGTGTGTGTTGTGGCTTGGGAATGTGTTTTTTCTTTGTGTTGGGGATTTTGTGTGTTTTATTATGTGTGTGTGTATGTATGTGTGGGTTTATTTTTGTGTGTATATGTATATTTTGTGAATATTGTGTGTGTGTGTGTGTGTGTGTGTGGGGTGTGTGTGTGTGTGTGTGTGTGTGGGTGTGTGTGTGTTTTGTGTGTGTGGGTTTTGGGTGTGTAGTTGAATGTGTGTGTGTGGTGGGTATGTGTTAAAATGTGTGTATATGTAGTGTAGTGTGTGTGGTTGTGTGTGTGTGTGTGGTGTGTGTGTGTGTGTGTGGGGGTTGTGTTGTTGTGGGTGTTTTGTGTTGTGTGTGTGTGTGGTGTGTTGTGTTGTGTGTGTGTGTGGTGTGGGGTGTGTGAAAAAACAAACGTGGTTAGCCAAGGATCAAAATGCATCCACTTTACCCCACCTCGCGGGGAAGCAAGTCAAAAAACCACACGTTCTAACCATGAGCCATCCCCCCCACATTATGTTTTTTTTTTGAAAAGCTTCCCATGAGGCGGGACTAAAATAAAAACGGGTCAAGACCCCCGGTTTAGCCCCATTTTATTTCTTTAAAAACCCAAATTTGTTCGTGGTTCATTTTCCCCACACACACACACATACACACACAAGACAATTAGGGAAAACCGGGGGGAGTGTCCTTCTCTCCAACTTTTGGGATTCAAAATTTTTTTTTTTCTTTTTTCAAAAATGCTTTTAAAACAAATTTCCCTTTTTAAACGAGAAAACGCACACCCCTCCACGCACAGAAAGAGGGCCATCAGCAGGATTAAAAACCACATTGGGGAGTGGTTAGTTTCCAAAAGTGATGCAAAAACCCACTCAGCCAGGGTTTGCCGAAAAAAACCTGGGCATAGGTTACAAGCCACAATTTTTCCTACCCCCAAGCTTTAACCAGTGGCCTCGGGCATGGTTTAAAAGCTTTTTCTTTTTTCCTCCTGTTTTCTGCCCACGCAGAACCAAGCAGAGGTATAAGCAGGATTTGAAAACCAGGCGGGGGAAAATTTTGGCCCTTTAGCCCCCCGGAAGTAAAAAGGCCCAGAGGACTCGGGCCCCACAATCCCACAAAAAAAAAAATTTTATATGGGCTCTGGATTTGTGTCCAGGAGAGGGGGAAGGGAAAATACAGTCCCTTTCCCACTCTAAAAGGAGGTTTTAATGCTGCTTTTTTACAACCATAGTGTGACCCAACCCCCGTTTGGCAAGAGAGTAAAGGAGTGAAAAATTGTTTAAATTTTTTTTCTTTTTCGGGCCCACCCTGCCCCACTGGGAAAATAGGGGAATTGTTTTTAAAAATAACAGCTCTGCTTGTTTAATATATATATATTTATTTATATATATAATATATTTTATATATATATATATATATATATATATATATATATATATAATATATATATATATATATAAATAAAAGAGAAATTTTCCCCATCATTTTATTTTTCTTTCCCGTTTGGCGGGAGACCCTTGGTTTTCAGGGGGAAAGAGGGGGCATCTAATTTCCCTTTAAAAGGAAAGCTGGACAAAAGACTCATCAAGTAATGGGGATCCCGGGGTCAGCTAGTTTTCTGTTCCCCCAAACTCAGCGTTGCTGTCCAAAAGGGTATCCCCTGCTTTTTTTTTTGGGGCCACACCCCAACTTGGGGAAAACGGGAAAATAAATTTTTTTGCATTATAATCATTACAAACACTTTACAATATGTACTTGCATGTATCTCTCACATTCATGTGCTGTATATGTCATTTTTTATATCAACAATGCAAAAGGGGGGAACCTCAAATTTCAAAAACGTCCCCGCATTTCGAAATCTTCAAAAATCGATCGGTTTTTTCTCACCAGCCCTGCCCCGTTATGGGAACTCCCCCCCTTTTCTGCACCGCCGGGCACCGGCCCCCTCCGCCACCCCACTCTGCCCCAACGTCCCGGCGCAGGTGCCCCGAGCCAGCCCCGCTTTTCCCGATGCCTGGGTGAAAACAACCCGCACTTCTTTTAAAAATTTCACCGACCAACTCATTGTGTCCAGTGCTTGGGGGGACTTTTAAACAAGCTCCCGGGGGCCCCAAAAAACTTGCTAGGGGCACCCCCGGGGAAAAGGAAAGTGAGTGGTTTGGTGTGTTGTTTTTGGGGTGTGTGTGTGTGTTTTGTGGTTGTCGATTGAAGGACGGTGCCCAAGGGGCTAGATCTTGACCATACGAAGGTGATCACCTAAAACAATACACACCCCAAAACACACACATACAACTTTCACAAACCCCAGAAATGTGTACTATAAACACTAGTAAAAAAAATGTGTACGGGAAAAATTTGATGACAACGACCCAGAAACAACCCAAAACATTTAAAATTTTCTCGGGACCAAAAATCAACACTTTGAAACACTGAAGTCAGAGGTGTAAAAGTGCAAAAAGGTGACACTTGACTCACTAAACCCTCACCCTAACCCCCATGTACCCAAAAAGGGAATTGGGGACTGATCCACATTTCAGGGTTCCTTTAAACTTTACCCATGTCATTCAACATGTCAGTTTCTCCCCGGGAGTACCGTCAAAGACGCTAAGGGACGTTGTGTAGTTTAAAAAATAGGTTGGATAATCATGAGTGGGTTGTGGTGGGGGGGGTGAGTTGGACCAAAACTACCCTTTTGCTACTGGGACCAGATCCCGTGCTCCTCCCTTAAGTGAATGGGGCTGCCCCGACTAGGTCAAGGTTTTGGTCTTAACCCGGGTGGGAAAATTTGGAAACCAAACCTGCAGGGGGCCAGTAGGGCCCTCTGCGGGGTGTTCCTTCTTTCTTATTTCCCTTTTTTTCTTCATCAGACATTTCTTTTGTGTATTGTCATCCGAGTATTTTCTTGGTTTTTTTTTTTTTCGGGAAGAGTGACAGGTACGGTTTAAATTTCAGGAAAAAGGGGGGGGGGGAGGGGGGGGGGAGGGGGGGGAAAGGGGGGGGGGGGAGGGGAGGGGGGGAGGGGGGGGGGAAAAATAGTGGGAGGAAAAAAGGGGTTTTGTTTGGGAAGGTTTAAGGGGAAAAAAAAATTCTGGGGGTGAAAGAAATGAATGGGAAAAAATCTTTAATTATTCGGTTTAATTTAAAGGGGTGAATTTGGGGGAAAGGTTTTCACGACCATTCCTTTTAAAATACCCCCCCCAAATCCCCCCCTTCCTTCCCTTTCCCTTTCCCTTCCCTTTCCCTTCCCCCTTTTTCCTTCCCCTATCCCTTAACATATTTCCTCTACACTTTATCTCCCTCCCCCCCCTCCTCCTCCTCCCCCCCTCCCCTGACTCCCCACTTACTCACTTCTTCACCTCCATTATTCACATCTTTTTGACGGAAAGATTGACCCGGGGTTTTTGATATGTCTCATTTGTCACTGAAAAAAAAATGAGATGAGATGCTTGTTGGTTTTGTCTTTTGGTTTCTCCCCCTAGTTGTATCACCTAGTTGTACTCACCCATTTTACTAACCCAGGTGTAACACCTATTTGTACCCCCCCGTTGTACTCACCTAGTTGTCTTTCACCTAGGGGGTACTCACCTAGTTTTACCAAAAAGTTGTACTCCCTAGTTGTTTCTCACCTGGTTTTTAATCACCTATTTGTAACTCACCTAAATTGTACTCACCCCAGTTGTAAATCACCTAGGTGTACTCACCTAGTTTAAATCACCTTTGTTGTAAAATCACCAGTTGTACTCACCATTTGTACTCACCTATTGACTCCCCTATTATACTCACCTAGGTGTACTCACCCAGTTGGGACTTTACCTAGTTGTACTCCCCCTAGTTGTACCACCTTTTTTGTACCCCACCTATTTGTAAATCCACCTATTGTACTCAACCCAGGGGTACTCACCAGTTTGTACCAATGTGTACCAAACCCGGGGTATCACCCTATTTGTACTCACCCAGTTGTACTCACCTAGTTGTATCACCTAGGTAAAACTCACCTATTTTACTCACCTAGTTTTTTTAAATCACCCAGGTTTTACTCACCTAGTTGTACTCACCTGGTTACTCACCCCAGGGTTTTATCAAACCTTTTTTTTAAATCACCTAGTTGTACTCACCTAGGGTACTCACCCCAGTATTTTTTTTAGAGCTGTATCCCTCTCCCCCCCGTTGCAAATGCTAGTTTTGCTCACCTACCCCACTTAGAAAAACGTACTCACCTAGGGTAAATCACCCTTTGCAGTTTTTTCTCAGTGTAGGGGACCAAGAGTTTTGTGAGGGGGCTTTTAGCTTCAAACTCTTTAGTTCCCGCATTTTCTTTCTTTCCACAAAAATGGTAAAAAAATCTCCCTGCTTGTTTGGGTTGAAAAAAATCAACAGGGAAATTTTTATACTGGATTGGGAAAGGGCCCTTTCCCCAATGAACCCCTTTTCCCGTGAAATCTATTTGTTTTTTGATATTCAGTTTTTTTTTGACTTCCGAATCCGTACCTCCCGGGGCCCGATCTTTTCATCCCCTTCCCCTACCTACCATTAAAATTGGGATTCATTTTTTAAATTTTCCAGGGTTAAAAAATGTGGCACTGTGTTCATTTGTTTATTCTCCTCGTTAAATATATGTTTTTTTGCAAAAAGGAAAACTTCTGACTTTTTTTTATCTTATGTTCCCTTTTAAAAAGATCCAAAAATAGAAAAGGGGGGGGTCTCAGTGCTGGGGTCTTGGGGGCCCCCCCCTCTCATAGTCCTCCCTCCCCGATGCTTTTTCCTGGCCGCACTCCGTTCTTCATCCTTGGGTATTTTTTGGTCCAGTGTGTGTGTGTGTGTGGGTGTGTGTTTTGTGTGTGGTGTGTGTGTGTTTTGTGTGTGTGGTGTGTTTTGGGGTTTTGTGTTTGTGTTTTGTGTGTGTGTGGGTTTTTGTGTGTGTGTGGTTTTTGTGTGTTTGTGTGTGGGTGTGTGTGTGTGTGTGTGTGTGTGTGTGTGTGTGTGTGTGTGTGGGGTTTTGTGTGTGTGTTTTTTGTGGGGTGTGTGGTTTTTGGGGGTGTTTGTGGTTTTTGTGTTGTTGTGTGTTGTGTGTGTGTTTTTTGTGTGTTTGTGTGTGTGTATGTGTGGGGTTTGGGGTGTGGTGTGTTTTGTGTGTACTCACCTTTTGTGGTTGCAGGGGGCGAGTCAAAAACTCCTGTGTGTGTGTGTGTGTGTGTGCGTGCGGGGTGTGTTGGGGTGGGGTGGGGGGTGTGTTAGTTAGGGTTTTTTTTTCCCTTTTTCTAGGCCATGTGATTAGACACTAGGGCCCGTTGTGTGGGTTTTTTGGTGTATGTGACTCCCCCTAGTTGAGGTTGCGGGGGTCGAGTCCGAGCTGTGTGTTGGTGGGTGTGGGGTGTGTGGGGTGTGTGTGTGTACTCACCCTTAATTTGGTTGAGGGGGCGAAAACTCGCTCCTGGCCCCCCCTCTTTACTGAATTTGCTAATAGGTTTCCCCTCCCTCATTTTTTTATGAGCTTTGTCATACCTCTTCTTTTTAAAACTTTTGTATGGTTCCCCTCCACAACTTACTTGCTTGGTTTTTCCACTTCCCCACGACTCTTTTGACCTGAAGGGAAATTTCTTCCTAACGTCCCCGTGGGCTCGCTGAGTCCCCTTTAGCTTCCAGTTGTGACCCCTTTTTTTCCCGTGTCCCCTCCTGGGAAAATCCTATCTCTTTTTCCCAAACCCTTGGGCTATTCCCCGCAGTATTTGTATTGTTTTTTCATGTCCCCCCCTGACCCCCTTTGTCCTCCATTGTCGTATTTCCCCTTTTCCCCCAACTTTTCCCCGTACGACAATTTTCCCCCGACTCTGGGACTACCTTTTTGCAAAAACCCTTTTTACTTTCTCTAACTTCTTGACGTGCTTTACCCGGGGGTGGGTTTTTCCCGACTTTGGGGCTGCCCTACTCCTGAACCGGGCCTTCCCCCGGGGGATCAATGCCCGTTTAAAAAAAAACTATTTCTTCTGGCCGAAAGTTTTTTCCAAAAGTACGAGGCACAGCCCTGCCCATCCGGGGCCCGATCTTTCCGCTCCCTCTTGAAGGCCCCCAGGGGGCTACTTGTTAATTTTTTTTATGGTGGTGGGGGGCTGTTTAACAGTCCCTTTTGGGGCCCCCGGGGCACTTAAAGTATTTTCTCTTAGTGTACTAATTTAAAGCCCCTACTTTTTTACTGGGGGTTGTTTTCAAACGCCTGCCAAGTATTTTTGGGTTTTTTGTAGGGAGTGATTTTTTGTGTGTAGTTTGGGACCAGTCACTCCAGGATCTTCCCTTTTTAGATTATTTTCTCTCTCGCCTGCGTTTCCCCGGGAACAAGTCAAGTGCTTCCAAAGGGGTTCCCCAGTGTGCGTGTGTGTGTGTGTGTGTGGTGTTTTGTTTTGGGGGGTGGTGTGTGTGTGTGTGTGTGTGCGTGTTTTGTTGGGGGGTGTGTGTTTTGTGTGTTTGTGGTGTGTGTGTGTGTGTGTGTGTGTTATGTGTGTTTTGTTGTGTGTGAGTGTATGGTGTGGGGGTTTACTCCCTTCCCTTTTGCAGTGCCCTCTTTTTCCCACCCTACCTCCTCTTTCCTTCCTTCTCCTCCCCTTTTTCCCCTTCCTCCTTTCTCCCCTCACCATATAAGTTTAAAAAATGAAGTCTGTTGGAAATTAAGTTTCTTTTCAGGAGAAACAAAACAACAAACCCCAGGGGACATCAAAAATCAACCCAAAACAGTGTCCCAGGTACAAAAACGACCACCTTCATGAAGAAAGGGAAGGGGGGGAGGAAGGGAAAAAGGGGGGAGGAAAGGGAAAAGGGAAAAAAAAGTGGGAAAAGGAAGAATAAGAAAACAAAAGCCCCAGCCATAACAAGGCACCAAAAATAAGTTCCTTCAGGGGAAACAGGTGAAAAAAAAAGCCCGGAAAAAAAATCGTAAACGGAAAGTAGAAGGAGGGGGGAAAAATCGAGGAACCAGCTCATTGACGCTTTGTTTTTTGTAATTATATTTAATTACTTATTTTTCCCAAAATCTGAAGCCAAAGAAATCAGGACCCTTTAAAAAAATAATGGGGGAAATCAGGTTTTAAATTTCCCCCCCTCGAAACTTTTATATATTTTTTTCTAACGATTGTCGGATGATAAATTTTTTTCTGTATGTTTCAAATTTTTAAGGGCTTTGATTATCTCGCCCGCCTCTTAAACTCCTTTCCCTTCTTTTTTAAGGTATTTTGGGGATAGTGTTCAGTATATTGTGGTGTGTTTTTGTGTGTTGCTAGGGGCCCCCCCACCACAAAATTTTAATATATATATATATTTTATTAAAATATATATATAAAAAAAAAATATATTATATATATATAAATATAAAATAATATATTATATATATATAAAATATATATATATATTTATATATATTTATATATTTATTTTTATTAAATATATATATACAGAAAAAAGATTCTCAGTCAACAGGATTCGAATTCACGTCAGGGAAGGCGGCAAGGTTCCCCATGTGGGCGTTCTAGGGGCCACTTGGCCACAGATGCATCTGTGGCCCCAGTGGTCTAGGGAAGTCAACCTTTGGGGAAATATTTCAGCCCTTTCCCTGAAGATCGCAGGCCCGCAGGGAAACGGGGAAAAACTACTGGGGGCGGTCAAGAATTTTCCCCGGAGCGCTCTGTCCACTTGGCCACACAAATGCCACAAAGGGCTGGGCACCCGGTTCACAAGCCCTGTTTTTGCAGATGGACTAGAGCGCTGCCGGGGGGTCTTGCCGTCCCCAAATAGTAGTTTCGAAAACCCGCTGACTGGGGATCTTTAGGGGAAAGGGTGTCATGGTTTCCCAGGTGGGCATTTTTTGACCACTCGGGGCCCCAGATGCATCTCTGGCCCAAATGGTCCAGGGAAAGTTTTCCTGGAAACCTTGCCCGCCTTCCCCGAAAGTTTAATTTTGAATCCGCAGGCTGGAAACTTCCCCTTTTCATATAACAAAATTTTCACTGCGTGGTGCAATTTTTATATAAAAAATATAAAATATTTTTTATATATAATAATTTTATAATATATATTATATATAAAATAATATTTAAAATATATATATATATTGATATAAAATGGTTATAGGACTGAATACTTTAGGGGAAGATAGACGAAGACGTTATAAGTGTTCTCACCCGTCTTGCCTCGCTCTTCCCTCCTTCACAAAAATCCTCTGGGGCCCACATTTGCTTTCATATTTAAAATCGTTTAAAGTAGACTTTTTTTCCTACCCGAGACAAAATTTAAAACTAAAGGTAAATCCTTTTTCCTTTGCCGGGTTTTAAACATTTTTTAATCCTTCCAAAATTTGATTCTAATCCCTTTTAAAAAACCCTTCATTTGTTTCTGTGCCCGAATGTATAACCTCGATGCGTTTAAAAAAGAAAGGAAAAAGGCGAGCGAAAAAACGAGAGTGTACCCCAGTCAGTCTTTAGTACCAAGTGGCAGGGCCCAAATGGCAGGCTGTGACAGGCTAAGTGGAAGGAAAAAAAGGAAGGGGTAAGTGGAAAGGGTAAAAGGAAAAACTAAGTGGAAAAATAAATGGAAAAACTAATGGAAGGGTAAGTGGAAAGGCTTTAAAGGGGAGGGTAAGTGGAAGGCTAAATGGAAGGCTAAGTGAAAGGGTAAGTGGAAGGCTAAGTGGCAGGCTAAGGGGAAGGATAAACGAAAGGCTAAGTGGCAGGGTAAGTGGAAAAACTAAGTGGGAAAGGGTAAGGGGGCAGGGTAAGTGGAAGGCTATTTGGGGAAAGGGTAAGTGACAGGGTAAGTGGAAGGGGGTAAGTGGCGGGGTAAGGGGAAGGATAAACGAAAAGGGGTAAGTTTGGGAGGCAAGTGGAAAAAACTAAGTGGAAGGGGTAAGGGGAGGGTAAGTGGAAGGCTAAATTTGGGAAGGGGTAAGTGACGGCTAAATGGAAAGGGTAAGGGGGCAGGCTAAGTGGAAAGATAAGGGGGGGAAAGCAAAGTGACCGGGTAAGTTTGGGAAAACCCAAATGGAAGGCTAAGTGGCAGGGTTAAATTGAAGGCTAAGGGGGCGGCTAAAAATGGAAAAGGCCCAAATTTGGGAAAGGGGAAGTGGGAAATCTAAGTGGGGGAAAGGGTAAGTTGGGGAAAGGGTTAAAAGGGGGAGGCTAAGTGGGAAGGCTAAAATGACCCGGATAAAAACTTTTCTTGTCAAAAATAAAACGAATTTATTACCTGTATAAAATTTTTAAAAGGGTATAACATGGATAACTCTTACTCTTTCCCGTTTACCGGGACTGTGCCCTTTTTATTTTTTTTGACAAATGTTTCATTGTTGTGTATAAAAACGAAAATTTTTGAATTTTTTTTAATAATTAAAAATATTAAAATTTTTGAAATTTAAAACCATATCAACCTTTGGTCTCGTCTAAATTTCTGGGTTTTGTCACACAGTGATTATTTCCCCTTCCCCTACCGTTTTCTTAAAGTCCCTTTTCCCCTTCTTTTTCATCTCCCCCAAATTCTCCTCCCCCAGGGCCCCCCCCCCCGTTCTAGAAACGAGGGGAAAAAAGGGGGGGGGGGTAACCAGAGCCCTTTGCAGGAAACTATGTAAGAAAGAAAAATTGTAGGAAAACATTTTAAAAAATCAAGGGGGGAAGGTGGGGTGTGGGAAGATGGTGGGTCGGGGCCTGAGGTATAACAAAAGCTTTATTAATGGGGGGCCCCGAACGCATCCTAATGACCCTTCCATATTGACAATTCATTTCCCCCTTGGGGGGCACCCCCCGCTGGCCCCCTCCACACCAATTTTGAGGGGAATTCTTCCCCCACTACTGTGGGCTCTTTTTACCAGCTTCAAGGCGAGGGGCTCATTGGGCCCCAATTTTTGGATATCGCTCTACTTTTGCACCCCCTTTTTTAATTTTTTTGTATTAAAAGCCCAAATGGAAAGGCGGAACTTTTACAAAAAATAGTTTTCGGGATGTTGTTTCAATTTTCAAAAACCTTTAAGGGGAGAGAGAGAGTTGGGAGAAAAAGAGGGGGAGAGGGGAGAGAGGGGGAGGGGGAAAAGGGGGGAGAGGGGAGAAGGGGAGAAACAGAAATGAGAGAGGGGCTCTTCTCCGGTCTTTTATGGTGTGACGGGAGATACGGTTCATCCCCCGCCTGAGGAAACTTGGGATTTACTGGGTACGTAATGACGAAACACTGCTGCTTGTTGCGTTCCCATTTTTTATTTTTTTTGTATGTTTTGTGGAGGTGTATGCATAAAGTGTTTGGGGGACAGTAGGAGGGAGACAGGTGTGTGCGGAGGGAGGGGTTGAGGGAGGGGGGGGGGGACGGCAGAGAGGGAGGGGGGAAGGGGGGGGGAATGGAGGGGGTATAGCTTTTTCCAAAAATTTTTCGAACGCGCCCGCGCTGACTGGGTTTTCCCGATGACACTTTGTCAGGGCCCTCATTAATATCTTTTTCCAACCATGTTAAACCGTACCCAGGGAGCCCCCTTTCCACCCAGCCAGCCCGCCTTACTAAACCCAAACCCGCCCGCCCTTTCTCACCCAGCCCGCCAGCCTTTCTCACCCAGCCAGCCCAAACCTTACCACCCAGTCCGGGGGCCCCCTTTTTCTTTAGCCAGCCAGATTTACTCAAAACCCCGCCACAGGCCCCTTTCTCACCCAGGGCCCCCAGCCTTACCTTTACCCAGCTAGCCAAACCTTACTCCACCACCAGCCAGCCTTAAATCCCCCAGCCCGTCGGGCCCTTTCTCAACCCCGCCAGCCCAACCCTTTCTCCCCAGGCAGCCCCCCTTTTCTTACCACCCCCCGCCCCGTTTACCCCGCCCCCAGCCAGTCTTTAATCACCCCCTGGCCACCCTTTCTCCAAACCCCCCACCAGCCTTACTCACCCAACCCGCCTTACTTACCACCCCAGGGCACCTTACTCACCTTGTCCAGTTTCCCAACCCCCCTATCCGCCTTTTTCTCACCACCCCGCCAGCCTTTCCAAACCCCGCCTTTACTTACCCCCTCTTTCCCATTCAGCTTTACCCCACCCCCGCCCCCAAAAACCCCCAGCCTTACTCATCCAGCCCTTTCTTATTCAGCCTTTTCTCACCGCCCAAATCACCCGTCTTACCCAGTCTAACTCACCCCGCCTTACTTTTCCCCCGTCTTGCTCATCCAGCCTTACTCACCAGCCCTTTTTCATCCAAACCTTACTCGCCCCAGCCTTAAATTAAACCCCGTCTTACTAAACCCGCCCCTTAAATTAAAACCCCGGCCCCTTTCTCGCCTGGCCTTACTCATCCAGCCTTACTCACCCAGCCCTTTTCTCCCTCCAGCCTTACTAAAAAAAACCCCGCCTTTTCTCATCCAGCCTTACTCATCCCGCTTATTCATTTTACTGTCACACGGGGCCTTACCCAATCCTACTCAAACCCCCCCCTTATTTATCCAGGGGTTTTTTCACCCAGCCCCTTTTCCCCTTTCCTTTTCCCTTTCCCTTTTTCCTTCCTTCCTTCCTTCCTTCCTTTCCTTCCCCTTTTTTCCTTCCTTCCTTCCCCTTTCTTTTCTTCCCCTTTCCCTTTCCCTTTCCCTTTCTTCCTTCCTTCCTTCCCTTTCCCTTTCCCATCTCTTCATCTTCTCCTCCAACATTTAACTTCCCTTTATACCTACTTGTTTTTTTGGGCCCTTTCCCAAACCCAAATGATTTGGGTATTATCTTGCTTCTTTATACGCTATGATCCCCTTACATCGCGATCATATCTCCTCTCCCCCTCTTCTAGACTTTCGATTTTGAGAATTTTTTTTTTTAGTTATTTAAAATTCTTCGTGTTTAATTTTAAAAATTTTGGAAAACAATGCCAGCTTCCCTTTTGGGCACCATTGGGGGTGACAAAATTGTCGTTTTAGGGGGGGTGACAAACGTTTTACCCTAGGTATTGGAACCCCTTGTCACCCAAAAGGGGTTTGGGGACAAGCGTCTAAAATGACTCCTCATTCAGGTACCCCAAAAACAGTTTTCAAATTTTTCCCCGTCTCTCCGACGCTTCTAAAGCGCCCCGAAATTTTCAAAAGCTCAGGGGGACATTCGCTTTTTAATGTGCACTCCAAAGGTTTCAAACCCACGTCCCATTTTTGTTTCTCTTCCAGAAAGGGTGTGTCCCCCAACCTACTCACCCCGGCTTTTTGCTTCCTGACTTTGACATTGATAGGATTGAACTCTAATAACCACCACTTAAAAATATTCTTGTTTTATATCAGCTTTAAAGGGAGACGGTTTGGGCACGTGCCATCCTCTCTCTCTCTCTTCCCCCTCTCTCTTCTCCTTCACACACCACACACACACACCCCACAAAACACCACACACCACACACGCACGATATTTTGGAAGGTATTTTCAGTAGAACAAAAAAGGCCTCCCGCAAGACCGGGGTGGTTTGGGTACAACCCAAAAAAGCTGGGGCACACTGCCCAAAAAAATGGGGGGAAGGGAAAAAAGGGTTTCTAAGTTTAACTAGAAAACGGCAAAGGCAGTGGGACAGGCAACAAACTCTCCATGGGTCCCCGAGAGAGTGAAAAGGGGGCACGTGTGTGCCTCTAAAAAAAATTTTTTCAACAAATTTTATCGAAAAAGTATCAAAAAGAGGTGTGGAAGACAGCAAATGCCCAAACCCCCCGGGCCCTTTTAAAAAAGGGGACAGACAGGTAACATTAAACCCACAAACCCGTGTTTACTACATGCACAGTATGCAAAGTCATGGAGAAGTTTGCCGGAAAAAACTGGGGGGAGAAACCCAGAAAGGTATGAGGGTTAAATTTAAAGGCCCAAACCCCAAGGGTTTTAGGGAAAAAGGGAAATTTCCCCTGTCACAAAACCCAGTGGGGGGTTTTAAAGGAAAAAGGTTTAAAAGAAAGGGAAAACAGAAGAGAGGGGGGGTAGACTGCCTTTTTTTGACTGTAAGAAGGCTTTCGACACGTTCCGAACAAAAAATTTTGTGGGAAAACTTTTGAGAAGCAGGGGCAGGAAAAAAGGAAAGGCACTGGGAAAGGTCAGAGAATTTGACAGAAAGAGGGGTTTTCCCGAGTGGGCGCTTGTGACGAGCGGGGCTTTCCCCCAAGGGTCAGTTTCCCAGGGGGCCCGGTTTATGTTTCCCGGTGTTTGTGAATGACAACGGAAAAAGAGGCTTACTTGCGGAAAGGGTTCAAGCGACCAGGATCAGGGGAGGACTAAAAAAGGGCTGGACCTCTTTCAAGCCTGGTTCAGCAATTGCTCCCGGATTTTAATTCCACCAAAATACGATGGCATGAAGATCGGGGGGAAAGTCAAAGGGAAAACCTTCGGGGACAAAGAGGGGGCCAAAAGGCCTTCCGACTTCCCCTAAAGAAAAAGGATCTTTGGGGGGAGTATTTCCCCTTTTTTCCCAACACATCTGAGTCGCAATCAACCAAATAACTGCTGCAGCATATGGGGCCCGGCCCAAAAAAAGGGGGAAAAAACGTTTTGCCACCAAGTAAGGAGTCATTCAAAGGGATTGCCCCAATGGTACGTCGGGGGGACATTGGAGGGAGAGCACCAATATGGAAACCCCCCCCTGGTCAAGGGACATTGAGAAAGTAGAGGGAAAATTCTTTAAAGGGTTGCAACGGACTAGTCCCCGGGGCTAAAGGGGATGTCCTAAAGGGGGGTAAAGGGAAAAACAACCTGACTACACCAGGGGGACAGGAGATATAGGGTTCAAAAAACGGTAAAAACATATAAAAAAACAGAGAGGAATTTACAAGGGGGGATTAGGGCGGATGTTTTAGAGTGGGACCAGAACAAGGGGGCACAGCTTTAAAACCAAAAGAGCCACAAGGTGTTAGGAAAATACTATTTCCCTTTTGCTATAGAGTGGGCAGGACGTGGAAAATCTGAAGAGTTGTGTAGTGGAGGCAGGGTCCACACAAACTTTAAAGAAGAGGTATTATAAAGTCTTGGAGCGGTGGGGAAAGTGGATTTTTGCAGCGACCAAAAAAGGGGAAGGGGGGGCCAGAGCTGTGAAAATTTACTCCTGCCCAAAACCCCAAAACCCGGTGAGTACTTTCAGGGCACCCCAGACATAGACAAACACACCCCTACAAAACATACAAAACACACACACAAAACACAAAAACACACACACACACACACACCACACACCACACACACACCAAAAACACACACACACGAAACCCCATTGCTCTGATTGAGCACATTAAAAAATGCCCAGGAGGGGGTAAAATTTTTTATAAATAATATATATATATTATATATTATATATAATTTAAAATTATATATATATATATATATACATTTTTTTTGCCTAAAATACATTCTAATTTCTTTCCCAAACCCCTCCCTCCCTCCCCCCTCCCCAAAAAAAATTTTATTGGGGGCGAGGGGAGTATGCAATTAAGGGGAAAATTTTGGGGGGTTGGGCGGCGGCCCATAAAAACGGTAAAGTTTATTTGAAAGAGGAGGTTCCGGCAAAAAACAAATTCCAAAAATTAAAAAACCGGGGGGGCCCCCAAAAATTTGGGGTTCCCAAACCTTTTGGGGAAAAATTTAAACTCTCATTCCCTTTGGGCCTCCCCCCCCCCCCCCCCTCTATCCAACCCCCCTTCCCCCCCTCCCTGTCCTTTCCCCCCCACTTTCCCCCCCCTCCCTTCCCCTCCCCCCTCACCCCCCCCTCTCTCACCCTTTTCCCCCCCCTCACCCCCTTATTCCCTCTACCCCCTCCCCTTTTTATCTTTTCGCTTCTCCCATCTCCTCCCCCCCCCCTTTCCCCATTTTGCCCCCCCCCCATTTTCACTCTCCCCCCTTCTTTCTCCCCCCCCTAAATTTTTTTGTCCCCCTCCCTTCCCCCTTTGAACTTCTTTATTTTTTTTCTTTCCCCTTTTTTCCCTTTTTTTCCCAAAAAAATTTTTCCTTTTTCTGTCCCTTTCTGTTTTTTTTGTCCCCGCTCTCTCTCTTTTTATTTTTTTTACAGTGTTTGACAAGGTTAGATTAAGGATTTTAACTTTTTTTGAAAAAGCTAAGAAAACTTTTTTACCTACACAGCCATTGAAAACATTTTTTTTGTTTTTAGAATGCAAGTAGGGGAAAAGGATGAAGTTTTGAGCCCTCTGTGGGGGCCCGCAATTTTTTATTTGATCAACGACTTTTTTCTCGTTACATCATTATGCTGTAAGAATGGTTCCATAATCGAGTCAAACTTTGGGTTTTATTTTGATCCAGTTTGGGGTGATGTTCTGGAGAAGGGTACAGCCGAGTGAAGTTGCCCGCTTTCTGCCCGTCTTGCGGAGTCAAGTTTTGGGTTTCTTTGACAATTTTTGGCCTTTAAAATTTAAAAGAAGGCCACCCCCCACCCCCCTGTGTTGAAAGGGTCTGCTGAAATGACAGATCTACCCCGGGTGGGTCCTGGGGAGAGATGAGACGTTTTTCTTTTGTTCTCTACTCTGTCAAGCAGTCCCCCAGTGAGAGGGGAAAGGGGAACCAAGAAAGTGGAGCATTTCTCAAGGTTTTGAGCGTAAATTGTGCCTCGTACAAAAAACTTGGCAACCCCTACTGTCAAGCAGATGCGGAAAACACGGCCCAAGTGCTGAAGCTTCCCGGCGCCTTGTTTGCAAATTTTCAACGTGGTAAATTTATGGTAAGTTTGGGGGTCAAAAATTTTACCCCCAAAGGGTATCAACCCTCTCCCCGTTTCCAACATCCTCCCCTTTATCCTTACTACTTGGGACCAGCATTACCCCTCTTGGTGCCTAGACATTTTTCATCATTTGTGTTTTTTTCGGTCAAAAAGTTACTTTTTTAGGGTTTTTCCCCAAAGCCCCCGATAAAGCTTTTAGCCCCGGGGTTTTAATTTTAAGGGGTAGAAAAAAGGTGGACCATTTCTTCTCTTATAAAAGTGAAGTTTAGGGGGACATCCCTCCATATGCATGGGATTTGGGGGTGGATGAAAAGGCATTGAATTTTAAAATTCCCTAACAAAAGGTCCCAGATCACTTCCTTGTGGAAAAAACTTGCCCCAATTTGGGTGTCTTTTGATTTTTTCCCTTGAGAACACCCTTTGGGGGTCTTCCATGAAGGGGAAAACACTGAGGGGGAAAATACTAGAGCCTGCAAATTTAAAAAATTGCGTTTTTTAAGAGGCCCGGGGGCCACACCCGGGCGAAAAACACCAAACAATGTCCCAAAGCTACATAAGAACATAAGAAATAAGAAAGAAGGGAAAACTGCAAAAACCCCCACTGACCCTTTTGGAAAGGTCCATTTTTCTCCTTTTCCCCCCCCCGGATTAGCCCAATGACCCCCCCCCCCTTAGCCCCCAAAGACCCCCCCGGGTTAGCCCCAAAGAAAAACCCCCCGGAAATTTGGCCCCCAAAAGGCCCCACCCAGTTGGTTCCCCTCCGCTTTAAGGTGGAGCACCCGGGCCCCCGACCCCGCAGCACGGGGTTTGTAAGGGCCCCAAATCAAAAACCCACCCACACCCCACTCATGTATTTATTTTAACCTATTTTTAAAAAAATACACAAAAATTTTTTTGTTAAAATAACTGTACTCGGAGTTTGTTCCACTCATCCACAACTCTATTACCAAACCAGTGTTTTCCTATATCCTTCCTGAATCTGAATTTTTCCAACTTGAAGCCATTGCTGCGAGTCCTGTCTTGGCTGGAAATTTTCAGCACGCTATTTACATCCCCTTTTTTATTCCTGTTTTCCATTTATACACCTCGATCATGTCCCCCCTAATTCTACGCCTTTCGAGAGAGGGGCAGATTCAGGGCCCTCAGTCTATCCTCACATGGAAGATTTCTGATACATGGGATCATCTTTGTCATCCCCTCTGTACGTTTTCCAGAGCATTTATATCCATTCTGTAATACGGTGACCAGAACTGAGCAGCATAGTCTAAATGAGGCCAACCAAGGATATACAGAGTTGAAGAACAACCTGAGGGCTTCTATTATTTATACTTCTAGATATGAAGCCAAGAATTTGTTAGCTTATGCTAATTGCAACTGTTGTCTTGGTTTTAGATTACTGCTAACCAGAACTCCTAAATCCTTTTCGCAATCAGTAATATTAAGATTACATTATTTAGTTTATATTTTGGCATGGTTATTTAACTGTCCAACATTTAGAACTTTGCATTTGTCAATATTAAACTGCATCTGCCACTTCTCCGACCATTGCATCAGTCTATTCAAATCATCCTGGAGTGCTCTAGTGTCCTCATTAGAATGAACTGGACGGCCTATTTTGGTGTCATCAGCAAATTTGCTTATGTCGCTATTTATTCCCTCATCTATGTCGTTTATGTAAATTGTGAACAACAACGGGCCCAACACTGACCCCTGAGGAACACCGCTTGTGACGTGCCCCAATTCTGATTTCTCCCCATTTATGCAAACTCTCTGCTGCCTATTTCTCAGCCATGCCTCTACCCAGGAAAAAATTTCTCCTATTCCGTGTGCCTTAAGTTTCCTCAATAGCCTCTGATGTGGAAATCTATCGAAAGCCTTACTGAAGTCAATATACACAATATCATATTCATTACCATGATCTACCTCCTCAAACACCTTACTTTGGATTCATCCAGTGACTGGTGCCACTTAGTAGAGAGGTTTAACGACAGATCAGCAGCAGAGTGACCTTTCCTGAAGCCGTATTGACGGTCACAAAGTAGTGAGTGGTAGTCAAAAAACTCTGTCATTTGTCTTGAGATTATTGTCTCAAGGAGCTTGCAGAAAATGACAAGAAGAAAAAGAAAGAGAAGAGGTAAGGGATAAACGAGGATGGAAGCAACATGGAAGACAATAAATAAAGAGAAATAAAAGAAAGATTAACTCTAGAATAATGCAGGAAA
Organism: Cherax quadricarinatus; assembly: GCF_026875155.1. Classification (NCBI taxonomy): domain Eukaryota; kingdom Metazoa; phylum Arthropoda; class Malacostraca; order Decapoda; family Parastacidae; genus Cherax; species Cherax quadricarinatus. The sequence continues at coordinate 55,358,822 of NC_069408.1, read as the reverse complement.
TAGAGGGAGGAAGTAGGACACGAGGAAGAGGAGGAGTGGAGGATAGAGAAGGTTGAGGATGAAAGGAAGAAGAAAGGGAGGGGAGGAACTAGAGAAAATGGAGAGAATTAAGTAAGAAAGGGGGAGAGTGAGAGGGGGAGAAAGAAGGAGGAAGGATTGAGGTGGAAGATGAGGGTTAAGAGGAAAAAAGCGAAGAAGAGGCAGGACAGAAGGAAGAGGAAATAGAAGGAGGGAGAAGATGATGAAGTTGAGGATTAGATGAGTTTCAGGAGGAGGAAAGGGGAGAAAGAGCGGGAAAAAAAAAGGGTAGAAGGAGGGGGAAAGAAAAATAACAAATCACCTGGAGTTTTACCCGGAAAAGAGTTTTGGGGTCAAACCCCCCCCGGCCCGGTCTGTGACCCGGGGGCCCCATGGTGGATCAGCCCCCCCCCCATCAAAACCCGGGTGTTGCTGCGGGGCACGCAAACCAACGTTCGAAACCCAAAAGCCCGGCCCGAACAGATAAACCCAGTAAAAAAAAAAAAATAAGGGGAAAGGGAAAAAGACGAAAAATTAAAAAAAAAAAAAAGGGAGAGGAAAAAAAAAAAAAGAGTAAAAAGGAAGAAAAAGTTAGAGATATTTAAGAAAATGAGTTTTTCCCACCACACGTCATTCATTCATTTTAAAACCAATATTTTCCCACCTCTGCCCCCCCCCCCTTTCCCAAAAAAAAAAAGATGATTTTTTTTTCGAACTCTACAGGGGTGGGTTTTTGTTAAATAAAAACCCGAGGAAAGCCATTGGGTGTCTTCTTGTGAAAATAAACCAAAGGGGGACGTCCCTTGGGGGTCTTTATGTGAAAAATAAAAACCCAAAAGGGCCCATTGGGGTGCCTTCCCTGGGGAACATTTAAAACCAGAGGACGCCATTGGGTGGGCTTTTTGTGAAAAATAAAAACCCAAGAGGACGCCATTGGCTGCCTTCATGTGAACATAAACCAAGAGGACCCCATTGGCTGTCTTCATGTGAACATAAACCAAGAGGACGCCATTGGCTGTCTTCATGTGAACATAAACCAAGAGGACGCCATTGGCTGTCTTCATGTGAACATAAACCAAGAGGACGCCATTGGCTGTCTTCATGTGAACATAAACCAAGAGGACGCCATTGGCTGTCTTCATGTGAACATAAACCAAGAGGACGCCATTGGCTGTCTTCTTGTGAACATAAACCAAGAGGACGCCATTGGCTGTCTTCTTGTGAACATAAACCAAGAGGACGCCATTGGCTGTCTTCTTGTAAAACACCGTCGCTCAAAAATGGCCTAAAATGTCATATTTTCCATTTTGTTCTCATTGAAGTTCTGAAGCTTAAGTCTGTTGCCTTGACTGTCAGTTGGGGTCTTTCATTAAACCAAGTAATGTTTTGACGTAGGTAGGTACGTGCTGATTAGGGTGCTTGTCTATAGAACAACGGGGTCCCCTAACTACGCCGCTACAGAATTTTATGAATTCACTTTTATGAATCCTTTTTGCAGTGTCAAAAAAATTACAAAATTTATTTGTTTTTATTCATAAAAATACAAAAAAAAAAAATTACAAATGGGGCCCCTTCTTTAAATTTGGCTTTCGACGGCCCGTTTCATACTAGAGGGTTGGGGACTACTGCTCAACCCCTTAATTAGTTTGTGACTTGAAAAAGGGGGCCCCCCCCCAAGTCGGACCGACACGTCGTGTGCGGGTTATTTCTGCATTGTTCCTCACGGTACGTCCCTTTGGGTGATTCTATGCTTGTATAATTTACCAGGGGGGTTAAGGCACGGCCCCGGTTTGGCAGCCCGGGGTCCTCCGTTAGTTGGAGGGCCTCCGGGTGCTGCAGCCCAGGGGCCCCGTTAGTTGGGGGCCCTCCGGGTGCTGCAGCCCAGGGCCTCCGCAGCTGGGGGGCCTCCAGGTGCGCAGCCCAGGGTCCTCCTCAGCTGGGGGGCCCCAGGTGCTGCAGCCCGGGTCCTCCGTCAGCTGGGGGCCTCAGGGCTGCACCCCAGGGCCCCCCTCAGTGGAGGGCCTCCAGGTGTCAGCCCAGGGGCCCCGAGTTGGGGGGCCTCCAGGGCTGCAGCCCAGGGTCCCACGGTACCTGTAGCCCAGGGGCCTCAGGGGTACCTGTACCCCGGGGGCCTCCGGTATCGTCGCCCGGGGGTCCACGGTACCTTACCCCAGGGGCCCCCTCACGCCCTGTACCCCGGGGGCCTCACGTACATGTACCCAGGGGCCTCCGGTACCGTACCCCAGGGCCCCCAGGTACCTGTAGCCGGGGCCTCACATACCGTAGCCCGGGGCCTCACGGCACCGTACCCCAGGGGCCTACAAAATTTAATCCCCTCTGGTAATTACCTATTTGAGTTTGGGGGGAAGAGTTCCAGTTCTTGGTCCCCGTTTAAGTCAAAACCCAAACCCACGTTAGTCTTATATGGCTATTGTAAGGTCGTAGAGCCCGCTTCACCTAGTCATTACTCCTGCATTTCTATGCTTAACTAGCTAAAATGAAGAAAATTTCTTAAATCCCTTTCGACCACTGGGGTATGAGGTTGCCGTTTATTCTTATTTTATCGTGGGAAACAGGCTTCATTCTTTCCCTGTCTATACTCCATATTTTGCATGTCGTGATGGTTCTCCCTTAGTCATTGTTCCTCCAATCTTTGTATATACTCTCTCAAGCTTCGTAACGTCCTTCATATCGCCTGGTACTTCATCCAGACTTGTTAAAAGATCTGTCAGAGAAAACTATCAAAACATTTTTAAGTGCTATTAGATTCGTGGCGATATTCCTTCTGACTGTGATGATCTTTGACGTGTCATCTTCCATCAAGACTCCGCCTCTCCTCTTCTGTCTCTTGTTTGAGTGAATGATAGTTTGAGTTTGGTGTGTCCTGCCAACCCTTCATTGTACTCACCTCATTTATAAACTCACTTAGACGTTGAGCTCACTGTATATATATATATATATATATATATTTTATATATATATATATATAATTATATATAATATATATATATATATATATAAAATATATATATATATATATATATATATATAATATATATATATATATATATATATATAATATATATAATATATATATATATATATATATATATAATATATTTATTATTATTCACACTGGCCGATTCCCACCAAGGTAGGTGGCCCGAAAAAGAAAAACTTTCACCATCATTCACTCCATCACTGTCTTGCCAGAAGGGTGCTTTACACTACAGTTTTAAACTGCAACATTAACACCCCTCCTTCAGAGTGCAGACACTGTACTTCCCATCTCCAGGACTCAAGTCCGGCCTGCCGGTTTCCCTGAACCCCTTCATAAATGTTACTTTGCTCACACTCCAACAGCACGTCAAGTATTAAAAACCATTTGTCTCCATTCACTCCTATCAAACACGCTCACGCATGCCTGCTGGAAGTTCAAGCCCCTCGCACACAAAACCTCCTTTACCCCTTCCCTCCAACCTTTCCTAGGCCGACCCCTACCCCGCCTTCCTTCCACTACAGACTGATGCACTCTTGAAGTCACTCTGTTTCGCTCCATTCTCTCTACATGTCCGAACCACCTCAACAACCCTTCCTCAGCCCTCTGGACAACAGTTTTGGTAATCCTGCACCTCCTCCTAACTTCCAAACTACGAATTCTCTGCATTTATATTCACACCACACATTGCCCTCAGACATGACATCCCCACTGCCTCCAGCCCTTCCCTCGCTGCAACATTCATCACCCATGCTTCACACCCATATAAAGAGCGTTGGTAAAACTATATTTCTCATACATTCCCTCTTTGCCTCCAAGGACAAAGTTCTTTGTCCCCACAGACCCTAAGTGCACCACCCCCCCCTTTTTTCCCTCATCAGTCTATGATTACCTCATCTTTCATAGACCCACCCGCTGACAGTCCACTCCCAAAAAATCTGAATACATTCACCTCCTCCTACTCTCTCCCTCCAATCTGATATCCAATCTTTCATCCCCTAATATTTTTGTTATCCTCATAACCTTACTCTTTCCTGTTTTTAACTTTTAATTTTTCTTTTTTTTGCACCCCCTACCAAATTCATCCACCAATCTCTGCAACTTCTTTCAGAATCCCCCAAGAAATAGTGTCATCAGATATACATACATATATATTATATATAATATATATTTATTATATATATATATATATATATATATATATATATAATATATTATATATATATTTATATATTATATATTTTATAATGCAAAACAACCACTCTGAAAGAATAGAGAAATTCCAAGCGTTTTCGTGACTACTCACATTATCAAGGAACTATGAAAGTGAAGCATCCAAGGAAGCTATATAAGGGTCCGGCCAGCACCTCTTTCAGAGTGGTTGTTTTGCATATTTTAAAATAAACCTGTTCACTGTGATCTTATTGCATATATATATATATATTATATATATATAATATTATATATAATATTATATATATTATATTATATATATAAATAAATATTATATATATATATATATATGCTGTGAGTGCACCTCACCCCGGGGACTTCCTCCAAACAGTTCCCATATCGGCAATGGGAACGCGACTCGACCCAAAAGACCCTCCGTATTGCAGTGGCTCTGCGCCTTGCTGCCAATTCACACAGAAAATATGTGTATTTGCGGCGAAGTGCAAGCAGACCAATACGGTCTACATGGTCTCAACTGTTCCAAAACCAAGGGCTGGCATGCAAGACACAATGAGGTCAACGACATCATTAAGAGAACCCTTGCTACAGCTGGATGCCCTGCCGAGAGGGAGCCACGATCACTTGCAGCAAACAACACCCACAACCCAGCAAACCGCCCCGACGGGATCACCATCTATCCTTGGAAGAATGGCAAGCTCTTAGCATGGGACTATACCTGTGTGTCCACACTGGCTGGCACCTATATCCATCACAGTGTGGGGCGACAGGGAGGAGCTGCTGACCACAGGGAGGAGTACAAGATCAGCAAGTACAGGGACATTAGCCAACAGTATCAATTTGTCCCAGTGGGATCAGAGACCTTGGGATCATGGGGAAAAAATGCCACACGTTTCCTTAAAGAATTGGGTTCCAGACTCATCGACACCACCAGGGACCCAAGGGCAGCCACTTTCATGTTTCCAGCGCCTCAGCGTCGCCATCCAGAGGGGAAATGCTTGCTGCATACTTGGTTCACGTCCAGCCTCGGAGGAGCTGGAGGAGAATTCATCATCTTTGATACATTGTGCCATTGTATTCATGTTTATGTTTTTTTCTGTAAATGTATTTTGTTTATTAATAAATGTTCACATAGAATATAAATATGGGGGTGGTAGGAGAAGAAAATATTCAAACAGCTCCGGGAGAACCTTGAGTTTTCCCTGAGGTACGTTTATTGTCTTCTCTGAGGATGAGGGTCCCCATTCCAGCTATAGAGGTGGTACTTCCCTATATTTTATGATATATATGTATGTAATATATATATATATATGCAAAACAACCACTCTGAAAGAATAGAGAAATTCCAAGCGCTTTCGTGACTACTCACTTGATAATGTGAGTAGTCACGAAAGCGCTTGGAATTTCTCTATTCTTTCAGAGTGGTTGTTTTGCATATTCTGAAATCACCTGTTTACTGTGATCTTATTGCATATATATAATATATATATATATATATATATTTAATATATATATATATAATATATATATGTATATATTTTATATATATATATATATATATATATATATATATAAGCTTTATATTGCGATATCCAGCTGAGGTCCTCTCAGCAGATACAACAATATGTGTGGAGAACATTTTTATATTTGAATATTTGAATACGAGGGTCAAGAACCGAGGTGCACGTCATCCAGGGCCGGGGCGTGAGCTCAGGAAAGCCCGGCTTTGGCAGTAGAGTTGTAGATGAGTGATACGAACTGCTGAGTAGTGTAAGTGAAGAGTAGCCGGGTGTTAGTAGAACTTGACTATCACAGGCCAGTAGGCCTGTGTAATTGTGTAATTGTGTAATTGTGTCAACCACGGTGATTGAAGATGTGTATTTGAGTTCGTTGTTTAAAGGCAGATGATGATAATGATGATAACGATGATGATGATGGTCAAGACTCGTGGCCATTGTGTCTCGTCTCTTATTTTGCTTTGTGTCTCCATCCAGACCAGCTAGGGCTAGCCAAGGCCAGCCAGGGTCAGCCACGGCCAGCCAGGGCCAGCCAGGGCCAGCCAGGGCCAGCCAGGGCCAGCCAGAGCCAGCCAGGACCAGAGCCAGTCAGGGCATCCCAGACCAGCCAGGGCCAGCCAGGGTATCCCCGACCAGCCAGGGCCAGCCAGGGATCCGGGCAGCCAGGACCAGCCAAGAC
>NC_069408.1:55335562-55351919 GCF_026875155.1 Cherax quadricarinatus | reverse complement strand
TTTCCTCCTGTCGTCTTTCATTGTGTGTGAACATAAGAAATTTTACAGTACTAACTGTCTGTCAATACACATAAGCAGTCTCCAAGAAATCTTGGACGCCGAGTGAAACGTTGTCCTAAACAGAAACCCCAAACTGTTTATGTATCTTTTCTTTTTTTTCGTATATATTCTGTGATCTGTGAGATGCATCAACCCACTGCGCCATTGATACATGTACTTCTAAGTATCTACACACCACCCCACTTCCTTCCAGACTGCTTAAAAGTCACTCTTTCTCATTATTTGCACTTGTTCTCATCCCCTTCATCTCTTCTTCACCCCATTTCCAAAAATTTCTCCACTAACTGAATCTCTCAGTAGCACTGTATTATCTGCAAACAGCAACTTAACAAGAACTTCATATTAGATTCATAAGTGAGTGGCTTTAAGCCGACAGATGATGGTACAATGAAAAATACATTAAGTAGTGACGTCTTTTATTAATTCAACGTTTCGCCTATTAATGGCTTTTCATGTAAATAATATGGGTCAAATCAGATGCCGCCGGGACAGGTCATGTGCCACAGGGTCAGGTCAGGCGACGCTATAGGTGAGGTCAGGGGAGTCAGACCTTGTGTTTAATATGTTGATTCGCGAATATCTGTGCAAAAGCTCCAGTAGTAATTTAGAGCTGAAGATCGGTAGGGCACGTAAGAAAAGGCCTTTAATTACGACTCTGTTTTAGTTCCTAGATCATGCGGTGCGTAGGAGTGAATCAGCTGGTCTCTGTTAACATGTTTTAATTAGACTTTGTATCTGAAATGATAGTCACTCTCGATGAGAAGGACGTCCAGAAAAGGGCAGAGTCATCCTTGCCTTTATCCAAAGTGAATTGAAATGAAGATTTAACTCGGTTGAGTTGGATTATGATGATACTAACAGTATCTGATGTGACTTTATGAACAAATGAACAAATAAAAGGTTATAAGATGAAATGCTCCAATTATTTACACAGTAATAAAGTCAATCTCAGTAATAATTATAACAACATCAATAAACCAACATGAACACGTAATACATATAGATAAAATTGAGTGGCTTAAGAGCGTGTGAACGTCCCGAGGTTTCTCTTTACCAATGAATAATGGAGAGCGCGTCCCCTGTCCGTTATTCACTCAGGTAATGTGTAAATTATTCACCAAGCTGATGTATGAATACTTCAGGACAGACACCCACTGTGCAGTGTGCTACTGCTGGTGCTGTTGCTGCTGCTAGAGTGCTAGTGCTGCTATTGCTAGTGCTGTTGCTGCTGCTAGTGATGCTTCTGCTAGTGCTGCTGCTGCTGCTAGTGCTGCTGCTGCTAGAGTGCTAGTGCTGCTATTGCTAGTGCTGTTTTCTGGTGCTATGATGCTTCTGCTAGTGCTGCTGCTGCTGCTAGTGCTGCTGCTGCTAGAGTGCTAGTGCTGCTGCTGCTGCTGTTAGTGATGCTTCTGCTAGTGCTGCTGCTTCTGTTAGTACTGCTAGTGCTGCTGCTGCTAGAGTGCTAGTGCTGGTGCTGCTAGTGCTGCTGCTGCTGCTAGTGATGCTTCTGCTAGTGCTGATGCTTCTGTTAGTACTGCTAGTGCTGCTGCTGCTAGAGTGCTAGTGCTGGTGCTGCTAGTGTGCTGCTGCTTGCTAGTGATGCTTCTGCAAAGTGCGCTGCTGCTGCTAGTGCTGCTGCTGCTAGAGTGCTAGTGCTGCTGCTGCTGCTGCTAGTGATGCTTCTGCTAGTGCTGCTGCTTCTGTTAGTACTGCTAGTGCTGCTGCTGCTAGAGTGCTAGTGCTGGTGCTGCTAGTGCTGCTGCTGCTGCTAGTGATGCTTCTGCTAGTGCTGCTGCTGCTGCTAGTGCTGCTGCTGCTAGAGTGCTAGTGCTGCTGCTGCTGCTGCTAGTGATGCTTCTGCTAGTGCTGCTGCTTCTGTTAGTACTGCTAGTGCTGCTGCTGCTAGAGTGCCAGTGCTGGTGCTGCTAGTGCTGCTGCTGCTAATGATGTTTCTACTAGTGCTGCTGCTGCTAGAGTGCTTGTGCTGCTGTTGCTAGTGCTGTTGCTGCTGCTAGTGCTGCTGCTGCTGCTAGTGATGCTTCTGCTAGTGCTGCTGCTGCTGTTAGTACTGCTAGTGCTGCTGCTAGAGTGCTAGTGCTGCTGTTGCTAGTGCTGCTGCTGCTGCTGCTAATGATGTTCCTGCTAGTGCTGCTGCTGCTGCTAGAGTATTGTGCTGTTCCTAGTGCTGTTGCTGCTGCTAGTGTTGCTACTGCTGCTAGAGTGCTAGTGCTGCTGTTGCTAGAGTGCTAGTGCTGCTGTTGCTAGTGCTGCTACTTCTGCTGCTGCTGGTGCTGCTGCTGCTAATGATGCTTCTGCTAGTGCTGCTGCTGCTGTTAGTACTGCTAGTGCTGCTGCTGCTAGAGTGCTAGTGCTGCTGCTGCTAGAGTGCTAATGATGCTGATGCTAGTGCTGTTGCTGCTGCTAGAGTGCTAATGATGCTGTTGCTAGTGCTGTTGCTGCTGCTATTGATGCTTCTGCTAGTGCTGCTGCTGCTGTTAGTACTGCTAGTGCTGTTGCTGCTGCTAGTGATGCTTCTGCTAGTGCTGCTGCTGCTGTTAGTACTGCTAGTGCTGCTGCTGCTAGAGTGCTATTTGGCTGCTGTTGCTAAGTGCTGTTGCTGCGCTAGTGATTTTTTCTGCTAGTGCTGCTGCTGCTTTTAAGGACTGCTAGTGCTGGCTGCTCAGAGTGCTAGTGCTGCTGTTGCTAGTGCTGTTGCTGCTGCTAGTACTGCTACTGCTGTTGCTACTGCTAGTGCTGTTGTGTTGCTAGTGCTTTTGTGCTGCTAGCGCTGCTGGCTAGTACTGCTAGTGCTTTTCTTGCTGCTGTTAGAGTGCTAATGATACTGTGGCTAGTACTGTTGCTACTGCTTGTGTTGTTGCTGCTCCTAGTACTGCCGTTGTTCCCAGTGCTGTTGCTGCTAGTGCTTTTGTTGCTGGTGCAGTTGTTGCATGTGCAACTGTTGCTAGTGATGTTGTTGATAGTGCTGCTGTTGCTAGTGCTGCTGTTGTTGTTGGTGCTGTTGTTGCTAGCGTTGTTGTTGCTAGTGCTGTTGTTGCTAGTGGTGCTGTTGTTGGTGCTGTTCTTGATAGTGCTGTTGTTGCTAGTGCTATTCTTGCTGATGCCGTTGTTCCTAGTGCAGTTGCTGCTAGTGCTGTTGTTGCTGGTGCGGTTGTTGCTAGTGCTGCTGCTGCTGCTAGTGCTGTTGTTGCTAGTACTGCTGTTGCTAGTGTTGCTGCTGTTGCTGGTGCTGCTACCAGTGGGTAACGGGAGGGGGTGTTACGGTTGCCGTGGGTTGACTGGGTAATAAGGTTGCCATAGTGTGGCGGGGTGGGGGTGTTAAGGTTGCCGTGGGGTGACGGGGGTGTTAAGGTTGCCGTGGGTTGATGAGGAGGGAGGGAGAGAGGGAGGGAGGGGGCGGGGACCCCTCATAAATCAAGGGTGAGAGCACCGTCAAATCTTAATGGTTCACAAATGCACTTTTTCAAGCCTCTGGCAACTGATATTTTATAACACCAATTTAAACTGTCATTCAATAATTGACTGAGCGTGTTCCAGACACTTGCTGGCGTATGTCTTACCCTCTCCCCACGCTCCCTACCCGGGCGTATGTCTTACGCTCTCCCCACGCTCCCTACCCGGGCGTATGTCTTACGCTCTCCCCACGCTCCCTACCCGGGCGTATGTCTTACGCTCTCCCCACGCTCCCTACCCGGGCGTATGTCTTACCTTACGCCCCCTCGGCTTCCCCCCCACGCTCCCTACCCGGGCTATGTTTTAAACGCTCCCCCCACGCTCCCTACCCGGGCGTATGTCTTACGCTCTCCCCCCCCTCCCTCCCCGGGGGCGAAAGGGTCTTACCCTTTTTCCCCACGCCCCCCAAACCCGGGCGTATGTTTCCTTCCCCCTCCCCACGCCCCCTCCCCGGGGCGTATTTTCTTACGCTCCCCCACGCTCCCTACCCGGGCTATGTTTTCCGCTCCCCCCAAAGGGCCCCCTCCCCGGGCGTATGTTCTTCCCCCTCTCTCCACGCCTCCCTACCCCCCGGGCGAAAAAATGTCTTTTCGCCCCCCTCCCCCACCCCTCCCTCCCGGGGGCGTATGTTTTTTTACCCCCTCCCCACGCTCCCTACCCGGGCCGTTGTTTTTACGCTCCCCCCACGCCCCTCCCCGGGGGCTTTATGTTTTTCGCTTCCCCACGCTCCCTACCCGGGCGTTATTTTCCTTACCCTCTCTCCACGTTTTCCCTTTCCCCGGGGGTATGCCCTTTACCCTTTTCCCCACGCTCCCTACCCGGGGGTATGTTTTTCGCTCCCCCCCACGCCCCCTTTCCCCCGGGCCCGTAGGCCCTTTACCCTCTCTCCACGCTCCCTACCCGGGCGTAGTCTTACCCTTTTCCCCCGCTCCCTACCCGGGCGTAGGGTCTTACCCTCTTTTCCCGCCCCCTCCCCGGGGGTATGTTTTACCCTTTTCCCCACGCTCCCTACCCGGGCGTAGGGTTTACGCTCTCCCCCACGCCCCCTTTTCCCCCGGGGGCTTTATGTCTTCCGCTCTTTTCCACCTCCCTACCCGGGCGAATGCCCTTTACGCTCTCCCCCCCGCTCCCTACCCGGGCATATGTCCTTACGTTTCTCCCCACGCTCCCTCCCCGGGGGCGTATGTCTACACTCTCCCCACGCTCCCTACCCGGGCGTATGTCTTACGCTCTCCCCACGCCCCTACCCGGGCGTATGTCTTAAACCCTCTCTCCACGCTCCCTACCCGGGCGTATGTCTTACCCCTCTCCCGCTCCCTACCCGGGCATATGTCTTACGCTCTCCTCACGCTCCCTACCCGGGCGTAGTTTTTTACCCTCTCTCCACGCTCCCTACCCGGGCGTATGTCTTACCCTCTCTCCACGCTCCCTACCCGGGCGTATGTCTTACCCTCTCTCCACGCTCCCTACCCGGGCGTATGTCTTACCCTCTCCCCACGCTCCCTCCCCGGGGGCGAAATGTCTTACGCTCTCCCCACGCTCCCTACCCGGGCGTATGTCTTACGCTCTCTCCACGCCCCCTACCCGGGCGTAGGTCTTACCTCTCCCCACGCTCCCTACCCGGGCGTATGTCTTACGCTCTCCCCCGCCCCTACCGGCGTATGTTTTACCTCTCTCCACGTTTCCCTACCCGGGGCGTATGTCTTACGCTCTCTCCCCACGCTTCCCTACCCGGGCGTATGTCTTACCCTCTCCCCCACGCTCCCTACCCGGGCCCGTATGTCTTACCTCTCCCCACGCTCCTACCCGGGCGTTATTTTTAAACGCCTCTCCCCCACGCCCCCTACCCGGGCGTATGTCTTACGCTCTCCCCCACGCTCCCTACCCGGCGTATGTCTTACCCTCTCCCACGCTCCCAAACCCGGGCGTATGTTTTACGCTCTCCCCACGCTCCCTACCCGCGTATGTCTTACGCTCTCCCCACGCTCCCTACCCGGGCGTATGTCTTACCTCTCTCTCCACGCTCCCTACCCGGGCGAATGTCTGACCCTCTCTCCACGCTCCCTACCCGGGCGTATGTCTGACCCTCTCTCCACGCTCCCTACCCGGGCGTATGTCTTACCCTCACCCCACGCTCCCTACCCGAGGGTATGTCTTCCCCCTCTCCCCCGCTCCCTACCCGGGCGTATGTCTTACCCTCTCTCCACGCTCCCTACCCGGGCGTATGTCTTACCCTCACCCCACGCTCCCTACCCGAGCGTATGTCTTACCCTCTCCCCACGCTCCCTACCCGGGCGTATGTCACCCTTTCTCTCCCACCCCTCCCTACCCGGGCTTATGTCTTACCCTCTCCCCACGCTCCCTACCCGGGCGTATGTCTTACCCTCTCCCCACGCTCCCAAACCCGGGCGTATGTCTTACCCTCCCCCACGCTCCCCACCCTGGCGTATATCTTCCCCTTTGCCCCTGGGGGTATGTCTTACCCTCCTCACGCCCCCCAAACCTGGCGTATGTTACCCTGCCTTACGCCCCTCACTGGCGCATGTCTTACCCTTCCCTAACTCCCCCCCCCTGGCGTTGTGTGTTTTGTGTGTTTGGTGTGTGTGTGTGTGTATGTGTGTGTTGTATTTTTTGGGGTTGTGTGGTGTGTGTGTGTGTGTGTGTGTGTGTGTGTGTGTGTGTGTGTGTGTGTGCGTGCGTGTGTGTGTGTAGGTGTGTGTGTGGTGTGTGGGGTGTGTGTGTGTGGGGTGTGTTTTGTGTGGGGTGTGTGTGTGTTCCATTTGTCTAGGCACATGTCGATTAGACCTGGCCGGGTAGTATATGCATATGGTGTGTGTTGTGGTGTGTGTGTGTGTGTGTGTGTGTGTGGTGGTAGTGTGTGTGTGTGTGTGTGTGTGTTGTGTGTGTATTGTGTGACTGTGTGTGTGGCCTGTGTGACTGTGTGTGTGTGTGACGGTGTGTGTGGTGTTTGAATGTGGGGTGTGGTGTTTGAATGTGTGTGGGGTGTGTAAATGTGTGTGGTGTGTGAATGTGGTTTATGTGTGTGTGTGGGTGTGAATGTGGTGTGTGAATGTGGTGTGGTGTGTGTGTGTGTGTGTGTGTGTGTGTGTGTGTGTGGTGTGTGTGGGGTGGTTTGTTAGGTGTGTGTTGTGGCTTGTGTATGTGTTTTTTCTTGTGTGTCTGTGTATGTGTGTGGTGTATGTATGTGTGTGTGTATGTATGTGTGTGTTATATGTAGTGTGTATATGTATATGTGTGAATATTGTGTGTGTGTGTGTGTGTGTGTGTGTGTGTGGGGGTGGGGTGTGTGTGGGGTGTGTGGTGTGTGGGGTTGTGTGTTGTGTGTGTGGGGTGTGTGTGTGTGTAGTGTGAATGTGTGTGTGTGTGGTGGGTATGTGTTATAGTGTGTATATGTAGTGTATGTGTGTGTGTGTGTGTGTGTGTGTGTGTGTGTGTGTGTGTGTGTCTGTGTGTGTGTGTTGTGTGTGTGTGTGTGTGTGTGTGTGTGTGTGTGGTGTGTTGTTTTGTGTGTGTGTGTGGTGTGTGGTTGTGTAAACAAACGTGGTTAGCCAAGGATCAAAATGCATCCACTTTAGCCCACCTCGCGAGAAGCAAGTCAAAAACCACGACGTTCTAACCACTGAGCCATCAATCACATTATGATTTTTTTGACATGCTTCCCAATGAGGCAGACTAAAATAACACGGGTAAAGACCCCCGGCTAGCCACAGTTTATTTCATGAAAACCAATTGTTCGTGGTTGCATTATACACCACACACACACACATACACACACAAGACAATTATGGAACCGGTGGAGTGTCCTTTTCTCTCTCAACTATTTGATTCACAATTTTTTTTTTCATATTTCGAAATGCATTAAAACAAGAGTTCACTTTAACGAGACACGCACACTCTCACACGCACAGAAAGATGGCCATCAGCAGGATTCAAAACCACATTGGGGAGTGGCATAGTTTCCCAAGTGATGCTAAAACCACTCAGCCACGGATGCCGCAAAAACCTGGGCAGTCAGGTTACAAGCCACAATCTTCCTAGTCCCAAGCATACCATGAGCCTCAGGCATGGTTTCAAGCTATTTCATTCTCCTCCTGTATTTCTGACACGCAGAACCAAGCAGAGGTATAGCGGGATTTGAAACCGGCTGGGGAGTGGCTTAGCCCCCCGGATGAAGCCCAGAGGACTCGGGCACAACCCACAAAAAAACATTTTATATGGGTCGGGATTGTGTCCGGAGAGGGGGAAGGTATACAGTGCCTCACTCTGAAGGAGGTTTTAATGCTGCTTTTTTACAACCATAGTGTGAGCACGCCGCTGGCAAGAGAGTGAGGAGTGAAAAATGAAAAGTTTTTTTTTTTTTCAGGCCCCCCCTGCCCCACTGGAAAATAGCGGGTGTGTTAAAAAAAACAGCTCTGCTTGTTTTATTTATATTTATTATATATATAATATAATATATATATATATTATAATATATATATATTATATATAATATAAAAATTAAAAATAGAGTAAACCTTTTGCCCACATTTTATGTTCTTGATTGGGGGAGCCCGGCCTGGGGGAAATCTCTAATTCCTTAAAAAGTGGGTCATAATAATGGGGAAATCAGCTGTTTTCTGTTCCAATGCTTTTAAATATTTTATTTTTTAAAAAAAACTTAAAATAAAAAATTTTTTATTATAATCATTAAAAAATTTAAAAATGAGAAAGTATCTCCACATTATGTGCGTAATGACTTTATATCAACAATCTAAAGGGGGGACCCAAATTTTGAAAAGTCCCGCATATCGAAATCTTCAAAAATCGATCGGTTTTTTCTCACCAGCCCTGCTCCCGTTATCGAACTCGCCCCCATTTCTGCACCGCCGGGCACCGGACCCGTCCGCCAGCCCACTCTGTCCACGTCCCGGCGCAGGTGCCCCGAGCCAGTCCGGCTCTGTCGATGCCTGGGTGAACAACAACCCGCACTCTCATTCAAACATTTCACGACCAACTCATTGTGTCCAGTGCTTGTGGGACTGTGAAACAAGCTACCATGGGCCCAAAGAAACTTGCTAGTGGCACCCCCGTGGCAAAGAAAGTGAGTGTGTGTGTGTGTGTGTGTGTGTGTGTGTGTGTGTGTGTGTGTGTGTCGATTGAAGGACGGTGCCCAAGAGCTAGATCTTGACCGATACGAAGGTGATCACCTCAACATACACACACACACACACACATACACATACACACACACAGAAATGTGTACTATAAACACTAGTAACAAAATGTGTACAGGAAACTGATGACAACGACCCAGAACAAGCAAACAGTTAAATTTCTCTGACCATAAATCAACACTTTGAAACACTGGATGTCAGAGAGTGTCAAGTGCAGAGAAGTGACACTTGACTCACTGAACCTCACTCCTAACCACCATGCTAGCCAAAAGAATTAGACTGATCCGACATTCTCATGGTTCCATTAACATTATCATGTCATTCAACATGTCAGTTGTCTCTCCGGAGTACCGTCAAAGACGCTAAGACGTTGTGTAGTTTAAAAAATAGGTTGGATAAATACATGAGTGGGTGTGGGTGGGTGTGAGTTGGACCTAACTAGCTTTTGCTACTAGACCAGATGCCGTGCTCCTCCCTTAAGTGAATGTGACTGACCTGACTAGGTCAAGGCATTGTCTTAAGCCGGTGGGAAAATTTGGGGACCTACCTCGCATGGGCCAGTAGGCCTGCTGCAGTGTTCCTTCTTTCTTATTCTCTTATGTTCTTCATCAGACATTTCTTTTGGTATTGTCATCGAGTATTTTCTTGGTTTTTTTTCTTCGTAAGAGTGACAGAGTACGGTAATTGCAGGAAAGGGTGGGGGGAGGGGGGGGGGAGGGGGAAAGGGGGGGGGGGGAGGGGAGGGGGGGAGGGGGGAGGAAAAATAGTGGGAGGAGAAAGGGTGTGTTGGGAGAGGTAAGGGAAAAAGGTCTCTGGGGGTGAAAGAAATAAATGAAAGAATCTTTAATTATTCGGTTTAATAAAGGATGAATTTGGGAAAGGTGTCACGACCATTCCTTAAAGTACCCTCCCACTCCCCCCCTTCCTTCCTTCCTTCCTTCCCTTTCCTCCTTCCTTCCTTCCCCTAACCCATTCAATCATATTTCCTCTACACTTTACTCTCCCTCCCCCCCCCTCCTCCCTCCTCCCCTGACTCCCCACTTACTCACTTACTCACCTCCATTTTTCACATCTTCCCTTTACGGATGATTGACAGTTGTTGATATGTCTCATCTTGTCACTGAAAAAAAACTGAGATGAGATGCTTGTTGGTGTGTCTTTTGTACTCACCTAGTTGTACTCACCTAGTTGTAAATCACCTATTGTTTCTCACCTAGGTGTACTCACCTATTTGTACTCACCTATTGTACTCACCTAGTTGTACTTTACCTAGGTGTACTCACCTAGTTGTACTCACCTAGTTGTACTCACCTAGTTGTACTCACCTAGGTGTACTCACCTATTTGTAACTCACCTAGTTGTACTCACCTAGTTGTAAATCACCTAGGTGTACTCACCTAGTTGTACTCACCCAGTTGTACTCACCTAGTTGTACTCACCTATTTGTACTCACCTATTGTACTCACCTATTATACTCACCTAGGTGTACTCACCTAGTTGTACTCACCTAGTTGTACTCACCTAGTTGTACTCACCTATTTGTACTCACCTATTTGTAACTCACCTAGTTGTACTCACCTAGGGGTACTCACCTAGTTTTTACTCACCAGTTTTACTCACCTAGGTGTATCACCTATTTGTACTCACCTAGTTGTACTCACCTAGTTGTACTCACCTAGGAAAACTCACCTAGTTGTACTTTACCATAGTTGTTAACCACCTAGGTGTACTCACCTAGTTGTACTCACCTAGGTGACTCACCTAGGTTGTACTCAAACCTAGGGGTAAATCACCTAGTTGTACTCACCTAGGGTAACTCACCTAGTATTTTACTTAGAGCTGTACTCATCTCCCACCCTGTTGCACTGCTAGTTATGCTCACCTACTCACTTAGTAATCGTACTCACCTAGCTAAACTCACCTAGCAGTTGTACTCAGTGTAGTGACCAAGAGTTTTGTGAGGGGGCTTGAGCTTCAGCTCTTGATTCAGCATTTTCTTCTCTCCGACAAAACTGGTATGACTCTCCCTGCTTTTCGGGTTGACAAAACAACAAAATATATACTAGGAAACTTCGTTTTTTATTTTATGTTTTTTCAAAAACCAAAAAAGAAGGGGGGGGGAGGTTCAGTGCGGGGGCTCTGGGACCCACCCTCTCTTCCTCCCCCCCCGATGTTTTTTTCCTGGCCGCACCCTTTTTCACCTTGGTTTTTGGCCAGTTGTGTGGTGGTGGGGGGTTTTGGTTGGGGGTGGGGGTGTGGTGGGTGGGGTTTTTGGTTGGTTTGGTGGTTGGTTTGTTGTGTTGTGGGGGTGGTTTGTTGGGGTGTTTTTGGTGTGGTGGGTGGTTTTTTTTTTGGTGTGGGTGGTTTGGGTTTTTGGGGGTTTTTTGTGGGGGTGTTTTGTTTTGTTGGGTTTTTGTTTTTTGTATGGGGGGTTTTTGGTGGGTGTTTGGGGTTTTCCCCTTTTGGGGCAGGGCAGTAAAAAAAATTGGTGGGTTGTGTTGTGCGGCGGTGTGTGGGGGGGGGGGGGGTTTGGGTTTGTGTTTGGGGACCCCTTTGGGGTTTGAGGCGAGCAGTCTGGGGGTTTGGGTGGGCCCCTTGTGGGGTCCTTGTGGGGAAATTAGTGAACCAGCTGGCCAGGAAGCATGGCCCTGTTGGGGAAAAGTGGTTTTAAATGTGTATAGGGGGTTGGGGGGTGGTGGTGTGTGTGTGTGTGTGTGTGTGTGTGTTTGTTTGTACTCACCTATTTGAGGTTGGGGGGTCGAACCAGCTCCTGGCCCCGCCTCTTCACTGAATCGCTACTAGGTCCTCTCCCTACCCTTTTGAGCTTTTCATACCTTTTCTTAAAACTATGTATGGTTCCTGCCTCCACAACTTCCTTCAAACTATTCCACTTACTACACTTTTGGGGCCTGAAGAAATTTACTTCCTAACGTCCCTGTGACTCGTCTGAGTCTTCAGCTTCCAGTTGTGACCCCTTGTTTCTGTGTCCCCTCTCTGGAACATCCTATCTTTTGTCCAACCTTGTCTATTCCCCGCAGTATCTTGTATTTTTTTATCATGTCTCCCCTGACCTTCGTCCTCCATTGTCGTCAGTCCGATTTCCCTAAACCCTTTCCTCGTACGACATTCCCCTGAGCTCTGGGACTAGCCTTGTTGCAAACCTTTGTACTTTCTCTAACTTCTTGACGTGCTTGACCAGGTGTGGGTTCCAGACTGGTGCTGCATACTCCATGACCAGCCTCCCGGTGGATCAATGCCTGATCAACTAAGCTATTACTGCTGGCCGCACTTTTAATCCAACGTACGAGGCACAGCCCTCCCGATCCGGGACCTGATCTGTCCAGCTCCCTCTTGAAGGCAGCCAGGGGTCTACTTGTTAATTTTCCTTATGGCTTGTGGGAGGCTGTTGAACAGTCTTGGGCCCCCGACACTTAAGTATTTTCTCTTAGTGTACAAATTTGACGCTCCTATTTTTCACTGGGATATGTTGCAAACGCCTGCCAAGTATTTTGCTTTCGTAGGGAGTGATTTCTGTGTGTAGTTAGGGACCAGTCACTCCAGGATCTTCCAGTTTGAGATTATTTCTCTCTCTCGCCTGCGTTCCAACGGAACAAGTCAAGTGCTTCCAAGCGTTCCCCAGTGTGCGTGTGTGTGTGTGTGTGTGTGTGTGTGTGTTGGTTTTGGGGTGTGGTGGGGTGTGTGTGGGGTGTGTGCGTGGTTGTGTGTGCGTGTGTGTGTGTGTGGTTGTGTGGTGTGTGTGTGTGTGTGTGTGTGTGTTGTGTGTGTTGTGTGTGTGTGAGTGTATGGGGTGTGTGTGTGTGACTCCCTTCCCTTCTTGCAGTGCCCCTTGTTCCCACCCTACATCCTCTTTCCTTCCTTCTCCTCCCCTTTCCTCTTCCTCCTTCTCCCTCTCACCAGTATAAGATAAAACATGAAGTCTGTTGGACTTAAGTTTCTTATCAGGAAAACATCAACAAACACAGGTGACATCAACATCAACCCTACACAGTGTCCTCAGGTACACACGACCACCCTTTATGAAGAAAGGAAGGGGGAGGGAGGAGGAGGAGGAAGAAGAGGAAAAAAGAGTGGACAGGAAGAATAAGAATACAACAGCTCCCAGCCATAACAAGGCACCAATAATAAGTTCCTTCAGGAATCAGGTGAAAAAGAGCGGAAAGAAAATCGTAAACGAGAAAGTAGAAGGAGGGGGGAAGAATCGAGGAACCAGCTCATTGACGCTTTAGTCGTGTAATTATATTTAATTACTGATTTCCAAACTCTGAAGCCAAAGAAATCAGGACCTTAAAAATATAATGGAGAAATCAGGTTTAATTCCCTCCCTCGAAACTTTCTATATATTTTTAGCTAACGATTGTCTGGATGATAATTTTGTTCTGTATGTTTCAATTTTAAGTCTTGTGATTATCTCGCTGCCTCTTAAACTCTTCCATTCTTTTTTAAGGTATTTTGGTATAGTGTTCAGTATATTGTGTGTGTGTGTATGTGTGTTGCTAGTGGTCTCCCACCATCAATATATATATATATATATATATATATATATATATATATATATATATTTTATATATATATTATATATAAAATATATATATATATATATATATATATATATATATATATATATATATATATATATATTATATATATATATATATATATATACAGAGAAAGATCTCAGTCAACAGGATTCGAATTCACGTCAGGGAAGGCTGGCAAGGTTCCCCATGTGACGTTCTAGACCACTTGGCCACAGATGCATCTGTGGCCTAGTGGTCTAGAATGTCACCTGGGAAACTATGACAGCCTTCCCTGAAGATCGCAGTCAGCAGGATTCGAAACTACTACTGGGGACGGTCAAGATTCCCAGGCAGCGCTCTAGTCCACTAGGCCACACAAATGCCACAAAGACTGGGCAGCCTGGTTCACAAGCCATGTTTCTTGCAGAGTGGACTAGAGCGCTGCCTGGAATCTTGACCGTCCCCAGTAGTAGTTCAAATCCTGCTGACTGCGATCTTTAGGGAAGGCTGTCATGGTTTCCCAGGTGATATTCTAGACCACTCGGCCACAGATGCATCTCTGGCCAAGTGGTCCAGAACGTCACATGGGAAACCTTGCCAGCCTTCCCTGACGTGAATTCGAATCCTGCAGACTGAGATCTTCCTTTGCATATAACAGTTTTCACTGCGTGGTGCAATTATATATATAAATATAAATATATATATATTATATATATATATTATATATATATATATATATATATATATATATTATATATATATATATATATTATATTAATATGGTTATAGGACTGAAGTACTTTAGGTGAAGATAGACGAAGACGTTATAAGTGTTCTCATCCGTCTTGCCTCTGCTCTTCCCTCCTTCACAAACATCCTCTGCGGCCCACATTTGCATACATATAAAGTCGATAATGTAGACTTCTCTCCTACCAGAGACAATTAAATCTAAAGGTAAATCCATTTTCCTCGCCGGGTTTAGCATTCGAATCCTTCCAATTAGATTCTAATCCCTTTTAAAACCATTCATTTGTTTCTGTGCCGAATGTACTAACCTCGATGCGTAAATAGAAGAGGAACGGCGAGCGTAATAACGAGAGTGTACACAGTCAGTCTTCAGTACCAAGTGGCAGGCTAAGTGGCAGGCTGTGACAGGCTAAGTGGAAGGATAAACGGAAGGCTAAGTGGAAGGATAAATGGAAGGCTAAGTGGAAGGATAAATGGAAGGCTAAGTGGAAGGCTAAGTGGAAGGCTAAGTGGCAGGGTAAGTGGAAGGCTAAATGGAAGGCTAAGTGACAGGCTAAGTGGAAGGCTAAGTGGCAGGCTAAGGGGAAGGATAAACGAAAGGCTAAGTGGCAGGCTAAAGTGGAAGACTAAGTGGAAGGCTAAGTGGCAGGGTAAGTGGAAGGCTATATGGGAAGGCTAAGTGACAGGCTAAGTGGAAGGCTAAGTGGCAGGCTAAGGGGAAGGATAAACGAAAGGCTAAGTGGCAGGCTAAGTGGAAGACTAAGTGGAAGGCTAAGTGGCAGGGTAAGTGGAAGGCTAAATGGAAGGCTAAGTGACAGGCTAAGTGGAAGGCTAAGTGGCAGGCTAAGTGGAAAGATAAGTGGAAAGCAAAGTGACAGACTAAGTGGAAGACTAAATGGAAGGCTAAGTGGCAGGTTAAGTTGAAGGCTAAGTGGCAGGCTAAGTGGAAGGCTAAGTGGAAGGGTAAGTGGAAGTCTAAGTGGAAGGCTAAGTGGAAGGCTAAGTGGCAGGCTAAGTGGAAGGCTAAGTGACAGGATAAACACATGTCTTGTCAAGAATTATACGAATTTATTACCTGTATAAATTGTATAAGTGTATAACATGGATAACTCTGTACTCTTCAGTCACGGTACTGTGCCCTTTCATTCTTTTTTGACAACTGTATCAGTTGTTAGTGTATAAAAACGATATCTGAATGTTTTTAATAATTAAAAATATATATATATGAATTGAAAACCATATCAACACTTCTGGTCTCGTCTAAATACTGGGTATGTCACACAATGATTATTTCACTTCCCTCTACCGTTTTCATCACGTCCTTCTCCTCTTCTTCTTCATCTCCCCACTTCTCCTCCCCCAGCCCACCCCCACGTCTCAGAAGACGAGGGAAAAGGGGGGGGGGGTAACTCAGAGCCTCGCAGGAAACTATGTAAGAAAGAAAAATTGTAGGAAGACATTAAAGTCAAGGGGAGGAAGGTGGATGTGGGAAGATGGTGGCTCGGGAGCACTGAGGTATAACAACGCTCATTAATGTGGGCCCCGAACGCATCCTAATGAGCGGCCTTCCATATTGACAATTTCATACCCTTGGGAGACACCCTCGCTGCCTCTCACACACAAGTTAGAGAGATTCTTCACCACTACTGTGGTGCTCTTCACCAGCTTCAAGGCTGAGGGACTCATTGCCTCAGCTTTTGTATATCGCTCTACTTTCTGCACATAATGTTCTTGTATGGATAAAGCTACTGGATGGCGGAACATCTACAAATATAGATACGGAGATGTAGTACATGTGTCTAAACCTTCAAGAGAGAGAGAGAGAGAGAGGAGAGAGAGAGAGAGAGAGGAGAGAGAGAGAGAGAGAGAGAGAGAGAGAGACTAACAGACTGAGAGAGACTCTTCTCCGGTCTTTATATGGTGTGCACGGAGATACGGTTCAGTCTCCGCCTGAGGAATCTCTGGGATTGACTGGATACGTAATGACGATAACACTGCTGCTTGTTGCGTTCTATTTTCATTTTTTTTTGTATGTGTGTGGAGGTGTATGCATAATGTGTGGGTGACAGTAGGAGGGAGACAGGTGTGTGACGGAGGGAGGGGTTGACGGGAGGGGGGTGACGGCAGAGAGGGAGGGGGAGGGAGGGGGGAATGGAGGGGGATAGCATATTCCAATATATCGACCGCTGCGCTGACTGATTTCCCTGATGACACTTCGTCAGGGCGTCATTAATATCTCTTTTTAACCATGTTAAACCGTAAACCCCGCCAGCCTTACTCACCCAGCCAGCCAGCCTTACTCACCCAGCCAGCCTTACTCACCCAGCCAGCAACCCTCTCACCACAGCCAGCCAGCCTTATCACCAG
>NC_069408.1:55318021-55335062 GCF_026875155.1 Cherax quadricarinatus | reverse complement strand
GTTTGGTTGTGTGTGTGTGTGAGTTGTGAGTGTGGAGTGTGTGTGTGAGTGAGAGAGAAAAAAAGTTAGCAAATAAAAAAAAAAAAGTTCACACCAAGATGTCATTTATTAGAAGTACATAAAAGCTGGGAAAAATTAAAGATGAATAAACAAAGAATAAATGGTAAATAACGACGAATAAACGAAGAAAAAATTGGTAAATAACGACGAAAAAAACAAAGAATAAATGGTAAATAAAGACGAATAAACGAAGAATAAATGGTAAATAACGACGAATAAACAAAGAATAAATGGTAAATAAAGACGAATAAACGAAGAATAAATGGTAAATAACGACGAATAAACGAAGAATAAATGGTAAATAACGACGAATAAAAAAAAGAATAAATGGTAAATAAAGACGAATAAAAAAAGAATAAATGGTAAATTTAAAGACGAATAAACGAAGAATAAATGGTAAATAACGACGAATAAACAAAGAATAAATGGTAAATAACGACGAATAAACAAAGAATAAATGGTAAATAAAGACGAATAAACAAAGAATAAATGGTAAATAAAGACGAGTAAACAAAGAATATATGATAAATATTAACTTGTCATTAGTGGAAACAAAAATCTGACCAAAATTCAGGCGTCTTGTTTAATATTCCGAATTAATGGATAGAAAAAAATACAAACGCAGTAAGAGGGATGAGAAAGAAGAATAAAGAGGAAGTAGGAATTAAGGAAAGAGAGTGAGGGGACGAGGGAGTTGGGGGGTTAGGGGAGGGGATATGGTAGGGGGTTAAATAATGTGGTAAGAGAACAAGAGATTGTACTTGACCCTCGTCCCTGGGACTCCCTAAGACCACCAGCTGTAGTGTATCATTCTAAATATCCGTTTATGTCCCTTGCAGCTGGGTGGCCCTGGCTGGCCCTGGCTGGCCCTGGCTGGCTGTTACTGGTGGGCCTGGCTAGTTCTAACTGGCTCTGGCTCTGGCTCTGGCTCTGGCTCTGGCTCTGGCTCTGGCTCTGGCTCTGTATAGTTTTGAATGTCCTGGCTGGCCCTGGTTGGCCCTAGATGATCTGAAATGTCCTGGCTGGCCCTGGTTGGCCCTGGATGATCTGAAATGTCCTGCTGGCACTGGTTGGCCCTGGGTGGCTCTGGGATGCCCTGGCTGGTCTGGGATGATCTGGCTGGTCTGGGATGACTTGGCTGGTCCTGGCTGACCTGGGATGCCCTGGCTGGCCCTGGCTGGTCTGGGATACCCTGGCTGGCCCTGGCTGGTCTGGGATGCCCTGACTGGCTCTGGTCCTGGCTGGCTCTGGCTGGCCCTGGCTGGCCCTGGCTGGCCCTGGCTGGCCCTGGCTGACCCTGGCTGGCCTTGGCTAGCCCTAGCTGGTCTGGATGGAGACACAAAGCAAAATAAGAGACGAGACACAATGGCCACGAGTCTTGACCATCATCATCATCGTTATCATCATTATCATCATCTGCCTTTAAACAACGAACTCAAATACACATCTTCAATCACCGTGGTTGACACAATTGCACAACCCCACCCAAACACACAAACTGAGCTTGAAAACCAAGCCTGGAGGCCAAGGCCTACTGGCCTGTGATAGTCAAGTTCTACTAACACCCGGCTACTCTTCACTTACACTACTCAGCAGTTCGTATCACTCATCTACAACTCTACTGCCAAAGCCGGGCTTTCCTGAGCTCACGCCCCGGCCCTGGATGACGTGCACCTCGGTTCTTGACCCTCGTATTCAAATATTCAAATATAAAAATGTTCTCCACACATATTGTTGTATCTGCTGAAGAGGACCTCAGCTGGATATCGCAATATAAAGCTTATATATATATATATATATATATATATTTATATATATATATATATATATATATATATATATATATATATATTATATATATATATATATATATATTATATATATATATATATATATATCGTGACTACTCACATTATCAAGTGAGTAGTCACGAAAGCGCTTGGAATTTCTCTATTCTTTCAGAGTGGTTGCTTTGCATATATATATATATATATTATATATATATATATATATATATATATATATTATATATATATATATATATATATATATATATATGACATGATATATATATATATATATATATATATATATATATATATATATAATATATATATATATATATATATATATATATATATATATATATATTATATATATATATATAATATATGATGACACTGTGCTCTTGGGAGATTCTGAAGAGAAGTTGCAGAGATTGGTGGATGAATTTGGTAGGGTGTGCAAAAGAAGAAAATTAAAAGTTAATACAGGAAAGAGTAAGGTTATGAGGATAACAAAAAGATTAGGTGATGAAAGATTGGATATCAGATTGGAGGGAGAGAGTATGGAGGAGGTGAATGTATTCAGATATTTGGGAGTGGGCGTGTCAGCGGATGGGTCTATGAAAGATGAGGTGAATCATAGAATTGATGAGGGGAAAAGGGTGAATGGTGCACTCCAAGGACAAAGAACTTTGTCCTTGGAGGCAAAGAGGGGAATGTATGAGAGTATAGTTTTACCAACGCTCTTATATGGGTGTGAAGCATGGGTGATGAATGTTGCAGCGAGGAGAAGGCTGGAGGCAGTGGAGATGTCATGTCTGAGGGCAATATGTGGTGTGAATATAATGCAGAGAATTCGTAGTTTGGAAGTTAGGAGGAGGTGCGGGGATTACCAAAACTGTTGTCCAGAGGGCTGAGGAAGGGTTGTGAGGTGGTTCGGACATGTAGAGAGAATGGAGCGAAACAGAATAACTTCAAGAGTGTATCAGTCTGTAGTGGAAGGAAGGCGGGGTAGGGGTCGGCCTAGGAAAGGTTGGAGGGAGGGGTGTATATATATATATATATATATTTATATATATATATATATATATATATATATATATATATATATATATAATATATATATATATATATATATATATATATATATATATATATATATACAGTGAGCTCAACGTCACAGTGAGTTTATAAATGAGGTGAGTACAATGAAGGGTTGGCTGGACACACCAAACACAACTATCATTCACTCAAACAAGAGACAGAAGAGGAGAGGTGAAGTCTTGATGGAAGATGACACGTCAAAGATCATCACAGTCAGAAGGAATGTCGCCACGAATACTAATAGCACTTAAAAATGTTTTGATAGTTACTCTGACAGATCTTTTAACAAGTCTGGATGAAGTACCAGGCGATATGAAGGACGTTACGAAGCTTGAGAGAGTATATACAAAGATTGGAGGAACAATGACTAAGGGGAGACACCATCACGACATGCAAAATACTCTGGAGTATAGACAGGTAAGACATGCATAGCCTGTTTACCACGATGAAATAAGATAAGAACGGCAACCTCACACCCCAGTGAGTCGCATGGATATTAAGAAATATTTCTTCATTTTAGCAGTAGTTAAGTATAGAAATGCAGTGAGTAATGACGTAGGTGAAGCCGGCGCTCTACGACCTCTACAATAGCCATGATAAGACTAACGTGGTTTGGTTGTGACTTAAGACGAGGGACCAAGAACTGGAACTCTTCCCCGCAAACTCAAATAGGTAATTACCAGAGGCGGATTAAGATTTTGTAGGCCCCTGGGCTACAGGTACCGTGAGGCCCCTGGGCTACAGGTACTGTGAGGCCCCTGGGCTACAGGTACCGTGAGGCCCCTGGGGTACAGGTACTGTGAGGCCCCCTGGGCTACAGGTACTGTGAGGCCCCTGGGCTACAGGTACTGTGAGACCCCTGTGCTACAGGTACTGTGAGGCCCCTGGGCTACAGGTACTGTGAGGCCCCTGGGCTACAGGTACCGTGAGGCCCCTGGGCTACAGGTACTGTGAGGCCCCCTGGGCTACAGGTACTGTGAGGCCCCTGGGCTACAGGTACTGTGAGGCCCCTGGGCTACAGGTACTGTGAGGCCCCTGGGCTACAGGTACCGTGAGGCCCCTGGGCTACAGGTACTGTGAGGCCCCTGGGCTACAGGTACCGTGAGGCCCCTGGGCTACAGGTACTGTGAGGCCCCTGGGCTACAGGTACTGTGAGGCCCCTGGGCTACAGGTACCGTGAGGGCCCTGGGCTACAGATACCGTGAGGCCCCTGGGCTACAGGTACCGTGAGGCCCCTGGGCTACAGGTACCGTGAGGCCCCTGGGCTACAGGTACTGTGAGGCCCCTGGGCTACAGGTACCGTGAGGGCCCTGGGCTACAGATACCGTGAGGCCCCTGAGGTACATGTACCGTGAGGCCCCTGGGCTACAGGTACAGTGAGGACCCTGGGCTACAGGTACCGTGAGGACCCTGGGCTGCAGCACCTGGAGGCCCTCCAACTAACGGAGGCCCCTGGGCTGCAGCACCTGGAGGCCCTCCAACTAACGGAGGCCCCTGGGCTGCAGCACCTGGAGGCCCTCCAGCTGACGGAGGACCCTGGGCTGCAGCACCTGGAGGCCGTGCCTTAACCCCGCCCTGGTAACTCTTATACAAGCATAGAATCACCAAGGCACAGTACCGTGACTGGAACAATGCAGAAATAACCCGCACACGACGTGTCGGTCCGACTTGGACCATTTACAAGTCACAAACTAATTAATGGTCTAGAGCAGTAGTCCCCAACCATCTAGTATGAAACGGTCCGTCTGAAAAGCCAAATTTAAAGAAGGGCCACATTTTGTAATTTTTGTTTATTGTAATTTTTATGAATAATAACAATAAATTTTGTAATTGTTGACACTGCAATATTGGGATATACATAAAAGTGAATTCATAATTTCATGTAGACGGCCGTATGTTAGGGGACCCCCGTTGTTCTATAGACAAGCACCTCTGACATCAGCTACGTACCTACCTACGTCAGCAACATTACTTGTGTTTAATGTAAGACCTCAACTGACAGTCAAGGCAACAGACTTACAGCTTCAGAACTTCAATGAGAACAAATGGAAAATATGACATTTTAGGCCATTTTTGCGCGACGGTGTTTTAAAAGAAGACAGCCAATGGCGTCCTCTTGGTTTATGTTCACATGAAGACAGCCAATGGCGTCCTCTTGGTTTATGTTCACATGAAGCCAGCCAATGGCGTCCTCTTGGTTTATGTTCACATGAAGAACGCCAATGGCGTCCTCTTGGTTTATGTTCACAAGAAGACAGCCAATGGCGTCCTCTTGGTTTATGTTCACATGAAGACAGCCAATGGCGTCCTCTTGGTTTATGTTCACAAGAAGACAGCCAATGGCGTCCTCTTGGTTTATGTTCACATGAAGACAGCCAATGGCGTCCTCTTGGTTTATGTTCACAAGAAGACAGCCAATGGCGTCCTCTTGGTTTATGTTCACAAGAAGACAGCCAATGGCGTCCTCTTGGTTTATGTTCACATGAAGACAGCCAATGGCGTCCTCTTGGTTTATGTTCACATGAAGACAGCCAATGGCGTCCTCTTGGTTTATGTTCACATGAAGACAGCCAATGGCGTCCTCTTGGTTTATGTTCACATGAAGACAGCCAATGGCGTCCTCTTGGTTTATGTTCACAAGAAGACAGCCAATGGCGTCCTCTTGGTTTAGGTTCACATGAAGACAGCCAATGGCGTCCTCTTGGTTTATGTTCACATGAAGACAGCCAATGGCGTCCTCTTGGTTTATGTTCACATGAAGACAGCCAATGGCGTCCTCTTGGTTTATGTTCACAAGAAGACAGCCAATGGCGTCCTCTTGGTTTATGTTCACAAGAAGACAGCCAATGGCGTCCTCTTGGTTTATGTTCACAAGAAGACAGCCAATGGCGTCCTCTTGGTTTATGTTCACATGAAGACAGCCAATGGCGTCCTCTTGGTTTATGTTCACAAGAAGACAGCCAATGGCGTCCTCTTGGTTTATGTTCACAAGAAGACAGCCAATGGCGTCCTCTTGGTTTATGTTTACAAGAAGACAGCCAATGGCGTCCTCTTGG
Source organism: Cherax quadricarinatus (assembly GCF_026875155.1). Classification (NCBI taxonomy): domain Eukaryota; kingdom Metazoa; phylum Arthropoda; class Malacostraca; order Decapoda; family Parastacidae; genus Cherax; species Cherax quadricarinatus. Next base: position 55,329,058 of record NC_069408.1, on the reverse strand, counting down.
TTTATGTTTACAAGAAGACAGCCAATGGCGTCCTCTTGGTTTACGTTAACAAGAACACTCTGTAGAGTTCGTAAAAAAATCATCTTTATTTCTTGGGAAGGGGGGGGGGCAGAGGTGGGAAAATATTAGTTTTGAAATGAATGAATGACTGTGTGGTGGAGCTAACTCACTTCTCTCATATTTCTAACTTTTTCTTCCTATTACTCTATTTTTTTTCCTCTCCCTGTTTTTTTTTTAATCTTCGTCTTATTCATTCCCTTATTTATTTTTTTACTGTGTTTATCTCTTTTTACTCTCTTAGCATCTTGTTATTCTTCTTCCTCCTCCTTCTACCTTCTCTTTTCCTGCTCTTTCTCCTCCTCTTCCTCCTCCTGCATCTCATCTAATCCTCAACTTCATCATCTTCTCCCTCCTTCTATTTCCTCTTCCTTCTGTCCTGCCTCTTTCTTCGCTTTTTTTCCTCTTAACCCTCATCTTCCACCTCAATCCTTCCTCCTTCTTTCTCCCCCCTCTCACTCTCCCCCTTTCTTACTTAATTCTCTCCTATTTTCTCTAGTTCCTCCCCTCCCTTTCTTCTTCCTTTCATCCTCAACCTTCTCTATCCTCCACTCCTCCTCTTCCTCGTGTCCTACTTCCTCCCTCTATTTCCTGCATTATTCTAGAGTTAATCTTTCTTTATTTCTCTTTATTTATTGTCTTCCATGTTGCTTCCATCCTCGTTTATCCCTTACCTCTTCTCTTTCTTTTTCTTCTTGTCATTTTCTGCAAGCTCCTTGAGACAATAATCTCAAGACAAATGACAGAGTTTTTTGACTACCACTCACTACTTTGTGACCGTCAATACGGCTTCAGGAAAGGTCACTCTGCTGCTGATCTGTCGTTAAACCTCTCTACTAAGTGGCACCAGTCACTGGATGAATCCAAAGTAAGGTGTTTGAGGAGGTAGATCATGGTAATGAATATGATATTGTGTATATTGACTTCAGTAAGGCTTTCGATAGAGTTCCACATCAGAGGCTATTGAGGAAACTTAAGGCACACGGAATAGGAGAAATATTTTCCTGGGTAGAGGCATGGCTGAGAAATAGGCAGCAGAGAGTTTGCTAAATGGGGAGAAATCAAAATTTGGGGACGTCCAAGGGGTTTCCCCGGGGGCAGTGTTGGGCCCGTTGTTGTTCAAAATTTTACATAAAGGGGCATAGATGAGGGAATAAAAGCGACTAAGCAAATTTGTGATGACACCAAAAACCGTCCATTCATTCTAATGGGACACTGAGCACTCCGGGATGATTTTGAATATGATGAAAGGGTCGGAGAAGTGGCGAGCTTTTAATTTGACAAACGAAAAAGTTCTAAATTTTGGGACAGTTAAAAAAAACCATCCCACAATAAAATAAATAATTAGATTTTAAATATTACTGTTTGGGAAAAAGGTTTAGGGTTCTGGTTAGCAGAAATCTAAAACCCAAAAGACAACAGTGCATTATGTTCCAAATAAACTAAAGAATTTTTGGGCTTCTTCTGAATAAAAATAAAGAAGCCCTGGGTTGTTCTTAACTCTTTACCCTTGGGTTAGGCCTCATTTAGACTATGCTGCTCAGTTTGGGTCACCGTTTACAGAATGGATTAAATGCCTGGAAAACGTCAGGGGAGGATGACAAAGAGATCCCAGTATCAGAAATCTTCCATTGAGGATAGACTGAGGTCCCTGAATCTGCACTCTTCAAAAGGCGTAAAAATTAGGGGGGCATGATCAGGTGTAAAAAAAAAAAAATGGAAAACAGGAATAAAAAGGGTTTAAAAAAGCGTGCTGAAAATTTCCAGCAAAGACAGGACCGCAGCAATGGTTTCAAGTTGGAAAAATTCAGTTCGGGAAGGATATGGGAAAAAAACACTGGTTTGGTAATAGGTTGTGGATGAGGGGGAAAAACCCCTGAGTACGTTATTTGGCTAAAAAGTTGTGTATTTTTAAAAAATAGGTTGATAAATACATGAGTGGGGTGTGGGTGGGTGTGAGTTGGACCTGATACCTTTGCTGCTGGTCTGGGCCGTGCCCCACCCTTGAGCGGAGGGGCCCAGATGGGTGGTCATTGGGCAAACCCGAGGGGGTCATTGGGCTAACCCGGGGTCTTTTGGCTAAGGGGGGGGTCATTGGCAAAATCCGGGGGGGAGAAAGGGCCCTGCCCCGCATGGGTCGTACCCTGTTGCAGTTTTCCCTTCTTTTTTATTTTCTTTTAGCACGGGGGACATTGTGGTGCTTTCGACCGGGTGTGGCCCCAAAGACCCTTTTAGCAAAACTGAAAGTCGGGGAATTGCAGGCTTCGCTATGTTCCTCGGATTACCTTCATGGAGATCTCTAAGGGTAGTTCTCAAGGAACAGAATCACAAGAACCCAAATTTGGGGCAATTTTCCACAAGGAAGTGATCGGGCCCATTGTTATGGAATTCATTTAAATGACCTTCATTCACCCCAGACCCCAGCATAGCAGACGACTGTACACGACTTTCACTTTTAAAGAAAAAAATGCCCCTGTTCTAAGCTACAAAAATCCCCAGTAAAGTATTCATTGGGGGAAATACTGAAAAAAAACATTTGCACCTGAAAAAACACAATGATGATGTCTCTAGGCACCATGATGGTAATGTGGTGCATTTAAAAGGATGAAGGGGAGGATTTTGGCAATGGGGAGATTTTGAACCCTTAGGGTAAAATTTTGCTCCAAACTTACCATAAAGTCCCACGTTTAAATTTTTGCAAACAAGGCACAGGAAGCTTACGCACTTCGCCGTGTCTCGCATCTGTTTACAGTAGGGGTTGAAAGACCTGACGAGGACAAGTAGCCACACCTTGAGTATGGTCCATTTCTTGGTTCGCCTGCCCTCTCACTGCGAGCTGCGGTAGGAACAGAGAAAAAACGTTTCATCTCTCCCCAGGACCCATCCTGGATAGATCGTCATTTCAGCAAGCCTTCAACACAGGGGGGATTGGGGGGCCCTTACGAAATGTAAAAGGCCCAAATTTTGTCAAAGTACCAGCTTGGACACTCGAGGACACCGTGGAAAAAAGTTTTTTAGCCACAAGAGGGAAAGAAAGCGCAACTTCATCTGGCGTACCCTTTCCGAACATCACCCATCGGACAATTTCCCGAAGATCGAGTAGGGAACACATTGTACAGAAAATGATGTCAAGAGTAAAGTCAGTTGATCAAATGAAATGCTGGCCCACAGAGCCCCCAATTTTCACCTTTTCCCCCTCTTGAAAGTCTCATAACAATAAAAATTTTTTTCAAATGAGCTGTGAGGAACAGTTTTAGCTTGCAAAAGTTAAAAATCCAAACTAACCTTTAAAAAAACACTTTGAAAAAAAAAAAGAGAGAAAAAACATAAGACAGATAATGGGTATTTGGGAAATAAAAAAAAGAAAAAAAAAAAGGGTTCCGAGAGGAAGAGGAGGGGAAAAAAAAAAATATGTGGGGGGAAAAAGAAGGGGAGAGATGTGAGATGGGGGGGGCAGATAGGAAAGGGGGGGGGGAGAGAGGGAAAGCGAGAAGATAGAAAGGGGGGGGGGGTAGAGGAATAAGGGGGGGGGTGGGGGGAAGGGTGAGAGAGAGGGGGGTGAGGGAGGGGGAAGGGAGGAGGGGGGGGGGGGGGGGGGGAGGAAAGACAGGGAAGGGGGAAGGGGGGTTTTAGAGGGGGGGGAGATGGGGTGGTGGAGGGGGGGGGGGGAGGACCAAGTAATGAGACGAATTTTCCCAAAAGGCTTGACCCCAACTTCTTTGGCCCCGTTTTAATTGAATTTGATTTTTCCCGGAACCCCCTATTGATCACATTCCCGGTCTTTTCGCCCCCGCCCAACTCCCTTAAATTTTTTTTAAAATTTGCATACTCGCTCCCCCGATAAAATTTTTTTTGGAGGGGGGAGGGGGAGAGGTGGAGAAATTGAAAAAGTATTTAGGCAAAAAAAAAAATGTAAAAATTTAATTTATATTATATATATATATAAATATTAAATATTATATATATATACACCCGGGGCACTTTTAATGTGCTCAATCAGAGAAATTTGTGCTCGTTGTGTGTGTGTGGGTGTGTGTGTGTGTGTGTGTTTTTGGGTGTGTGTGTGTGTGGTGTTTTTGTGTGTGTGTTTGTGGGTGGTGTATGTGGTATGTGTGTTTGCTATGTTGTGTGTCTTTTGTATCCCCTTTTTGGGTTGCAGGAGTCATTCAAAACCCGGGCCCCCGCTTCTTCGTTTGTCGCTGCAAATCCACTTTCTCACTGCCCAAGAGCTTATGTACCTTCTTGTAAAATTATATGTGGATCCTGCCTCCACACACCACTCCTCAGATATTTCCCCTCCCGACCCCTCTATACTAAAGAAATTTACTTCCTAAATCCCTTTTGGCTCATTTTGGTTTTTTAGCTGTGTCCCTTGTTGCTAGTCCCATTCTAAAACATCCTCCTAATCCCCCTTGCAATTTCCCCTTGATTTTATAGTTTTTACCGTGTTGACCTATATTCCGCCTCTGGGTAGCAGGTGATTTCCCTTTACCCTTTCCCCGTGGGCATACCCTTTACCCCCCGGGGCTATCTCGTTGCAAGCCCTTTAAACATTCTCTACTTTCTCAATGTGCTTTACCAGGGGTGGGTTCCCCAATGGTGCGCATACTCCCAATGTGGGCCTGAGTACACATTTTGCAATACTTTAATGCCCTTACTTTGGGGGCAAAACGATTTTCCAGGTTTGCCCGGCGCCCATATGCTGCAGCAGTTATTTGGTGATGTGCGACTCAGATGTGTCGGCATGATACTCCCCCAAGTTTTTTTCTTTTGCGAAGTCTGCAGGGCCCTGGCCCCCCAGGTGTACTCCGAAGGTCTTTCTTTTGACGTTTCCCCCTTTCATGACATCGTACTTGGTGGAATTAAACTCCAGGGGCAAGTGCTGAACCAGGGTTGCAGAGTGTCCGAACCCCTTTTTAGCCCGCCCCGATCCCCGTCTGCTTTAAGCCCCCGCAAGAAAACCTCTTTCCGTTGTCATTCACAAACATCAGAAAATCATGGCCCTGGACTGACCCCTTTTGGAGCCCCCTCGTCACAAGCGCCACTCTACACCTCGTCCCGTCAGGGTTCCTGAGCCCTTGCATGCCTTTCCTTTATTCCGTCTGCTTTTCTAAGTTTTTCATAATTTTTTTGTTCGGACTGTGTCGAAAGCCTTCTTACTCAAAAAAATGCTTTCCCACCCCTTCTTCTGTCTTAAATTCTGTTACCTTTTTCGAAAAATCCATAGGTTTGTGACACAGGTTTCCCCTTCCTGAACCCTTGCTGGTTGCCGTGAAATAAGCTAAACCCCTTTAAAGGGTTCCCCCAGTCTTTTCCTGGCAAGCTTTCCATGATTTGCTACTGGGATGTCAGTGACATGGGGTGTATTTAAAGTTACCTGTCGTCCCCTTTTTTTAAAAACTGGGAAATTTCATTTGCTGTTTTCCAACCCCCCCGGTAGAACTCTATTTCGATAGATTTGTTGAAGATTGTTGTTGAGGCAACACAGTGCCTTTTCACTCTTCAGGCCCAGGAGAGATGTTTTCCTGCCCACCTTTGACGTATCTAGTTCATTAGCAACCTTTTTACTTCCTCCCCTGTTGTGTGCAGTTTTGGTCCGATTTGTTGGTGTACCCTACCACCCGGCTTGCGGGTCCTTTTTTCTTACTGAAAAAACCTTCCAAAAACGTTGTGTGTGTGTGGTGTGTGGTGGGGGAGAGAGAAAGAGGAGAGAGAGAGAGAGAGAGAGGTGGCAGTGACAAACCCTCACCATTTAAACTGATATAGAACAAGAATAGTTAAGTATGTGGCTTTAGAGTTCAATCCTATCAATGTCAGAGCAGGAAAAAAAGCCGGGTTTTAGGTTGGAGACACTCCATCTGGAAAAAAACAACAATAGACGGGGCTGAAGACCTTGGGTGCACATTAAACGCCTGTTCCCCCGGGGCTGTGCAAACGGCAGCATTAGAGCGCGGGGAGACTGGGAAAATTTTTAAAACTGTATTGGGTACCCGAATGAGGAGTATTTTTGACGCTTTCCCACTATGGTGACAAGGTGCCAATCCTATGGTTTAAAGTTTTTCACCACCTAAAGGACAAGTTTGTCACCACCCATGGTGAAAACAAGGGGCTGGCATTGATCCAAACTTTTTTAAACACGAAGAATTAAATAAATATAAAAAAATTTTTCAAAATCGAAAAGTTAAAAAAGGGGAGAGGGGTTTTTTCGGTGTAAGAGTACAAGACGTACAAAAAAGCTAGATAATAGCAAATCATTTTGGTTGGGGACCAAAACAAAGGTATAAATGGAAATTAATGTTGGGGGAGACGATGAAGAATGAAAAAGGAAGGAAGGAAAGGGAAAAAAAAGGAAGGAAGGAGAAAAGAGAGAAGGGAAGGGGGGAAGAAAGGAAGGAAGGAAGGAAGGAAGGAAGGAAGGAAGGAAGGAAGGAAGGAAGGTGGGGGAATAACGTGGTGAGTAAAGGGGGATGATAACTTTTGGAAATAAGGTCCCGGGGTACAGTAGATGAATAAAGCTGGATGAGTAAGGCTGGATGAGTAAGGCTGGGTGAGTGGCTGGATGAGTAAGGCCAGGGAGTAAGGGCCCGGGGAAGTAAGGCTGGGGGGTAGACTGGGTAAGTAAGGGGGGAGTAAGGTGGATGAAAAAGGCTGGTGAGTAAGGTGGAAGAGTAAGCGGGGGAAGTAAGGCGGGGGAGTTAGATGGGTAAGACTGGGGGAGTTGGTGGATTTAGTAAGGGTGAATAATAAGGCTGGGTGAAAGGCTGGAGGTGAGGGGGGGTGAGTAAAGCTGAATGAGGAAAGTGGGGAAATAAAGGGTGGGTGAGAAGCTGGGGGTGGTGAGTAACTGGATGGTGGTTATAAAGACGGACGGTGAGTAAGGCTGACTGGGTGGTAAGTAAGGCTGGTTGGGTGAGTAAGGCTGGCTGGGTGGTGAGTAAGGCTGGCCAGGTGGTGAGTAAGACTGGCTGGGTGGCGAGTAAGACTGGCTGGGTGGTAAGTAAGGCTGGCTGCCTGGGTGAGCAAGGTTGGCTGGCTGGGTGAGTAAGGCTGACTGGCTGGGTGAGTAAGGCTGGCTGGCTGGGTGAGTAAGGTTGGCTAGCTCGGTGAGTAAGGCTGGCTGGCTGGGTGAGTAAGGCTGACTGGCTGGGTGAGTAAATCTGGCTGGCTGAGTAAGGCCGACTGGGTGAGTAAGGCTGGCTGGCTGGGTGAGTAAGGCTGGCTGGCTGGGTGAGTAAGGCTGGCTGGCTGGGTGAGTAAGGCTGGCTGGCTGGGTGAGTAAGGCTGGCTGGGTACGGTTTAACATGGTTGGAAAAGAGATATTAATGACGCCCTGACGAAGTGTCATCAGGGAAATCAGTCAGCGCAGCGGTCGATATATTGGAATATGCTATCCCCCTCCATTCCCCCTCCCTTCCCCCTCCCTCTCTGCCGTCACCCCCCTCCCGTCAACCCCTCCCTCCGTCACACACCTGTCTCCCCTCCTACTGTCACCCACACATTATGCATACACCTCCACACACATACAAAAAAAAATGAAAAATAGAACGCAACAAGCAGCAGTGTTATCGTCATTACGTATCCAGTCAATCCCAGAGATTCCTCAGGCGGAGACTGAACCGTATCTCCGTGCACACCATATAAAGACCGGAGAAGAGTCTCTCTCAGTCTGTTAGTCTCTCTCTCTCTCTCTCTCTCTCTCTCTCTCTCTCTCTCTCTCTCTCTCTCTCTCTCTCTCTCTCTCTCTTGAAGGTTTAGACACATGTACTACATCTCCGTATCTATATTTGTAGATGTTCCGCCATCCAGTAGCTTTATCCATACAAGAACATTATGTGCAGAAAGTAGAGCGATATACAAAAGCTGAGGCAATGAGCCCCTCAGCCTTGAAGCTGGTGAAGAGCACCACAGTAGTGGTGAAGAATCTCTCTAACTTGTGTGTGAGAGGCAGCGAGGGTGTCTCCCCAAGGGTATGAAATTGTCAATATGGAAGGCCGCTCATTAGGATGCGTTCGGGGCCCACATTAATGAGCGTTGTTATACCTCAGTGCTCCCGAGCCACCATCTTCCCACATCCACCTTCCTCCCCTTGACTTTAATGTCTTCCTACAATTTTTCTTTCTTACTTTATTTTTCCTGCGAGGCTCTGAGTTACCCCCCCCCCCTTTTCCCTCGTCTTCTGAGACGTGGGGGGGGCTGGGGGAGGAGAAGTGGGGAGATGAAGAAGAAGAGGAGAAGGACGTGATGAAAACGGTAGAGGGAAGTGAAATAATCACTGTGTGACATACCCAGTATTTAGACGAGACCAGAAGTGTTGATATGGTTTTCAATTCATATATATATATTTTAATTATTAAAAACATTCAGATATCGTTTTTATACACTAACAACTGATACAGTTGTCAAAAAAGAATGAAAGGGCACAGTACCGTGACTGAAGAGTACAGAGTTATCCATGTTATACACTTATACAATTTATACAGGTAATAAATTCGTATAATTCTTGACAAGACATGGTTTTATCCTGTCACTTAGCCTTCCACTTAGCCTGCCACTTAGCCTTCCACTTAGCCTTCCACTTAGACTTCCACTTACCCTTCCACTTAGCCTTCCACTTAGCCTGCCACTTAGCCTTCAAACTTAACCTGCCACTTAGCCTTCCATTTAGTCTTCCACTTAGTCCTGTCACTTTGCTTTCCACTTATCTTTCCACTTAGCCTGCCACTTAGCCTTCCACTTAGCCTGTCACTTGCCTTCCATTTAGCCTTCCACTTACCCTGCCACTTAGCCTTCCACTTAGTCTTCCACTTAGCCTGCCACTTAGCCTTTCGTTTATCCTTCCCCTTAGCCTGCCACTTAGCCTTCCACTTAGCCTGTCACTTAGCCTTCCATATAGCCTTCCACTTACCCTGCCACTTAGCCTTCACTTAGTCTTCCACTTAGCCTGCCACTTAGCCTTTCGTTTATCCTTCCCCTTAGCCTGCCACTTAGCCTTCCACTTAGCCTGTCACTTAGCCTTCCATTTAGCCTTCCACTTACCCTGCCACTTAGCCTTCCACTTAGCCTTCCACTTAGCCTTCCATTTATCCTTCCACTTAGCCTTCCATTTATCCTTCCACTTAGCCTTCCGTTTATCCTTCCACTTAGCCTGTCACAGCCTGCCACTTAGCCTGCCACTTGGTACTGAAGACTGACTGTGTACACTCTCGTTATTACGCTCGCCGTTCCTCTTCTATTTACGCATCGAGGTTAGTACATTCGGCACAGAAACAAATGAATGGTTTTAAAAGGGATTAGAATCTAATTGGAAGGATTCGAATGCTAAACCCGGCGAGGAAAATGGATTTACCTTTAGATTTAATTGTCTCTGGTAGGAGAGAAGTCTACATTATCGACTTTATATGTATGCAAATGTGGGCCGCAGAGGATGTTTGTGAAGGAGGGAAGAGCAGAGGCAAGACGGATGAGAACACTTATAACGTCTTCGTCTATCTTCACCTAAAGTACTTCAGTCCTATAACCATATATATATATATATATATATATATATATATATATATATATATATATATATATATATAATATATATATATATATATATATATTTATATTTATATATATAATTGCACCACGCAGTGAAAACTGTTATATGCAAAGGAAGATCTCAGTCTGCAGGATTCGAATTCACGTCAGGGAAGGTGGCAAGGTTTCCCATGTGACGTTCTGGACCACTTGGCCAGAGATGCATCTGTGGCCGAGTGGTCTAGAATGTCACCTGGGAAACCATGACAGCCTTCCCTAAAGATCGCAGTCAGCAGGATTCGAAACTACTACTGGGGACGGTCAAGATTCCAAGGCAGCGCTCTAGTCCACTCTGCAAGAAACATGGCTTGTGAACCAGGCTGCCCAGTCTTTGTGGCATTTGTGTGGCCTAGTGGACTAGAGCGCTGCCTGGGAATCTTGACCGTCCCCAGTAGTAGTTTCGAATCCTGCTGACTGCGATCTTCAGGGAAGGCTGTCATAGTTTCCCAGGTGACATTCTAGACCACTAGGCCACAGATGCATCTGTGGCCAAGTGGTCTAGAACGTCACATGGGGAACCTTGCCAGCCTTCCCTGACGTGAATTCGAATCCTGTTGACTGAGATCTTTCTCTGTATATATATATATATATATATATATATATATATATATAATATATATATATATATATATATATATATATATATATATATATATATATATATATATATATATATATATATATATATATATATATATATATATATATATATATATATATATAATATTGATGGTGGGAGACCACTAGCAACACACATACACACACACACAATATACTGAACACTATACAAAATACCTTCAAAAAGAATGGAAGAGTTTAAGAGGCAGCGAGATAATCACAAGACTTAAAATTGAAACATACAGAACAAAATTATCATCCAGACAATCGTTAGCTAAAAATATATAGAAAGTTTCGAGGGAGGGAATTAAACCTGATTTCTCCATTATATTTTTAAGGTCCTGATTTCTTTGGCTTCAGAGTTTGGAAATCAGTAATTAAATATAATTACACGTAACTAAAGCGTCAATGAGCTGGTTCCTCGATTCTTCCGCCTCCTTCTACTTTCTCGTTTACGATTTTCTTTCCTGCTCTTTTTCACCTGATTCCTGAAGGAACTTATTATTGGTGCCTTGTTATGGCTGGGAGCTGTTGTATTCTTATTCTTCCTCGTCCACTCTTTTTTCCTCTTCTTCCTCCTCCTCCTCCTCCTCCTCCTCTTCCTTTCTTCATGAAGGTGGTCGTGTGTACCTGAGGACACTGTGTGAGGGTTGATGTTGATGTCACCTGTGTTTGTTGATGTGTTCTCCTGATAAGAAACTTAAGTCCAACAGACTTCATGTTTTATCTTATACTGGTGAGAGGGAGAAGGAGGAAGAGGAAGGGGAGGAGAAGGAAGGAAAG
>NC_069408.1:55280521-55308021 GCF_026875155.1 Cherax quadricarinatus | reverse complement strand
GGGGCGTGGGAGAGGGGAAGACATACGCCACAAGGGCTAACACGCTCAGTCATTATTTAATGCAGTTTAAATTGGGGAATAAAAAAATCAGTGCCAGGGCTTGAAAAAGGTTTGTAACCTTAAGATTTGACGGGTCTCACCCCTTATTTATAGGGGGCCCCGCCCCCCTTCCCCCCCTCTCCCCCCCCCATCAAACCCCCGGCAAACCCAACACCCCGCCCCCACCAAACCTAACACCCCCGTCACCCCCCGGCAACCTTAAAACCCCCCGCACCCCACGGCAACCTTAACACCCCCGTCACCCAGGAACCTTAACCCTTCGTTTCCCCACGGCAATCTTAACACCCCCCTCACCCCCCGGGAAATTAACACCCCCCCCCACGGGAAAATTAACCCCCCGTCACCCCACGGCAACCTTAACACCCCCGTCACCCCACCAACCCTTTAAAACCCCCCCTACCCCACGGCAAAACCCTTTAAAACCCCCCTCACCCCACCCAAATTAACACCCCCGCCCCCCCCCCGGGAACCTTAAAAACCCCCCTCACCCCACGGGAACCTTTAAAACCCCCCTCACCCCCGGCAAACCCTTTAAAACCCCCGTCACCCCACGGGAACCTTAACACCCCCCCACCCCACGGCAACCTTAACACCCCCCGTCACCCCACGGCAACTTAACACCCCCGTCACCCCACGGGAACCTTAACACCCCCGTCACCCCACGGCAACCTTAACACCCCCACCCCGCCACACTATGGCAACCTTATTACCCAGCAACCCACGGCAACCCAGCACCCCCGTCACCCCACGGCAACCTAAAACACCCCACCCCCCACCCCCCCCAAGGTAACCTTAACACCCCCCCTCACTCCATGGCAATCTTAACACTCCTGTCACCCCTCGCTATTTTAATACCCCCCCTTTACCCCATGGCAACCTTAACAACCCCCAACCCGTCCCCCATGGCAACCTTAACAAACCCCCCTCACCCCAAGGCAACATTAACACCCCATCACCCCACGGCAACTGTAATAACCCCTCATCCCAAGGCAACCTTAACACCCCACCCCGTCACCCTACGGGAACCTAATTACCCCACTCACCCCACGGGAACGTTAACACTCCCGTTACCCCACGGCAACCTAAACACCCCGTCACCCCACGGCAACTTTAATACCCCCTTCCCACCATACGGCAACCTTAACACCCCCCCCCCGTTACCCCACGGCAACCTTAACCACTCCCCCCCGTCACCCCACGGCAACCTTAACACTCCCATCCCGTCACCCCACGGCAAAACCCTTAACACTCCCCACCCCCGTCACCCCACGGCAACCTTAATAACCCATCACCCCACTTCAACCCACGGCAACCGTAACACCCCCTCCCGTTACCCACTGGTAGCAGCACCAGCAACAGCAGCAACACTAGCAACAGCAGTACTAGCAACAACAGCACTAGCAGCAGCAGCAGCACTAGCAACAACCGCACCAGCAACAACAGCACTAGCAGCAACTGCACTAGGAACAACGGCATCAGCAAGAACAGCACTAGCAACAACAGCACTATCAAGAACAGCACCAACAACAGCACCACTAGCAACAACAGCACCACTAGCAACAACAGCACTAGCAACAACAACGCTAGCAACAACAGCACCAACAACAACAGCAGCACTAGCAACAGCAGCACTATCAACAACATCACTAGCAACAGTAGCAGCACTAGCAACAACTGCACCAGCAACAAAAGCACTAGCAGCAACAGCACTAGGAACAACGGCAGTACTAGGAGCAGCAACAACACAAGCAGTAGCAACAGTACTAGCCACAGTATCATTAGCACTCTAGCAGCAGCAGCAACAGCACTAGCAGTACTAGCAGCAGCACTAGCAGCAGCAACAGCACTAGCAACAGCAACAGCACTAGCAGTAGCAACAGCAGTAGCAGTACTAGCAGCAGCAACAGCACTAGCAACAGCAGCACTAGCACTCTAGCAGCAGCAGCACTAGCAGTCCTAACAGCAGCAGCAGCACTAGCAGAAGCATCACTAACAGCAGCAACAGCACTAGCAACAGCAGCACTAGCACTCTAGCAGCAGCAGCACTAGCAGTACTAACAGCAGCAGCAGCACTAGCAGAAGCATCACTAGCAGCAGCAACAGCACTAGCAACAGCAGCACTAGCACTCTAGCAGCAGCAGCACTAGCAGTACTAACAGCAGCAGCAGCACTAGCAGAAGCATCACTAGCAGCAGCAACAGCACTAGCAGTAATAACAGCAGCAGCAGCACTAGCAGAAGCATCACTAGCAGCAGCAACAGCACTAGCAACAGCATCATTAGCACTCTAGCAGCAGCAACAGCACTAGCAACAGCATCATTAGCACTCTAGCAGCAGCAGCACTAGCACTCTAGCAGCAGCAGCACTAGCAGTACTAACAGCAGCAGCAGCACTAGCAGAAGCATCATTAGCAGCAGCAGCACCAGCAGCAGCAGCAGTAGCAGCAGTAGCAGCACTAGCAACAGCAGCACTAGCACTCTAGCAACAGCAGCACTAGCACTCTAGCAGCAGTAGCAACACTAGCAGCAGCAACAGCACTAGGAACAGCAGCACAATACTCTAGCAGCAGCAGCAGCACTAGCAGGAACATCATTAGCAGCAGCAGCAGCAGCACTAGCAGGAACATCATTAGCAGCAGCAGCAGCAGCACTAGCAACAGCAGCACTAGCACTCTAGCAGCAGCAATAGCAGTACTAACAGCAGCAGCAGCACTAGCAGAAGCATCACTAGCAGCAGCAGCAGCAGCAGCAGCACTAGCAGCAGCAACAGCACTAGCAACAGCAGCACAAGCACTCTAGCAGCAGCAGCACTAGTAGAAACATCATTAGCAGCAGCAGCACTAGCAGCACCAGCACTAGCACTCTAGCAGCAGCAGCACTAGCAGTACTAACAGAAGCAGCAGCACTAGCAGAAGCATCACTAGCAGCAGCAGCACACAGCAGCACTAGCAGAGCAACAGCACTAGCAACAGCAGCACAAGCACTTAGCGCAGCAGCACTAGTAGAAACATAAGCAGCAGCACACTTTTCAGCACCACACTAGCACTCTAGCAGCAGCCGCATAGCAGCACCAGCACTAGCACTCTAGCAGCAGCAGCACTAGCAGCACCAGCACTAGCACTCTAGCAGCAGCAGCACTAGCAGCACCAGCACTAGCACTCTAGCAGCAGCAGCACTAGCAGTACTAACAGAAGCAACAGCACTAGCAGAAGCATCACTAGCAGCAGCAGCAGCACTAGCACTCTAGCAGCAGCAGCACTAGCAGCAGCAGCAGCACTAGCAGAAGCATCACTAGCAGCAGCAGCAGCAGCAGCACTAGCAGCAGTAGTACTAGCAGTACTAACAGCAGCAGCAGCACTAGCAGAAGCATCACTAGCAGCAGCAACAGCACTAGCAATAGCAGCACTAGCACTCTAGCAGCAGCAGCACTAGCAGCAGCAACAACACTAGCAACAGCAGCACTAGCACTCTAGCAGCAGCAGCACTAGCAGTACTAACAGCAGCAGCAGCACTAGCAGAAGCATCACTAGCAGCAGCAACAGCACTAGCAATAGCAGCACTAGCACTCTAGCAGCAGCAGCACTAGCAGCAGCATCAGCAGCACTAGCAGAAGCATCACTAGCAGCAGCAACAGCACTAGCAATAGCAGCACTAGCACTCTAGCAGCAGCAGCACTAGCAGTACTAACAGCAGCAGCAGCACTAGCAGAAGCATCACTAGCAGCAGCAACAGCACTAGCAATAGCAGCACTAGCACTCTAGCAGCAGCAACAGCACCAGCAGTAGCACACTGCACAGTGGGTGTCTGTCCTGAAGTATTCATACATCAGCTTGGTGAATAATTTACACATTACCTGAGTGAATAACGGACAGGGGACGCGCTCTCCATTATTCATTGGTAAAGAGAAACCTCGGGACGTTCACACGCTCTTAAGCCACTCAATTTTATCTATATGTATTACGTGTTCATGTTGGTTTATTGATGTTATAATTATTACTGAGATTGACTTTATTACTGTGTAAATAATTGGAGCATTTCATCTTATAACCTTTTATTTGTTCATTTGTTCATAAAGTCACATCAGATACTGTTAGTATCATCATAATCCAGCTCAACCGAGTTAAATCTTCATTTCAATTCACTTTGGATAAAGGCAAGGATGACTCTGCCCTTTTCTGGACGTCCTTCTCATCGAGAGTTACTATCATTTCAGATACAAGTCTAAATTTAAAAAAAAAGGTTAACAGAGACCAGCTGATTCACTCCTACGCACCGCATGATCTAGGAACTAAAACAGAGTCGTAATTAAAGGCCTTTTCTTACGTGCCCTACCGATCTTCAGCTCTAAATTACTACTGGAGCTTTTGCACAGATATTCGCGAATCAACATATTAAACACAAGGTCTGACTCCCCTGACCTCACCTATAGCGTCGCCTGACCTGACCCTGTGGCACATGACCTGTCCCGGCGGCATCTGATTTGACCCATATAATTTACATGAAAAGCCATTAATAGGCGAAACGTTGAATTAATAAAAGACGTCACTACTTAATGTATTTTTCATTGTACCATCATCTGTCGGCTTAAAGCCACTCACTTATGAATCTAATATGAAGTTCTTGTTACAGTTGCTGTTTGCAGATAACACAGTGCTACTGAGAGATTCAGTTAGTGGAGAAATTTGGAACTGTGGGTGAAGAAGAGATGAAGGGGATGAGAACAAGTGCAAATAATGAGAAAGAGTGACTATAAGTCAGTCTGGAAGGAAGTGAGTGTGTGTAGATACTTAGAAGTACATGTATCAATGGCGCAGTGGGTTGATGCATCTCACAGATCACAGAATATATACGAAAAAAGAAGAAGATACATAAACAGTTTGGTTACTGTTTAGACAACGTTTCACTCGGCGTCCAAGATTTCTTGGAGACTGCTTATGTGTATTGACAGACAGTTAGTACTGTATACTTCTTATGTTCACACACAATGAAAGACGACAGGAGGAAAGACAGGAGATTAAAAACATCATCAAAGAAATAGGCGAAGAGGACATGTCTGAGATAGTAAATTTTCAGAGAATAGGGGGTTACTTGAAGGGGAGAAAACAGCCGGTCAAGCTGATTTTCACAGAAGAGATGATTAAAGCAACGGGGGTGTCGAGGAGACTGTGGCAAGAGAGAAGTGTGTTACTGTAGTGGTTAATGCCACAAGCTCAAACGCGGGGGCGTCAAGATACAGAATTCAGAACGAACCATTATCAAGGATTAGTCATCAGCGAAACATCGCTTGAAGTAAACGGAGAATGAACCAGAGTACAGGAGCAAAAACTCTACCATAAAATGGATGTGAGGATTAATGTACGTGAATGGTAGATAGTACCTACAAGATGAAGAATTAAACACATGTGCGACATCTGGGTATCTTTATTTGTAGACGTTTTGCCATCCAGTGGCTTTATCAATATAGTACAAGGAAGTAATGGGAAGACTGTAGAACTATATATACAACAGACGAGGTAATCGGTACCTCAGCCTTGGAGTTGGTGATGAGCACCCTAGTCGTGAAGCCTACGGTGCTCTCACCCTTGGGAGTACCACCGTGGGAGTGCCACCGTGGGAGACCCACCGTGAGAGGGCCACCGTGGGAGTGCCACTGTGTGAGTGCCACCGTGTGAGTGCCACCGTGGGAGAGCCCACCGTGGGAGGGCCCACCGTGAAAGGGCCACCGTGGGAGTACCACCGTGGGAGTACCACCGTGGGAGTGCCACCGTGGGAGAGCCCACCGTGGGAGGGCCCACCTTGGGGGCACTGTACCGAGGCTGTGAATAATTTGACGCTGGCTGGCCCGCCAATATACCCGGCCGGGGGACTTGCAAGGAAAAAATTCAAAATTTTAAGTCAAGCAAATGGATCCGGCCTCCCGCGGGTCATAACATTATTGATGCACATTTTTTTAGCCAATTCTTTTTCTTTTTCTTTTTTTTTCTGGAGTTGCCATCTCTCAAAATGATTTTCTCTCTCGTGCATCAATTTATTATTTTTTTTTCTCTCTCTCATGTATAACAAAGGGATTACATATATATATATATATATATATATATATATATATTAAATATATATATATATATATATATATATAATATATATATATATATATATTATATATATATATAAATAAAAGAGAAGAGATAGATAGAATGACGATAGAGAAGAGAGAGAAGAAGAGAGAAGAAGAGAGAGAGAGAGAGAGAGAGAGAGAGAGAGAGATATCATACACACACACATTGACATGTGCCTAGGAAAAAATGGTAACTAACATACAGAAGTGTCCCTGTTTGCAGATGATGTGAGGTTGATGGGAGAATTAAATCAGATGAGGATCAGGCAGGACTACAAAGAGACCTGGACAGACTGGACACGTGGTCCAGCAACTGGCTTCTCGAATTTAACACCGCCAAATGCAAAGTCATGAAGACTGGGGAAGGGCAAAGAAGACCGCAGACAGAGTATATAGGCTAGGTGGCCAAAGAATGCAAACCTCAGTCAAGGAAAAAGATCTTGGGGTGAGTATAATACCGGACACATCTCCTGAAGGGCACATCAACCAGACAACTGCTGCAGCATATGGGCGCCTGGCAAACCTGAGAACAGCGTTCCGATACCGCAGTAAGGAATCGTTCAAGACTCTGTACACCGTGTACGTCAGGCCCATATTGGAGAATGCAGCACCAGTTTGGAATCCACACTTGGTCAAGCAAACCAAAATGTTAGAGAAAGTGTATATGTTTCCAACAAGGCTGGTCCCAGCGCTAAGGAAAATCGGCCTGACGACGCTGGAGGACAGGAGGGTTAGGGGAGACATGATAACGATATAGAAAATACTGAGAGGAATAGATAAGGTGGACAGAGACAGGATGTTCCAGAGATGGGACACAGAAACAAAGGGTCATACTTGGAAGCTGAAGACTCAGATGATTCAAAGAGATGTTAGGAAGTATTTCTTTAGTCATAGAGTGTTCAGGAAGTGGAATAGTCTAGCAAGTGATGTAGTGGAGGCAGGAATCATACATAGTTTTAAGACTAGGTATGACAAAATTCTTGGAGCAGGGAGAGAGAGGACCTAGTAGCGATCAGTGAAGAGGTGGGGCCAGGAGCTATGTCTCGACCCCTGCAACCACATATAGATGAGTACAAATATGTGAGTAAACACACAGACACACACAATGTGAGTGTCACCTGGGTAAAGTGGTTTAGAAGCTCACGTCAGTACAAGAAGAGAGGCAGCAGCAGCAACCTCTCACTGAGAATGAATTATTGAACATAGAGAATGATAGCAGCAGCAGCACCACCAGGAAGAAGAAGAGAAAGAAAGGAGAATTCGAGCAAGTGTTTCCCCCTTTTTTTACGAGTCTTGTGTTTTTTCTACGTATCTTGATACTTCTGCTAAGTATCTTAATACTTCTGCTATGTATCTTGATACTTCTGCTACGTCTTTTGTATATTTTGTTGCGTCTTGTGTTGCTTCCGTCTTGTGTTGCTTCTGTAATAAAAGGGACAATGAACACATGTCAACAATAGATAAGAAGACACAGAGAACACCGAATAATCTTTAACCTGTATGTTTTCAACCCCACCTTGTGGGGTGTGTGTGTGTGTTGTGTGTGTGTGTGTGGGGTTGTGTGTGTGTTTTTTTGTGTGGTGTGTGTGTCTTTGGTTTGGTGTTTGTGGTTGTGTGTTGTTGTGTGTGTGTGTGTTGTGTTTTGTTGTTGTGTGTCGGGGGTGGTGTAGTGTGTGTGTGTGGTGGTGTGTTGTGTGTTTGTGTGTGTGTATAACGGGCTTTTTTTTGGTAGGAGGGTTAGGGGGGTGGAATATTTTCCCTTTTTCCCCGGTGGCTTCTTACTTTATTGAAAAGTAGGGGGGGGTTTTACACATGCTTGGTGTTTGTGCCCATGGCCCGGGCAGGGGCCATCCCCAAACGAGAAAAGGGGTTGGGGCCTTGTGTTTTTTTCCCAGGCCGCTTTTGTGAGGGGAGAGCGGGGGGAAAAGTCTGGGCATACTGAATTGGAAAGGGGCCTTTTGGTGGCGCACTTAAAGTGGCGCAAAATTAAAAAACTAACGGCAGACAGCAGGGCTGTCTGTGCGACATTACAGGCTTTTCTACATAGCTGGGCCACCTAGGCGCGTCGTCCCGACGCGACAATCCCTGGAAATTTTAAAAAACCCGGGTCTTTTCTTCTTTGGGAAACCCGGGCACAAACACAAAATAAAAACTTTTAATATATAAAATATGGACAGGGAAAAAAAAAAACCTTCCTACAGGGAGGGTAAAAAAAAACATGTGGGGTGTGTAAACATCGTGGGTCATAGGAAAGTAAACGTCGAGGGGAATCACTGCACCCTTCCTCGTCTGGAAAATTTTCGGCAACAGGGGGAAACATCGCTGCAGCTGAGTTTTTACGTAAAAGGGTACGGTCCCCCCTCTGGAACGGTGAAGCAAAACATCGTGGGAAAGGGTCGCGCGGGGGTTTTTCATCAACCTGGGGAAACAACATGGGGTTTCCCCCTGAGGGGAGGCGTCGAAAAAACCCGGGCCAACGGGCAGGACTTCTGGCAAGCGATAGGGGGACACTTCTCGACTGGTACTGTCGTTGGGCTGCCCTGCCGGCGGGGCTTTTTAAAGCGAGTCGTGGAAAGGGGACGACTGGGCGAAACACTGTAGTCTTTACATCATACACCAACTGCATTTAGAGACCCTGGGCAGTCAAAGTGACATTTTTTTGTGCGGGTGCTCACTAAAGTTTGGTGACCAGGCTGAAAACACGCCTGCCGACGGGCCCTGGCTGGGGCCCTTGACGAGTTTCATTCTCGACAGTTGGAGTTAAAGCGGGAGGTTACCCCTAAGCGTCCCCAGACTTGTTTTTTCTACTATAACTCCTCCTGAGGGTCTGGAGGGAAGTGAAAAAAAACTGGGAGGGGAAAGGTCGTAGCAGGTCGATTCTACAAAAACTTTCAGGGCCCGCGAAAATAAAACTTTCTGTAAAAGGGGGGCTCATACGCTCGGGGCTGGGGAAATTTTTCAGCTGCCAAACACTGGTCAGGGGGGGTGATTAAAACACGGGGTTGCAACTCAGGTCGGGGCTGGCTCAGCCCTCACTGGACACAGGGAAAAACCTTAAAAAACACCCCCCTTTTGACATAGGGTACAACATGGCAAAAAACAGCAAAAAAATTTTTTTCGTCACAAACTGACTAAGACTACTAAAATGTGAGAACACTGACGGGAAGGGGAAATTTAAATTTAAACACACGAAAAAATATCTTCTCTCAATTTTCTCGACAATATTAAAAAAAAATTTTCTAGAACACTCAAAGTGACTCATTTGATTTCAGGCGTAAATGTCGCGGGGTAAACGTCAGCAGCACGGGAAAGTCAGCAAAAACTCTTTTTACGTCGGCCCAGACATCTTTGAGGTACTCCGCAGCCCACGTGGGGGTGACGTCACAACATCTTTGGAGGTGACGTCAGAAAACATCGTGAGGTGACTTCAGCAACATTCGGGGTGACGTCGGGGCCAGACATCGTGAGGTGACGCAGGCGGGACATCTCGGGGTTTGCCCGTCAGGCAGACATCGTGACGTCTTTAAAGTCGGGCAGATCGGGGGTGGCGTCGATGTGATGCGGGCAGAAACCACGGGCTTTGGGGCCGGGGACATCTGGTAACTCACGTGGGGTTTGTATGTCTACGTGACATCGGGCCCCCCCCCCAAATTGGGGTCATCCACGTGGGCCCCTGATCTTAAATTGGGGGTGCTGATTCCCGCAGCTTCGAGTGCCCCGGGGCAAATCGGAAACACAGCACTTTGGGGAAAGAATTAAAACGAAAAACAGCAGAAAACAAAGGGAGAGGGATGGGCCCGTGGTGATGTATGGTAGTGGTTGGGGGCGAGGACGTGCGTGAGTGTATTGGAAAGGGGGGGCATCTGGGCCCTTCCTCCTCCCCTCCACCCACAAACACGTGGAAAGCTCAAAACGGACGCAGAAATCACCACAAAACTCACCTCTGGCTTTCTGAAACCCGCCCGTGCTTTAGCGAACAAAAACAGCAACATACAAGTGACCTGAACACGTGACTTTAGAAAAAAGGGGTTGGGGGGCACTGGGACCCAATTACAATTCTCGGGAAAAATTCAGCCAAAATTTTGGCGGGAAACCTGTTAGTACCCCGTGTCTGGGTTCTAAAAGTGCAGAAAACGACAAACAGGATAACTAGTTTAGGGGACGGGTGCTTCTTTTTGTAGGGTGAAGAAGGAAACTTCATACCTCTTCCTTCCCCTTTTCTCCCGGGAAAACAAAATTCCCCCGAGCACCGCTGGCACCATTTTTTAAAAAGGGGTTTTTTTGGTTGGCTGTAGAGCCCGGGTTGGGGGTTTAAAAGAAATTTTTTCGGAGGGGTTCTTTGTTTTTTGTTAAGTCGTTGTGGGTTTACCCCCAAAAGGGTTGTGTGTTTTTTTGCCCATGCCCGGGCAGGGCCATGCCCACGAAGAGAGCTGGGAGGCCCTTTTGTGTTGTGCCCGGCCGCCGGGGTAGTGAGAGCGAGGGAAGTCTGGGCATATTTTAAATGGCAAAGGGCCCAAGGTGGCAACTTTGGGGTGGGGCGAAAAATAAAATAAGCTGGCAGGGCACATGGGCTGTCTGTGCAAAACAGTACAGGCTGTCACATGGTTTTGTGTGGGGTTTTGTGTTTGTGGTTGTTTGTGTGTGTTTGTGTGTGTGTGGTGTGTTGGGTGTGTGGTGTGTGTGTGTGTTGGGGGTGTGTGCGTGTGTGTGTTTTTGTTTGTTTTTGTATGTGTATGTGTTTTGTGGGTGTGTGTTGTGTTTGTGTTGGGTGTGTTTTGTTTGGGGTGGTGAAGTGTTGTGTTTGTGTTCCCTGTGTGTGGGGTGTGTGGTGTGTGGGGTGGGTGGGGTGTTTGTGTGGGGTGTTTGTGCGTTTTGTGTGGTTTTTGGGGGTGTGTTGTTTGTGTGTTGTGTGTGTGGTGTGTGGGGTGGGCGTGGTCGTGGGTGGGGTGTGTGCGTGTACGTGTGTGCTTTGTGTTTTGGGTGTTGGGTGTGCGTTGTGTGCGGGGTTTGCGTGTTTTGTTTTGTGTAAGGGGTGTGTGTGTGGTGTGTGTGTGCGTGTGTGTTTTTTGGGGGTGTGTGTGTACTCACCTAGTTACTCCTAGTTGAGGTTTTCAGGGGTCGAGCCCCCAAACTCCCCGGCCCGCCTTTTTCACTGATCGCTACTTGGTCCTCTCCCCGAAACCCTGACTTTATCGTTTCCCCTGCTTAAAACTATGTATTGGGTCCCTTTCCTTCACTACATCGCTTCCCAAAATATTTCCCCTTCCCGACTACTCTGTGGATGAAGAAATACTTTCCCCAACTCCCTTTTATTCATCTGGTCTTCACTTCCAACTGTGTCCCCTTTTGGGTTTCTGTGTCCAATCTCTGGACATCCGGTTTTTTGTCCACCTTTAAAATTTCCCTCAGTATTTTGAATCGTTTTTCATGTCCCCCCCATCTCTTTCCCGCCTTAGTGTCGTCAGGTTGGGTTTCCCCTTAAACCCTCCCATAAGGGGAAAAACCCCTTAACTTGGAAAATAGTCTTGTTTCAAACCTTTGCACCCTTTCCCCTATTTTTTTTACATTCTGGTGGTGGTTGGGGGGGTAGTGTAGTGTTAAATTTGGTTGGTGGTAGTAGTGTTATTGGTGGTGGGATGATGGTGGTGGTGGTATTTAGTGGTGGTGGGGGTTGGTGATGTGGGGGTGGTAGTTTAGGGGGTGGGGGTGGTGGGAAGTTTTGACTTACGCACATAAAACCGGTTGCCGCCCATCCTTTGGGGGGTTGGGGTGAGGAGGTACGGGAGTGAGGGTTAGGGGGCCGGGGGAGGGAGGGAGGGGGGGGGTTTTTAAGGGGGGGGGGGGGGGGGCCGGGGGGGGAAAAATGTGGGGGGTTTTGGCGAATTTACTGACAAGAAGGGAAAGGCGAGCTCTAAAAAGGAAAAACTCCCACTGGAAATACTCCAAAAAAAAAAACGCAAAATTCTTAAGAACAGACCATAATGAACACTTTAGGGAATTTAAAATACACCAACACACAAAAACAAAAAAAAAAAAAAAACAGCAAAAACGAAGAAAACAAAAAAAAAAAAATTAAAAAAAATTAAAAATAAAAAATTTATAAATTATATTATATATATATATATATATAATAAAAATATATATAAAAATTTTATAAAAAAAATATATATATATCCAATTAAATGGGGAGTTTTGATAAAAGGTTTGGTTTTTGGGTAAACTATTTTAAGAAAAAGAGGAAAAAATAAGTAACAAGATATATATAGGGCGAATGAAGTATTTTTTTGGATTACAAATTTGGAAAAGTAAAAGATGTGGGTAACTTCAAATGTACAGTTTATAAAAAGGGGGGTCAAAAACAGATCACTTTTTAGTTGTAGACAGTGAAGTAAAAGGGAGATGGGGTACAAAGGGAAAAAGGAAGCACAAGTAAGAAGAGGTGAAGGTTTATAAACTAAAGGAGGAGGCCTAGGGGAAAAAATAAAAAACTGTTTGGGACAGATAGGCTTGTGTAGTACAGGCAATGGAGTAGAAGATGTATGAGGGTAAGTTTAAGAATAAAGTTTGAGGAAAGGGAAAAAAGAGCGATTGGTGGAATGATAAAGTAAAGAGAGTAGTAAAAAGAAAAAAATTGCATCAAGGGGTTTTTTCGAATTAAAAGTGATGCAAGGAGCTAGGAGAAAATGGAGAGAAAAAGAGAGGTTAAGAGAATGTGAAGAAATGTAAAAGAGAGCAAATGAGTGAGTGGGTGAGATGTTATCGACAAATTTTGTAGAAAAGAAGAAAATGTGAAAAAATTTTAAAGTGAGATTAATGTGTTGGGGGAAATCCTAGGATCGAGATGGATTTGTTAGTTTAAAAATAGGAAACGAGGTTATTAAATGAGAGAGTTAGACATGCATCACGGAATAGGAGGAAATATTTTGTGGAATTGTTAAATGTGATGAGATAAGGAAGCTGTGATTCGTGATATAGGCCAAGGAGGATAATATCTTATAGAGCGAGGAAAGAATACCAGTTTGTGAGTGTGGGGAAGTGCGTGAGGCGCGAGTGGGTTGAATGAAAAGAGGGTAATAGCAAGCCGGACTGATGGGATAAGATAGAATGTTAAAAGCAGGTGGGGATTTAGTTTGGTTTGGTTTTAGTGTTTTTATTTTATAAATGTATGGAAGAGGGTAAGGTACCTAGGGGATTGGCCCAGTGGAGCATGCATAATTCTTTTTGCATAAAGGCAAAGGGGACAAAAGAGAGTGTATAAATTATAGGGGAAATAAGTCTGTGTGGTATTAAATGGGTAAAGGGTATTGGTAGAGTTATTATTGAAAAGAATTAAGAGAAAGCGGGAGTGTAGGTTAGAGATGAACAAGGAGGCTTCTGAAAGGGTTAGGGAGTGTGTAGACCAATGTGTGTACAGTGAAACATTAGCTGATGAAACAGTATTTAGATAAGGGGAAAGAGATTTTTGTGGCAATTTGGATTTGAAAAAGGTGTATGTTAGAGGTGGTATGGGGCAATGTGGCAAATGTTGCAAATGTATCGAATAAGAGGAAGGTTATTGAAAGCAGCGAAGAGTCTTTACAAGGATAGTGAGGCACAGGTTAGAGTATGTAGGCGAGAGGGAGATTATTTCCCTGCAAAAGTAGGCTTTGAACAGGGATGTGTGATATCACCCTGGGGGTTCAATATATTGATATATTTATTAGTGTTGTTTAGAGGAAAACTGAATGTCGAGTGTAGGGTTAAATGATTAAAGAATCGCTTATCACAAAAGTGAGACAGTTGTCCTAGTTGCTATTTCATGATGACACTGTGCTTTTGGGAGATTCTGAAGGGTAGTTGCAGAGGTTGGTTGACGTGTTTGGTAGGGTATGTAAAAGGAGGAAATTACAAGTGAATATAGAAAGGGGTAAGGTAATGAGGATAACAAAAAAATTAGGTAACGGAAAAAAAAGACTGGATATCAGATTGGAGGGGAAGAGAGTAATGGAGGGGTGAATGTAATTCTTATATTTGGGAGTGGAGTTTGTCAGCGATGGGTTATGAAAAGATTAGGTGAATCATAGAATTGACAAGGAGAAAAAAGGTTTGTGGTGGCCGCTGAGGGGTCTGTGGAGACAAACTTTATTCATGAAAGCAAAGAGGGGAATGTATGATGAGTATAGTTATGCAACAGCTCGTTGTGTTGGGTTGTGAGGGCTAGGGTGATGGAAGTTGCAACAAGGAGAAGGTTGGAGGCTGTGGTGATGCCTTGCTCGGAGAGCGCAATGTGTGGGTGTAAATCTTAATGCAGAGAATCCGTACGTTTGGTGATTTGGAGGTGGATACCGGAAGAATGTTACCAAAACTATTATTCAGAGGGCTGAGGAAGTTATTGAGATGGTTTGGACATGTAGAGAGAATGGAGCGAAACAGAATGACTTCGAGAGTATAAAAGTCTGTAGTGGAGGGAAGGCAGGGTAGGGGTCGGCCTAGGGAAGGTTGGAGGGAGGGGGTGAAGGAAGTTTTGTGTGCGAGGGGCTTGGACTACCAGCAAGCATGCGCGAGCATGTTTGATAAGAGCAAATAGAGACAAATGGTTTTTAGGACTTGACGTGCTGTTGGAATGTAAGCAAGGTAACATTTATGAAGGGATTCAGGGAAACCGGCAGGCCAGACTTGATTCCTGGAGATGGGAAGTACAGTGCCTGCACTCTGAAGGAGGAGTGTTAATGTTGCAGATTTATAACTGTAGTGTAAGCATACCTCTGGCAAGACAGTGATGGAGTGAATGATGATGAAAGTTTATACAGAGACAGATAACAGTCAGCAGGACTCGATACGTTACTGGGACGGACAAGATTCCCAGGCAGCACTCTTATCCACTCGGCCACACAAATGCCACATAAACTGGGCAGCCTGGTTCACAAAGCCATTGTTTAGTTTTTCTTTTTTTCACAGGCGTCGGGCACTTCAGAGATCCTCAAGCAGTGCATTTCAACTGTTTGAAATCTCCTCCTGTATTTGTTCCGACCTCTCAAGCGATTTTTATATCAATGCACCACGCAGTAACAAGCCAGGCTGCCCAACTTATGTAGCTTGGGAATCATGTCCTTCGCAGTAGCAGTATCGAGTCCTGCTGACTGCGATCTTTTTCTGTATATACCGGCTTGTTTCTGCGTGTTGCATTGGCATAAAAATCTCTTGAGAGGTCAGAACATACAGGAGGAGATTGAAACAGGTTGAATCCATGCTTGAGGCTGACTGACGTGCCCGGGCTGGAAAAGAAACATGGCTTGTGAACCAGGCTGCCCAGTTTATGTGGCATTTGTGTCGCCGAGTGAATAAGAGGCTGCGGGGAATTTTGTTTTCCAGTAGCTATTCGAGTCCTGCATGATGCGATCCCTGTCTGCCTGTCTGTCTGTCTGTCTGTCTCTGGTCTGTCTCTCTGTCTGTCTGTCTGTCTCTCTGTCTGTCTGTCTGTCTGTCTGTCTGTCTGTCTGTCTGTCTGTCTGTCTGTCTCTCTTGTCTGTCTGTCTGTCTGTCTGTCTGTCTGTCTGTCTGTCTGTCTGTCTCTCTCTCTCTCTCTGTCTCTGTCTGTCTCTCTTCTCTCTCTCTCTCTCTCTCTATCTCTTCTCTCTCTCTTCTCATCTTACTTTTATTACTCTCTCTCTCTCTCTCTCTCTCTTTCTCTAGTCTTCTTCTCTTTCTCTAATCTTATTTATATATTTATTTTCTATTATATATATATTATATAATATATATATAGTATATATTTATATAGAATTATAGTATATAGATATATATTGCTTATTCACTCTGCTTTCCTCGATTTCTAACTCGAGTGCCTTCATTTACACGTGGGATAGTAGCATATGGAGTTCGGTGCTACCATTATTAATATAATAATTAATATATAATATATAATAATAATAATAATAATAAATAATAATAATAATTATTATAATAATATTATAAATAATAATCATAATGTAATAATAATTAATAATTATAATAATATTTAAACATAAGATAATTAATAATGTTACTTTTTATTATTATTTTTTTGGTCATTTTATTATTCTTTAAGTTATAAAAGTATTTTAATGTTTATGATATACTTATTAATTTTAATTAATATTAATGATAATAATAATATTAATAATTATAATTATAATAATGTAGCAGGAGTAGTACAAGTTGTAGTGAGTTAGGTATTGTAGATAGTAGTAGTAGTTGTAAGTTAGCAGTATGTAGTAGTAATAATAATAATAATAATAATAATAATAATAATATTATAATAATAATAATAATAATAGTAGCAGTAGTATTAGTAGTAGTACAAGTAGTAAGGAGTAGTAATGTAGTATAGTAGTAATTTAGTAGTATAGTAGTAGTTAGGTTGCAGTAATAAGTGATATTAATAATATAATAATAATAATATAATATTGAAATAATATTATAATAATAATAATAATAATAACAATTAATAAAAAAACAAATAACAACAACAATCAATAATAATAATTATAATCGCATTAATTAATATTCTTACACATACATTAAAAATATTTCTCCTTTAACCCTCGTCCAGTAATAAATAAAAATAAGAGATACTCAATTATTTAAATTCGGATTTACCTTACCTGGACTCTCAGCACAGTTTCATCAAAAAAGACATAAACATCAGTGCCTGAGTAATGCATAGTTAAAAAGATAACGAGTGGACACCCGTGGACATAATGAGGAAATTAATTCAACGTTTGGGTGAGTATTTTGATGTGTTTGAGCCATTGATGTCCATTGATGGTCCACTGCATTGTGGTGAATTCAGTTTTACGTGGGGACCAGCAGTTTTTAATATTATTTTATATCTGCTTTTGGATTTATAGAAGAGGCGATGATGGGACTTTGAGGTGGTGATGTGAGTCGACACGTACGTACAGCGTACACATGTGTACACTCTACTCGTTGTGAGCGCACAACACTCAACACACACACACAAGCACACATACACACAACACATACAACACTACACACTCACACCACTCACACACACACACACACACAACACACACACACAATTCACACACACAGACAACACACACTCATACACAACACAACATACACACACACACACACACTTACACAATACCACACACACTTACTCACACACCCACCCCCCCAACACCACATTACACACACACATACACACATCACACAACACACAAATACACACACACTCACAAAATACACACAAACACACACACACATTACACACACACATTACACACACACACACAAACAAACACACCACACACCACACATACTACATACACACAATCACTTACACACACAACACAAAAACACACTAACACACATACACACCACACATTCACAACACAAACATACACACACAACACACACACACACATTATTACACACATACACAGCACACATACACACACACATACACACACACACACTTTACACACTACACACACAACCACAAGACACACACACACACATACACCACACTACAACTACACGCACATCACACACTACACACACACTTACACACACAACATACACACAACACACATACCACATCATGAGCATCACCAACAACAACATAACCACACACCATCTCACACACACACACCATAATCATACAAACATAACACATACACACCCACCACACTTACACATTCACACACACACAACATACGCACACACACACCACACATTACACACTCACTACTCACCACAACTAACAACACACAAACACAATCACACACACTCACACAATACTTACATACCACACTACTCCTCATCCTGTCTCTCGCATACATTCCCTCCCCACGACATCTCACTCCTTCCCTGATCCCTCCCCTCCCTCTGTCACCTCCCCCTCACCCCACCTCTTCCCTCCTTCCCCTTCCCCTCCCACTCACCCACTTGCTCTCTCCCTCCTTCCCACTCCCCTCCCCAACTCCTCTCCTCGCCCATAGTTCCACAGTTCCTCCTTACCTCCCCCCCCTCCCCCACAATTGGACATACACATACACTAACCTAACACACAGAA
The DNA here is from genome assembly GCF_026875155.1 of Cherax quadricarinatus. Classification (NCBI taxonomy): domain Eukaryota; kingdom Metazoa; phylum Arthropoda; class Malacostraca; order Decapoda; family Parastacidae; genus Cherax; species Cherax quadricarinatus. The sequence goes on along the minus strand of NC_069408.1, from coordinate 55,289,786 downwards.
TTACATGTTTCCCACTCTGAGGCCAACAGGATTAAAACAAAAATGGGTTGCCAGAGAGTCAACAAGAAAAAACTAAGGGACAGGAGGAGAAAGCTGCGAAGAAGATTGGGCAGCAGAGCTCATAAAAGGGAACATGAATGGGAAAGGAAACTAGAAGAAACTAAGCATGAGAATGGAAGAGAGGAGAGTAATGGAAAGCAGGAGTGGGAGGTGCAAGTCAAGCAGCAGAGGACAGGATACAGAGTTTGAAGAGGGAACTGAAAAATCTGAAACAGCCTATAGATACTAAAGAACATTTTGGGATTGACAAACAGAGACTGCTACCTCAGTCACAAATAAGGGGACTGTAGGGAAAGAAGGAGCGCAAAAAACTCATGTAGAAGCTCTATCAGGGAGACTATAGTAAATGAAAGGAGTTAAAGTATATGTGGAAGGCCTACCAGACCACTTCAGAGCTCCAGGGAAAGCGAGGAAGTGGGAAATGACAGGCCACTGAGCCCAAAAGTTACAGTAGTAAGTGTAACTGAAGAAAGGAAAGCTGCAAGGGATGGGATATCAAATTGAATTGAGGGGATACACCAGGGATATGCAGTGGGAGATTGAAAGGGTGAGGTAGTCTTTGTGTTGGGCTACAGGAGTTGAAAGGGGAAATATTGAAGCAAGGAAAACAAGGGGAAAAAAAAAGCAATATGAAAAGCATCATGAAAGTAATAGGGAGAAGACGACATGACCCAGCTGGACAATTTTCGGAGAATCGGGGGGTTTGTAAATAAAGAAACCCGGCCACTGAAAGTGACCTTCTAAGGCAGATCGACTCGGAAAAGGATCCTGCAGGAGGAATGGCACGATTAAGGGACATGACGGCTACAGGAAGGTGTATCTCAGTACCGCGACCAGAACACAAGAAGAAGGCAGCAACTTGAGAAAGATGAGTACAAGGCGAAAGGAGGAATGGAGGTGGATGAGATGACAGACAGGGAGATCCCAGACACAGGAAGAAGATCAAATTACAACCTCCCTCACAGAGCTCCCTATGAGAAGCCTCCCAACCAGGTCAACCCCAGTGCAGCCAAACACTCTTAACCAAAAACACCCTGCCACATCCAATGCCCCCACCCACTACATTACCAAACTCCACACCCCACAGCAACCACCCAAGGTTCTTATCAGGGTTCTCCTCACTTCCCCAAACCCCAATACACCTCCCAGACTAAGTCTTAGAAAATGAACGTTGAAGGTTGGTGGTATACAAATGCAGATGGAATAACAAATAAGTCTGAGTGGCACGACGAAAGAATCAAGGAGGACATCCCTCCAGACATAATAGCACTACCGAATCAAAACTCACCAGAATATTAACAGATTCAATTTTCCACGCGGATATACGAATCCTCACGGGAAAGACAGAGGGAGGGAGAGGGGGAGGATGAGTTGCACTGTATCCTTAAAAAACCAGTGGGGGTTTGGTTTGAGAAAATGGGAAGGAAAGGAATGAGAGGGGCAGGCGTGAAAGGGATACTTTGTAGGAACAATACAGTCTGAGGACCATAAGCGGTGATAATTGCAGTAATGTACAACCCACCACAGAACTGCAGGAGACCAAGGAAGATACGATGAGAGCAACAGTGCCATGGTCAGACACACTAGCCGAGGTGGGCCAGGGAGAGCACACATGGGGGGAGCAAAAGTTATTAGTTATGGTGATGTCTATCACAAGTAGATTGAACTGGGAAAAACCTGGGAGGCCCATGGGGGTCCCGAAACATGGTGAGCCCAAGTGATGGATGTAGTACTGGAAAACCTCATGCATATACATGTTAGAGACATACCGAGGAGAGAGGGCAGTGATGAACCAGCAAGATTGACCTGTATTCACCTTGAGTAGTCAGACATCGAGGATATCTGTTATGAAAAGGTCCTGGAAGCTAGTGATCATGTGGTTCTGTGTGCTTTCGCCATTACATAGTTGAGCTCCAAAGGGGAGAGAGTAGCAGGAATAGGGAGGGAGAAAAACCAAACTACAAAAGGAGGAACTTACTCAGGCATGAGGAACTTCCTTCAAACATTCAGGGGAGAGGGAACTGACAGGAAAAACCGGTACATGAAATGATGGACTATGTGGCAACAAATGCAAGGGGCAGGGAGGGTTTGTTCCAAGGGAAACGAATAATGGAAGAACAGAAGAACAGAACGATTCCTTGGTTCACCCAAAGGTGTAGGGAGGCAAAACTAGGTGTACTAGAGAATGAAAAGTACAGAGACAGAAATCAGGGAAATAACGAGATTAGCCGAAGAGCCAGTAACAGAAACGAATCTGCACATATAGAAGGGAGGCTCAGCGTACAAGGTGAAAAATGACATAGCATCGAAAGTCAAGACTGACCCGAAGATGTTGTACAGGCCACATCAGGAGGAAAACAACAGTCAAGGACAGGTGATCAGACTGAGGAAGGGTGATGGGGAATTCACAAGAACCGACCCGTGAGGTATGTCAGGAGGCAACACCCCCCTCGAGATTTTAAGAGTATTTACAGTGGAAACCAGTCGGACTCAGGAAATCAGAACAGGGGGGATACCCAGCAAGTGATGGTGAGGTACCATTAACCAAGGGGAAGTGATGAGTGCCTTTATGAAACTTCCACCTCAAAAGGCGGTGGTTGGGACAGACATACATCTTTTCGTGGTCCTTAAAGAGAGGAGCTGAGATTATTGTGTGTGCATTAACAAGATCTTCAACACATCTTTGAAACTGGGCAAATTCCCTGTGGTATGGGATGATGGCAATTGTAGTCCCAATTTTTAAAAGGGGACCGACATGAGGGCACTAAACTACAGACCTGATCACTAACTTGTTAGTAGCAAGGTCATGGAGAGATCATCAGGAGGAGTTGTGGTGGAGCACTGGAAAGAATCAAGTGTATAATTGACAAACCAGCACGGTTTCAGGGAAGGAAAATCCTGTGTCACGAACATACTAGGAGTTTTATGACAAACGTGACTGAGGTAAGACAAGAGAGGAGGGGTGGATCGGACTGCATTTTTTTGGACTGCAAGAAGGCTTTCGACACAGTTCCTCACAGTCGGTTACTGCAAAAGCTAGAGGATAGGCACACATTACAGAAGGCATGCAATGAAATCAGAGATTACCTGAAGGAATGGCAACAACGGGGTTCATGTACGTGACGAGGTGTAGTGTGGGCGCTTGTGACAAGCGGGGTTCCCCAGGGTCAGTCTAGGACCTGTGCTGTTCTTGGTTTATGTGAACGACATAACGGAAGGGATAGACTCAGTAGTGTTCTGGGTTGCAGTGATGTGAAGTTAATGAGAAGAATCAAAATCGGATGGGAATCAGGCAGGGACTATCAATGCGACCTGGACAGGCTTACAATCCTGGTCCAGAGACTAGTCCTTGAGTTTAACAAGGCCAATGCAAAGTCATGAAGATTGGGTAACTTTAAGGGCAAAGAAGACCGCCAGACACACATATAGTTTAGATGGCCTCACAGACTGCAAACCTCACTCAGGAAAAAGATCATGGGGGTGAGTATACACCGAGCATATCTCATGAGGCGCAACATCAATCAGTAACTGCTGCATTCAGATAACCTACGGATAGCGTTCCGTAATACTCCCAGTAAGGATTCGTTCAAGCACTATGTATGCGCCATTTACGATCAGTCCCTTACTGGTAGTATGCAGGCACCAGTTTGGAAACCCACACCTTGTCAAGCACGTCAGAAATTAGAGAGAAAGTGCAAAGGTTTGCAAACAGGATCTAGTCCAGACGGTACGTGGGATTGTCTACGAAGAAAAGAAGTTTTGAGGGAAATCGGACCTGACGACACTGGAGGCAGGAGGGTTCAGGGAGAGCCATGATACGACATTAAAATACTGGCGGAATAGACAATAGTGGACAATGACGGGATGTTCCCAGAGTGGGACCACAGACAACAAGAGGACACCAATTGGAAGTGAAGACTCTGATGAATCAACGGGATGTTAGGAAGTATTTCTTCAGCATAGCGAGTCAGGCATGGAATAGGCCTAGAAAGTGATGGAGTGGAGGCAGGTAAGGAACAATACATCGTTTTAAGGCCGAGTCATATGATAGAGTCATGGGGCAGGGTGAGAGAGGACCTAGTAGCAAATCAGCTAAGAGGTGGGGCCAGGAGCTGTGACTCGACCTGCAACCAAAATAGGTGAGTACAAATAGGTTAGTACACAAAAATACACACATAACAACACACCACACACAACCACAACATACACAACAAACACAACACACACACACACTCACATACACACATAACACCCATTAACAATTACACACACACCCCCACCTACACAAATTTACACACATACACACACACCCACATAGCCTCACCACATTACACACAACACACACAACATACGCAATACACCCACATTACACACACACACACTACATACACACATCACACCCTATACACACCTCAACACACATACACACATACACACACAACCCACACACCACACACACATACACCATACACACACAAACACACACACACACATACACAGATACACACACCCACACACGACACACACACACACACACATACACTCATACACACACACCAACAACACACATTACACAATTACACCACTTACACACACACACACACACATACATAACACATACACACACACACACCACACACACATACACACATAAACACACACAATACACACCACACATACACACATACACACACATTCACAACACACACACACACACCCACACATTATACACATACACACACACACACACACAAACACACACAAAAAAACACATTCACACACATACCACACAACACACCACACAACACACTTGCACACACATACACAACACCACACACCCACACATACACACAGTCACAAACACAACATATACACAACATACACATACAACTCACACACACATACACCACTATTCACACACTAACACCACACACACACACACACACATACAACATACACACTACACACACACTCACACACAACACATACACATACACACACATACACACACCACACCACGACATTACACACATACACACACACCACACACATACACCATCTTACACACACACACATACATCACATACACCACACATACTACACACACAAATATGTGGGAGGAGGTGGCATGAAAGAGTCAAGAATGAAAGCAATCACCGGAATCATTCGTCTCTCACAGGAAACCAAGTTACAGGTATGATAACAGATGCCATTCTTTCCAAAGGGTACAAATCCTGAGGAAAGACGAGGGAACAGGGGGGGGGGGGGTGGAGGAGTGGCGTTGCTGATCAACAATCGCTGGAATTTTGATGAGTGGAGAGAGGAGATAGCGGATAAGAAAGTGATTACATAGTGGGAACACTTCACTCTGGAGGTCCCAGGTGGTAATAGCAGTGACTGTATAACACACACAGAACAGCAGGAGGCCAAGCAAGAGTACGACGAGAGCACATAGAGCGATGGTTGACAATGGCTAGAGTTGCAGGGCAAAGTCCTGATCCTGGGTGAATTTACCACAAGGAGATCGATTGGAGAACTTGGACCCATCTTATGGGGGCAAGATTCTTGGAGGGGCTAGGATGATGGAGGTGGTGCTACTGGAGAAATTATTGTGTACCATAACGTAAGGACACTACATGGAGAGAGTGGAGAGGAGAACCAGCAAGGACTGGACTTAGTATTCACCTTCAGTAGTGCAGAATCGAGGCCATCACATATGAAAGACCCCTAGGGGCCAGTGACATGGGTTTTAAGCTTCGAATACACAGTGAGCTACAAGTGGAGGGAGAAGCAGGAAGGCCAGGACGATTGAAGCCAAACTACAAGAAGGGGATCTATTACAGGAATGAGAACTACATCGGAACGGGGGTTTCGTGGGACAGAGATACTGGCAGGGAAGCCAGTTATTGAGATGATGGAATATGTAGCAAACAAAATTGCCAAGGAGGCTGAGGAGAGGTTTGTACCCAAGGGTTAAAGGATTTAATGAAAAAAGCAGATGAGGCCCTGGTATTACCAAAGGTGCAGGGAGGCAAAAAACCATGTGTTGCTAGGGAATGGAAAGAAAATATAGAACGGCAAGGACCTGGAGAATAAGGAGACAGTCGTAGAGCCGAAACGATATTGCACAGATAAGAAGGGCAGGCCCAAAGACAATTGAAAATGGACATAGCAGCCGAAGCCACAACTCTGACCCGAACTTGTTGTACAGCCACATCAGGAGGATAAGAAAACAACAGTCAGAAGGACAGGTAATCACGGCTAAGGAAGGAAGGAGGAGGAGAGACAACAAGAAATGTCCGTGAAGTATGTGAAGATACTAACAAGAGATTCAAAGAAGTGTTCACAGAGGAGAAGAAGGGACTCAGAAAGACGGAGAGGTGGGCACAACACCAAGCTGGACACAGTGACACACAACCGAGGGAAGAAGTGAAGTGGCTTCTGAGTGGCTGGATACCTCTAAGGCAAGTGGGGCAGATAACATCTCCCCCATGGGTTATTGAGAGAGGGAGCCAGAGTCGCTATGTGTACCCCTAAAACAACTATATTCAATCATCTATCGAACAGGAGATTGCCTGAGGCATGGAGACAGCAACAAACTGTAGTCCCAATTTTAATAAGGAGACAGACATGAAGCTATTAAACTAAAGGACAGTGTCACTGACATGGTATTAGTATGCATAATATGGAGAGAAGATTTCAGGAGAAGAGTGGTGTGGATACACCTAGAAAAGGAATGATATCATCAACAGCAGCCCAACATGTGTCAGGGACGGGGGAAATCCTGTGTCACAAACCTATCTGGGTTCTATATGACATGTGACAGCAGTGAGAAAAGAGAGAGAGGGGTGGGTGGATTGCATGTTCTTGGACGCAAGAAGGCGTTTGACAGTTCCAAACAAGAGATTGTGCCTAAAACTGGTGGACCAAGGACAAGCAGGGTTAACAGGGGAGGCACTACAAAGGACAGGGATTATTGTCAGGAAGACAAGCAGCGAGTCATGGTACGTGGCGAGGTGTCAGAAGTGGAGCACCTGTGACCAGCGGGTGTCCCGCTTAGGGGTCAGTCCTGGACCAGTGCTGCTTTCTGGTATTTGTGAAATACATGACGGAAGGAATAGCCTCTGAGGTGTCCCTGTTTGCGATGTACGTGATGGTTGATGTGAAGAATACACTCGATCGAAGACCAGGCAAGAACTACAATGGAATTGGACAAGGCTGCAGCCCTGGTCAGCATTTGGTCATGGAGTTCAAATCCCACTAAGTGCAAAGTCATGAAGATTGGGGGAAGGGCAAAGAAAGGCGCAGGGACGGAAAAACAGTACAGTCTAGGGGGTCAGAGACTACAAACCTCACTCAAGGGACAAAGATCTAGGGGGTGAGTATAACACCAGGCACATCTCCTGATGCGCACATCAACCAAAGTAACTGCTTGTCTGCAGCATATGGGCGCCAGCAACCTCAGAACAGCATTCCGACATCTTATAAGGAATCATTCAGGACTGTACACCGTGTATGTTAGGCCCATATTGGGAGTTGCTGGCGCAGTTTGGAAAACCCACCTAGCCAAGCACGTGAGAAACTGTGAAAGTGCTCAAAGGTTTGCAACAAGACTAGTCCCAGAGCTAAGAGGTATGTCCTACGAGTGGATGAGGTTAAGGGAAATCAACCTGACGACACTGGAGGACAGGAGATGATAGGGGGGAATGATAACGGACATACAACATATGGAGGAATTGACAAGGTGGACAAAGACAGGATGTTCCAGAGATTGGCACACCAGTAACAAGGGGACACCGTTGGAAGCTGAAGACACAGATGAATCACAGGGATGTTAGGAAGTATTTTCTTCAGCCACAGAGTAGTGAGTAAGTGGAATAGTTTGGGAAGCGATGTAGGGGAGGCAGGATCATACATAGCTTTAAGCAGAGGTATGATTAATAGCTCACGAGATCAGGGAGAGCTGACACCTAGTAGCGATCAGTGAAGTGGCGGCAGCCAAGGAGCTCGGACTCAACCCCGCAACCTCTAACTAGATGAGGTACACTAGGTGTAGTACACACACACACACCATACAACTCACACAACCACACAATTACACACACACACATACACACATACACACACATACTCACACACACACACACACACATACAAACATACACACACACACACACTCACACCCCACACGTCCTATTCACGACACACACACACACACACCACACACACACATTTAACACATACACACACATACACACCACACACACGATCACACACATACACACATTACACTCATGATACACACACACACACCAAACACACCACACACACATAACACATACACCACACACACACACACACCACACACATACCCACATACACATATTACACCACACACACACTACACACATTCACACACATACACACACACACACACATTCACCACACAACCACACACACCACAACACACATACATACATCACACACATACACAATTAACACACACACACACACCAGCACACAAACACACATTACACAATACACACACACACACACACACACTACACACATACACACATACAAGAACACACACACACCACACTATTACACGCATACCAACACATACACACCACACTACATACACACTTACATATATATATTTATATATATTTAAATATATTATATATTATATATATTATAAGAAGTATATATATATGTTATGTATATATATATAATTAAATATAATAGATATTTATATATATATCAATTTATTTCTATATATTATTTATATATATATATAGATTTATATAATAAATACACTCGACGTTTATTACAAAATATAACATTATATAATTATAATTTTTTATATAGCCAAATTAACTTGAAACTCGATTGGTGACATCTTTGTTCACTGAGAGCGTTGAGTCACTCAGTATAACACACGAGAGTCGTGAGTCACTCAGTAAACACACTGAAGAGTCGTGAGTTCAACTCAGTATACACACACTGAGGTCGCGTGTGGTCACTCTGTATACACCCACATGAGAGTCGTGAGTCACTTCAGTATACACACACACTGAGAGTCGGGAGGTCACTCAGTTCAGGTATACCACACCTGAGAGTCGTTGAGTCACTCCGTTTTTACACACATGAGAGTGTGAGTCACTACAGTATTTACACACATGGCGTCGTGAGTCATCAGTAT
>NC_069408.1:55194920-55280021 GCF_026875155.1 Cherax quadricarinatus | reverse complement strand
ATCACTACAGACTGTATTAATACACTACAGTGCTGTATTATATATCACAGCAGTACTGTATTATATATCACTACAGTACTGTATTATATACTACAGTACTGTATTATATACTACTACAGTACTGTATTATTTACCACTACAGTACTGTAATATATACCATTACAGTACTGTATTATATACTACTCCAGTACTGTATTGTATATCACTAGAGTACTGTGTTACGTACCACTACATTGCTGTATTACATATCACTACAGTACTGTATAACATACAACTACAGTACTGTATTATATACCACAACAGTACTGTATTGTATACAACTACAGCACTGTATCATATACCACTACAGTACTGTATTATATACCACTACAGCACTGTATTATTTTGCACTATATTAATGTATTATTTACCAATACATTACTGTATTATATACCACTACAGTACTGTATTATATACTACTACAGTATTGTATTATATACCACTACAGTACTGTATTATATACTACTACAGTACTGTATTATATACCACTACAGTACTGTATTATATACCACTACAGTACTGTATTATATACCACTACAGTACTGTATTATATATCATTAATGTACTGTATTATATACTACTGCAGTACTGTATTATATATCACTACAGTACTGTATAATATACCACTACAGTACTGTATTATATACAAATACAGCACTGTATTGTATACAACTACAGTACTGTATTATATACAAATACAGTACTGTATTGTATACAACTACAGTACTGTATTATATACCACTACAGTGCTGTATTATTTAGCACTATATTTATGTATTATTTACCAACACAGTACTGTATTATTTAGCACTACAGTACTGTATTACTTAGTACTAAAGTATATTATTATTTAGTAACGCATAATTGTATTATTTAGTGCTACTGTATTGTATTGTATGTCAGAGTGGGAATAACAATGACGTGATCGTTATAATACTAATAAAATAATAATAATAATAATAATAATAATAATAATAATAATGTCAATAATAATAATAATGTCAATAATAATAATAATAATAATAATAATAATAATAATAATGTCAATAATAATAATAATAATAATAATAATAATAATAATAATAATAATAATAATAATGTCAATAATAATAATAATAATAATAATAATAATAATAATAATAATAATAATAATAATAATAATGTCAATAATAATAATAATGTCAATAATAATAATAATAATAATAATAATAATAATAATAATAATGTCAATAATAATAATAATAATAATAATAATAATAATAATAATAATAATAATAATAATAATAATAATAATAATGTCAATAATAATAATAATAATAATAATAATAATAATAATAATAATAATAATAATAATAATAATAATAATAATAATAATAATGTCAATAATAATAATAATAATAATAATAATAATAATAATAATAATAATAATAATAATAATTATAATAATAATAAAAATATTAATGAAAAATATTAATAATAATAGAAATAATAGATGGATGACTAATGAATGAATGATGTGTGGATGACGGCTTGATGCTGAGTGGATGACGGCTGGATGACGGCTTGATGCTGAGTGGATGACGGCTGGATGACGGCTTGATGCTGAGTGGATGACGGCTGGATGACGGCTTGATGCTGAGTGGATGACGGCTTGATGCTGAGTGGATGACGGCTGGATGACGGCTTGATGCTGAGTGGATGACGGCTGGATGACGGCTTGATGCTGAGTGGATGACGGCTGGATGACGGCTTGATGCTGAGTGGATGACGGCTGGATGACGGCTTGATGCTGAGTGGATGACGGCTGGATGACGGCTTGATGCTGAGTGGATGACGGCTGGATGACGGCTTGATGCTGAGTGGATGACGGCTGGATGACAGCTGGATGACGGCTTGATGCTGAGTGGATGACGGCTTGATGCTGGGTGGATGACGGCTGGATGACGGCTTGATGCTGAGTGGATGACGGCTGGATGACGGCTTGATGCTGAGTGGATGACGGCTGGATGACGGCTTGATGCTGAGTGGATGACGGCTGGATGACGGCTTGATGCTGAGTGGATGACGGCTGGATGACGGCTTGATGCTGAGTGGATGACGGCTGGATGACGGCTTGATGCTGAGTGGATGACGGCTGGATGACGGCTTGATGCTGAGTGGATGACGGCTGGATGACGGCTTGATGCTGAGTGGATGACGGCTGGATGACGGCTTGATGCTGAGTGGATGACGGCTGGATGGATGGCTTGATGGCTGAGTGGATGACGGCTGGATGACGGCTTGATGCTGAGTGGATGACGGCTGGATGCTGAGTGGGATGACGGCTGGATGACGGCTTGATGCTGAGTGGATGACGGCTGGATGACGGCTTGATGCTGAGTGGATGACGGCTGGATGACGGCTTGATGTTTGGTGGATGACGGCTGGATGACGCGGCTTGATGCTGTGGATGACGGCTGATGATGGGTGGATGACGGCTGGATGACGGCTTGATGGATGAGAGCTGGATGACGGCTGATGCTGGTGGATGAGGCTGGATGACGGCTTGGATGGAGGCTGGATGACGGCTGGATGACGGCTATGGATGACGGCTGGATGACGGCTGGATGCTGGGTGGATGACGGCTGGATGACGGCTGTGATGCGGCTGGATGACGGCTGGATGACGGCTGGATGACGACTGGATGACGGCTTGATGGGTGGATGACGGCTGGAAGACGGCTTGGGAGGGGATGACGGCTGGATGATGGCTGGAAGACGGTGGAAGACGGCGGATGACGGCTTGGATGCGGTGGATGACGGCTTGATGCGAGTGGATGACGGCTGGATGACGGTTTGGATGCGGTGGACGACGGCTGGATGACGGCTTGGATGCGAGTGGATGACGGCTGGATGACGGCTGATGACGGTGGATGACGGCATGGATGACGGCTGATGACTGGTGGATGACGGCTGGATGATGGTGGATGACGGCTGGACGACGGTTTGGGATGACGGCTGGATGACGGCTGGATGAGGGTGGATGACGGCTGGATGACGGCTGGATGATGGGTGGATGACGGCTGGATGACGGCTGGATGACGGCTGGATGACGGCTGGATGACGGCTGGACGACGGCTGGAAGACGGATGGATGACGGCTGGAAGACGGCTGGATGACGGCTGGATGACGGCTGGATGATGGGTGGATGACGGCTGGATGACGGCTGGATGACGGCTGGATGACGGCTGGATGACGGCTGGATGATGGGTGGATGACGGCTGGATGACGGCTGGATGACGGCTGGATGACGGCTGGACGACGGCTGGAAGACGGATGGATGAGGCTGGATGACGGCTGGACGACGGCTGGATGACGGCTGGATGACGGTGGAGACGGCTGGATGACGGCTGGATGACGGCTGGAAGACGGCTGGATGACGGCTGGATGACGGCTGGATGACGGCTGGACGACGGCTGGAAGACGGATGGATGACGGCTGGATGACGGCTGGACGACGGCTGGAAGACGGCTGGATGACGGCTGGAAGACGGCTGGATGACGGCTGGATGACGGCTGGTTTTTAACAGGCTTCAGTCAGACATTACGTGAGGTTAAAGTATAAAATTTACTGAAAAAATTCTTTATAAAACTGTATTTAAAACTGTCTTTATATATATCAAAATCAAAGATAAAACCGGTTTTTTAAGACCTGGTTAAAATGTAAAGTGAAAAACCTATCATAGACTAGGAGTGGCCAGCTGGCAGGTGGTAGGAGTGGCCAGCTGGCAGGTGGTAGGAGTGGCCAGCTGGCAGGTGGTAGGAGTGGCCAGCTGGCAGGTGGTAGGAGTGGCAAGCTGGCAGGTGGTAGGAGTGGCAAGCTGGCAGGTGGTAGGAGTGGCAAGCTGGCAGGTGGTAGGAGTGGCCAGCTGGCAGGTGGTAGGAGTGGCAAGCTGGCAGGTGGTAGGAGTGGCAAGCTGGCAGGTGGTAGGAGTGGCAAGCTGGCAGGTGGTAGGAGTGGCAAGCTGGCAGGTGGTAGGAGTGGCAAGCTGGCAGGTGGTAGGAGTGGCCAGCTGGCAGAGTGGGAGGAGTTGGCCAGCTGGCAGGTGGTAGGAGTGGCCAGCTGGCAGGTGGTAGGAGTGGCCAGCTGGCAGGTGGGAGGAGTGGCCAGCTGGCAGGTGGTAGGAGTGGCAGTGGCAGGTGGTAGGAGTGGCAAGCTGGCAGGTGGTAGGAGTGGCAAGCTGGCAGGTGGTAGGAGTGGCCAGCTGGCAGGTGGGAGGAGTGGCCAGATGGCAGGTGGGAGGACGATGGCCAGCTGGCAGGTGGGAGGAAGTGGCCAGCTGGCAGGTGGGAGGAGTGGCCAGCTGGCAGGTGGAGAAGGAAGTGGCCAGCTGGCAGGTGGTAGGAGTGGCCAGCTGGCAGGTGGGAGGAGTGGCCTAGTGGCAGGTGGGAGGAGTGGCCAGCTGGCAGGTGGGAGGAGTGGCCAGCTGGCAGGTGGGAGGAAGTGGCCAGCTGGCAGGTGGTAGGAGTGGCCAGCTGGAGGTGGGAGGAGTGGCCAGCTGGCAGGTGGGAGGAGTGGCCAGCTGGCAGGTGGTAGGAGTGGCCAGCTGGCAGGTGGGAGGAAGTGGCCAGCTGGCAGGTGGTAGGAGTGGCAGCTGGCAGGTGGGAGGAGTGGCCAGCTGGCAGGTGGGAGGAGTGGCCAGCTGGCAGGTGGTTAGGAGTGGCCAGCTGGCAGGTGGGGAGGAGTGGCCAGCTGGCAGGTGGGAGGATGTGGCCAGCTGGCAGGTGGGAGGAGTGGCCAGCTGGCAGGTGGGAGGAGTGGCCAGCTGGCAGGTGGTAGGAGTAGCCAGCTGGCAGGTGGTAGGAGTGGCCAGCTGGCAGGTGGTAGGAGTGGCCAGCTGGCAGGTGGTAGGAGTGGCCAGCTGGCAGGTGGGAGGAGTGGCCAGCTGGCAGGTGGGAGGAGTGGCCAGCTGGCAGGTGGGAGGGAGTGGCCAGCTGGCAGGTGGGAGGGAAGTGGCCAGCTGGCAGGTGGGAGGAGAGTGGCCAGCTGGCAGGTGGGAGGAGTGGCAGCTGGCAGGTGGTAGGAGTGGCCAGCTGGCAGGTGGGAGGAGTGGCCAGCTGGCAGGTGGTAGGAGTGGCCAGCTGGCAGGTGGGAGGGTGGCAGCATGGCAGGTGGGAGGAGTGGCCAGCTGGCAGGTGGGTAGGAGTGGCAGCTGGCAGGTGGGAGGAGTGGCAGCTGGCAGGTGGTAGGAGTGGCCAGCTGGCAGGTGGGAGGAGTGGCCAGCTGGCAGGTGGGAGGAGTGGCCAGCTGGCAGGTGGGGAGAGGAGTGGCAGCTGGAGGTGGTAGGAGTGGCCAGCTGGCAGGTGGGAGGAGTGGCCAGCTGGCAGGTGGTAGGAGTGGCCAGCTGGCAGGTGGGAGGAGTGGCCAGCTGGCAGGTGGGAGGAGTGGCCAGCTGGCAGGTGGTAGGAGTGGCCAGCTGGCAGGTGGGAGGAGTGGCCAGCTGGCAGGTGGTAGGAGTGGCCAGCTGGCAGGTGGGAGGAAGTGGCCAGCTGGCAGGTGGGAGGAGTGGCCAGCTGGCAGGTGGTAGGAGTGGCCAGCTGGCAGGTGGGAGGAGTGGCCAGCTGGCAGGTGGGAGGAGGTGGCCAGCTGGCAGGTGGGAGGAGTGGCCAGCTGGCAGGTGGGAGGAGTGGCCAGCTGGCAGGTGGTAGGAGTGGCCAGCTGGCAGGTGGTAGGAGTGGCCAGCTGGCAGGTGGTAGGAGTGGCCAGCTGGCAGGTGGGAGGAGTGGCCAGCTGGCAGGTGGGAGGAGTGGCCAGCTGGCAGGTGGGGAGGAGTGGCCAGCTGGCAGGTGGGAGGAGTGGCCAGCTGGCAGGTGGTAGGAGTGGCCATGCTGGCAGGTGGGAGGAGTGGCAGCTGGCAGGTGGGAGGAGTGGCCAGTGGGCAGGTGGAGAGGAGTGGCCAGCTGGCAGGTGGGAGGAGTGGCAGCTGGCATGGTGGTTAGGAGTGGCCAGCTGGCAGGTGGGAGGAGTGGACAGCTGGAAGGTGGAGAGGAGTGGCCAGATGCAGGTGGGAGGAGTGGCCAGCTGGCATGGTGGTAGGAAGTGGCCAGCTGGCAGGTGGTAGGAGTGGCCAGCTGGCAGGTGGTAGGAGTGGCCAGCTGGCAGGTGGGAGGAGTGGCCAGCTGGCAGGTGGGAGGAGTGGCCAGCTGGCAGGTGGTAGGAGTGTCCAGCTGGCAGGTGGTAGGAGTGGCCAGCTGGCAGGTGGGAGGAAGTGGCCAGCTGGCAGGTGGGAGGAGTGGCCAGCTGGCAGGTGGGAGGAGTGGCCAGCTGGCAGGTGGTAGGAGTGGCCAGCTGGCAGGTGGGAGGAGTGGCCAGCTGGCAGGTGGGAGGAGTGGCCAGCTGGCAGGTGGGAGGAGTGGCCAGCTGGCAGGTGGGAGGAGTGGCCAGCTGGCAGGTGGGAGGAGTGGCCAGCTGGCAGGTGGGAGGAGTGGCCAGCTGGCAGGTGGTAGGAGTGGCCAGCTGGCAGGTGGGAGGAGTGGCCAGCTGGCAGGTGGTAGGAGTGGCAAGCTGGTAGGTGGTAGGAGTGGCCAGCTGGCAGGTGGGAGGAGTGGCCAGCTGGCAGGTGGGAGGAGTGGCCAACTGGCAGGTGGGAGGAGTGGCCAGCTTGCAGGTGGGAGGAGTGGCCAGCTGGCAGGTAAGAGCAGTGGCCAACTGGCAGGTGGGAGGAGTAGCCAGCTGGCAGGTGGGAGGAGTGGCCAACTGGCAGGTGGAAGGACTGGCCAGCTGGCAGGTGGGAGGATTGGCCAACTGGCAGGTGGGAGGACTGGCCAGCTGGCAGGTGGGATGACTGGCCAGCTGGCATGTGGGAGGAGTGGCCAGCTGGCAGGTGGGAGGAGTGGCCAGCTGGCAGGTGGGAAGAGTGTCCAGCTGGCAGGTGGGAGGAGTGGCCAGCTGGCATGTGGGAGGAGTGGCCACCTGGCATGTGGGAGGAGTGGCCAGCTGGCAGGTGATAGGAGTGGCCAGCTGGCAGGTGGGAGGACTGGCCAGCTCACAGGTGGAAGGACTGGCCAGCTGGCAGGTGGGAGGACTGGCCAGCTGGCAGGCGGGAGGAGTGGCCAGCTGGCAGGCGGAAGGAGTGGCCAGCTGGCAGGTGGGAGGAGTTGCCAGCTGGCAGGTGGGAGGAGTGGCCAGCTGGCAGGTGGGAGGACTGGCCAGCTGGCAGGTGGGAGGAGTGGCCAGCTGGCAGGTGGGAGGAGTGGCCAACTGGCAGGTGGAAGGACTGGCCAGCTGGCAGGTGGGAGGAGTGGCCAACTGGCAGGTGGAAGGACTGGCCAGCTGGCAGGTGGGAGGAGTAGCCAACTGGCAGGTGGGAGGACTGGCCAGCTGGCAGGTGGGAGTACAGGCCAGCTGGCAGGTGGGAGGAGTGGCCAGCTGGCTAGTGGGAGGAGTGGCCAGCTGGCTAGTGGGAGGAGTGGCCAGCTGGCAGGTGGGAGGAGTGGCCAGCTGGCAGGTGGGAGGAGTGGCCAACTGGCAGGTGGGAGGACGGGCCAGCTGGCAGGTGGGTGGAGTGGCCAGCTGGCAGGTGGGAGGAGTGGCCAGCTGGCAGGTGGGAGGAGTGGCCAGCTGGCAGGTGGGAGGAGTGGCCAGCTGGCAGGTGGGAGGAGTGGCCAGCTGGCAGGTGGGGAGGACAGTGGCCAGCTGGCAGGTGGGAGGAGTGGGCCAGCTGGCAGGTGGGAGGAGTGGCCAACTGGCAGGTGGGAGGACTGGCCAGCTGGCAGGTGAGAGGACTGCCCAGCTGGCAGGCGGGAGGAGTGGCCAGCTGGCAGGTGGGAGGAGTGACCAGCTGGCAGGCGGGAGGAGTGGTTAGCTGGCAGGTGGGAGGAGTGGCCATCTGGCAGGTAGGAGCAGTGGCCATCTGGCAGGTGGGAGGAGTGGCCAGCTGGTAGGTGGGAGCAGTGGCCAGTCTCGTAGGTTGGAGCAGTGGCCAGCTGGCAGGTGGGAGGAGTGGCCAGCTGGCAGGTGGGAGGGGCGGGCAGCTGGCAGGAGGAAGGAGTGGCCAGATGGCAGGAGGTAGGAGTGGCCAGATGGCAGGAGGGAGGAGTAGCCAGGTGGCAGGTGGGAAGAGCGACCACCTGGTAGGTGGGAGGAGGAGGAGCAGGAGCATCATGGAAGAGCAGGAGGAGGAGGAGGAGGAGGAGGAGGAGGAGGAGGAGGAGGAGGGGAGGAGGAGGAGGAGGAGGAGGAAAATTAGGAGGAGGAGGAGGAAGAGGAGGAGGAGAAGCAGGAGGAGCAGGAGCAGGAGCAGGAGCAGGAGCAGAAGCAGGAGGAAGAGAAGGCGCAGGAGCAGGAGGAAGAGGAGGAAGAAGTGAAGGAGGAGGAGTTTTTATTCCGTACGTACGTACAGGATACATACGTAAGTAATAACTGGGAAACTAGGAGGAGTTTTTATTCCGTACGTACGTACAGGATACATACGTAAGTAATAACTGGGAAACTAGGAGGAGTTGTTATTCCGTACGTACGTACAGGATACATACGTAAGTAATAACTGGGAAACTGGACAGATGGATATTTTACTTTGTATCTAAGACAAGATAAATAATAATAATGGAAAACAAACTTAAAGGATTTAGTGCGGTCCCCACCCCCCCTTTTCCCCCCCCGGCCCCCCCAAAACCTGCCCCAAAACCCCCCCAATCCCCCAAACCTGTCCACCACGTCCCCACCTTCCACCACTCCCCTGTACCACGTCCCCAACCGTCCACCACCCCCAAACCATCCACCACGTCCCCAACCCTTTCCCCGTCACAACCTCCACCACGCCCCAAAACCCCGTCCCCACGTCCCCCAACTTCCCCTCACCCCCACCAAAACCCCACCCTTCCCCACCCCAATTGTCCCCACCCCCCCCCCCTCCCACCCTTTTCCCCCGTCCCCCCCTTCCCCAAACCCCCCCACCCTCCCCCAACCGTCCAAAACCCGTCCCCCGTCAAAAATACCCATCCAACTCCCAAACGTCCCCCCCCCAACCCCCCCAAACCTGTCCCCCCACGTCCCCAAACCCCCCCCTCACCACCTGTCCACCCCCCCAAACCTGTCCCCCACCCCAAATCCCACACCCCCAAAAACCGTCCCCCCTTTTTAACCCCCACCCCCCCAAACCGGGCCCCCCCAAAAAACCCACCCGCCCCCCAAACCCTGTCCCCACCCCCCAACCCCTGTCCCCCCCGTCCCAACCTGCCCCCCAAAACCCCCCACCTGCCCCCCTTACCAACCTGCCACCCCCCCAACTGTCAACCACGTCCCCAACCTGCCACCACCCCCCAAACCTGTCCCCACTCAAACCTGCCCCCACCAAACCCGTCCCCCCCCATTCCCCACTTCCCCAAACTTCACCACTCCCCCCCTTTCCCCCCGTCCACCTTGTCCCCCCCCCCCCCAAAAACCCCCTTTCCCCCCTCCCCCCCCGTCCACCATACCAACCCCCCCACGTCAAAAACCGGTACCACGCAACCTGCCACCACGTCACCCCCCCGCCCCCTTGCCCACCCCACCTGTCCACCACGCCCTCCCCCCCCCCAAACCCCATCCCCCCCCCCCAAACCGCACCAACCCCCCCCTTTCCCCCCCCAACTCCCAACCGCCCCCCCCACCCCACCACTTTAAAATTCCCCCCCCCCTGTCAAGTCCCCCCCCCACACGTCCCAACCCCCCCCCCCACAACGTCACCAAAACCCTGTCCCCCGTCCCAAACCTCCCCCAAAACCCCACCCCCAACTCCCAACCCCTCCCCCCACGTCCCCAACCTGTCCCCCCCACCCCCCCCACAACCTGTCCAACCCCCAACCTTCCCCCGTACCAACTCCCCATCCCCCTTGTCCCCCCCACCCCCCCCAAAACTCCCCCAAACCTTCCACCCGTCACCAACCTGTCCCCCACGTCCCCCTGCCCCCCAGAAAATTTCCCCACCCCCCCCTTTTCCCCCTGTCCACCACTTCCCAACCCCCCCCCCACCTGCCCCACCAAAAACCCCCCCACCCCCCCCGCCCCAAAACCCCCTTCCCCCACCAAAAAAATTTCCCACCCGTCCCAACCTGTCCCCCGTCCAACCCTGCCCCCCCACCACCTTCCCCCGACCCCGGGCCCACCATTAACCAAAACCCCCCCTTCCCCCCCCCCCTTTTAAAAAAATTGAAAGAAATTTCCCCCCCTTTCCCCCATTCCCAAACCCCACCTTTCCAAAAAATTTAAAAGACCTGTCCCAGTAAAACCCCCCCCGTCCCCTTCCCCCGTAAAAACGACCAGTCCCCTTGGACATTTCCAAAAACCCCTGACCAGTCCCCCCCCCAACCCCCTTTAAACCCCACCGTAAAACCTTTTTTTCCCCCCAATAAATTAACGCCCTTTCCCCCCATTTTACCAAGAACCCCCCTTTAAGACATTTTTTAAAAATTTTAAAAAAACTTTTAAAAGAATTTTTCCCTTTAAATTTTTAGCTTAAATTTAAACCGTAACCCCACGAAGTCAAAAGAAAAACCTCAAAATGGACAAAAAGGGGGGAAAGGGGGGGGTTTGAAATTTTTTGGGGGAAGAAAGGGGGAGCAAAAAAGGGGAAAAAGGGAAAACGGGGAAAAAGGGAAAATAAAAACTCCTTGCGTTTAAAAAAACAAAAATTTAAAAAACTTTTTTGGTAAAATTTTTTTTTGGGGAAAATTAAATTTCTTTTAAATTTTGAGAAAAAACTTTTGGGGTTTCCCTTTTTGGGGGGTTGGGGAAAAGGGGTTTTAAAAGGGAAAAAGGGGGGGAAAAAAGGGGAAGGTGGGGGAGGAGGGAAGGGAAGGAAAAAAAAAGGGGGGGAAGAGGGGAGGGGAAGGGGGGCCCCTTTTTTTCCCCCCAAAAGGACCCCCTTTTTTTCCGGTTTGGGTTTTAGATCCCAAACTTTTTTTCCACTTTTTTCTCCCCTTTTCTCCTTTTTTCTTTTCTAAATCCTTTTTTTTTTCTCCATTTTTTTTATTCCTCTTGTTTTAAAAGGCCATGCTGTGTTATAGGTTCTCCCTGCTGTGTTTAGTGATGCTGCCGTGTTGTTTACGTGATGCTCAATGCTGTGTTATATGATGCTCCATGCTGTTTTATGGTGATCTCCCATGCTTTTTTATAGTGAGTGCCAGGTTGTGTTTAAAGTGATGATCCCAGCTGTGTTTTAGTGATGTGCCTGCTGTGTTTTTTAGTGATGCTGCCATGCTGTGTTTGTGATGCTCCCCGTGTTTTTTTCAGAAATGCTGTCATGTGTGTTATAGTGAGCCCATGCTGTGTTATAGTGAGCTGCCTCTGTGTTATAGTGATGTGCCAGGTTGTGTTTTGTGAGGGCCCCATGCTGGTTTAAGTGAGCTCCGGTTGTTTATAGTGATGCTGCCGTTTGTGTTTAGTGATGCTCCCATGCTGTGTTATGTGATGCTCCCATGCTGTTTTTATAGTGATGCTGCCGGGTTGTGTTATAGTGATGCTCCATGCTGTTTTATGATGCTGCGGTTGTGTTATGGATGCGCAGGTTGTGTTATAGGATGTGCCTGCGTTTTATAGTGAGGGCCCCGGGTTTGGGTTTTAAAAGTGTGTGCCATGCTGTGTTAAGTGATGAGCCAGGTTTTGTTTTATAGTGATGTGCCATGCTGGTTAGGGATGTTCCCATCTTTTTTGGGTGATGTCCCGCGTTTATGGATGCTCCCCAAGCTGTGTTAAGTGTTGATGCCTGCTGTGTTTAGTGATTGCCATGCGTGTTATAGTGAGTTCCCGTTTTGGGGTTTACATGATGCTCCCGTTTTGTTAAGTGATGTGTCTGTGTTATAGTGATCTCCCATGCTGTTTTATAGTGATGCGCCTGCTCTTTTAGGAGCTGCCGGGTTTTTTTAAGTGATGATGCCATCTGTGTTTAGTGAGGGCCCCATGTTGTGTTATGTATGCTCCCATGCTGTGTTCACCCGTCTCAGGTTGTGTTATAGTGATGCTGCCTGCTGTGTTTAGTGATGTGCCTGCTGTGTTTAATGTGCTCCCGGGTTTGTCTTACAGTGGCCCCATGCTGTGTTTTGTGATGCTGCCATGCGGGGTTATAGTGATGCTGCCTGCTGTGTTATGTGATGCTCCCTTTCTGTGTTATGTGAGTGCTGTGTTTTTAATTGGATGCTGCCATGCTGTGTTATTGTGATCTGCCTCTTGTTATGGGGATGCTCCCTGTTGTGTTATGGATGCCCATGCGGGTTATAGTGATGCTGCCAGCTGTTTTATAGTGAGCTCCCATGTTGTGTTAAAAGTGTGCTGCCATCTGTTTTAAGTGATGCTGCCATGCTGTGTTTGGTGATGCTCCCATGCTGTGTTTAGTGAGCTCCCTGTGTGTTATGTGTTGCTCCCCTGGGGGTGATTAGTGATGCTGCCGTGTTGTGTTACGTGATGCTGCAAGCTGTGTTAAGTGATGCTGAAATGCTGTGTTAGGGATGCTCCCATCGTGTTTATGATGCTGCCAGGTTGTTTTTAGTGATGTCCCTGCTGTGTTATTGATGCTGCCATGCTGTTTATGTATGCTGCCGTGTTTGTGTTCAGTGATGTCCCATGCTGTGTTATAGTGATGCTGCCCTTTTGTGTTTTATGATGCTGCATGCTGTGTTATAGTGAGCGCCGCTCTGTTAAGTGTGCTCCCGGGGTTTTGTTATAGTGATGATCCCATGCGTGTTTAGTGATGCGCCATTTGTTATGTGATGCTCCCATGCTGTGTTACAGCGATGCTGCTGGGTTTGTGTTTTAGTGATGTCCCATGCTGTGTTATGTGAGGCCAGCTGTGTTATAATGATGCCCCGTTTTGTCTTTTTTGTTTAAGTGCTGCTGCTGCTACTTTATAGTGATTTTTTCCATCCCATGTTATGTGATGCTGCCATGCTTTTTTTAAATGCTCCCTGATTTGTTATAGTGTGCTGTCATGCTATGTTTAGTGATGTGCCATGTTGTGTTTATGAGCTCCCATGGTGTTTAGTGATGCTCCCTGTTTTTTAAAGGGATGCTGCCATGCTGTGTTATAGTGTTCTGCCCCCTTTTATGTGATGCTCCAGGTTGTGTTATGTGATAGCCATGCTGTGTTATAGTGATCGCCATGTTGTGTTATAGTGATCTCCCAGCTGTGTTACGCGATGCTGCTGGGTTGTGTTATGTGATGCTGCCATGCTGTGTTATTGATGCTGCCATGCGTGTTATAATGATGCTACCGTGTTGTCTTATTTTTGGGGTTATAGTGGCTCCCATGTACGTTATAGTGAGTGCCATCCCCAGTTTAGTGGCTGCCATGTATTTTATGTGGGCCGTGTTGTTTAGTGATGCTGTCACTATGTTATAGTGATGCTCCCCTGTTGTGTTATAGTGATGCTGCCATGCTGTTTATGTGATTTTTCTTTGCTGTGTTATAGTGTGCTCCATACTGTGTTTATATGATGCGCCGAGATATTTATATGATGCTGTAATGCTGTGTTATAGTGATCTGTCATGCGTGAAATAGTGATGCGCAATGCTGTGTTATAGTGATGGTCCCGTGTTGTGTAAAAAAGTGCTCCTGCTGTGCTTGTTTTGCTGCTGTGCTGATTTATGTGTGCGCGGATATTTTTATAGTGTGTCCGTGCGTTTATAGTGATGCTGCCGTGTTTGTTATTTGATGAGCTTTTTTCCCGTTTTTAGTATTCTCCGGGCTGTGTTATAATAGTGTTTGCGTTTTTAGTGAGCTTCCGTGTTGTTTACAGTGATCTCCCCGTGATGCGTTACAGTGATGCTGCCATGCGTTTTTGGGTGGCTGCTGTGTTGTGTTTGTGATGCTGCATGCTGTGCTATAGTATGCGCCGGCTGTTTTATAGTGTGGCCAGGGCGTGTTATATTGATGCTGCCATGTGTGTTTAAGTGATGCTCCCATGCGTGTTTTTGTGATGCTGCCTTTTGCTGTTTATTTTGTGCTGCCATGTTGTTTTTATAGTGATGTGCCATGTGTTTTATGTGTGCGCCATGCTGTGTTTATTGTCTGCCATGTTGTGTTATAGTGTGCTGCCGTGCTGTGTTATAGTGATGCTGCATGCTGTGTTTTTTGATGCTGCTTTTTGTGTTAAGTGAGTTCCCTGCTTGTTATAGTGATGCTGCCTGCTGGTTATAGTGATGCTGCCGGCTGTGTTATAGTGATGCTGCCGTGTGTGTTATAGTGATCTGCCATACTGTGTTATATGTTCGCCGTGTTGTGCTAAAATGAGCCCCATCTGTTTTAAAGTGATGCTGCCGTTTTGTGTTATGTCATGGTGCATTTGTGTTACAGTGATGCTGCCAGCTGCGTTTAGGTGCTCCCCTGCTTGTTATAGTGATGTGTCTGCGTTTAAGTGATGCACCACTGTGTTACTGTGTACCTGCGGGTTTTACGTGATGCGCCGTGTTGTGTATAGGATGCTGCCGTGCTGTTATAGTGATGGCCGTTGTTTATGTGATGCTGTCATGCTGTGCTATGTGTGCTGCCTGCTGTCTTATAGAAAAGTCCCGTGTTGCTTTATTGTGGCTGCTGTGCTATGTTATAGTGATCTGCCAGTGTGATAGTGATGCTCCCAATGTTGTGTTATAGTGGTGCTGCCGTGTTGTGTTTATGTGCTCCCTGTGTGTTATGTGATGCGCCATGCTGTGTTATAGTGGGCTGCCGTGTTGTGTTTTGGATGCGCCTGCTGTGTTTTTGTGAGCTGCCATGTTTGTTATAGTGAGCTGCTGTTGTGTTATAGTGATGCTCATGCTGGGATAGTGATGCTGCCTGTGTGTTATAGTATGCCCTGTTGGTTTTATAGTGATGCGCCATCTGTTTTATAGTGATGCGCCATGTTGTGTTATGTGATGTCCCATGCTGTGTTATGTGATGCGCCATGCGTGTTATATGATGCCCCATCGTGCTATGTGACGCTGCCGTGCTGTTTATAGTGATGCTGCCTGCTGTGTTATAGTGAGCTGCCGGCTTGTTTTAGTGATTTCTGCCATACTGTGTTATAGTGATGTGCCGTTTGTGCTATATGATGCTGCCATGTGTGTTATGTGATGCCCCGTGCTGATCATAGTAAAGCGCCTTTGCTGGTTATAGTCATGCTGCCGTGCTGTTTTATAGTCCTGGTGCATGTTGTTTACAGTGATGCTGCCATGCGGTTATGTGAGCTGCCACTGTATTATAGTGGCGCCGTGCTAGTTTTAGGGGATTGCCATGCTGTGTTGCAGTGATGCTGCCAAGCTGTTTATAGTTGCTCCCCATGCTGTGTTATATGATGCTGCGTGCTGTGTTATAGGATGCTG
The DNA here is from genome assembly GCF_026875155.1 of Cherax quadricarinatus. Taxonomy (NCBI): domain Eukaryota; kingdom Metazoa; phylum Arthropoda; class Malacostraca; order Decapoda; family Parastacidae; genus Cherax; species Cherax quadricarinatus. The sequence continues at coordinate 55,264,674 of NC_069408.1, read as the reverse complement.
TCATGCTGTGTTATAGTGATCTGCCATGCTGTTTTAAAAGTGAACTGCCGTGTTGCGTTAAGTTTTGCTCCCCAGCTTTTTTTTTGTGATGCGCCGTGAGGGTTTTTTACTGTGATGTCCCCATGTTGTGTTATAGTGAGGCCATGCTGTGTTTTGTGAGCTGCCTGTTGTGTTTAGTGATGCTGCCATGCTGTGTTATAGTGTTGCTGCCATGTTGTGTTTAGTATGCTGCCAGCTTGTTACAGTGATGCTCCCCACGTTGTTTTTAGTGAGTGCCATGTGTGTTTAGTGAAGCTCCCGTGCTGTTTTATAGTGAGCTCCCGTGTGTGTTTAGTGAAGCTCCCGTGCGGGTTTTTTAAGGTGCTGCCATGCTGGGTTTTTTGGATTCTGCCATGTTGTGTTATAGTGAAGCGCCATCTGTGTTATAGTGAGCTGTCTGCTGTTTTATAGTGAGCCCCGTGAGTGTTATGTGTGCTGCCGTCTTTTTTGAGTCAGGCCCCGGCTGTGATATAGCCATGGTGCCATGTTGGTTATATGAGCTGCCCTGTTGTGTTATAGTGATGCTGCCATGCTGTTTTATAGTGATGCGCCGTGCGTTTTGTGATGTCCCATGTTGTGTTATAGTGATGCTCCCATGCTGTGTTTAGTATGCTCCCCTTTTGTTTATAGTGTGCTGCCTGCTGTGTTTAGTGATGTGCCATGCTATTTTTAAGTGATGCGCCTTGATGTGTTACAGTGATGCTCCCCTGCTGTGTTATGTGATGCTGATGCTGTTTTTTAGTGATGCTGCCATGTTATTTTATAGTGACTGCCAGCTGCGTTATAGGATGCGCCATGTTATGTTATGTGATGCTGCCATGCTGTGTTATATGTGCTGTCATGTTTTGGCTATAGTGATGCTGCCGTGCTTTTTACAGTGATGCTTATGCTGTGTTATAGGATGCTGCCAGTTGTGTTATGTGATGCTGCCATGCTGAGTTTAGTGTGCTCCCATGCTGTTTTTTAAAGTGATGCGCGTGTGTTTTTATTGATCCCCGTGCTGTTTTTTATAGGATCTGCCGTGCTGTTTTTTAATTATGCCCCCGTGCTGTGTTTAGTCATGGTGCCATTTGTGAACAGGATGCTGCAATGCTGCGTTACAGTGATGCGCCTGCTGTATTATAGTGTGCTGCCATGTTGTGTTATAGTGATGCTGCCATGCTGTTTATAGTGATGCGCCATGCTGTGTTTATAGTGATGTGCCATGCTGTATTAAGTGTGTGCCATGATGTTTTATAGGATTTTGCCATGTTGTGTTATAGTGTGTGCCATGCTGTGTTATATGATGCTGCCATGCTGTATTAAGGATGCTCCCATATGGTTATATGATGCGCCGTCTATGTTTAGTGATGCTGCCAGCTGTGTTATAGTGATGCTGCCATGCGTGTTTAAAGTGATGGCCATCGTTTATAGTGATTTTTCCGTGTTGTATTATAGTGATGCTACCATCTTGTTTAGTGAGCTCCCATGCTGTATTATATGATGCTACCATGCTGTGTTATGTGATGCTGCCGTGCTGTATTATAGTGAGCTCCCGTGCTGTGTTATAGTGTGCGCCATGCTGTGTTTTAGTGATGCTGCCGTGCTGTATTATGGATGCTACATGATCTGTTATAGTGTTCCCCATGCTGTGCTTAGTTATGCGCTGTGCTGATATAGTGAGCTCCCGTGCTGTTTATAGTGATGCTGCCATGCTGGTTATTTGATGCTCCATGTTTTTAAAGGATGCTACTAGCGGTTTAGTGATGTTGAGATGCTGTGCATAGTGAGTTTCCCATGCTGGCTTTGATCTGTCATGCTGTTTACATGATGCTGCTATTTTGTTAAGGATGCTGCCATGTTGTGAATAGGATGCTGCTGTGCTATGTTATAGTGGCTGCCGTGCTGTGTTACAGTGTGCTGGCTTTTGCTTGTTAAATAATGCTGCAATGCTGTGTTATGTGATGCCCATCTGTATATATTGATGCGATGTTTTGTTATGTGATGCTCCCGTGCTTGTTCAGTGATGCCCCCCATGCTGTGTTATAGTGTGCTGCTTTGTTGTTTTAAAGGATGCTGCCATGCTGTGTTATATTCAGCCCCTTGCTGTGCTAAGTGATGTGCCGTGCTGTGTTATAGTCATGGTGCCTGTTGTTTTAAAGTGATCTCCCGGCGTGTTAAGTGATGCTGCCATGCTGTTTTATAAGTGTGTTGCCTCTGTGTTATAGTGATGCTGTCGTTGTGTTAAGTGTGCTGCCGTGCTGGTTAAGGTGCGTCATGTTGTGTTATAGGATGCTGCCGTGCTGTGATAGTGATGCTGAAATGTGTGTTATGTGATGCTGTCGTTTTGTTTATTGATGTGCTTTTGTGTTATAGGTTCCCGTGCTGTGTTATGTGGTGCCAGTGCTTGTTATAGTGGCTCCCGTGCGGTGTTATAGTGATGTGTGTATAGTATGTGCTCTTCTGGTTATAGTGATTTCCCGTGTGTTTTTAGTGATGCTGCCCTTTCTGTGTTATAGTGATTCGCCGTGCTGTTTTTATGGGCCTTTTGCTGTTTATACGTGCTGCCGTGCTGTGTTAAAATTGTGCTGCGTTCGTGTTATGGGATTTCCCGTGCTGTGTTAAGTGATGCTCCCGTCTGTGTTATAGTGGTGTGCTATGCTGTGTTATAATATGCTGCCGTCTGTTTTATGTGATGTTGCCATGCTGTGTTAAATGATGCTGCCGTGCTGTGTTATAGTGGTGGCGCCATTTTTGGTTAAGTGTTGCGCGCACGTAAACCAACCCTGTCCACACGCCCAAACCCTTTTCCACCACGTCCCCAACCCTGTACAAACGTCACCACCCCCCCCACTCCCCAACCTGTCCAGCACTCCCCAACCTTCCAACACGTCACAAAACAGTCCACCACGCCACAACCTGTCCACCACTTTCCAACCTGCCACCACGTCAACACGCCTTCACGTACAAACCTGCCCCACCACGTCCCCAAACGTGTCCACCACGTCCCCAAACTTGTCCACCATCCCCAACCTGTCCCCATCCGACCTGTCACCACGCCCCCAACCGCCCACAACGACCCAAAACCTGCCCCACCACGTCACCAACCTGCCCACCACGCCCCAACTTGTCCACAGTCCCAAAACCTGTCCACCACGCCCCAACCCTGCCCCACGCCCCAACCTGTCCACCAGTCACCAACCTTCCACACGTCAATAACCTGTCCACCCGTTCCCATCTTGTCCACCACGCCCCAAACCCTGTCCACCACGTCACCAACCTGTCCCCCCAACGTCACCAACCTTCCACCCCCCCCAAAACCTGTCCCCCAAGTCCCCAAAAACCCTGTCCAACTCCCCCCCCCGTCCAACACTCACTAACCTGTCCCCCGTCACCAAAAGCCCACCACGTCCCAAAACTGTCAACAGTCACCAACCTCCCCACCACGCACCAATTCCCAACTCAAAAAAAAACCCTTCCCCACTCCCCAACCTGTCCCCAAGTCCCAACCTGTCCATACGCCAACCTGCCCAAAACACGTACTAATGCCCCACGTCACTAACTGCCCACCACCCCAAAACCCTGTCCACCACTTCTCCAACCTGTCCCCACGTAAACCTGCCCCCCAGTCAAAAACCCTGTCCCCCACGTCCCCCAACTTTCCACCACTCACCAACTTTCCACCACGCCCCAAACCTGTCCCCCCCGTCCCCAAAACCTTCCACCACGTCACCAACTTGTAAAACCACCCCCCAAGCCCCCCACGTCCCCAAACCTGCCACCACGCCCCAACCTTCCCACAACGCATCCCAACCCTTCCCCCCGTCACCCCTGCCACCACGCCCCCAATTGTCCCCCCACGTCCCCAACCCTGTCCCCCACGTCCCCAAACCCTGTCCCCCGCCCCCAACCCCTGTCCACCACGTCACCAACCTGTCCCACCCGTCAATAACCTTCCACCACTTTTCCCATCTTGTCCACCAGTCCCCACCTGCCACCGTCCCCAAACCTGTCCACCACTCACCAACCTGTCCACCACCCCCCAACTGTCCCCCAAAGTCCCCAAACCTGCCCACTACGCCCCCAACCTGTCCAACCGTCATAACCTGCCCACGCCCCCCAACCCGGTCCCCCAAATCAAAAAACCTGCCCACCACGTCCCCAACCCTGTCCCCCGTCACCAACCTGTCCCCGTCCCCAACGTGCCACCACGTCCCAACCTGTCCACCACGCCCCCAACCTGTCCCCCAAGTCAAAAAACCTGCCCAATACGTCCCCAACCTGCCCACCACGTCCCCAAAATGTCACCAGTCCCCAACCCTGTCCACCCCCCCCCAACCCGTCCACCCCTCCTAAACCCTTTCCCAACACGTCACTAACTGTCCCCCCACGCCCCCAAAACCTGTCCACCAGTATAAACCCCTGTCCAAAATCACATCCTGTCCCCCACGTCCCAACCTGTCCACCACGTCCCCAACCTTTCCCCCCCGTCAAAACCTTTTCCACCACGTCCCCAGCCTGTCCATTACGCCCCAACCTGTCCCCCACGTTCCCAACCTGTCCCCAGTCCCCAAACCCTTTCCACCCGTCCCCAACCTGCCCAAAGTCCCCAACCTGTCTAACACGTCACTAAATGTCCACCAGGTCCACCCCGTCCCCCATTTTCCCCAACCTGTCCACCACGAAACACCCTGTCCCCACGTCAAAACCGTCCACCACGTCCCAACGTGCCCACCATGTCACCAAACGTTCACCACGTCCCAACCTTCCCCCCACGTCCCAACCCTGTCCCCCACGCCCCAACCTGTCCACCCGTCACCAACCTGTCCACAACGTCCCAACCTGTCCACCACGTCACCAACCCTTTCCCCACCACGCCCCCACCGTCCCCACGTCACAACCTTCCACCACGTCCCCCCCTGCCCAAAAAAACGTCCCAACCTGTCCCCCTCACCAACCTTTCCCCACGTCCCCAACCCCCGTCCACCACGACCAACCTTTCCACCACGCCCCCAACCTGCCCACACGTAACCCAGTCCCACGCCCCCAAAACCTGTCACCACGTCCCCAACTTTTCCCCAACCCTCCAACCCTGTCCACCAGTCCCCCACCTGTCCACCAGCCCCAAACCTGCCCCCCACGTCCCCAAACTGTCCCCCAGCCCCCAACCCTGCCCCCAAACGTCCCCAACCTGTCACCAGTCACAACCCTGTCCACCAGCCCCCAAACCTGCCACCACGTCACCAACCCTGTTACCAGTCACCCTTTTCCACACCCCCCAAACCTCCACCACTCCCAAACCTTTTCACCCCCGCACCAAAAACGTCCCCACGCCCCCAACCCTTTCCCCACGTCCCCAAAACTGTCCCCCACGCACCAACCTGTCCACCACGTCAAAAAACCTGTAACCGCCCCACTTGTCCACCCGTCAAAACCCTTTTCCCCACGTCCACCAACCTGTCCCCCACGCCACCACCTTCCACCACGTCCCAAACCCTGCCCACCACGCCCCCAAACCCCCTGTCCCCCACTTTCCCAAAACCTGTCCACCACGTCACCAACCTGTCCCCCCCAACTTTCCCCCTGTCCCCCACGTCCCACCTGTCCACCACGTCACCAACTGCCCACGTCCCAACCCTGCCCCCCCCCGTCCCCAACCTGTCCACAGTCAAAAACCTGTCCCCCACGCCCCAACCTGACCACGTCCCAACCTGTCACCACGTCCCACCTGTCCCCACTCCCAACCTGTCCCCGCCCCCAAACCCTGTCCAACGTAAAACAACCGCCCCCCACGTCCCAAACCCTTTCCCCCAAAAAGTCCCCAAACCTGTCCACCACGTCCCATCCTGTCCCCCACGTAACCAACCTGTCCACCACGCCCCCAACTGTCCACCACGTAAACAACCTTCCCCACCCCCAACCTTTCCCCCCAAACGTCAAAAACCCTGTGCCCCCGTCCCCACCCTGTCCATTTGCCCCCCCCTGTCACCACGTACCAACCTGCCCCACCCGCACCAACCTGTCCCCACTTTCCCAACCTGTCCCCCACGTCCCAACCTGTCCACCACGCCCCCAACCGTCCACCCCACCCCGGAAAAACAACCTGTCCCCCAGTCCCAAACCTGTCCCCCCGTCCCACCTGTCCCAAAATGTCAAAACCCTGTAATTTTTTGTGTAAAGCCCAATTTTGTAAAGTTTTTTTTTTGTGTTAATTTTACCCCCTTTTTTTGTTGTTAAATTATTTAATGTAACTTTTGGTTTTTTTCCCCAATTTGTGTACCAATTTTTCCCCCAAAACTCACCACCTGCCCCCACGCACAAACCTGTCCACCCGCCTCATCCGCCCACACGTCCCAACGTAACCACTCCCCATGTCCACCACGTCCCCAAACCCTGTCCCACCACGTCCCTTGTCCGCACTCACCCCCTGCCACCACGTCCCCAACCTGTCCCCCCCGTCACCAACCGCCACCACGTCCCCAACCTGTCCACCCGTCACCAACCTTCCACCCCGCCCCAACCTGTCACCACGTCACCAACCTGTCCCCCACCCCCCCAACCGTCCACCACGCCCCCCCAACCTGTCCCCCACTCCCCAAACCCTCTCTCCCAAATCATCAACCTGTCCACCACGCCCCCAACCTCCCCACCAGTCACCAAGTGTTCCCCGTCACCCCCCCTGTCCCCCAGTCCCCAAACCTGCCCACACGCCCCCCCCTGCCAACACGTCACAAACCTTCCACCCGCCCCCAAACCTGTCCACACGTAACCAACCTGTGACCTCGCCCCTTCTGTCCCCATGTCACCAACCTGCCCCCCACGCCCCCAACTGTCCACCACGTCACCAACCTGTCCCCCACGCCCCCAAACCTGCCCCCCCACGTCACCACCTTCCCCACTCCCAACCTGTCCTTTACGCCCTTAACCTGCCCACCCGTTAAAAAACCTGCCCACCAGCCCCCAACCGTCCACCACTCACAACCCCCCTGCCCAAACAGCCCAAACCTGTCCCCCACGTCCCCCAACCCTGTCCCCACGTCCCAAACCTTCCCCACGTCCTAACCTGTCCACCACGTCCCATCCTTCCCCACGCCCCAAAACCTGCCCACCACGTCACCAACCTTTCCACCACGTCACCAACTGCCCACACTCACCTCCTGCCCAGCACGTCACCCCCTGCCACCACGTCCCCCAACTGTCCCCAACGTAAACCAACCCTGCCCACCACTCCCCAACCTGTCCCCACGTCCCCAAACCTATCCCCCACCCCCAAACTTGTCCACCACGTCACCAACCGTCCCCCAAAACCCCCCCGTCCACCACGTCCCCAACCTTCCACCACGCACCAACCGTCCCCCACGTCCCATCCTGCCCCCAGCACGTCCCCCACCCGTCCACCACGTCCCCAACCGGGCACCACGTCACCAACCCTGTCCCCACTCCCCAACCTGTCCCCAGGGCACAAACCTATCCACCACGTCCCAACTTGCCCACACGTCACCACCTGCCACCACTCCCCAAAACCTTTTCCACCACGTCCCCACCTGTCCCCACGTCACCAACCTTCTCCCACGTCATAACTGTCCCACGCCCCCAAACCTGCCACACGTACCAACGTGTTCACCCGTCACCCCCCTGCCCCACGTCCCCAACTTGTCACCACGCCCCAACCTGTCCAAAACACGTCACTAACCTGTCCCACCACGTCCCAAAAACCTTCCCACGTCCCAACCTGTCCACCTCGTCCCCATCCTGCCCCCCATGCCCCAACCTGCCCACCACGTCCCCAACCCGTGTCCCCCGCCCAACCTTCCACACGCCCCAACCTGCCCCCCCACGTCACCACCTGTCCCCCACGCCCCCAACCTGTCCTTTTCGCCCTTAACCGTCCCCCACGTTACCAACCTGTCCACCCTCCCCAACCTGTAAACCCACGTCCCCAACCCTGTCCACCACGCCCCCAAACCCTGCCCACCACGTCCCCCAAACCCTGCCCACCACGTCCCCCCCTGTCCACCACGTCAAAAACCTGTCCACCCGTCACCAACCTTCCACCCGTCACAAACCTGTCCACCACTCCCCATCCTTCCCCACTCCCCAACCCTGTCCACCACGTATCACCTGTCCCCCGTCCCCAAACCAGTGCCACGTCATCATCCTGTCCACCACGTCCCATCCTGTCCCCCACGTCCCCAAACCTTTTCCACCTTTTTTCCCAACTTGTCCACCACGTCCCCAAACCTGTCCACCACGCTCCAAACCTGTCCCCCCCTCCCCCAACCTGTCCTTCACTCAAACCTGTGCACCAGCAAAACCCGTGACCACGTCACCAACCTGTCCACCACTCACCAACCTGTCCACACGCCCCCTCCTGTCCACCACGTCCCCAACCTGTCCACCACTCCCCAAACCTGTCCCCCCGTCCCCAAACCTGTCCACCGTCCCCAACCTGCCCACCACTAAACAACCTTTTTCCACGTATAAACCTGTCCCCACGTCCCAACCTCCCCACCACGTCACCAACCTGTTCACCACTCCAACCTGCCCACCAGTCCCCAACCTGTCCACCAGTCCCAAAACCTGAAAAAAACCGAAAATAACCTGCCCACCAGCCCCCCAACCTGTCCACCCCGTCACCAACGGTCCCCCGTCACCACCCTGTCCCCCCGTCACCAACCCTCCCCACACGTCCCCAACGTGTCCACCACGTCAAAAACCTGTCACCACGTCCCCAAACCTGTCCCCCACGTACCAACCTGTCCCCACCCCCCCAAAACCTGTCCATTACGCCCCCAACCTGTCCCCCACGTTACCAACGCCCACCACGTCACAACCTGTCCCCACCCCGCCCGCACCCTGTCCACCCCGTCACCAACCGCCCACCCGTCAAAAAACCCCTGTCCACCACTCACCAACCGTCCCCCACGTCCCCAACCCCGTCCCCCACGTCACCAACCTGCCCACCACGCACCAACCTTCCCCCATGTCACCATCCTGTCCACCACGTCACCATCCTGCCCCACCACGTCCCATCCTTCCCCCACGTCCCAACCTGTCCCACGTCCCCAAACCTGTCCCCACGTCCCAACCGTAAACCGTAAACCACCCTGTCCCCCACTCACCAACTGTCCACCTCGTCCCCAACCTGTACCACGTCACAATCCGTCCCCCACTCACCATCCTTTCCACCTGTCCCCAACCTGTCCACCATGTCCCCAAACCCCTGTCCCCACTCCCAAAACCCGTCCACCACGTCCCCAAACCTGTCCACCAGTCCCCAACCTGCCCCCCACGTCACCAACCTGTCCACCCGTCACCAATGTCCACCATGTCCCCATCCTGTCCCCCGTCAATCCTGTCCCCCCACTCACCCCCCTGTCCCCAGTCCCCAAACCCTGTCCCCCACGTCACCAACCTGTCCCCCTCGTCCCCAACCCGTCCCCCACGTCCCCACCCTGTCCCCCAGTCCCCCCTTTCCACCTCGCACCAACCTGTCCACCAGTCCCCAAACCCTGTCCCCCACGTCACCATCCCTGCCCACCACGTCCCAAACCCTGTCCACCACGTCACCATCCTGCACCCGTCCCCAAACCCTTCCCCCACGTCACCATTGCCCACCACGTCCCAACCGCCCACCAGCACCAACGGGTCATACGCACCACCGTCCAGCAGGACTCTGAGCAAGCATTAAGGCAGAACCTTCCTTTCCCTTTTTTAGCAATTTTGTGTCTGGTGATGTTGCGGGTTCGGTGTTCACCCACTTCTGTGAGATCACTCAAAAGTTTGTAAAAAAGGGGACAAAGTTCCATGCTTTGAAGAACTATGATCTGAAAACAATCCCGTAAGAACATGCTTGAAAACAGTCCCTTGAAAACATCCCTTAAAAGAACAGGCCTTGAAGAACACCCTTTGAAGAACTATCATGATAACCATGCGTAATGAACTATATTTTTGCGTTTTTTGATTTGACGACTTTCCCTTTCAACATACTTGAAGAATGTTTTTTAAAGAACATGCTTTGAAGAACAAAATTTGAAGACTTGGTTTGAAGAACTAAACTTTGAAGAACTATGGTTTGAAGAACTGAACTTTGAAGAACTCCGCTGTTAACATCACGCCACGAAGATACACTTAGGTCAGTACCACTCTTTTCATAGAGATAGAGAGAGATAGAGAGAGAGAGGAGAGAGAGAGAGAGAGAGAGAGAGAGAGAGAGAGAGAGAGAGAGAGAGAGAGAGAGAGAGAGAGAGAGAGAGAGAGAGAGAGGGGAGAGCCACCATGGAGGCAGTGAGGGCAGGAGTCCTGGAGTCCTCCCTGCCTTCCTGGACTCACGCACCCTCAAGCCGAAAATTCAATTAAATTCTAATTTCCAAGGGATGCTGGGTTGCTGAGACTCAAGACGAGTTTGCCTGCCTCCTACTCCTCCTCCTCCTCCTCCTCCTACTCCTGCTCCTACTCCACCTCCTCTTCTTCCTCCTACTCTTCCTTCTCCTTCTCCTCCTCCTCCTGTTTCACAAGCTTAAGAACTTTACAGCTGCTTGCGGTACTAAGTTCTATTGCAATTCACAGCAAGTAGCAATCACTCGCAAGTAACGGAGAAAACACAGCAGACACAGCAGCACACCTTGTAGTATACCTGTGCTCCATCACCAGAACACATGTACGAGTACATAATGTGCAGTAAGTCAACACAAACAGGTGCTCAGTAAAGAGAAAAGAGAGAAGAAAAGATGAGAGAGAGAGAGAGAGAGAGAAGAGAGAGAGAGAGAGAGAGAGAGAGAGAGAGAGAGAGAGAGAGAGCGAGAGAGAGAGAGAAGAGAGAGAGAGAGAGAGAGGAGAGAAGAAGAGAGAGAGAAGAGAAGAGGAGAGAGAAAAGAGCGAGCGAAAGAGAGAGATGAGAGAGAAGAGAGAGAAGAGGAGAGAGAGAGAGAGAGAGAGAAGATTACGTCAGGCATCCCCCGTGGAATCAAAACCCCGCGCCTATACCGACTTTAAAAACTGTACAAATGAGTTTGTGTCTGATGTAGGAGAAGTGTGTTGATGCGACCATAATACATGACATGACGGTCACACTACCCCAGTCACCGTCAAACACGAAAAAGACACATGTACAACATTTATGTACTTATTTTGAACATTTCGCCGCATAGTAGCCATCATCAGTTTAAACTCAGAAAATTAGCAAAGCAGTAGAGATGAGAAGACGATGTAATCAGTCCAACATATCTCTACTGCTTCTGTTAACTCTTCTGTACTCGACTGAAGAAGCCTACTATGTAGGCGAAACGTTTCGAAATAAAGATACCTAACTATTGCACATGTGTCTTACTTATCAACCTATCGGTATTGTATACCATTATCATATTCACTGGTAGTAAGCACTGACATCCTCTACCACAGTATTGTCCCGGGTATAAATGTTGTACCAGTGTACTGAACTACACTCTCTACTGATTCAAACTGAACTTTGAAAGAAATATTCTGCATGACGAGGGACTTTCTATAAAGTCAGTTGGGTATTTTTATTCTGGAAACGTTTCGCCGTCCAGTGGCTTCTTCAGTCCATTGCAGAGAACGGTGGAAGATGAGGACGAGTATAAGGTAATCATTCCCTCAACCTGGAGCCGATGTTTACATCGACTCCAGTGTTTTATTGAGGAAAGTTGAATGTTACAGCAGTGTGTGGCTGCCTTGTTATGTATGTTAATTGTCTTGTAGTTGTGATGGGAAGGAGGAGGAGGAGGAGGAGGAGGAGGAGGGGAGGAGGAGGAGGACGAGGAGGAGGAGGAGGAGGAGGGGGAAGAGGCGGAGGAGGAGAGGGGAAAGGCTGAAGAAAGTGGTGAAAAGATTTCGCCTCGGAGTGGTCCAGAGAGTGACACCATCTGCAGAAGGCGGGTCATACCCCCTTCCCATTCGTCCCTCTCACCTTCCCCTCCCCTTCCCTCTATCTTCTTCCCCTCTTCCCCCCCTCCCCCTCTTCTCCCCCTCCCATCTCTTCTCCCCCTCTCTTCTCCCCCTCCCCCTCTCTTCTCCCCCTCCTCCTCCCTCGTTCAAGTCATCGCACAAGTTTTTCAATTTTCAATGGTCGCCTGAGCTCTTAAACTGCGAGAAAAATCTTCGTCCTCTCTCTCTCTCTCTATCTCTCTCCTCTCTTCTCGCTCTCTCTCTCTCTCTCTCTCTCTCTCATCTCTCTCTCTCTCTCTCTCTCTCTCTCTCTCTCTCTCTCTCTCTCGCTCTCTCTCTCTCTCTCTCTCTCTCTCTCTCTCTCTCTCTCTCTCCTCTCTCTCTCTCTCTCTCTCTCTCTCTCTCTCTCTCTCTCTCTCTCCAGTTATTCTTTCTCCCATCATTTTTTCCCTTTGTCAACTGCCTCTTTCGTCCTGTTACCCTCCTTCTTTCTCCTTCCCCTCCCCTCCCAACTTATTTTCCCCCACCCACCTTCCTCCCCTCTCCCTAACAGTCTTCACTACTTATCCCCCCCATTCCACTCTCCTTCTTACCCCTCCCGATACTCCCATCATCCCTCCAACACCCCCCTGCTCACTCTCCACTCCCCATACCACCTCATTAATCCCCTTCCTGGAGCCCCTCCCTGGAGCCCCTCCCTGAATCCCCTCCCTAGCTCCGTGTAAGCACTCCAACAGCGACACTAATCCCTCGCTCCTTTTATCCCTTAATTTGTAAATGCGGGAAAAAGATTTAATAAGTAATGTATTGAAGGAAGGAACAGCTGGTGAGGTGTGTGAAGGAACAGCTGGTGAGGTGTGTGAAGGAACAGTTGGTGAGGTGTGTGAAGGAAGGAACAGCTGGTGAGGTGTGTGAAGGAACTGCTGGTGAGGTGTGTGAAGAAACAGCTGGTGAGGTGTGTGAAGGAACAGCTGGTGAGGTGTGTGAAGGAACAGCTGGTGAGGTGTGTGAAGGAACAGCTGGTGAGGTGTGTGAAGGAAGGAACAGCTGGTGAGGTGTGTGAAGGAACAGCTGGTGAGGTGTGTGAAGGAAGGAACAGCTGGGTGAGGTGTGTGAAGGAACAGCTGGTGAGGTGTGTGAAGAAACAGCTGGTGAGGTGTGTGAAGGAACAGCTGGTGAGGTGTGTGAAGGAACAGCTGGTGAGGTGTGTGAAGGAACAGCTGGTGAGGTGTGTTAATCTAGGAACAGCTGGTGAGGTGTGTGAAGGAACAGCTGGTGAGGTGTGTTAATGTAGGAACAGCTAGTGAGGTGTGTGAAGGAACAGCTGGTGAGGTGTGTTAATGTAGGAACAGCTGGTGAGGTGTTTGGGAGACGACTGGACGTATGCTGGCGTTATTATTATTATTATTATTATTATTATTATTATTATTATTATTATTATTATTATTATTATTATTATTTATTTATTTATTTAATTATTTATTTATTTGTTTTATTATTATTATTTTTAATGTTATATTATTATCATTATTATTATTATTATTATTATTATTATTATTATTATTATTATTATTATTATTATAATTGTTATTATTATTATTATCATCATCATCATTATTACGACCTAGGTATCCCGGGCAAAAAGGGCAGCAAGGAGCAGAACAAACACAGCTGAATGACTTTGAATTATATTTTCCTTCACCAAGTGCGATTATAAGTATTTACAAGTATGTACACTATATACAGTTGGAAATGTATGTGTAAAACATGATAAACCACGAGGCAGAGACACAGCCTGGAGACAGAATGGACACCCGTGTTCAACCAGCAGCTGGGTGAAAAATGACAAGGGTGAGAATGTGAGTGGTATCCACATCACTTTCACAATTGCCAGATCCACAATATGACTGGCTGAACCTAGGAACTGATCTGACGATGGGGCCCCGATCGTCCGACCCTTAGTTACCTGGTTCACTGGTTGCTGAGGCAGCCTATATGAGTGTGTTCACATGCTCCGAATAAAGGGTACATACTTTTTGCATGCAACAATCATCATCATTATTATCATTGTTGTTGTTGTCATATTATTTTCATTATTATTATTGCTGTCATTATTATTATTATTATTATTATTATTATTATTATTATTATTATTATATGTATTATTAATTTTGTTATTATATGTTTTCGAACACCTTCCGTCCCCCACCGAGGTCGGGTAATGAAAACAAAAGGAAACACATTTGCCATCACTCATTTAATCACTAACTTGTCAGAGCATGCCGACATCAATCACTAACTTGCCAGAGCTTGCCGGCATCAAACACTAACTTGTCAGAGCTTGCCGACATCAATCACTAGCTGGTCAGAGATTGCCGGAATCAATCACTAGCTGGTCAGAGCTTGCCGGCATCAATCACTAGCTGGTCAGAGCTTGCCAACATCAATCAGTAGCTGGTCAGAGATTGCCGGAATCAATCACTAGCTGGTCAGAGCTTGCCGGCATCAATCACTAGCTGGTCAGAGCTTGCCGACATCAATCACTAGCTGGTCAGAGCTTGCCGGCATCAATCACTAGCTGGTCAGAGCTTGCCGACATCACAGTTCAGATAACTCTCCGAGCCACGACATCGTCACTCCTCCTTCAGAGTACATGTACTCTACTTCCTACCTCTAGGACTCAGGTCTGCCTGCCAGGTCTCTCTGAATCCCTTCATAAATGTTACCTCGCTCACACTCCAACAGCACATCAAGTAACAACAACTACTCGTCTCCACTCACTGCTCTCTAATATGCTCACGCAAGCGTGCTGGATGTTCAAGCTTCTATCACTCAAAGCCTCATTTACCCCCATCCCTTCTTCCACACTTTCCTTGGACGAGCCCTACCAGTCTTTTCCTCCACCCCTGATTTACATAACTCTCCTCGTCATCCTGTTTTATTCCATCCTCTCTAAGCTCTGACAACCACTTCAACAACTCCTCCTCAGCCCTCAAAATTATATTTTTGGTAATTTAAACTTACTTCAAATATCCACTCCCCAAATTCTCTGCATTAATATTTGCACAGCACATCATCCTCAGATACATCACCACCACCTGCAGCTTCCTCCTGCTCCTCCTGCTCCTTGCTGTAACTATCTAAACCACTGCTTCACAAACGCACACGGGTCCACTCCCGTATATCTAAACACATTTACTTTCCACGTGCTTCCAAAGGGAAGGTAGCTCAATCGCCTTGGATAAAGGGTCTACTGGACCATACTAGGCAGGTTCAACTCACACCTACCCACTCACTTACTTGTCTAAAGCTACCCAAAGTTCCTGCCTCAGTGACGCTAATCGGGATTACCACACAAATGCTTTCCTATTGCAACCCCTGAATGGGTCACAATGTATATAATGTATATTATCTTTTCATATAATTTTATATTGCTTATATTTGCGATAATAGCTAAATCGTAAATATATTGCTTTATATTATTATTTGACTTAGTTATGTTGTTAGGTAGGATGTAACATTCATGTATTATTATGTGCTCATAGTTCAAGTCTTGATTGTCTAACTACTGTAATTATCGCTCATTGCTCGTTTCCCTGCCGGCTTCTCTGTTGCTGGGCAGCAACTGTCCACAGAGCTATCACGTGATAGAGGATGGGGGGTGTTCTCACCTCACCTGAAGTATTCAGTCTGGTCTAGACTCTCTTGGTGGTTGGACGTATTCCAGACAAGAAGTGCCTAAATCTCCCTTATTGGCCCTTGTTGGAAGATCGTCTGTCTCATTATTGTTGTAGGTTTTGTGAGACTCTGTTCACAGAACACTGTCTAGGCTTAGTGAGTTTCGACATTGTACTGAGGTTGTGTGTCACATAGACACTCTGAGAAACTCAGGTCCTGAGCTGTAGCTTCTGACCTAACTTGTACTGGTATCTGTGTACTGTCACAGTCGGGGATTTTCTTATGCTGAACTTAGATGGGAGTTTGGTGACCTTTGTGGAGGATCTGCTGATGGTCCCTACTTAGTGTCTTTATATTATCTCCTTGTTCCTGATTCTGTGTTGCAGTTGCTTGTTATATAGCTATTGGGCTTAGCAGTCGTTTTATTGTTCAAGCAAGCTGTTCTGATTGCCAGGTGGTCAAGAAGTTAATTGATGTGAGGATTTAGTCACTAGTTTAAGTCTAGTCGAGTCGTGAGATACAGCGAACTACTTAGAGCACTTACACACATACACATAAACTTATTTGTATTATTAAATGTTAATGTACCAGACGGTACTTAAGACTTATAAATGTGATATGTGCCTTCAGCACAATACTACTGTACACTAGAGAGGTGATTATTATTATTATTATTATTATTATTATTATTATTATTATTATTATTATTATTATTATTATTACTATTATTATTATTATTATTATTATTATTAATATTATTATTATTATTATTATTATTATTTTGATTACTGTGATTAATTTAATTTACTTTGATCTTATACCTCTAGACGTTGTTAATAAATTTATTAAATTTTAATTTCTCTAGTTAGTAGCCTACCAGTTGTAATCCTGAAGCACTAATAATTCTTATTGAATTCCATTGGATAATTGGACCAGGATACTGACTAATTGTTGCGAAAACCCAGTAACAGGCTGGATGCTAGAAGGGCAGTCCTTTCTAGTATTCACTGGAGATCTCTATGCTTATTAGAAATCGCGTTTTTTGTAACATTTCCTATATCCTTTCTAAATCTAAATTTGTCCAACTTGAATCCATTACAGCGAGTCCTGTCTTGGTTAGACATTTTCAACACGATATGTCACCTTTAATTACTCCTGTCTTCCCTTTGTACACTTCAATAATATTCTCCCGAACTTTATGTGTTTCCAGCGTCGTGTAACATGGTGACCACAACTGACCAACATGGTGACCACAACTGACCAACATAGTGACCACAACTGACCAACATGGTGACCACAACTGACCAACATGGTGACCACAACTGACAACATGGTGACCACAACTGACCAACATGGTGACCACAACTGACCAACATGGTGACCACAACTGACCAACATGGTGACCACAACTGACCAACATGGTGACCACAACTGACCAATATGGTGACCACAACTGACCAACATGGTGACCACAACTGACCAACATGGTGACCACAACTGACCAACATGGTTGACCACAACTGACCAACATGGTGACCACAACTGACCAACATGGTGACCACAACTGACCAACATGGTGACCACAACTGACCAACATGGTGACCACAACTGACCAACATGGTGACCACAACTGACCAACATGGTGACTACAACTGACCAACATGGTGACCACAACTGACCAACATGGTGACCACAACTGACCAACATGGTGACCACAACTGACCAACATGGTGACCACAACTGACCAACATGGTGACCACAACTGACCAACATGGTGACCACAACTGACCAACATGGTGACCACAACTGACCAACATGGAGACCACAACTGACCAACATGGAGACCACAACTGACCAACATGGAGACCACAACTGACCAACTGGTGACCACAAACTGACCAACATGGGTGACACAAACTGACCAACATGGTGACCACAACTGACCAAACATGGTGACCACAACTGACCAACATGATGACCACAACTGACCAACATGGTGACCACAACTGACCAACATGGTGACCACAACTGACCAACATGGTGACCACAACTGACCAACATGGAGACCACAACTGACCAACATGGAGACCACAACTGACCAACTGGAGACCACAACTGACCAACATGGTGCCACAACTGACCACATGGAGACCACAACTTACCAATATGGTGACCACAACTGACCAACATGGTGACCACAACTGACCAACATGGTGACCACAACTGACCAACATGGTGACCACAACTGACCAACATGGTGACCACAACTGACCAACATGGTGCCACAAACTGACCAACATGGTGACCACAACTGACCAACATAGTGACCACAACTGACCAACATGGTGACCACAACTGACCAACATGGTGACCACAACTGACCAACATGGTGACCACAACTGACCAACATGGTGACCACAACTGACCATCATGGAGGCCACAACTGACCAACATGGTGACCACAACTGACCAACATGGTGACCACAACTGACCAACATGGTGACCAACAACTGACCAACATGGTGACCACAACTGACCATCATGGTGACCACAACTGACCAACATGGTGACCACAACTGACCAACATGGAGACCACAACTGACCAACATGGTGACCACAACTGACCAACATGGTGACCACAACTGACCAACATGGTGACCACAACTGACCAACATGGTGACCACAACTGACCAACATAGTGACCACAACTGACCAACATGGTGACCACAACTGACCAACATGGTGACCACAACTGACCAACATGGTGACCACAACTGACCAACATGGTGACCACAACTGACCATCATGGAGACCACAACTGACCAACATGGTGACCACAACTGACCAACATTGTGACCACAACTGACCAGTGATCAGTGTTCGCATCGCTATTGGGCCGTGCGGACGTGCTGCGCAGTAGCTCCTGATTGAGTTGGCATTTGCGCAGTGTTGACGTGTACTTGGCTCTGTGAAGACCTGTTTGCGCGCTCTCTAGACTTGAAGAAGATGCCTCCATTCGAGGCAACTTTACCAACAGCATTAAGGAAGAATTGTGGTTGGCGAATTGTGGAAATTCGGCGATTGACCGAGGAGAACAAGAAGATTCGTAGTAGTCCTCCTGTTTGGTCCTCAGGTCAAGAGGGAAAACTGTTCAGTGGCTGGACAGGCAGGGAAAGAAGGTGACGATCAAGAAGACGAATGGAAAGGTAGAAACGCTGAAGAAGAAGGACTGCCGGCGGGCAAACTGTTGTGGAAACATCCATATACTTCTCAGTGCTACCCGAACGAATGTGAGTGAACTACTGGGAACGACCCGACGAAAGACATTAAAGGAAGGTAAGAATATTGTTGTTGTTGGGGATAGCCAAGTTAGGTATATGGATAGGGCGCGTTCTGCATGAAGGACAGGAGTAGGAGACAAGAGAGTTTGCTTTCCTGGGGTGGGATTTGGAGGATATTGTTAGCGTCTGGATGACATCATGCGAGGTAATGGGAGCAGTCCATTATTATCTGTTTTCAGTGCTGGATTGGCAAGATGTGGCAGACGAGGAGTGAGGGACCGATTAGCGGTATAGGTCAGCAATAGAAATAATTATGAAGTAAGGGTTGGGACCTCTCTATGTGGTATTTTGCCAAGGAGGGGAGTTGGAAGTGAATGGTTTTTTGTCCAGGGCAATTGGTGTCATTGCTGGTGGTCCAAATACTGTAAGAAAAAATGCTCGCGGTACCTTCTTGACCATGGGACCTCTTCTATGCAGAAATGACATGTATGCTAGGGATGGGGTTCACTTATCTATGTGTGGGGGGGGGAAGCACTGGCAAAACTGCAGTGGAGGGAGCAGTTAGGCCTTTAAACTAGGAATAGTTAGTGGTATGGGTTTTGGCCAGGAAAACAGTGTAAGTCCAGTGTAGTAATATTACGAGTTCTAGGGAACTAGTAATAATAAGGAACGAGATGTTATTGAAAAGCCAGGGACCCTTGGGTGATAAAGACGGTTAAAATAGGTTTAGTAGAAATATAGAAATGAGAGAAAAGGGTAAAGAGAAAGGAGAGTCTTCAAAGTTTATTATGCTATTGCCGTAGTGCTAGGAATAAGGATGGACGAGTTGAGAATAGTTGCTAGTGTAGGTACATTGATGTATTTGCCTTAACTGAGACGTGGTTTTAATTCAAAAAAGTCGGGACAGGCCTGCGGAATGTCATATTCAGGGTTTTAAATTGTTCAAGAAGATGAAGTATTGGGAGGGGGGTGGGGTGGCTTTTGTACGGTCCGAGATCGCTTGAACTGTTGCATAAAAACGGGTATTAAGTCTGAAGTAACAATACAGAGTCCTGTTTGGATTAGATTTTCAGAGGGGCATGAAAAACTTGATTTTAGGAGTGATATACCGGTCCCCTAACTTAGATAGGACAAGGGAAAACTACTATGGGAGGGGAAATTGTTAGGCTCAAGGCACGATAATGTAGTAATTCTAGGAGACTTTATCATTATCATGTTGATTGGAATTTCTTGGACTGGGAATTAGAATCGTAACGACTTCTTGAGAAGTATTTTCAGGATTGTTTTTTGAAGCAGTTTGTGACAGAAACCTACAAGGGGAAATAACTGCTTGACTAGTATGGCAAACAATGAAAGCCCTTGTTAATATATTTAGAAATTTCAGAGGAACTGGGTGCTAGCGACAACAATTCAAGTACATTTAGCATTGCATGGAAGTAAAGTACGATAGTTGAGAAAACTCAGTAACAGTCCCAGATTTTCGCTTAGCAGATTACGATGGGCTTAAAGAACATTATTCATCTGTGATGGGGTAACGAAGAGAGCTATCATATGACAGTTTTCTGCCACTATACATGCATTGCTCAAAGAGGTTTATCCCATATAAGAGAAATTAGATCAAATAGAAGAATGACCCAAATGGGATGAATAATAGACCAAATATCTACTAGGGCATAAGAACGGATTTATAGGCGTTCAAAAGAATGGTGAGGGTATCTTATGAATCAGTATATTGACATTAGAGGACATTAAAAAGGGATAAGAAAAGCTAAAAGGGACTATGAAATAAAGTTTGCTAGGGATTTTAAAACTAACCAAAAAAGTTTTTTCCAGGTCTATAGAACAAAAGTTTAGAGATAAGAGTAGGTCCCCTTTAAAAAATAAAACTATGGGCACCTTATTGACAATGAGAATGAAATGTGCTTGATTTTAAAATAATTATTTTCTCTCAGTTTTTACAACAGGAAGACACAACACTATTCCAGTAATAATTTTTACAGGGGGCTAGAAGAAGATAAATTATGAAACTCACAGTCACTATGAGATGGTTGTGAGGAGATAGACAGACTAAAGCAAAATAAGTCCCGGGTCCTGATGAGTTTTTTTTAAAGGGGTTCTTAAGGAATGCAAAAGGGAAACTCTGGAACCATTAACTAATATTTTTAATTTACTTTAAAAACGGGTGTGTGTCGAAATGGGGAAAGGGGCAAAATGAAACTCCTATTTTTAAAACGGGGACAAGTCTTTCCCCGTCAAATTTTCCCGCCCAATAAGCCGACCTAAATTGTGGGAAATTTATGATCAATTATAGCTGGATTATAAAAGCCATCTCGAAAAGCATACTTATTGATACTCAGCATGGATTCAAAAGAGGCCGGTCTTGTCTAACAATTTATTAACTTTTTTCATAAAGCTTTTGGGGCTGTTACCACAAAAAAGAATTGATTTTATTTCTTAGATTTTGTGGGCTTTGATAGGTTCCGCCCCATAGCTTTTAAAAAAAGTGGCAGCCCAGGGTTTTGGGGGAAATGCCTCGGGTCGGTCATGGCTCCTGAAAAAAAGGGCAGAGAGTGTCCATAAAGGGGGTTTAAAAACCGAGTGGGGATCTGAACAAGTGGCGCCCACAGGGACAGTCGGGCCCGTTTTTGGGTTTATAAATATATAAATGATCTTGATGGGGGGAATTTAAAATTGATATGAGAAAATTCCCCGAGAACAAGATAGGTAGGATATTATTCAAACGTAGGTTAGGGAATTTAAAGGGGGACTTAAAAAAATCTATTTTTGGTCAGAAAGTGGCAGATGCAGTTCAATGTAATAAGTGCAAGGTTCTAAAGTTTGGGGGAGTCCCAAAACCCCTAGTATTAAAAAATTTAAATGATGTAGAATTTGCCATACAGATTGCAAAAAGGACTTGGGGGTTAGGGAGAGCAACCTTTAAAAACCAAGACACAATCCCTAAGCGTCGTAATAAGGCAAATAGATTAGGGGACTTTTCAAGAAGTGTAAGCAACGAATCCAGGGGTCTACTGAAAGCTTTATACATCATTAGTAAGGCCTCCCCTTGATTATGCAGCCAGTTCTGGTCTCGTTTACAAATGGACAAAATTTCGTTAAAAAAACATTCAGCGTAGGATGACAAATTAAATCCATAGCATAAAAAATCCCCTTATAAGAAGATTAAAGACCTTAATTTCTTCACTGTTAACGAAGAATGAGGGGAGACTGACGAAGTGTATAAGTGGAAAAAGGTATTAAAAGGGGTATTAAAAAGGTCTTGAGGATGTCTCTCCAAGAGAAAACCCGCAGTAATGGATTTAAATTAGATAAGTTTGTTTTTAGAAGGAATAGGAAAGTATTGGTTTGGAAATGGGGAGTTGAGAGGGGAAAGTCTACCTAGTTGGGGGGAGGGTGGACTTGGGAGTTTTCAAAAAGGTTGGATAAGAATGGTGGGAGGGGTTTGGGTTTGATGGGACTTTCACATCAGAGTTATTTTTTTGGGTAGCATGAAAAAATTGGGGTTTGGGGAAAGTTTTGTTAGTGGATGAATTTTAAAAGGGCCTGCGTATGGGCCCGCAAAGGCTCCTGCGTGTTCCCCTTTTTTATGTTTTTGTAATGACCAACATGGTACCACAACTGACCAAAATGGGACCACAAAATCCAAATGGTGACCCAAACTGACCCAACCATGGTGACAAACTGACCCCAAAAGGTGACCAAATGCCCAAATGGGACCCCAAAATGACCACTGGGGACCACAACGACCCAAAATGGTGACCCAACGACCAACATGGTGACCACAATGACCAACATGGTGACCACAATGACCAACATGGGGACCACAAGCCAACATGGTGACCACAACTGACCAACATGGGGGACCCCCAACTGCCCCCAAAATGGTGACCCCCAACTGACCAACAGGTGACACAAAGCCAAAAATGGTGACCCAAAAGACCCCATGGGACTACAATGACCAACTGGTGACCCAACGACCAACATGGTGACCTAGGGTTTTTAGGGAGAACATATGCAAAAGTTGTCTAAAGTTGATATTGTCTTACCTAAAACCTGTCGGTATTGATACCTTTTGTGTTCACATGGTGCCCAAAATGACCAACATGGTGACCCCCAATGACCCAAAGGTGACCACAAAGACCAAAATGGTGCCCCAAAGCCCCCATGGTGACCCCAACTGACCAAATGGTGACCACAACTCCAAAATGGTGACTACAACTGACCAACTGGTGCCCACATGACCAACATGGGGACCACAACTGACCAACATGGTGACCCCAACGACCAACATGGGACCCCCAACGACCCAACAGGTGACCCAACTGACCAACTGGTGACCACTACTGACCAAAATGGGCCCAATGCCAAAATGGTGACTACAAGCCCAAAATGGTGCCACAAGACCACATGGTGCCCCACACTGACCAAAATGGGACCACAACTGACCAACCTGGTGACCACAATACCAAAATGGTGACCACAACTGACCAACATGGTGACCACAACTGACCAACATGGGTGACCACAAGACCCCCATGTGACCACAACTGACCAACAGGTGACCCAACTGCCAACAGGTACCAAACCCAACATGGTGGGCCACAACGACCAAAAATGGGGACCACAAGACAACAGGGGACCAAAGACCACATGGGACCACAACGACCCAAAATGGGGAACAATGACCCAACATGGTGCTACAACTGACCAAATGGTGACCACAATACCAACATGGTGACCATGGTTGTTAGGTAAAACTATCAACGTTTTCAACTGTGATATGTGTCACCAACAACCCGTCGGATTGTAACCATTTTGATGTTCATCATGTGACCAAAAACTGACCAACATGGTGACCACAACTGACCAAATGGTGACCCCAAATGACCAAAATGGGACCAAACTGACCAAATGGGACCACAACTGACCAACGGTGACAAACTGCCCAACATGGTGACCACAACGACCCAAAATGGGGACCCAATGACCAACTGGTGCCCAATGACCAAAATGGGGCCACAACTGACCAAAATGGTGACACAACTGACCACCCTGGTGACCACAACTGACCAACATGGTGACCCAATGCCCCATGGGACTACAACTGCCAACATGGTGACCACAACTGACCAACATGGGACACAAACTGACCAACAGGGGGACCCCAATGACAACATGGTGACCAAACGACCAACATGGTGACCACAACTGACCAAATGGTGACCCAACTGACCAAAAATGGTGCCACAAACTGACCAACATGGTGCCACAACTGACCACATGGTACCACAACGCCAACCCTGGTGCCACAAACGACCCACATGGTGACCACAACTGACCCAAAAAGGGGACCACAACTGACCAACATGGGGATACAACTGACCAACCCAAATACAACAACGACCAAAAATGGTACCACAACTGACCCAAAATGGTGCCCAAACGACCAACATGGTGACCACAATGACCAAAATGGTGACCCCAACTGACCCAAAATGGTGACCACAAAATGGGCCAACATAGTGACCCCAATGACCAACATGGGGACCCCAAAAAGACCAAAATAGTGACCCCCAAACTGACCAAAATAATATAAATGCAGCTTTTTCTAAGGATTATAAAAAATTCATGTATAACTGAGGTTATTTTTTTTATACTTGAATTGAACCAAAAATTTCTTGTTAAAATTTGTATAAAAATCCTACAAACTAAAGTAACACTTTCAATATTTTAAATTTCGTTACTTTTATAATTTGGTAATGAAAAACATGCGTTTTTTTCACTTAAATTTGATTAGGTTCCTGGAACTTTTATGCCCTGTTATCCTGGGTTATAAATCCTTGCAAGGGCTCTCAACATTGTCATCAACCCCAACACCTGAGTAATGTGAGTACATAGATAAAACATTACTTGAATGTTGCTGTTTTCAACCTTCAGTGACTGCAAGAAAAAAAGGGGGATACTGCCCATGTCAGACAATATTCCACCCCCGTGCTACGTGTAAAACTTGTCACAAAACAAAAAAATAATATTGATTCTTAAAGCCTCCCGCCAGTAAAGGGGTCTGCTTAAAAAGGGGACACAAAATTTTAAGACGTCAGTGCCCCGAGTCTGGTAAACCCCCTTTGGGAAATTGCTTCAAATTTTGCGTCGGGACCGTCCGGGGGCCTGTGAAATTTTCAAGACTGTCTTCCTGTATTTGTTATGCGGGAAGGGTAGAGCAGATGTTATAGCATGACCCTGGGTCTCACTGTGTTCGTTGGTGACGTAAAATCTAGTGCAATTCCACGATATCTTCATTTCCCCTTTTTGTCAGGGGATCAGACATAGGGACCCCCCGGTGATTTTTTTTCCCCGGGGGTTGACCCCCTTGGCAGAAATTATAAGGGAAAGGGAGGCCTCTAAAACCCTGGAGCAGTAGGTTAACGAAAATTTTTGGGGTGGCTCTGGGCGGGTTCAGAGCGGATTTGTGTGAGAATCAGGGCCACTTTGTTGGGAGTGCTAAATCCCTGTGTGAGGGCTGGGACCCGACGCGGAAAAACACTGGTCAGGAGTTTTTTGTTTTATTTTAGGTAAAATTCGTTAAGTTTGTTGTACCCCGTTTTTCTCGTGTTCTTGCAGCGTCCATAGTGTCTTAGTGTCAAACCTTTTTTTTTTGACCAAAATACAGGGGGGAACCCCCTGGGTTCGACCTCATTGTTTCAAAACTTGGTCGTGACCCGAACCCTTTTTTCCCCATGAATTTCTTGGAAATACATTAAAAACGTTTCCCCTTTCCCCCCGAACTGTATGTAAAAATTATTTTTTTTAATGTTTAGAAAAAAAATATTTAAAAAAAAACCATAGAAGCATGTGTAAAAATAAACTAAATGTAAAAAAACCCTTTAAAACAAAGGGAAAAATAACATTTTACCACGATCCAGAGAGGTTTAAGGGACGTTGTGGCTGGGGCAGTGAATCCGTTATTATCGTCCGATTTTTTTCATTTTTGGTGTAATTTAAGAAGCATCTTCCCAAAATCATTTCCCAAGTTTCAATAATCAAAGTCTGAAAATCGTTTTTTTGTACGTGATGCACATTTAAAAGAGAACAATTTAACATAAGAAATAAGGGCACTCAGCAGGCCTATGGCCATCGAGGGGGGTCCATGTCTCCCCGGCCCAAGCCAATGCCTCTTCTCCTGGGTGTTGTGTTGTTGTAGGTTTTCCGGTACTTCCCGGCCCCGGGTCTTCTCCCGATGGGGCCCGGCGGGGGCCTCCCCGGGTGGGGGTGTCGTCATCTTCTTTTTTTTCTGTATTCTTTCTTGGGGCCCTCCGGTTGGAGGGTGACTTCTTCTTCTGTCTTGCGGTGACTCCCCAAGTGGGAAGTGTCTTCTCGTTTAGCATCTTCAGCAGCATAGGAGGGCGGAGGCAGCAATTACAGGGTTCGTTTTGGAGCCACACCCCAGCTTTAGCAGGCAGCAAAGTGCTGGGGAAACTTGCTTTCAAGGTGATTGATCATTGACAGTCCTGCTAGATGAGGGTACCGTCTTCGGCAGCCCCATTCTGGAGAGTCCTGAATTTCTTCCTTGTGGTGTAGTCGAGTGCCACAAAGCGGTGACCTTTTTGAGAGTAGGTTGATCAGGGATTCAGTGGTGAATGATCGAGTTGAGCCGCAGGTGAACTTGACTGTCCCATTGTGGAGGCGTTGAATAATTTCTGGAGTGTACATTGCGTTCTCATTCTGGTTGGTTGTGTAGAAGTATACACCAGGCAAGCACTGGACTTCTTGTGAAGGAGTGGCGGTAGTACGTAGGGATGCATCCCAAGGCTCTTGTGTTTTAACCTTCTTGGCTGGTGGCTGAGACGATTGAGGTGAGGCGTCTGATTGGTCCGTTGTGACGGAGGTGGAAGCAGGTGCTGGTGGACTCTCATTGGTGGAATCGGTCGCGTCTCAGTGGTCTCTGATTGGTCCATCTCTGTGTCGGGAGGAAGGTGTGGTAGCGGTGGAGCAGCGGTAATGTTGGCGACATTTGCAGTGGATTTTATGATCTCTGTGGAAGGTGGAGATGCAGGGAATGTGAAACCAGGCATGTTGTTGAGCTTGAAGAGTTGGTTGATGGTGGTGTTGAAGGAACCAGGTTCAGCTACATTCTGCATATGAGCATACATGATGCAGTGAAGAATCTTGGTGGAGCTTGCGTGGCTTGAAGAATCTTGGTAGTATCTGCTTGAAGCTTGGTAATAGCAGCATATGTAGTCGCTTGTGCAGTGGGTTTTTTTTGTTGTTGGAGTTGTTTCTTAAGTATATCGCGTCTGGTTGGGCACTTGGCAGCAAGAGTATGGTGATCATTCTTGCAGTTCAAGCATTTAGATGGAGAGTCAGTAGTGCACGTCTTGAAGTCATGACCTTCTTGGCCGCAGGTGGAGCAGAACTTCTTATTCTTGGCAGGGCAGTCCCTGGTGGTATGTAGGTATGAGTAACAGTTGGAACACTGTGGAATTTGATGGAATTTTTCTGCTTCGATGAAGGCTGGATTGATGTGGAAGTAGTGAATAGCCAGTCCCTCAGCGAGAGCTCTGGCTGCCATGTTGACGTCACTGAAGGTGACCTTCAGCATGGAGGAGGCATTGGGTATTTTGGTAATGAATTCCACCTTGGCCCAAGGGTTCTGTGCTTCAATGGACGACTTAATTTCTTCAGTAGCCTGGGCAGTGATGAGCCTGTCGAGTCTCTTGAGGAACACAGTTCTCCTGGCCCTCAGAGCTGGGGAAGTCAAGACAATAAATCCCTGATCTCGTAGAGTGGTTGTAGCAGTGGTGGTAATGAGGTTTTCAGCCTCGGTGTCGTCAGTACAGTCGACAACGAAGGCCTCTTTGAGCGACAGAATCGCATTAAACTTGACTTGCAGTCTGCCACTAACGACAGCTGCAAGTGCTAGCTTGGACGAGTCATTGACTGTCCCACTCTCTGGTTTGATCTTTACCCTGTTCGAGAAGCGCATCGTGAAGGAAGAAGAACGGCATCTGACCTAGTAGCACAAGTTAGTCAGGTCTAACTCGCACCCATCCACACCCACTCATGTATTTATCTAACTTTTTTTTAAAACTACACAACGTTTTAGCTTCTATGACGGCACTCGGGAGTTTGTTCCACTCATCCACAACTCTGTTATCAAACCAGTGCTTTCCTACATCCTTCGTGAATCTGAATTTTTCCAACTTAAAACCATTGCTGAGAGTCCTGTCTTGGCTGGATATTTTTAGCACGCTATTTACATCCCCTTTACTTATTCTTGTTTTCCATTTATACACCTCAGTCATATCATCCCTAATTCTATGCCTTGCTAGAGAGTGCAGATTCAGGGCCTCAGTCTATCCTCATAAGAAAGATTTCTGATACATGGAATCGACTTTGTCATCCTCCTCTGTACGTTTTCCAGAGCATTTATAACCATTCTGTAATACGGTGACCAAAACTGTGCAGCATAATCTAAATGAGGCCTAACCAAGGATGTATAGAGTTGAAGAACAACCTGAGGACTCCTATTATTTATACTTCTTCATATGAAGCCAAGGATTCTGTTCGCTTTATTGCGAGCACTTATGCACTGTTGTCTTGGTTTTAGATTACTGCTAACCAGAACTCCTAAATTCTTTTGGCAACCAGTAATATTAAGTTCTACATTATTTTAGCTTATGTGTGCATGGTTATTTTCCTGTCCAATGTTTAGAACTTTGCATTTGTCTATATTAAACTGCATCTGCCACTTCTCCGACCACTGCATCAGTCTATTTAAGTCTTCCTGGAGTGCTCTAATGTCCTCTTCAGAATGTATTTGTCGACCTATTTTGGTGTTCATCGGGAAACTCGCTTATATCGCTATTTATTCCCTCATCTATGTCGTTTATGTAGATTGTGAACAGCAGGGGGCCCAACACTGACCCCTGTGGAACACCGCTCGTGACGCTTCCCCACTCTGATTTTTCCCCATTTATGCAAACTCTCTGCTGCCTATTTGCCAACCATGCCTCTATGCAGGAAAAAAATTCTCCTATTTCGTGTGCCTTAATTTTCCTCAATAGTCTCTGATGTGGGACTCAATCAAAAGCCTTACTGAAGTCCATATACACAATATCATATTCATTACCATGATCTACCTCCTCAGATGCCTTAGTGAAAAAAGTTAATAAATTCGTAAGACAGGAACGCCCCTTTGTAAAACAGTGCTGAGATTCGTTGATCAATTTATGTTTCTCAAGATGCTTCGAATTGCCTCGGCAATTATTGATTCCATAAATTTTCCCACTATGGAGGTTAGGCTTATTGGTCTATAGTTCGAAGCCAAGGACCTGTCACCTGCTTTGAAAATAGGTATTACATTTGCCGTTTTCCACTTATCTGGCACCATGCCAGTTCGTAGTGATATATTGAAAGGATTAACCAAAAGATTGCTAAGCTCCTCTTTACATTCCTTTAGAACCCTTGCATATAGTTCAATAGGGCCCAGGGATTTGTTAGGTTTTAATTTATCTATTTGTTTAAGGACTATGTCACTTGTGACCCTATTCGTGCATAGTTTATTATTGTCCTGTTCTATATAATTTATTATTTTTGGAATATCGCTAGTATCTTCCCATGTAAAAACTGAGAGGAAGTAAGTGTTAAAAATTCTACACATTTCCTTATCACTGTCCGTGAGCTGAACCGAGTAACTTTTGAGTGGGCCTATCTTGTCCCTAACCTTACTTCTGTATACCTTAAAGAATCGTTTTGGGTTAGTCTTCGATTCTGTTGCAACTTTAACCTCATAATCTCTTTCTGCTTTTCTTATTCCTTTCTCATTTCTCTCTTTAACTGAATATACTGATTTCTTAACTGCCCCTCTCCTTTTTTGATTCGTCTGTATATGCCTCTCTTTTGACCAATGAGATGTTTTAATTTATTGTTTATCCATTTAGGATCATTTTTGTTTGATCTGATTTCCTTATTTGGAACATAAGTTGTCTGGGCAGCTAGAACTATGCTCTGGAAAACGTCATATTGGCAACCATCACCACCTACCTGACCCATAGTCAGGTCATTCCAGCTCTCCCCACCCAGGTAATTTCTCTTATGAAATCAGCCAAGTGGAAGTCAGGGACAGAGACTTGATTGACGTTATTAGGGGAATTCCATTATATATTAAAACTGAGTGATTTTTGATCACTTTCTCCAAGCTCATCATTAACCTCAAGATTAGTAATTAGTGATTCCCTGTTGGCAAGAACCATATCAAGCAGGTTATTTCCACTAGTTGATTCTGTCACAAACTGTATAAAAAACAATCATGAATCGTATCAAGAAAGTCACTTGATTCTAAATTTCCTGTCAAATTTCTCCAGTCAATTTGTCAAAAGTGTTGTGCTAATGGCACAACACTTTCGTATGTAGATGCCTTACGAATTTCGTCCCATAGAAGTTTACTGTACTCCCTATCAAGGTTTGGGGCCCTGTAAATTACACCCAAGATTAGTTTTTCACGGCCCTCGAGAAAAACCTTAAATAACAGAGTTAGGTGTACACAGACAACAGGAAGTGGGGAAAATTGGCACATGCGGAAAAATGGTGCAGAATGTGAAAATTGGGGCGGCTGTGTTTTTCGGCACTCGATTGTGTGTTCATGGCCAGATGCAAAAATATAGCAAATTTTTTGGTCGTGAACATATTTGTTCGTGTTCAGAAGCGTTTGTGACCAGAGGTTTCACTGTATACTGTTGTAATAAACATTAATAAATTATAATTGAGTGGAATAATGCACTCACTTTCCCCGTCTTCATTTTGTTGTCCAGT
This sequence comes from Cherax quadricarinatus, assembly GCF_026875155.1. Lineage (NCBI taxonomy): Eukaryota > Metazoa > Arthropoda > Malacostraca > Decapoda > Parastacidae > Cherax > Cherax quadricarinatus. The sequence continues at coordinate 55,233,964 of NC_069408.1, read as the reverse complement.
AATAGGGACTTATGTGTACCTAGTTAGTGGAATTAAAGGCATCCAGAGAGTGTAGTGAGGTGAGGTGGTGTTCACACTAACACAACTCACTACTCACACTTACCATGATGAGTGTAAGACATGAGGGTGAGAAGCAACTTTCTTGCCAGTGACAAGGCAACCTGAATATGAGGATCAGCAAACACACAGGTGCCTGCCACAGAGTTGACAGGGAGAGCTTCTGTGCCGTTGACGGCAAAACGGAGAACTACCTGATGGGTGTCCCCAACGGAAAATTAGCCTGAACCTAGCTGCCTTCACTTAAAATCTGCTCTGATCGCCACCTCTAGCACCAGTCACACAGAAATCAGTTTTATTTTTGAAGCATTAGCTAAATCTATTCTCACTGAGTAGCACAACTGTAAACAACCTGGTTGAGATACCCAACAAATTTTAATCTCGCAAAGTTTTCACTTGACTTAACACATTACTACAAGTGATAGCACTCTTATATATATACAAATATATGCAATAAGATCACAATAAACAGGTGATATCAGAATATGCAAAGTTCCTTGATAATGTGAGAAGTCACGAAAGCGCTTGGAATTTCATTATTCTTTCACAGTGGTTGTTCTGCATATACATACATATATATATATATATATATTATATATATATTATATATATATATATATATATATATTATATATATTATATATATCAATAACAACACTGCACTAGCCAAGGATTCGAACCCATGCTGCTTTGGCCTTCCTCATGGTGGGCGAAAACACATGACGCCCTTATCCACTGAACCATACGATCCTTAAGAGTAGCGCATCCAGCGGCACTGAATGTTGTACTCGCTACCCAAGGACACTCGATGGTGTGGATGACTCTAGGCTAATTTCATTCTAGTCCCTGTTTGGTGTACTAGTTCAACGAGCAGAATTGTATATTATTGTGACCACGAACGAGTGGTATTGATCAATAACAACACTGCACTAGCCAAGGACTCGAACCCATGCTGCTTTGACATGGATACGAGTCCTTGGGTAGCGAGTACAACATTTAGTGCCGCTGGATGTGCTACTCTTAAGGATCGTATGGTTCAGTGGATAAGGGCGTCATGTGTTTTCGCCCACCATGAGGAAGGCCAAAGCAGCATGGGTTCGAATCCTTGGCTAGTGCAGTGTTGTTATTGGTCAATATCACTCGTATCTGTCAATATAATTAATATATATATATATATAATATATATTATATATAAAATATATATATATTTAATATATATATATATATATATATATTTTATATATATATTTATATATATATATATATATATATTAATGTATATATATTTTTTTTAACAAGTCGGCCGTCTCCCACCGAGGCAGGGTGACCCAAAAAGAAAGAAAATCCCCAAAAAGAAAATACTTTCATCATCGTTCAACACTTTCACCTCACTCACACATCATCACTGTTTTTGCAGAGGTGCTCAGAACACAACAGATTAGCAGCATACACGTATGAAGATACACAACACATCCCTCCAAACTGCAAATATCTCAAACCCCTCCTTTAGAGTGCAGGCATTGTACTTCCCATTTCCAGGACTCAAGTCCGGCTATATAAAAATAACCGGCTTCCCTGAATCCCTTCACTAAATATTACCCTGCTCACACTCCTACAGATCGTCAGGTCCCAAATACCATTCATCTCCATTCACTCCTATCGAACACGTTCATGCACGCCTGCTGGAAATCCAAGCCCCTCGCCCACAAAACCTCACTTACCCCTTCCTTCCAACCTCACCTTCCTTCTCCTACAGATTTAAATGCTCTCCATGTCATTCTACTTTGATCCATTCTCTCTAAATGACCAAACCACCTCAACAACCCGTCTGCTGCCCTCTGACTAATACTTTTATTAACTCCACACCTTCTCCTAATTTCCACACTCCGAATTTTCTGCATAATATTTACACCACACATTGCCCTTAGACAGGACATCTCCACTGCCTCCAACCGTCTCCTCGCTGCTGCATTCACAACCCAAGCTTCACACCCATATAAGAGTGTTGGTACTACTATACTTTCATACATTCCCTTCTTTGCTTCCATAAATAACGTTTTTTGACTCCACATATACCTCAACACACCACTCACCTTTTTTCCTTCATCAATTTCTATGATTAACCTCATCCTTCATAAATCCATCCCCGAACGTCAACTCCCAAGTATCTGAAAACATTCACTTCTTCCATATTCCTCCTCTCCAATTTGATATCCAATTTTTCCTTATATAAATTATTTGATACCCTCATCACCTTACTCTTTTCTATGTTCACTTTCAACTTTCTACCTTTGCACACATTCTGAAACTCATCCACTAACCTTTGCAATTTTACTTTAGAATCTCCCATAAGCACAGTATCATCACCAAAAAGTAACTGTGTCAATTCCCATTTTGAATTTGATTCCCCATAATTTAATCCCACCCCTCTCCCGAACACCCTAGCATTTACTTCTTTTATAACCCCATCTATAAATATATTAAAAAACCATGGTGACATTACACATCCCTGTCTAAGACCTACTTTTACCGGGAAGTAGTCTCCCTCTCTTCTACACACCCTAACCTGAGCCTCACTATCCTCATAAAAACTCTTTACAGCATTTAGTAACTTACCACCTATTCCATAAACTTGCAACATCTGCCACATTGCTCCCCTATCCACTCTATCATATGCCTTTTCTAAATCCATAAATGCAATAAAAACTTCCCTACCTTTATATATATATATACTATATATATATATATTTATATATATATATATATTATATATATATAATATATATAATATATATATATATATGTCGAGCCGAATATGTAAAACTGGTCAATTAGCAAGAACTCATTTAAAATTAAGTCCTTTCTAAAAATTTCTCTTATATGTTTAAAGATATATTTTTTTCATTTATGTTGATGTGAAAATTTATAATTTTTCACCAAAAGAATCTTAGAAAATTTCCCTAACCTATTCTAACAAGCGCAATTTATTTTCCCTAATCCGCTAAAATTTTTTAAAAAAACTTTACGGGGAATTTAATACTAAACAAACACGGGAAAAAAATTTTTTTTTTTTTCGTTTTCAGAAGATTTTGGCAAAATTTATTACATACACAATTTTCGTTTGTCCTAATGGAAAGATGAACTTTGCTATTTAAGCCAAGATCGCAATTTCCCTATTCGGCACGACATATTATATATATAAATATATTATTATATATATATATATATATATTTAAAATATATATATTATAAAATTAATATATATATAATTTAAAATTATATATATAAATATATATTAGCAATAATTTGACAAAAATCATTGGAACGTAGGAAAAAAATATATTTAATTGGGGTTGTTCATTTTTAAATTACTGTAAATTTATATAAAATATGTATAGTTGGATTGCGCTAAATTAAAGTTCGCTTGTTATAATAAGGTTAGGTAATTTTTCCAAAGTTCTTTTGTACAACATCTTAATTTTTATATTAACATAAATAAAAAAAAATGTACCCTTTAAAAGTATAAGAAAAATTTTAGAAAGAACTTAATTTAAATGAGTTCTTGAAAATTGACCAGTTTTACTATTCACACACATAATTACATAAAATAACTGAGAGTGCATTTTGGGTTTAGACAGTTTGTATTTAAATATTTGTATAGTAATTGATCAAGGGGATTACTCTATTTTTTTTTTAAAGTATCAGTTTTTAAAAAATAAAGTTGGACTTATGTGTAGTGAGTCGTGAGGAAGAGTTGAGGACGGGGGAGTTGAGCCGCGCTTCCCTGACCCTCATCCAATTTTTGCTCCCCTCCCCCAATTTAAATTTTACACCAAATCCTGGTGAGTTTTGCAGCTAAATTGATGCTGCTGTTGTTGTTGTTGTTGTTTTTTGTTGTTGTTGTTGTTGTTGTTGCTGTTGCTGTTGTTTTTGTTGTTGTTGTTGTTTTTGTTGTTTTTTGTTGTTGGGGTTTTGTTGTTGCTGTTTTTGTTGTTGTTGTTTTTGTTGTTGTTGTTGTTGTTGTTGTGTTGTTTTGTTGTTGTTGCGTTGCTGCGCGGTTGTTATTGTTGCGTTGTTGCTGCTGCTGTGGCACGGTCTGCCACAAAAATTAGAAGAAGTGCAAAGGGTTTGCAAAAAGATAGTCCCAAGTACGGGGATTGCCCTACGAAGAAAGGTTGAGAGAAATCGGCCTGACGACACTGGGGGACGGGGGGGTCAGGGGAATGATAACGACATAAAAACGCGGGGAAATAGACAAGGTGGACAAAGACGGGAGTTCCAGAGAGGGGACACGACAAAGAGGTCAAAAATTTGGGAAAAGTTGAAAACGAAAATAAAAGGGGATGTGGGAAGTATTCTTCAGTCATAGAGTATCAAGCCGGGAATAGCCTGAAAGTGAAGTAGTGGGGCGGGAACCATACTATTTTTAAAAGGCGGGGTATGATAGAGCTCAGGGGGCGGGAGAGAGAGGATAGAAAATCAGCGAAGAGGCGGGCCAGGAGTTGACCGCCCCCTGCAACCAAAAATAGGGATACAAATGGGTGAGCCCCACCACACACTACACACCACACACCACAACACACACACACACAAAACAAAACAAAACACAACAACCCACAACACTTACCACAATCTTCAACACATCCCGGAAACGGGGCAACTCCTGAGGATGGAAGACGGCAAATGAGTTCCCTTTTTTCAAAAAAGGAGACAGAAAAAAGGCACAACTAAAACCCTGTGTCTTGACGTGTATAGTATGAAAATTTGAGAAGATTATCAGGGGGAGAGGGGTGGAGCACCGGAAACGGAACAGGAGTAAAAATCCCAAACCAGCAGGTTCACGGAGGAAATCCGGGTTCACAAACCTTCTGGAGTTTTTATGATAAAATAACAAAAGTAAACAGGAGAGGAGGGGGGTTGTTTGCATCTTCTTGGACGCAAGAAGGCCTTTGACACAGTTCCTCACAAAGATTTAGTGCAGAAAGCTAGAGCATGGGGGCCATATAACAAAGGGCACGCAATGGGATCAGAGAATACCTGACAGGGAGGCAAAAACGGCATGGTACGAAATGTGTATCACAGTGGGCACCTGGACGGCGGGGTCCCACGGGGTCGGTCCTAGGCCCCGTCATTTTTGGTTATTGAACGACATGAGGGAAGGGGTTTAGAACCGAAGTCCCCCTGTTTGCAGATGATGTGAAGTTAATGGGAAAATTAAATCTATGGGGCCGGCAGGACTTCAAAGAGACCTGGACAGACGGGAACCTGGTCCAGAAAAAGGTTTTCTCGAATTTAATCCTGCCAAATGCAAAGCTAAGTAGGGAAGGGGCACAAAAACCCCGACAGGTATGGCTAGGGGGCCCAAAAAAAAAAACTGCAAACCTCATCAAGGAGAAAGATCTTGGGGTGATATAAACACCGAGCAGTCTCCGGAAACACATAATCAGATAACTGCTGCAGATATGGGCGCCGGGAAAACCCTGGAACAGCTTCCGACACCTTTAGTAAAAATCATTCAAGACATGTACACGTGTATGTCAGGCCCATACGGAGTATGCAGCACCTTTTTGGAACCCGCACTTTATAAAGCACGTCAGAAACAGAGAAAAAAAAGGTTTTGCAACAAGGTTTTTTCCAGGCAAAGGGGGAAGTCCTATGAAGAAAGTTTAAAGGGGAAATGGCCTGCGACACGGGAGGCAGGAGGGCGGGAGAAGATAACGACATAAAAAAATACTGCGTGGAATAGACAAGGTGGCAAGGACAGGTTTCCAGGAGGGGACACAAAACAAGGGGCCAAAATTGGAAGTTGAAGACACAAATGAGTCAGAGAGATATGGGAAAGTATTTCTTTCATAGAGTTGAAAAGGCGTGGAAAAGCCTAGAAAATGACGTAGGGAGGCAGGAACCATACACAGTTTTAAGACGAGGTTTGAAAAAGTCTGGGCGGGAGGAGAGGGTCTGTAGAAACGTGAAGAGGCGGGGCCGGGACTGGGGACTCACCCCTAAACCACAAATGTGAGTACAAATAGGTGAGTACACAACACCCCACACACACACACAATGGGGGAGGTGAAGAAGCTGCTAAGTGCCTTCATACCTCGAAGGCAATGGATGGACTTTTCTCTCCATGGGCCTTAAGAGGGAGCAAAAATGTTGTGTGTCCTTTAACCACAATCTTCCAATCCCTTGAAACGGACATCTACCGAGGTAGGAAGCGGCAAATGTATTATATTTTTTAAAAAGAGAAAAAAAAAGAAGCGCAAAAGAGGAGTTTTCGTTGGTTTTTTTAACCCCGGGGGGTTTCCCACCCAGGATAACCCAAGAAAGCGTGCGTCACCTAGGACTGTCTAACTTTTTCCTTGGGGCCCTTAATCTTGTCCCCCAGGATGCGCCCCACACCAGTCGACTAACACCCAGGTACCTATTTGTTTGCAGGTAAACAGGACAAGGTGTAAGGAAACGGTCGAAATTTTTCCACCCGCCGGGAATCAAACCCCGGGCCCCTCCGTGTTAAAGCGGGGTTTGGCCCCCAGGCCACCACCACCGGGGCGACGTGTTAGTAGCAAAGTCATGGAGAAGATTATCGGAGGGAGGGGTGGAGCATTTGGGGAAACTGAAAAAAGTATTAATGACAACAAGCACGGTTTAATGGAATAAAAATCCTGTGTCAAAAACCCCTTCGGAGTTTTATGATAAAGTAAAGAAGAAAGAGATTAGAGAGAGGGGGGGGTTTGATGTTTTCGGAACTGCAAGAAGGCCTTCGAACTTCCCCCAAAAGAGATTAGTCAGAAATAAGGATCGGGCGCGTATAACGGAAGGGCACTTAAGGGATCAGAGAATACCAAAAGGGGGGCCCAAAAGAGTCTGGTTGCGTATAAGGTTTCACGGGGGCACCTGTGACGAGCGGGGCCCACAGGGGTCGGCCCTAGGACCTGCATTTTTGGTATACGGAAGGCATGAGGGAAGAGATAGACCAGAATTTCCCCTGTTCGCAGATGATGTAAAGTTAATGAGGCCAATTAAATCAGTGGGATCAGAAAGACCTTCAAAACGGACAGGGGGACCGGGTCCAGCAATGGCTTCTCGAATTCCCCACCCTCCCAAATGCAAAATCATGAAGATTGGAAAAGGGGGAAAGAAACCTCAAACAGAGTATAGGCTAGGGGCCCAACGGCTGAAAACCCTTTGCTCAAGGAGAAAGATCTTGGCGGGGATTTAACCCCGAACACGTCCCGGAAGCACACTAACCAGATAACTACTGCGCATATGGGCGAAATTCAATCAGAGTAGGATTAAGAGGGATCTGGACAGGCTGCAGGCCTGCTCCGCAACTGGCTCCTGGGGTTTCACCCCAAAAAGTGAAAAGTCCGAAGATCGGGGAAAGGGCAAAGATGATGCAGGAGGTACGTCTAGGGGGCCAAAGATTTAAAAACCTCACTAAAGGAAAAGGATCTTGGAGGGGTTATAATACCGAGCACATTTCCTGGACCCCAAAAACCCAAAATAACTGCTGCGCATATTGGCGACTACGAGCCTAAGATTGCACTCCAGCATGTCAGAAAGGAACGCGGCCCCTTTCACCGTTACGTCAGGCCATATTGGAGTATACACTCCAGTTTGGAAACCCCAACGGTCAAGCACGTCGGAAACAACGTGGTGAATACTTGATAAAGGCGGTTGGGGGAAGACGGGTTGGGGTAAAGACTGGCTGTGATGAAGATTGGTTGGATAAAGACGGCTGGGTGAAGGGGGGGCTGTGGTAAAGGCTGGCGGGGGTAAGACTGACTGTGGTGAAGAGGCTGGGGTAAAGGCTGGCTGTGGTAAGGGCTGACTGTGGGAAGCTGGCTTGGGGAAGACGGCTGGGGTGAAGCTGCTGTGGTGAGGATGACTGTGGTGAAACGGGCTGTGGGATTTGGCTGTGGTGAAGACGGCTTGGGAAGACGGGCTGTGGTGAAGGTGGCTGTGGTGAAGGCTGGCTGTGGTGAAGCTTCTGTGGTGAAGGTGGCTTGGTGAAGACTGGCTGGGTGAAGATTGACGTGGTGAAGATGATGGGTGAAGACGGGCTGTGGTAGTGGTCACGTGTGGCCATACTCCAAGCTTTGGGGATTTAGCGTGGGCTGCTCCCAAAGCACCAGGCTTGTTTAGTGTTTTAGAATCTCGGTTAAGTGTTGAAGAAGGAATTCAACTTCTCATGAGGAAAATAGGGGGGCTGAAGTTTCGCATAGAGATTTTGGGGGAGTGGTGTGAAAGGATTTAGCGGGAAAGGGGGAAAATGGCACCGCGTGATAAGGGCACCCGTTTTAAAAATTTCAAGTGGTTCACTTCGGGAAAAAGGGAAAAGATGAGGAAAATTTAAACAGGTGATGTAAGGGGGAAATCGATTCTCTTTTCTCCAAATCGAGTGTACTTAAAGGGTTTAGTGAGGTTGAAGGTTCCATTAAACCCCCGCTAATCAAGGTAACAATATTTTAATATAGGCAATTGTAATGTGGGCGATTGTAACGAGACAAAAAGGGTCAGACAGACAGTGTGCCTTCCTGGGCTGGTTTGGTGACATAGTAGCAGGTTGGATCTTTTAGGGCAGGTAAGGGAACAAACCCCAAATTCTTTTTTTAAAGTGTGGGGGTAATAAACATTGGGAAGGGCAGGAGAAACGCGGAAAGTACAAATCACCCAGAAGAGTTGGGTCAAAAGGGAGGGACCCCGTCTATGTAGCATCTTCCCTAAAAAGGGGAGGGGGAATGAATGGATGTCTAGGGGAATTGGTTAAAAATTGCGGGGCTGACAGGTCTGAAAGGGAAATTTGCAATCCCATTCATTGATAACTGGGACCTATTCTTTGACAAACGTGTATGTATGAAAGGGGATGGGGTTCTCTTTTGGGGGAGGGGGGTTTGTTTAGCCAATTCGATTGAAGGGAAATTGATGCTTGTTAGAATTTAAACTGATGATTTAGAAGTATGGGTTTTGGGGGAAACAATAGGCTGCAGCTTGGTTTTAAAAACAGCAGTTATTCCCGGGGATACCCAGGATATGTTTAAAAGACAATATTCAAAAAAAAGTTTCTAGTAATGGAAATCATTGTCAAAAAGAGAGATAGTAGAGGGGGAAAGATGACTAGCTCCCTTAAGGGTTTTCATACAAATAGTAGGAGTCAAGAAAAAAAATGATGACTAAGTTACTTGCAGGGGGAAAGGGAAATAGATATTATTGGTATAAAGAGCCCCGGTTTAACCGAAATATAGGAAATGCCTTCGAATGCAACAAAAACAGGGGTTTTAAACTATTTCCCCACTGATAGGGGCAACAGGAAGGGGGTGGAGGGCGTTAAGTTAGAGAAAATTTAAATTGTTTTTTAGACGATATAAGATTAGAAAAAATCGAACCAGGATCTGTTTGGGACAGTTTTCCCAGAGACTACAAATTAATTTTTAGGTGATTTAAGGCCCCCCAAAAAGTGATGGGAGGCAGTAACTGTCATGGACGAAAATTCATAAGGCATCAGATATGAAAATTTGTGATAATGGGAGATTTAACTTTTGACAAATTGATTGGAACAATATGACAGGAAATCTTGAGTCTAGTGACTTTCTTGAACGGTTCAGGATTGCTTTTTAGATCAGTTTTTTGATAGAACCAACTATAGGAAAAATCGCTTTTACTTGGTTCTTTCCAACAAAGATTCACTGATTAAATCTTGAGGTTAATGATAGCTTGGGGAAAGTGTCACAAATCACTTATTTTTTAATATATCAGAATTACCCAGAAACTGCAATCAAAACTCTGTCCCCGATTTTCGCTTTTGGCCGACTTCATGGACGAAAAAAATTACCTGGGTGGGGTAAATTGGGATGTCCTGATATGGTTTTAGGTAGGGGATCTTTGGGTTTCCAATATACGTTTTTCAGAGAAGTTCTAGCTGCCCAGACAACTTTTGTTCTGGGAGGGAAAATTAATCTAACAAAAATGATCCTAAATGGATGAACAAAAGATTTAAAAAACCATTGGTTTAAAAGAGAGGCAAATATAGGCGTATCAAAAGAGGGGATGGGCAGTTAAGAATCATAATTCAATTAAAGAGAAAATAAAGTAGGAATAAGAAAAGCAAAAAGAGATTAGAGACTAAGGTCGCAAGGGATTCAAAGACAAAAACCCAAAGGGGTTTTTTCGGTATACAGAAGTAAAAAATTTGGGGCAAAGGGATTGGCCCTGGTCAAATCATGACGTGTAAGGATATGTGTGAAATTCTCAAAACCTACTTCCCTCAGTTTTTTTAAACCCCCGGAAAATACAGCGATATTCCTGAAATAAAAGATTATTAGAACAGGACGATAATAAAAAATGCAGATTGCGGAACTGTGACATGGTCCTCAAAAAATAGACAACTTAAACCCCAACAATCCCCAGGTCCGTGATTGTTTGCCAGGGTGTTAAAGGAATGTAAAGAGGAACTTTGCATACCTTGGGAAAATAAAACCCATCCAGTATAATTTATCCTTTTTTGACAACGTTTCACCCACACAGTGGGCTTTTTCAAGTCACAAAAAGTCTACCTGGGGGAAAGGGACGCGAGATTTATAATCAGGTTTTAGAATGTGTGGTCAGGTGGAAATGCTGCATTGATGATCTACCGAGTGGGGGTTTTAAAGTCTAAAATCTTGGGTAGCTTGGAAGGGAATTTGGGTAGTTTTTTGAGGACCTTCTCAGTGTTCCTCCATTCCCATGTTTTTATGTGGGGAAGTGATGAAGAAGTTTCTTGGCAAGTGGTTCAGCTATGTTATAAAAAGCCATTGTTCTGGCTGAAATTGTGGTTAAAAGGGGATAAGCGATGATTCCGGATTCTTTGGTATGGGGTTTGTCTTCTGGGCGATAAGGGGGGTTTGAGTTTCTGTGTTTTTTAAATGGTTGTGGAACCGGGTTGTCACAGGCATTCCTTGTATCTCGACCCGCTTGCGATTGGTGTTCTGAAAAACGTGTTTGGGGGTCCCTTGAGTTTCGCCCCAAGTTTAATTTGCTGCATCATTTCAAGGGTTATGTATACCCCCCAGGGATGGAAGCTTGTCCGTCTACTTCTGGGGATGTCCTTGATGGTCGTGGTTTTGGAGGTAGATACTTGGAATGAGTATTGGAAAAGATGTTGGAATATGTTTGGCAATGGAGTTGGGGGGAGACTATGTATCTCTTTCGGGAGTCTTTCTGGGGTTTTTTGAAGATGTTTAATGCCCACCGTCTGCATCTCTGATGAAGTGCGAGGATACTGGGGTTTAGAAATAATTGTTCAATTAAGTGCATTCTTCCTCAAGGAAAATCATTGCGCAGATTCTGAGTGCACACAGGAAGAAACTTTTCAAGTGTGAACTGGATTGGGACTCGACCTGGTTGGTTTGTCTTGGAGAGCTTGAACATTGAAGCTTGGGGGGTTTAGGATAATGTCGTCAACAAACGGGCCAGGTGACGACGAAGGAATAATGGGGAGAAACGCCGGGTTCCAATTTCCATGTATAGGTTCGCCAGATGGCACGACGCGAACCCATGGGTAGCCAAAAACTGCTGAAAGAGGTGATTTTCGAAAGAGAAACCCGTAAAGCCAACACATAGTTTTAACAAGGTCGATGAAAATCGCTGGCTGGAATAGGAAGTCAAGCGCAAGGATCGAGGCTTGTTAGTAGGGACTTCGGGGAATAGGGAAGTTACTCAAGGCTGGAAAGGGTTTTTTGTTCCCGATGTTGAGTTGCGAATGCGTTAGAAGATCACCCGAGTGTTTTAGATGTGCTGGTGATAGTGCCCAAAAGTTTTAAAAGGTGTTTTGCGAGAAATTTGAGAGTTGTGGGGGAGCTCTGCCATTCCGGGAAAATATGGGGCCCCAATGGGATACCAGGCTGTAGTTTTTGGCAGGCCCTACATTTGGCAGGTCTGGGATGCAGGTATGGTGTGGGAGAAATTTCTTCCCCCGTTCTGAGTCCCCCTTTGACAAGGGGGGGGAAAATTTGAGGTGTATAAATGGAAACAGGGAAAAAATAAAGGGGAGAAATAGGTGCTGAAAAAATTCCAGCCCAAAACGGACTCGCAAACAATGGTTTTAAGTTGGGAAAAAAATTTAGATTCAGGAAGGATATAGGAAAACACTGGTTTGGGAAAAAGGGTTTTGGATGAGTGGGGCAAACTCCGAGTACAGTTAAAAAATTCAGGCTAAAACGTTGAGTATTTTTTAGGTTTGATAAATACATGAGTGGGGGTGAGTTTAACCTGCTAGCGTGTGCTGGGGCTCGTGCCGTGTCCTTCCCTTTGGTGGAGGTGACCGACTGGGGGGGTCTTGACTAATTTGGGGGGGACATGGACCTGCTACGCATGGGGCATAGGCAGTTGTAGTGTTCGTTCTTTTTATGTTTTTTATATTCTAAAAGGGGACTGTTTGGGGAAGGGTGGTCATCAGAGTTTTAAATTCCAATTGTGACCCCCTTTTTGCTGAGTACAGTCTCGGAACATCCTGTCTCAGCCACCTTGTCGATTCCCCCTCAAATTTTTTTATGTGTTATCAGTTCCCCCTATCCTCCAGTGTTGTTAGGTTGGTTCCCTTAACCTCTCTTCGTAGGACAGCCCTTACTCCCGGGGCTTCTCATTGTAAACCTTTGCAAATTCCTCTATTTCCCGCGTCTTGATCATTGTAGTTCCAGACTGGGGTTGCGTCCTATAATATAGGCCCGAATATTGGGCACAGGGTCCTAACGTTCATTACTGAGAACTGGAATGCTAATCTTAGGTTTGCTAGTCGTTTCATATGCCGCAGTTATTTGGTTGATGTGGCCCCAGGAGATATGCTCGGTATTAACCACTCCAAGATCCTTCCCCTTGAGTGAGGTTTGAGTCTTTTTTTTACCCGACTGTGCTCGTCTGCGGTCTCTTTGCCCTTCCAAATCTTCGTGTTTTGCACTTGGTGTGTGTGGGGTGTGGTTTTTGTGTGTGTGGTGTGTGGTGTGTGGGGGTTTTGTGTGTGGTGTGTGTGTGTGGGTTGTGCGTGTGTGTGGGGGGGTGAGTGTGTTTGTGTGTACTGTGTTGTGTGTGTTGTTGTGTTTGTGTGTGTTGTGGGGAGTGTGCGTAGTGTATTTTGTTGTGAAATTTTGGGGTGCGTGTATGTGTGTGTGGGTGGTGTGTGTGTGTGTGTGGTGTGTTGGGGGTTGGTGGTGTTGTGCGTGTGTTGGGATGTGGTGTGCGTGTATGTTGTGTGTGGTGTTTGTGTGTGTTTGTGTTGTGGGTGCGGCGGGGCGTGTTGGTGTGTGTGTGTGTGTGTGTGTGTGGTGTGTGGTGTGTGGGGTTTTGTTGTTGTGGTGTGTGTGCGTGTGCGTGTGGTGGGGTGTGAGTGTGTGTGTGTGTGTACGTGTGTATTGTGTGTGGTGGTGGTGGGGTGTGTGGTGTGGGGTGGGGGGTGTGCGTATGTGTATGTTTGTGTGTGTAGTGTGTTGCGTGTTGTGTGTGGTGTGCGCGTGTGTTGTGTGTGTACGTGCGTGGTTGCTGGTGTGTGGTTTTGGGGGTGTGGTTGTGTGGTGTGGTGGTGGTGTGTTTTGTGTTGTGTGTCTGGGGCGTGGTGTGGGGATGTGTGTGTGCTGTATGTGTGTGTGTGTGTGTGTGTGTGTGTGTGTGTGTGGGGCTGCGTGCTGTGCGTGTTGTGTGTGTGTGTGGGTTTTGTGTGTGTGTGTGTGGTGTGTGTGTGGGGTGGTTGGTGTGTGCGTGGGCGTGTGGTGTGTGTGGTTTTGTGGTTTTGTGTACGTGTGTTTGTGTGTGTGTGTGTGTGTGTGTGTGTGTGGTGTGGGTGAGTGTGGTTGTGTCGTTTGTGGTGTATGTGTGTGTGCGTGTATGGGGTGGTGTGTTGCGCGTGTGTGTGTGTGGGGTGTAGTTCGTGCGTGTGCGTGTGGGTGTGTGGGTTTGTGTGGGTGTGTGTGGGTCTTGCTGTGTGTGGGTAGTGTGTGTGAGTGTATGTGTGTGTGTGTTGTTTGTGTATGTGTGGGTGTGTGTGGGGCGTGCGTGCGTGTGGGTGTGGGGTGTGTGTGTGTGGTGTGTGTGTGTGTGTGTGTGTGTGTGTGTGTGTGTGTGTGTGTGTCTGTTCTGGGTGTTTTGTGTTAGTGTGTGTACCAATTTTACTCACCCAATTGTATTCGGGGGCGAGACTCAAATCCTGGCCCCGCCCCTTCACTGTGTGGTATTGTGTTGTGTGTGTGGTGTGTGTGTGTGTGTGGTGTGGGGGGTGTTCTTGTGGTGTTTGTGGTGTTGGGTGTGTTTGGGTGTGTGTGTGTTTTTGTTGTGTGTGTGGTTGCGTGCGCGTGTGTTGTATGTTTGTGTATGTGTGCGTGCGTGCGTGTTTTGGGGTGTGTGGGTGTGTGTTGTGTGTGTGTGTGTGGTGTGTGTGTGTGTGTGTGTGTGTGTATGTGTGTGTTGTGTGTGGCGTTGTGTGTGTGTTATGTGAGGTGTGTGGGGTGTTTTGTGTGTGTGTATGTGTGTGTGTGTATGTGTGTGTACGTGTGTTGTGTGCGTGTGTGTGTGTTGCGTGGTGTGTGTGTGTTGTGTGTTGGGGTGTGGTTTTGTGTTGGTTTTGTTTGTGTGTGTTGGTGTGTATGTGTGTGTGTGGGTGTATGGTGTGTGTGTGTGTTGGTGTGTGTTGGGGGTTTCTCACTTAATTTTACTCCTAAATTTTGGTTGCGGGTCGAGACTCAGCTCCTGGCCCCGCCCCTTCACTGATCGCTACTAGGCCTCTCCCTCTCTGCTTCCTGAGCTTTGTCAACCCCTTCTTAAAACTATGTATGGTTCCTGCCTCCACTACTTTTTCTTGCTAGGGTTTCCACTTCCGACGACTCTTTACGAAGAAATACTTCCTAAAGTCCCTGTGACTCTCTGGTCTAGCTTCCGTTGTGACCCCTTTTTTCTTGCCCCCCTTGGAACATCCATCTCTGTCCACCTTGTCTATTTCCGCAGTATCTTGTATTCGTTATCATGTTCCCCCCGACCCCTTCTTCCCCCAGGTCGTCTCCGATTTTCCCCAACCTTTCCTGTACGACATTCCCCTGAGCTCTGGGCTAGCCTTTTTGCAAACCTTTTTATTTTTTCCCAACTTTTTGCGTGCTTTACCAGGTGTGGGTTCCAGACTGGTGTGCATACTCCCGATAGGCCAACATACACAGTGTCAGTGCTTTTTAAAGATTCCCCTTTTTAAAGGGTTTGGAACGCTATTTTCAGGGTTTTTTAGGGGCCCGTATGCTGCAGCAGTTATTTGGGTTGATGTTGCCTCCCGGGGACGTGCCGGTGTTATGGCACCCCAAGGTCTTTCCCCGAATGGGTCTTAGTCTTTGTCCACTTTGCCCATACTCTGTCTCGGGCTTTTTTGCCCCTCCCCCTCTTCATGACTTTGCATTTGGCAGGGGTTTAATTCGAGAAGCCAGTTTTTGGCCACATGTCCCGCCTGTCCCGGGTTTTTGCAGCCTGGGCCCCACCCATCCGATTTTTTTCTTCTATCGCTTCACATCATCTGCGAATAGAGACACTTCAGAGTCTATTCCTTCCATCATGTCGTTCGCATATGTCAAAAATAGCACTGGTCCTAGAACTGACCCCTGTGGGACCCCGCTCGTAACAGGCGCCCACTGTGATACCTCTTCACGTACCATGACTCGTTGTTGCCTCCCTGTCAGGTATTCCCTGATCCATTGCAGTCCCCTCCCTGTTATATGCGCCTGATCCTCCAGCTTCTGCACTAATCTCTTGTGGGGAACTGTGTCAAAAGCCTTCCTGCAGTCTAGGAAAACGCAATCTACCCACCCCTCTCTCTCGTTTCTTACTTCTGTTACCTTGTCATAAAACTCCAGAAGGTTTGTGACAGAGGATTTGCCTTCCATGAACCCATGCTGGTTTTCATTTATAATCTTGTTCCATTCCAGGTGTTCCACCACTCTCCTCCTGATAACCTTCTCCATGACTTTGCACACAATACATGTCAGAGACATAGGTCTGTAGTTTAGTGCCTCATTTCTGTTTCCTTTCTTAAATATGGGGACTACATTTGCTGTCTTCCATTTCTCAGGTAGTTGCCCAGTTTCAAGGGATATGTTGAATATTGTGGTTATGGGCACACACAGCATCTCTGCTCCTTCTCTAAGGACCCACGGGGAGATGTTGTCCGGTCCCATCGTCTTTGAGGTATCAAGGTCACTTAGCAGCTTCTGCACCTCCTCCTCGGTTGTTCGTATGTCATCCAACACTTGTTGGTATATTCCCTCTTGATATTCCCTTCTGTGCTGTCTTCCCACAGCCCTTCCTGTCTCTACTGTAAAAACTTCCTTAAATCTCCTGTTTAGCTCCTCACATACCTCCTGATCATTTCTTGTGAGTTCTCCACCTTCTGTCCTCAGTCTGATCACCTGGTCTTTGACTGTTGTCTTCCTCCTGATGTGGCTATACAACAGTTTCGGGTCAGTCTTGATTTTCGATGCTATGTTATTTTCATACTGTCGCTGGGCCTCCCTCCTTACCTGTGCGTACTCATTTCCTGGCTCTGCGACTGATCTCCCTATTTTCGTGTGTTCTCTGCCTTCTGTACTTTTTCCATTCTCTATTGCACTTTGCTTTTGCCTCCTTACACCGTCGGGTAAACCAGGAGCTCGTGCTGGTCTTCCCGTTGTTACTGTTGCCCTTGGGAATAAACCTTTCCACTGCCTCCTTGCATTTTGTTGTTACACATTCCATCATTTCATTTACTGCCTTTCCTGCCAGTTCTCTGTCCCACGAAACCTCCTGCAGGAAGTTCCTCAACCCTATGTAGTCCCCTCTTTTATAGTCAGGCTTTTCCCATTCAACTCCTGTTACTCTCTCCACTTGCAACTCTACTATGTATTCAAAGCACAGAACCACGTGGTCACTAGCTCCTAGGGGACTCTCATATGTGATGTCCTCAATGTCTGAACTGCCTAGGGTGAACACAAGGTCCAATCTTGCTGGTTCATCCTCCCCTCTCACTCTGGTAGTGTCCTTAACATATAGGTGCATGAGGTTTTCCAGCACCACATCCAACTTCTTGGCTCTACGTGTTTCGGGACCCCCATGTGGTTCCAGGTTTTCCCAGTCAATCTCCCTGTGGTTGAAATCCCCGTAACCAGCAACTTTGCTCTGCTGGAGTGAGCTCTTCTTGCCACCTCAGCAAGTGTGTCCACCATTGCTCTGTTGCTCTCTTCATATTCCTCTCTTCGCCTCCTGCGGTTCTGTGGTGGATTATACATCACTGCAATGACCACCTTGTGCTCCCCAGACTGAAGTGTACCTACTATGTAGTCCTTTTCTCGTGTCTCGTCTATGCCTCCCATTTTCTCGAATTTCCATCGGTTTTTTACGAGCAGAGCAACCCCTCCTCCCCCTCTGCCCCTTCTATCTTTCCTCATGATCTGGTATCCTGGTGGGAAGATTGCATCTGTTATTGTGTGTGTGTGTATATGTGTGTGTGTGTGTGTGTGTGTGTGTGTGTGTGTGTGTGTGTGTGTGTGTGTGTGTACTCACCTAATTGTGGTTGCAGGGGTCGAGACTCAGCTCCTGGCCCCGCCTCTTCACTGATCGCTACTGGGTTCTCTCTCTCTCTCTCTGCTTCCTGAGCTTTGTCATACCTCTTCTTAAAACTATGTATGGTTCCTGCCTCCACTACTTCACTTGCTAGGCTATTCCACTTGCTGACAACTCTATGACTGAAGAAATACTTCCTAACATCCCTGTGACTCGTCTGAGTCTTCAGCTTCCAGTTGTAACCCCTTGTCCCTGTGACCCCTCTCTGGAACATCCTATCTCTGTCCACCTTGTCTATTCCCGCAGTATCTTGTATGTCGTTATCATGTCTCCCCTGACCCTTCTGTCCTCCAGTGTCGTCAGTCCCGATTTCCCTTAACCTTTCCTCGTACGACATTCCCTTGAGCTCTGGGACTAGCCTTGTTGCAAACCTTTGTACTTTCTCTAACTTCTTGACATGCTTGACCAGGTGTGGGTTCCAGACTGGTGCTGCATACTCCAGTATGGGCTAACATACACAGTGTACAGTGTCTTGAACGATTCCTTATTAAGGTATCAGAACGCTATTCTGAGGTTTGCCAGGCGCCCGTATGCTGCAGCAGTTATTTGGTTGATGTGTGCCTCCGGTGATGTGCTCGGTGTTATGGTCACCCCAGGTTTCTCCCTGAGTGAGGTCTGTAGTGTTTGTCCACCTAGCCTATACTCTGTCTGCGGTCTTCTTTGCCCCCCCAATCTTCATGACTTTGCATTTGGCTGGATTGAATTCGAGAAGCCAGTTACTGGACCACATGTCCAGCCTGTCCAGGTCTCTTTGCAGTCCTGCCTCATCCTCGTCCGATTTAATTCTTCTCATCAACTTCACGTCATCTGCGAATAGGGACACTTCAGAGTCTATTCCTTCCATCATGTCGTTCACATATATCAAAAATAGCACTGGTCCTAGAACTGACCCCTGTGGGACCCCGCTCGTAACAGGCGCCCACTGTGATACCTCTTCACGTACCATGACTCGTTGCTGCCTCCCTGTCAGGTATTCCCTTATCCATTGCAGTGCCCTCCCTTTTACATGCGCCTGATCCTCCAGCTTCTGCACTAATCTCTTGTGGGGAACTGTGTCAAAGGCCTTCCTACAGTCTAGGAAAACGCAATCTACCCACCCCTCTCTCTCGTGTCTTACTTCTGTTACCTTGTCATAAAACTCCAGGAGGTTTGTGATACAGGATTTGCCTTCCATGAACCCATGCTGGTTTTCATTTATAATCTTGTTCCTTTCCAGGTGTTCTACCACTCTCCTCCTGATAATCTTCTCCATGACTTTGCACACAATACATGTCAGAGACACAGGTCCGTAGTTTAGTGCCTCATTTCTGTTTCCTTTCTTGAATATGGGGACTACATTTGCTGTCTTCCATTTCTCAGGTAGTTGCCCAGTTTCAAGGGATGTGTTGAAGACTGTGGTTAGAGGCACGCACAGCATCTCTGCTCCTTCTCTAAGGACCCACGGGGAGATGTTGTCCAGTCCCATCGCCTTTGAGATGTCAAGGTCACTTAAACTCTTCCCAAATTTTATTAGTTACACTTGTCAACACTTATTTTCGGGTCACTTATATTACACGAATTTTAGGGTTTTGCTTGATTGGCTCTAGTTTTGAGAAATTTGGTATCCCACTGAAAAACATAAAAGATGTGAAAAATATTTTGATCAGGCGGGGCTAGCTTACAAATAACAATGAAATTATTTTTTTATATCATGCAAGCAAGAGAGAAGTTTACCATCTTCAGATCAACACAAATAGACATCTTGTGTTTATGACTGCAAAGCTTCTGCAAGATCATTTTGATATTTTCATATTCTTTAAGGTTTTGCTGAGTGAGCAATTGGAAGATATGTACATTGGTTACCATTGTGCAGTAAGACTCGTGTCAAGTTTCTAATGGAGCTGTCTATAAACAGCCACCAATATTTTTGTTGATATTCAAGTCACATTCGAAGAAGTCTAGGGATGTTATTGCAGTATACAAGTTCTTCATCTTGGTTGAAATAGGGTTGGAGTTCAACCTTTCTTGTCTGATAAGATGTTATTTTAACTTCTTGTTGTAGACAGTTCTTTTCTTTCAGTCTGGTTGCTAAAAGTTCAGATGCTTGCGTTGACACACTGAGGTATCGTATCAGATTATTGAGTTCTTGACAGAACTGCTGGGTTGTTGAAATGCTTACTTCATATTCACTTTCATTGCTGTCCCCTCTGTTACATCCTAAACCCTGAGTTTCTTCAACATCTCACAATGGAAGGTCAAGCAGTGATGTAAACACTGGTATGGGAACATCACTGTGTGGCACAGGTCTCCTTGCTGGATCCAAATCAGGATATCCCACTTGACTTTCACATTATATCGATGGAAACTTTTCCTATTCACAATACAGAAATAACGATCATTAAATAACAAAGGCACAATACCGTGACTAGAACGATACACAAATAACCCGCACATAAAAGAGAGAAGCTTACGACGACGTTTCGGTCCGACTTGGATCATTGACAAAGTCACACTAACAGAGGTGGAGCAGGACGGCTATATATAGGCAGGAAGAGGTAGAGGTAGTAGTAGTAGTAGTAGTAGTACAAGAAGTGTGTATAATACCGACAGGATGAAATGACACATGCACAACACCCGGGCATCCCCACCGTAGACGTTTCGCCATCCATCCAGCCACTGGATGGCGAAACGTCCACAACAAAGACAACCAGACGCCGCACATGTGTCTTAATTTCATCAGTAGTTGTAGTAGAAGAAGAAGAGGTAGTAGTAGTGGTAGTGGTAGAAGTGGGAAATAAGGAAGACGAGCCAGTCAAAAACAAAGGAAGGGGAGCACTGCAAGAGAGCTAGAAACCCACAGAGGGAGAGCAAGCGCACCGAGGTGGGGGAAAGGGGAAGGGGTGAAAAAAAAAAAAAAAAAAAAAAAAAAAAAAAAAAAAGGGAACAAAAAACACAGACAAGAGAGAAAAAAGACAACCCAGAGAAAAAAAAGAAGAAAAAGGGAAGAAAAAGGGAAGAAATGATGATGAGGGAATGATGATGAGATGAAGTAAACGGGTGTTCTGAAGTTTGGAGCTTTTTAAAACAATGAAGGGGAGGGGAAAAGGCATCTAAGGGGAACGAAGCCAGGGCAAAGGGGTTAAATACAAGGAAAGTTGTGTATAAAAAAGGGTTTCAACTAGACGGCGCCCTGTTCGATTTGGGGAAGTAGGGAAGACAGTTTTAAGCAGAAGCCCAAATCAATGGGAGGGGCTATGTTTCTCTGACTTACAAAAAAGACATTGTTAGGGGTCGGCAAGCCAAACCTTTTTTTGTTTTTTCCCTAAGCCCGTCAAAAAAAGGGGATGGGCCCAAAGTTTCTCCGAAGTTTTTGGAAGAGGACAGGAGGGGGAAGAAAAAGAGTAGACACCCGGAAACCTTTGTAGGGGGAGGAGAGGTATGACAGTTTTAAGTGCGAAGGGGGTGTTAGTTTTGGCGGAAAGGAAAATTTGATGTCTAAGGGAGGAGAGAATTGTTGAGATTAGAAAGACCGGAAATGTGGGGAAGGGCAAAGGCAGAAGAGTTCCCAGGATTGAAAATTTTTGGGGAGGAGAAAGAAATTCGTTTTGGGCACGTGGGGAGGGCAGAGTCTATAAAGGGGGGAAAGGGGTAGCCAAGACGGGGAAAAAACAAATTTATAAAGAGGGGGAAATTTTTCTCGGGGAAAGGAAAATTTAGGATCAAAAATGGGGGAGGGACGGAGAAAAAAGGGGAGATAAAAACACTTTTCTTACGGGGAAGAAATGATAAGGAAAATTTATGAATGAAAACATCCCCAACTGGGGCATAGGTTTACTTTTAAAGGGAAAAGGGAAAAAAACCTGTATCTAAAGCGGTGGACAAGGGACTAACATTTCTTCCCCCCCCCCCCCCCCACAAATTTCAAAAATTTTTCCCTTTATAACCTTTACCCCTGGCTTGGGCTCTGTAAAAGCCTTCCCCCTCCCACCCCATTTTTTTTTTTTCTTTTTCTTCTTCTTTTTCTTCTTCTTTTTTCCCTTCTTTTCTTTCTTCTTTTTCCCTTCTTCTTCTTCTTTTTTTCCCCTTCTTTTTTTTTCTTCTTCCTCTTCCCCTTTTCCTCTCTCCTTTTCTCCTTGGGTTGTTTTTCCCCTCTTTTTTTTTTATTTCCCCAAATTTCCCCCTTTCCCACGCCCCACCGGTGCGTTTTCCCTTCCCTCTGTGGGATTTTGCTCTTTTGCAGTGCCCCCTTCCTTTTGTATTTAAACGGGCTCGTCTTCCTTATTTCCCACTTCAAACCACTACCACTACTACTACCTCTTTTTTCTCTACAATACTGATGAAATTAAGACACATGTGCAGCGTTTGGGTTTTCTTTGTTTGGACGTTTCGCCATCCAGTGGCTGGATGGATGGCCCAAACGTCTAAAGGGGGGGATGCCCGGGTTTTTGTGCTGGGGTCCCTTTCTTTTCCCGGTTTGGTATTATACACAATTCTTGTATACTACTAAATACCCCCACCTTTTTCCTGCCAAAAATAAACCGTTTCCCGGCCCCCCCTCTGTTGGGGTTTATTTGTTTAAAGGTCCCAAATCGGGCCGAAAAGTCGTTTGTAAGCTTCTCTCTTTTTTTGTGCGGGTTTTTTGTTTTTAACGATCAATTTTTAGGGATTTGGCTTTTCTCCACACCAAAAAACACACTGAAGTTTAAAATGTTTCTTTGCCTATTTTTCCCCTGTTTGTTTAAAAACAATGTCATCGAAAACAACCCTGTTTTCAGGGGATCGTACCCCGTTTGGGTGCGGTTAAACGGAAAAGGAAAGAAGCAAAAGTAAGGAAAAGGGGCAGGAGATTGGGCTTGGTAAAAAAGGGAAATTTTTTTCTTTGTTTTGGCAACAAATTTAGAGTTGATGGCCCCCGACACCCCAGCGGAAAGGGCCTTTCCCCCAAAAAGACCGTCGAGATCATTATGACAAACACTACCAAAAGAAGGAAAAGAAATTGTTAAATTGGGACAGTCTTTTTAAGTTTAGGGATAGGCCTTTTTGTCTTAAAAATAGGAAAAGAAGGCAGAGGGTATGCTTTCTGGGGATAGGATTGAAGATATTGTTAGCCACCTTTACAAAATTATGAGAGGTAATGAGAGCAATCCTATTATCTGTCTCAGTGCTAAAGACAACACTGTTAGCAGATGCAGGAATGAGGACCTGATTAGCAGGTATAGGTCAGTGACAAACATAAGTAGGAAGAAGGGAGGGCACTCTGTGATATGTGGCATTTTACCAAAGAGAGAAGTTGGAAATGAATGATTGTCCAGAGCAACTGGTGTTAATTGTTGGCTGGACAAACACTGTAAGGACATTGTAATACCATTTATAAAGAACTGGGACTTCTTCTATGGCAGAAATAACATGTATGCCAGGGATGGGGTTCACTTGTCTAGGTCTGGGGTAGGGGAATTGGGCAGTGAAGTGCTTAGGGCTTTGAACTAGAAATAATTAATGGTATGGGTTTTGAGGGGAAAACAATGAAATATAATGCAATAGAATTGGGCAGGATGAATTCTCATTGTAGTGATATTGAGTTTTAGGGAAACCAGTTATAGGAAAAATGAGGTAGAGTTATTGGTGAATACTGGATAGCCAGTGGCACTAGGTGATAAGGACAGTAATATAGCAGAGGAGCAGGGAGGAAAAAAAGAAGAGAGGGTCTCTTAAAACATACTATACAAATAGTAGTTAGAAACAAGAGGGATGAGTTGAGATTAGTTGCAAATGAGGGTAACACTGATGTATTTGCCATAAGTGAGATGTGGATTAATATGAAGAGTCAAGATATGACTGCTGAATGTCACATTCCGGGTTTTAGGTTATTCTACGTTGATAGAAGTATCGGAAAGGGAGGAGGGATGGAACTTTAGGTTAGAGAACACTTAAAATGCTGCACAAAGCAGGTATTAAGTCTGAAAGAACATACACAGAGTCTGGCTGGATAGAATTTTCTGAAGGACATGAAAAATTTATTTTAGGTGTGCTTTACCATTCCCAAACTTGGATAGGGGCCAAGGAAGACTACCTTGGGAAGAAACTGTCAAGGCCACAAGGCATGATAATGCAGTAATTCTGGGAGACATTCACTTTAGTCAAATTGATTAGAATTCATTGACTGGGAATTTTGAGTCAGACGACTACCTGGAAGTAATTCAAGATTATTTTTTGGAGCAGTTTGTGACAGAACCAATGAGGGATAACAACGTGCTTGATTTGGTTCTGTCTAAGAATAACCTTGTTACTAATCTTGAAATTACAGAAGAACTTGGCATGAGCGACCACAAATCAATTACTGTTAGTATCGATGGAAGTATGATAGTAAGGATAATTTAGTAACAGTCCCTCCACTAGATAACGAACACTATCCCTGGCATACATGTCATTTGTACCATAAGAGGTCCCAGTTATTTATAAATGCTACTGTATTGTCTTTACAGTGTTTGTCCAGCAAGCAATTAATACCAATTGCTCTTGACAACAATTCGTTTCCAACTCCTCTCCTTGGCAAAATGCCACATATTACATGGCGGAGGAGAGTGGTGGAACACCTGGAACGGAACAAGATTATAAATGAAAACCAGCATGGGTTCATGGAAGGCAAATCCTGTGTCACAAACCTTCTAGAGTTTTATGACAAGGTAACAAAAGTAAGAGACACGAGAGAGAGGGGTGGGTAGATTGCGTTTTCCTAGACTGCAGGAAGGCCTTTGACACAGTTCCCCACAAGAGATTAGTGCAGAAGCTGGAGGATCAGGCGCATATAACAGGGAGGGCACTGCAATGGATCAGGGAATACCTGACAGGGAGGCAACAACGAGTCATGGTACGTGAAGAGGTATCACAGTGGGCGCCTGTGACGAGCGGGGTCCCACAGGGGTCAGTTCTAGGACCAATGCTGTTTTTGACATATGCGAACGACATGATGGAAGGAATAGACTCTGAAGTGTCCCTATTCGCAGATGATGTGAAGCTGATGAGAAAAATTTAAAATCGGATGAGTATGAGACAGGACTGCAAAGAGACCTGGGCAGGCTGGACATGTGGTCCAGAAACTGGCTTCTCAAATTTTCAACCCTGCCAAATGCAAAGTCATGAAGATTGGGGAGGGCAAAGAAGACCACAGACAGAGTATAGGCTAGGTGGACAAAGACTACAGACCACTCAGGGAGAAAAAAACCTTGGGTGACCATAACAACGAGCACGTCACCGGAGGGACACATCAACCAAATAACTGCTGCAGCTTACGGGCGCCTAGCAAACCTGAGAATAGCGTCCGATTCCTTAATAAGGAATCGTTCAAGACACTGTACACTGTGTATGTTAGGCCCATACTGGGTTTTGCAGCACCGTCGGGAACCCACACCTGGTCAAGCACGTCAAGAAGTTAGAGAAAGTACAAAGGTTGCAACAAGGCTAGTCCAAGCTCCAGGGGAATGTTGACGAGGAAAGGTTTGAGGGGGAAATCGGACTGGCGAACTGGAGACAGAAGGGTCAGGGGAGACATGATAACGACATACAAGATACTGCGGGGAATAGACAAGGTGGACAGAGATAGGATGTTCCAGAGAGGGGGCACAGAAACAAGGGGTCACAACTGGAAGCTGAAGACTCAGACGAGTCACAGGGACGTTAGGAAGTATTTCTTTAGTCACAGAGTCGGCAGGAAGTGGAATAGCCTAGCAAGTGAAGTAGTGGAGGCAGGAACCATACATAGTTTTAAGAAGAGGTATGACAAAGCTCAGGAAGCAGAGAGGGAGAGGACCTAGTAGCGATCAGTGAAGAGGCGGAGCCAGGAGCTGAACCTCGGTCCCTGCAACCACAATTAGGTGAGTACACACATACACACACACACGCACACACACACACACATACACACACACACACCAGCACCGCGGCCCCTGCCAGCCTTGCTCTCCCTGTTATCTACCACAGACAGCCTCACTAACAAACTCACACCAACCTTTAACAACACCATAACACTGAGTTATTGAACCTTGAACGAGGTAGTTTGTCCTTATCAGTGACCCCAGGCAAGACCATGAACCATCACCACACCCCAGGCAAGACCATGAACCATCACCACACCCCAGGCAAGACCATGAACCATCACCACACCCCAGGCAAGGGCTATGAAAACCCTCACCACACCCAGGCAAGACTGTGAACCATCACCTTCCCGAGACAATACTATGAACCCTCACCACACCCCCGGTAAGAAACCCTGAACCATCACCACACCCCAGGTAAGACCATGAACCATCACCACACCCCAGGCAAGACTATGAACCATCACCACACCCCAGGTAAGACCATGAACCATCACCACACCCCAGGCAAGACTATGAACCATCACCACACCCCAGGTAAGACCATGAACCATCACCACACCCCAGGCAAGACCATGAACCATCACCACACCCCAGGTAAGACCATGAACCATCACCACACCCCAGGCAAGACCATCAACCATCACCACACCCAGGTAAGACCATGAACCATCACCACACCCCCGGCAAGACCATGAACCACCAACCACACCCCAGGCAAGACCATGAACCATCACCACACCCCAGGTAAGACCATGAACCATCACCACACCCCAGGCAAGACTATGAACCATCACCACACCCCAGGCAAGACCATGAACCATCACCACACCCCAGGCAAAAACCCTGAACCATCACCACACCCCCGGCAAGACTATGAACCATCACCACACCCCAGGCAAGACTGTGAACCCTCACCTTTTCCCCAGCAATACTATGAACCATCACCACACCCCCAGGTAAGACCATTTAACCATCACCACACCCCAGGTAAGACCATGAACCATCACCCCACCCCAGGCAAGACTAATGAACCATCACCACACCCCAGGTAAGACCATGAACCATCACCACACCCAGGTAAGACCCTGAACCATCACCCCACCCCAGGGAAGACTATGAAAACCATCACCACACCCCAGGTAAGACCATGAACCATCACCACACCCCAGGCAAGACCATGAACCATCACCACACCCCAGGTAAGACCATGAACCATCACCACCACCCAGGCAAGACTATTTAACCCTCACCACACCCCCGGTAAGACCATGAACCATCACCACACCCCAGGCAAGACCATGAACCATCACCACACCCCAGGTAAGACCATGAACCATCACCACACCCCAGGCAAGACCATGAACCATCACCACACCCCAGGTAAGACCATGAACCATCACCACACCCCAGGCAAGAAACCCTGAACCATCACCACACCCCCGGCAATCCATGAACCATCACCACACCCCAGGTAAGACCATGAACCCTCAACCCCACCCCAGGCAAGACTATGAACCATCACCACACCCCAGGCAAGACCATGAACCATCACCACACCCCAGGCAAGGGCCATGAACCATCACCACCCCCAGGTAAGACCATGAACCCCTTTACCACACCCCAGGCAAGACTATGAACCATCACCAACACCCCAGGCAAAACCATGAACCATCACCACACCCCAGGCAAGACCATGAACCATCACCACACCCAGGTAAGACCAGAACCATCACCCCACCCCAGGCAAGACTATGAAACCCTCACCACACCCCAGGCAAGACCATGAACCCTCACCACACCCAGGCAAGACCCTGAACCATCACCACACCCCCGGTAAGACCCTGAAAACCCTCCCCCACACCCCAGGCAAGACTAAGAACCATCACCACACCCCAGGCAAGACCATGAACCATCACCACACCCCAGGCAAGACCATGAACCACACCACACCCCAGGCAAGACCCCTGAACCATCCCCACCCCAGGTTTAAAACCATGAACCATCACCACACCCCAGGCAAGACTTGAACCATCACCACACCCCAGGTAAGACCATGAAACCATCACCACACCCCAGGCAAGACCATGAAAACCCTCACCACACCCCAGGTAAGACCATGAACCATCACCACACCCCAGGCAAGGGCTATGAACCATCACCACCACCCCAGGCAAGACCATGAACCATCACCACACCCCAGGCAAGACCATAAACATCACCACACCCCAGGTAAAACCCTGAACCATCACCACACCCGGCAAGACTATGAACCATCACCCCACCCCAGCAAGACCAAAGAACCATCACCAACCCCAGGCAAGACCATGAACCTCACCACAACCCCAGGTAAGACCATGAACCATCACCACACCCCAGGCAAGGGCTATGAAAACCCTCACCACACCCCAGGCAAGACTATGAACCATCACCACACCCAGGCAAGACTATGAACCATCACCCCCACCCCAGGCAAGACTGTGAACCATAAACCCCACCCCAGGCAAGACTATGAACCATCACCACACCCCAGGCAAGACTATGAACCATCACCACACCCCAGGCAAGACTATGAACCATCACCACACCCCAGGCAAGACTATGAACCATCACCACACCCCAGGCAAGACTGTGAACCATCACCACACCCAGGCAAAAACTAGAACCATCACCCCACCCCAGGTAAGACCATGAACCATCACCACACCCCAGGTAAGACCATGAACCAAACACCACACCCCCGGCAAGACCATGAACCATCACCACACCCAGGCAAAGACTAGAACCTCACCACACCCAGGCAAGACTATGAACCATCACCACACCCCAGGCAAGACTGGAACCATCACCTTCCCGAGACAATACTATGAACCATCACCACACCCCAGGTAAGACCATGAACCGTCACCACACCCCAGGCAAGACCATGAACCATCACCACACCCCAGGCAAGACTATGAACCATCACCACACCCCAGGCAAGACTGTGAACCATCACCTTCCCGAGACAATACTATGAACCATCACCACACCCCAGGTAAGACCATGAACCATCACCACATCCCATGTAAGACCATGAACCATCACCACACCCCAGGTAAGACCATGAACCATCACCACACCCCAGCAAAGACCATGAACCATCACCACATCCAGTAAGCCACGAACCATCACCACACACCCCCGCAAGACTATGAACCATCACCACACCCCAGGCAAGACTATGAACCATCACCACACCCCAGGTAAGACCATGAACCATCACCACACCCCAGGCAAGACCATGAACCATCACCACACCCCAGGTAAGACCATGAACCATCACCACACCCCAGGTAAGATCATGAACCATCACCACACCCCAGGTAAGACCATGAACCATCACCACACCCCAGGCAAGACTAAAGAACCTCACCACACCCCAGGTAAGACCATGAACCATCACCACACCCCAGGAAGACTATGAACCATCACCACACCCCAGGTAAAACCAAAGAACCATCACCACACCCAGGTAAGACCATGAACCATCACCCCACCCCAGCAAGACTATGAACCATCACCACACCCCAGGTAAGACCATGAACCATCACCACACCCCAGGTAAGACCATGAACCATCACCACACCCCAGGTAAGACCATGAACCATCACCACCCCCAGGAAGACCATGAACCATCACCACACCCCAGGCAAGACTATGAAAACCCTCACCACACCCCAGGTAAGACCATGAACCATCACCACACCCCAGGTAAAAACCATGAACCATCACACACCCCAGGCAAAGATATGAACCATCACACACCCAGGTAAGACAATACCATCACCCCACCCAGGTAAGACCATGAACCATCACCACACCCCGGTAAGACCATGAACCATCACCACACCCCAGGCAAGACAGTGAACCATCACCACATCCCATGTAAGACCATGAACCATCACCCACCCCAGGTAAGACCATGAACCATCCCCCACATCCCAGGCAAGACTATGAACCATCACCACACCCAGGCAAGACTATGAAACCCTCACCACATAGGCAAAACTATGAACCATCACCAATTTCCCGGTAAGACAGTGAACCATCACCACACCCCCGGCAAGACTATGAACCATCACCACACCCCCAGGTAGACAGAACCTCACCACACCCAGGTAAGACCATGACCCTCACACACCCAGGCAAGACATTTAACCCTCACCCCACCCAGGTAAGACCATGAAAACCCTCACCACATCCAGGTAAGACAGTGAACCATCACCACACCCCAGGCAAGACAGTGAACCATCACCACATCCCATGTAAGACCATGAACCATCACCACACCCCAGGTAAGACCATGAACCATCACCACACCCCATGTAAGACCATGAACCATCACCACACCCCAGGTAAGACCATGAACCATCACCACATCCCAGGTAAGACCATGAACCATCACCACACCCCAGGCAAGGGCTATGAACCATCACCACACCCCCGGCAAGACCATGAAACCCTCACCACACCCCAGGGAAGACTATGAAAACCCTCACCCACCCCAGGCAGATATGAACCATCACCCAAACCCAGTAAGACCACGAACCATCACCACACCCCAGGTAAGACCATGAACCATCACCACATCCCATGTAAGACCATGAACCATCACCACACCCCAGGTAAGACCATGAACCATCACCACACCCCAGGCAAGACTATGAACCATCACCACACCCCAGGCAAGACTAGAACCATCACCCCACCCCAGGAAGACCATGAACCATCACCACACCCCCGGAAAAACTATGAACCATCACCACACCCCAGGCAAGACCATGAACCATCACCACACCCCAGGTAAGACCATGAACCATCACCACACCCCAGGTAAGACTATGAACCATCACCACACCCCAGGCAAGACTATGAACCATCACCACACCCCAGGTAAGACCATGAACCATCAAACCCCACCCCAGGCAAGACTATGAACCATCACCACACCCCAGTAAGACCCGAACCCTCACCACACCCCGGTAAACCATGAACCATCACACACCCCCGGCAAGACTATGAACCATCCCACATCCCAGGTAAGACCACGAACCATCACCACCCCCCAGTAAGACCATGAACCATCACCACATCCCAGGTAAGACCACGAACCATCACCACACCCCAGGTAAGACCATGAACCATCACCACATCCCATGTAAGACCACGAACCATCACCACACCCCAGGTAAGACCACGAACCATCACCACACCCCAGGTAAGACCATGAACCATCACCACATCCCCAGGTAAGACCAGAACCATCACCACAACCCCAGGTAAGACTAGAACCATCCCCCACACCCCAGGTAAGACCATGAACCATCACCACACCCAGGTAAGACCCTGAACCATCACCACACCCCAGGTAAGACCATGAACCCTCACCACATCCCATGTAAGACCAGAAACCATCACCACACCCAGGTAAGACC
The DNA here is from genome assembly GCF_026875155.1 of Cherax quadricarinatus. Lineage (NCBI taxonomy): Eukaryota > Metazoa > Arthropoda > Malacostraca > Decapoda > Parastacidae > Cherax > Cherax quadricarinatus. The sequence continues at coordinate 55,202,988 of NC_069408.1, read as the reverse complement.
ACGAACCATCACCACACCCCAGGTAAGACCATGAACCATCACCACATCCCAGGTAAGACCATGAACCATCACCACACCCCAGGTAAGACTATGAACCATCACCACACCCCAGGTAAGTCCATGAACCATCACCACACCCCAGGCAAGACTATGAACCATCACCACACCCCAGGTAAGACCATGAACCACACCACATCCCTGGGAAGACCATGAACCATCACCACACCCCAGGCAAGGGCTATGAACCATCACCACACCCCCGGTAAGGACCAGAACCATCACCACACCCAGGTAAGACCATGAACCCTCACCACACCCCCGGTAAGACCCTGAAAACCCTCACCACACCCCCGGCAAGATAGAAAACCCTCACCAATCCAGGTAAGACCGAACCATCACACACCCCAGGTAAGACCATGAAACCATCACCACATCCCAGGTAAGACCATAACCATCACCACACCCCAGGTAAGACCATGAACCATCACCACACCCCCGGTAAGACATGAAACCCTCCCCATCCCAGGTAAACCATACCTACCACACCCCAGGTTTAAAACATGAACCATCACCCACACCCCAGGTAAGACTATGAACCATCACCCACACCCCAGGTAAGACCATTTAACCATCACCACACCCCAGGTAAGACTATGAACCATCACCACACCCCAGTAAGACCATGAACCATCACCCACCCCCAGGTAAACAGAACACACCCAAACCCCCCGGGAGACTTGAACACCCCACCCCAGAGTATGAACCATACCCACCCCAGGGAAGACCAGAACCATCACCACACCCCAGGTAAGACCTGACCACACCACACCCCAGCAAGACTAGAACCTCACCACACCCCAGGTAGACCTGAACCATCACCACACCCCAGTAAGACCATGAACCTCACCCACCCGGCAAGACTATGAACCATCCCCCACACCCCCGGAAGACTGAACCATCCCACCCCGGTAGACCCTGAACCATCACCACACCCCAGGCAAGACTATGAACCATCACCCACCCCAGTCAGATTGAACCATCACCCCTCCCCAGGTGATATGAACCAAACCCACCCCAGGTAAGCCGAACCTCACCCCACCCCAGGTAAGACCTTTAACATCACCACACCCCAGTAAGACCATGAACCTCCACACCCCGTAAGACCATGAACCATCCCCCACACCCCAGTAAACCATGAACCATCACCACCCCCCAGTAGACTATGAACCATCACCCCCCCCAGGTAAGACCCTGAACCATCACCACACCCCAGGAAGACCATGAACCTCACCCCCCCAGGCAAGACTATGAACCCCAAACCACACCCCGTGACTATAACCATACCACACCCCAGGTAAGCCATGACCAAACCCCCACCCCCCCGTAACTATGAACCATCACCACCACCCAGTGACATGAACCATCACCCCCCAGTAAACCATGAACCCCACACCCCAGGTAAGACTAGAACCCACCACACCCCAGTAAGACTATGAACCCTCACCCACCCAGGTAAGACCATGAACCCCAACACACCCCAGACAGACTGAACCCTCACCACACCCCAGCAAGACCCTGAACCCTCACCACCCCAGGCAAGTATACCCTCACCACCCCAGACAGACAGAACCATCCCCCACACCCCCGGCAAGAATATGACATCACCCACCCCAACAAACCCTAAAACCCTCACCACACCCAGGCAGAATATGAACATCACCCACCCCAGACAAGACCATGAACCATCACCACACCCCAGGCAAGATATGAACCACACACACCCAGACAAACCATGAACCCTCACCCCACCCAGGCAAGAATATGAACCATCACCACACCCCAGGGAAAAACTATGAACCATCACCACACCCCCGGGAAAAACCATGAACCATCACCACACCCCAGGCAAGATATGAACCATACCACACCCCAGACAAGACTATGAACCATCACCACACCCCAGGCAAGAATATGAACCATCACCACACCCCAGCAAGACTATGAACCATCACCACACCCCCGGCAAGACCCTGAACCATCACCACACCCAGGCAAGACTATGAACCATCACCAACGCCCCGGGCAAGACTATGAACCATCACCACACCCCAGGGAAAGACATGAACCATCACCACACCCCAGGCAAGACTATGAACCATCACCACACCCCAGACAAGACCATGAACCATCACCACACCCCAGGCAAGAATATGAACTAATCACCACACCCCAGGCAAGACCATGAACCATCACCACACCCCAGACAAGACTATGAACATCACCACACCCCAGCAAGGGCCATGAACCATCACACCCCAGGCAAGACTATAACCATCAACACACGCCAGACAAGACTATGAACCATCACCACACCCCCGGAAGACCATGAACCATCACCACACCCCAGGCAAGACTATGAACCATCACCACACCCCAGACAGACCATGAACCATCACCACACCCCCGGCAAAATATGAACATCACACACCCGACAAGACCATGAACCATCACCAAAACCCAGACAAGATATGAACCATCACCACACCCCAGGGAAGACCATGAAACCCTCACCACACCCCAGGAAGACTATGAAACCCTCACCACACGCAAACAAGACTATGAACCATCACCACACCCCAGGAAAGACCATGAAACCCTCACCACACCCCAGGCAAGACTATGAACCACACCACACCCAGGAAGACTATGAACCATCACCACGCCGACAAGAATGAACCCTCACCACCGCCAGCAAGACAAAGAACCATCACCCACACCCAGGAAAGACCATGAACCAAACACCACACCCCAGGAAGAATAACCCTCACCACAACCCCCGGCAAGACTATGAACCCTCCCCCACGCCAGACAAGACTAGAACCATCACCACACCCAGGAAAGACCATGAACCATCACCACACCCCAGGCAAGACTATGAACCATCACCCCACCCCAGGCAAGACATGAACCATCACCACACCCCAAGGGAAGACTATGAACCATCACCACACGCAGACAAGACTATGAACCATCACCACACCCCAAAAGACCATGAACCCTCACCCCACCCCAGGCAAGACATGAACCATCACCACACCCCATGCAAGACTATGAAACCCTCACCACACGCCAGCAAGACTATGAACCATCACCACACGCCAGACAAGACTATGAACCATCACCACACCCCAGGAAAGACCATGAACCATCACCACACCCCAGGCAAGACTATGAACCATCACCACACCCCAGGCAAGACTATGAACCATCACCACACGCCCGACAAGAAATATGAAAACCCTCACCACACCCCCGGGAAAAACCATGAAAACCCTCACCACACCCCAGGCAAGACTATGAACCTCACCACAACCCCCGCAAGACTATGAACCATCACCACACCCCAGGCAAGACTATGAACCATCACCACACCCCAGGCAAGACCATGAACCATCACCACACCCCAGGCAAGACTATGAACCATCACCACACCCCAGACAAGACTATGAACCATCACCACACCCCAGGCAAGACCCTGAACCATCACCACACCCCAGACAAGAAACCCTGAACCATCACCCCAACCCCAGACAAGACTATGAACCATCACCACACCCCAGACAAGACCATGAACCGTTACCACACCCCAGACAAGACCATGAACCATCACCACACCCCAGGTAAGACTATGAACCATACCACACCCCCTGTAAGACCATGAACCGTCACCACAACCTGTAAGACCATGAACCTCCACACCCAGGAACTATGAACCCTCACCACACCCCCTGTAAGACCCCTGAACCATCACCACACCCCAGGCAAGACTATGAACCATCACCACACCCCAACAAGACTATGAACCATCACCACACCCCCGGCAAGATATGAACATCACCACACCCCAGCAAGACTATGAACCTCACCACACCCCAGGCAAGACCATGAAAACCCTCACCACACCCCATGTAAGACCCTGAACCATCACCACCCCAGGCAAGACTATGAACCAAACACCCCACCCCATGTAAGACCATGAACCATCACCACACCCCAGGCAAAGACATGAACCATCACCACACCCAGCAAGATATGAACCATTTACCACAACCCCAGGCAAGACTATGAACCATCACCACACCCCAGGCAAGATATGAACCCTCACCACACCCCAGCAAGACTATGAACCTCACCACACCCCAGGCAAACCATGAACCTCACCACACCCCCGGTAAGACTATGAAAACCCTCACCACACCCAGGGGAAGACTATGAAACCCTCTCCACACCCCAGGCAAGACCTATAACCAAACACCACAACCCAGGCAAGACTATGAACCATCACCACACCCATGTAAGACCATGAACCATCACCACACCCATGTAAGACCCTGAACCATCACCACACCCCAGCAAGACCATGAACCATCACCACACCCCAGGTAAGACCATGAACCATCACACACCCAGGTAAGACTATGAACCGTCACCACACCCCATGTAAGACCCCCGAACCATCACCACACCCATGTAAGACCATGAACCATCACCAACCCCAGGCAAACCATGAACCATCACCACACCCCAGGTAAGACTATGACATCACCACACCCAGGTAAGACTATGAACCGTCACCACACCACCGGTAAGACCATGAACCATCACCACACCCCAGGCAAGACTATGAACCATCACCACTCCCCAGGTATGACTATGAACCATCACCACATCCCAGGTAAGACCATGAACCATCACCACACCCCAGGTAAGACAATGAACCATCACCACACCCCAGGTAAGACAATGAACCATCACCACACCCCAGGTAAGACAATGAACCATCACCACACCCCAGGTAAGACCATGAACCATCACCACACCCCAGGTAAGACTATGAACCTTCAACACTGTTGATGCTCACTTATACACACCTGTCATAAACACACACACACACACACACACACACACACACACACACACACACACACACACACACACACACACACACACACACACATCCACACACACACACACAAACACACACACACACACACACACAGAAGTAAGGCAAGAGAGAGAGGGGTGGATCGATTGCATTTTTTTGGACTGCAAGAAGGCCTTAGACACAGTTCCTCACAAGAGGTTACTGCAAAAGCTAGAGGATCAGGCACACATAACAGGAAAGGCTCTGCAATGGATCAGAGAATACCTGACAGGGAGGCAACAACGAGTCATGGTACGTGACGAGGTGTCAGAGTGGGCGCCTGTGACAAGCGGGGTTCCACAGGGGTGAATCCTAGGACCTGTGCTGTTCTTGGTATATGTGAACGACATAACGGAAGAGAGAGACTCAGAAGTGTCCTTGTTTGCAGATGATGTGAAGTTAATGAGAAGAATCAAATCCTATGAGGATCAGGCAGGACTACAAAGAGACCTGGACAGGCTACAAGCCTGGTCCAGTAACTGGCTCCTTGAGTTTAACCCTGCCAAATGCAAAGTCATGAAGATTGAGGAAGGGCAAAGAAGACCGCAGACACAATATAATTTAGATGGCCAAAGACTGCAAACCTCACTCAAGGAAAAAGATCTGGGGGTGAGCATAACACCGAGCATATCTCCTGAGGCACACATCAATCAGATAACTGCTGCAGCATACGGGAGCCTGGCAAACCTACGGATAGCATTCCGATACCTCAGCAAGGATTCGTTCAAGACTCTGTATACCATTTACGTCAGGCCCATACAGGAGTATGCAGCACCAGTTTGGAATCCACACCTAGCCAAGCACGTCAAGAAATTAGAGAAGGTGCAAAGGTTTGCAACAAGACTAGTCCCAGAGCTACGGGGATTGTCCTACGAAGAGAGGTTGAGGGAAATCGGCCTGACGACACTGGAGGACAGGAGGGTCAGGGGAGACATGATAATGACATATAAAATACTGCGCAGAATAGACAAGGTGGACAAAGACGGGATGTTCCAGAGATGGGACACAGACACAAGAGGTCACAATTGGAAGTTGAAGACTCAGATGAATCAAAGGAATGTTAGGAAGTATTTCTTCAGTCATAGAGTAGTCAGGACGTGGAATAGCCTAGAAAGTGACGTAGTGGAGGCGGGAACCATACATAGTTTTAAAGTGAGGTATGATAAAGCTCATGGGGCAGGGAGAGAGAGGACCTAGTAGCAATCAGTGAAGAGGCAGGGCCAGGAGCTATGACTCGACCCCTGCAACCACAAATAGGTGAGTACAAATAGGTGAGTACACACACACACACATACACACACACACATATACACACACATGCACACACACACACACACGCACACACACACACACTCACACACACGTGGGTCCATGGGGTGCAGACGTGGGTAACAAGGCTCCGAGAACCTTAGTGTTGTAAGGCGTGCAATAACAGCTAGCAGTAATCAGTGGCAGTGGAACGTCAGTGAACAATACTACGAGTGATAATTAAAGTTATTAGTTAAAGAAAGTGAGAGGAAAGCTGAAATCATAATCTTTCAAAGCGCAAACCCTTGGGGGTCTTAGGCGCTGTTGCCACATTGGCAGCGGTAGGCCTGAAGAAGTGACGTCACGACAAGTTGTGTGCCATTATACATGTAAAGTGAAGTGTATATAATGTGAAGTGTATACTATCATCAGTGAAGAGTGACATCGCGTGAGGAAGTGGGATGTATGAAAATATATGGTTATAAACATCACGGGTGAAGGATCTCCAAAATAGGGATTTAAGGCCTACGTACGACGACTCCGTCATCAGCAGCTGGCAACCTGTCACCGCACCATTGAGCGCAAGTTTATTCGCCTATTTGTGGTTTGCATGTTGACGGCCCTGGCTGGCCTTGCATACATTTTGATACTGGTCACTCACTCCTCCAAGCTATTACCAGAATTAGAATAGAAATAGCATGGACATAGTGAATATAGTGTTGACGAGTGTGAGAAGGTAGATGGGACAAGCTTTTAAGGGCAACATTGTAAGACGGTGCTAGGGTCAAGTCCCAGGAGGGTTGTGTCAGGTCACAAGAAGTTGCGGCCAATCATTACACCGCACAAGACACTCACACACTCACACACACTCACACACACACACATGCACACACGCACACAGGCAGTGTTACTACCGGTAGTTATTAGCAGTAAGAATACTTAGGAAGCTAGGAAGTCCTCTCTCAATGTGAACAAGGAAAATGATAATAACCAGCAACAATAAATACGTAAATCCAGAAAGGGCAATAAGTGGAGAGAGTAGCATAATTGGGAAAGACAAATGAGACTAAATTTGTGCCTACACGACGGATCTTTCAACCACACTACCTACCCCCCCTAACCCTCCCTCCCTCACACACAAGCACACACACACAAGGGTAGACACTCACACACACACACACACACACACACACACACACACACACACATACACACACATACACACACACATACACACACACACACATACATAATCACTTACACACACACACACACACAAACACACACACACGCACACACACACACACATATATACACACACACCACACACACACCACACAACACACACACCACACATACACACCCCACACACACACCACACACCACACACCACACACACACACCACACACACACATTACACACAGTGTAGTGGGTCACAAGCGCCAGGCTCCGAGAATCTTAGTGCTTTTAGGCGTGTTTTAGCAGCTAGAAGCAACCAGTGTTAGTGACAACGTCAGTGAACAACCCTACAAGTGATAACCAGTGTATTAGCGAACATAAATAAAGTGAAGGCGAGAGAAAGCCTGAAATTATACAACAAAATTTCAAAGCGCCAGTCGTTGAGGCCTAGTTGGCACCTGTTGCCACATTGTTACACATATACAAAGTACAAATCGAGTGACTAAAGAGAAAAGACCAAATAGAATTAAGAGAGGCATAAAGTGATAACCAGTGTATTAGCAAACATAAATAAAGTGAAGGCGAGAGAAAGCCTGAAATTAAAACAACAAAATTTCAAAGCGCCATCCCTTGAGGCCTAGTTGGCACCTGTTCCA
>NC_069408.1:55168942-55194420 GCF_026875155.1 Cherax quadricarinatus | reverse complement strand
TTCCCACTATCCTCCAGTGTTGTTAGGTCGAGTTCCCTTAACCTCTCTTCGTAGGACATGCCCCTTAGCTCCGGGACTAGTCTCATTGTAAACCTTTGCACTTCCTCTAGTTTCCTGACGTGCTTGATCAGGTGTAGGTTCCAGACTGGAGTTGCGTTCTATAATATAGGCCTGACATATATGGTGCACAGGGTCCTGAACGATTCATTACTGAGATATTGGAATGCTAATCTTAGGTTTGCTAGTCGTTCATATGCAGCAGCAGTTATTTGGTTGATGTGCGCCTCAGGAGATATGCTCGGTATTATACACACTCGAAGATCCTTCCCCTTGAGTGAGGTTTGTAGTCTTTGTTTACCTAGACTGTGCTCTGTCTGCGGTCATCTTTGCCCTTCCAAGATCTTCGTGATTTTGCACTTGGTGTGTGTGTGTGTGTGTGTGTGTGTGTGTGTGTGTGTGTGTGTGTGTGTGTGTGTGTGTGTGTGTGTGTGTGTGTGTGTGTGTGTGTGTGTATGTGTGTGTGTGTGTATGTGTGTGTGTTTGTACTCACCTAATTGTACTCACCTAATTGTGGTTGCAGGGGTCGATACTCAGCTCCTGGCCCCGCCCTCTTCACTGATCCCTACTAGGTCCTCTCCCTCTCTGCTTCCTGAGCTTTGTCATAACCTCTTCTTAAAACTAATTATGGTTTCCTGCCTCCACTACTTCACTTGCTAGGCTATTCCACTTGCTAACAACTCTATGACTGAAGAAATACTTCCTAACGTCCCTGTGACTCGTCTGAGTCTTCAGCTTCCAGTTGTGACCCCTTGTCCCTGTGACCCCCTCTCTGGAATATCCTATCTCTGGTCCACCTTGTCTATTCTCCGCAGTATCTTGTATGTCGTTATCATGTCTCCCCTGACCCTTCTGTCCTCCAGTGTCGTCAGTCCGATTTCCCTTAACCTTTCCTAATACGACATTCCCTTGAGCTCTGGGACTAGCCTTGTTGCAAACCTTTGTACTTTCTCTAACTTCTTGACGTGCTTGACCAGGTGTGGGTTCCAGACTGGTGCTGCATACTCCAGTATGGGCCTAACATACACAGTGTACAGTGTCTTGAACGATTCCTTATTAAGGTATCAGAACGCTATTCTCAGGTTTGCCAGGCGCCCGTATGCTGCAGCAGTTATTTGGTTGATGTGTGCCTCCGGTGCTATGGTCACCCCAAGGTCTTTCTCCCTGAGTGAGGTCTGTAGTCTTTGTCCACCTAGCCTATACTCTGTCTGCGGTCTTCTTTGCCCCTCCCCAATCTTCATGACTTTGCATTTGGCTGGATTGAATTCGAGAAGCCAGTTACTGGACCACATGTCCAGCCTGTCCAGGTCTCTTTGCAGTCCTGCCTCATCCTCGTCCGATTTAATTCTTCTCATCAACTTCACGTCATCTGCGAATAGGGACACATCAGAGTCTATTCCTTCCATCATGTCGTTCACATATATCAAAAATAGCACTGGTCCTAGAACTGACCCCTGTGGGACCCCGCTCGTAACAGGCGCCCACTGTGATACCTCTTCACGTACCATGACTCGTTGCTGCCTCCCTGTCAGGTATTCCCTTATCCATTGCAGTGTCCTCCCTTTTACATGCGCCTGATCTTCCAGCTTCTGCACTAATCTCTTGGGGGGAACTGTGTCAAAGGCCTTCCTGCAGTCTGGGAAAAACGCAACTACCCCCACCCCCTCTTTTCGTTCTTCTCTTCCCTTTGTCATAAACCCAAAGGGTTTGGATGCAGGTTTGCCTTCCATAACCCCATGCTGGTTTTCATTTAAAATTTGTTCCTTTCCGGGTGTTCGACCACTCTCCCCTGATAATCTTCCCATGACTTTGCCACAATACATGCAAGACACAGGTCTGTATTTTATGCCTCTTTTTCTGTTTCCTTTTTTGAATATGGGACTACATTAGCGCTTCCATTTCTCAGTGTTTTTTTATTTTTTATTAAAACACATATTACAATAAGTAAATAAAAGCTACAGAGCAATAATACAAAAAACAACTCGTCCTCATAACAAAACACACGCTCGTTTCTTTGCCTTTGAAAATTCCTCTTCACATGACCGTACAACCCCAACACGTGTGATGAACAACAACACAATTTAACCCAACTCACAAATCATTTTCAAGTTACAAAAGTGACTTAGTCACAACACACTCCTGAATAGAAATTGTCTTTATGCAAAAACAAAAGAAAACTGTCAAGCAATAAATTAAAAAACAATTCCAATTATCCCATCCATCATTTTATCACTTTTATTAAAGTACAGAAAAAAAAATTGTTGAGCCGTACTCCCAAAACCCCCCCCATAACCCCCACAACCCCCACACCCCCCCCCCCCGTCACCCCAGATCAACTTTGTTCAGTGATCGCAATGAATTACCAAACATGATTTAAACCTTGAATATAGCCCCTTTTTGAAAATAAAAAATTTCTCTTATGAAGAAACATAGATGACCAACTGAAAATTTAATATTTAGAAAAAAAAACATAAGTTGAACTTATATTATGATAACACAAAAACCATTTAATAATTTGATTGGTAAACCATGAGTCTTTACACATGAAATAGCCCACGACTCACATTTTACATATTCTCATATTAAAAAAATTGAAAATAATATTAAACTTTAAAAATTTATATTCACAAATTATATCATGTCTTACATCCCTTAAACTTACATAAGATATAAAAATCCGATTCACTTTTTTGACCCCGTCGCATCCATTCTAAATACCTTTATTAAGCTCATTCAATAACAAATATTTTTGGGGACTTCAATCCCCCCCCCCTTTTAGCCAGATCACATTTTGAACAACGTCATACATTTTTCATTAACCGAATAAATAACCATCAAAATTTTTAACCCAACAAGTTCTTGGGTTGTTCCTTTTTTTTATTTTTTATTTAAAGCAGTTTTAAAATAACATAATATTTCAATATATTTGAAAAAATAAATATAAAAAAGACATTACATGGCTCTATCCTGCCCACTAATAACTTTTCTTTAAAGATCTGATTCACCTAACTACATAAAACATAATGACAATGATACAAACACTTCAATTTTAGTGACTCACCCCCCCCCCCCCCCCCAACTTTACAATTGTTATTATTACACCAAAAAGTTGCGCTAACCAAAATGATGAACAGTCTTTAACATATTATATACTCCATACTTCTCTTTTTAGTTTAAAACTTACTATCTTAAAAAAAAACGCCTTAGCTGTCCTCCAAAAAACAAAATGAAATTCAATGCGCAAAACACTTACACTTTTATCTAAGCCACTAAACAACTCCAAAACATCTTAAAACATTAAAAATTTTTTAAAATCTGACAACTATTATATTTTATACAATATTTGTATAAAAACCTGCTTTACTATGGGAACAAGTCAAACATAGATCTGTACACTGGATATTGAAAACACACTGTTTTACAAACCAAAATGAATATTATTAAACATTTTGCTTTTTCATCAAATTCTAGATTTTTAATGACTTTTCAACCTTTTTTTAGATTTCTTTTTCACCACTATGGAAATAAACAACATATAGCCCTAATCGATTGTAAGCCCCTCTTGCTTCTCAAAACACTTAATAATAATGAAAAATCTATACCAATAAATCATTTTTAAAAACCCCCCCCCCCTTTTTACAGAGACCATCCACCCCCCAAATTTCACTAATCGCGAAAACCCTCTCACAGCAACTCTATACAAACCAAAATCTCGGGCCCACACACCCATACACAACCTCTTTTATACACTTTGTTCATAGAAGTTCCTGCTAAACCTTTTTTTTTCGTTCCTCCCCCCCCACTCCCCTCACACCCCCACGATATATAGACATAATCTACCACTAAATACAACGGCCCCCCACACATCTCCCCTCCCCTCTAATCCAAACTCATCCCCTTTAATACCACAAACCCACTCCACCCCCAATCCAACCCCTCTTCTACCAAGACTGCCCCTCGATCGCTCACAAAAACACCACTATATGCTTTTCCCCCCCCCCAACAAAAAACCAAATTGGACTTAAAAATTCCCTCGTACGTCGTACTTTAGTTGGCAAAAATCCCTTAAAAACCTATACAAAGTTTCCTTTCACCCTTGACTTCCCCGAAAACTTTATGAATCTCCCCAAATTCTTCCAAATTATATAAGGGAAAACTTCTCCCTTTCCAACACCTTTTAAAACCCTTCCAACCCCCAAAACACACCCGTTCTTTTCCCCCGGTTTTCTTACCTGAATAAGTTTCTCAACATACCATAACACTCCTCTTTTCCCTACCCCCCCCCCACCCCTCCACTTCCCACTTTTCTCACTCTGACACCAGTTCCCCCCGCCCAATCTCAGAAACAAGGCTCACGAAGCTTTTCTCTCAAACCCAAAAGGAAAATTAAACCAAAAACCCCCTTTTTGCCACGGTGTCAAAAAACCCGTTTGCCTCACCAAATGACAACCAATCCCCAATAAAATTCAGTACTTCCTTTTTCCCTTTCCGCACACTTTCCCTAAATGGGTACACCACGCCACTCCACTTTTTGGATAAAGATGTAAAAAACTACAAGACTCTCTTTTTATAGAAAACCACTCTTTCTTATTCCCCCCTACCTAAGAAATACCTTTGCACAACCCTTTTTAGAATTTGCCTCCATCTCCCCGCGCCCTGTACAATACTCCAACAAATTTTAAACTGCTCTAAACCTGCCACCCAAAAACTTTTTTCCCAGTTCCCCCCCCACCCATACCCCACCTCCATAATTTCGCTTCCACATTAACATTCTACCTTTGCCCACTAAATATTTCAACAATTCTACTTACATTTTTTAAACCCCTCCTCCCCCCCCCAAAAACCGTCTGTCATCTACAACCAATAAAAACCCTACACCCCAAATCTTACCTCTCCCTCACTTACACCAACATTATCAAACCTAATAATGGGGCTTTCAGACAGCAAATAGGATCTGAACATGGCACCCTGCCCAGCCCCCTACCCATACTAAACCCTCTTTCCCCCCCCTTCCATTAATTTGCACCGTATTTTCGCACCCCTTATAAATTTCCGCCCATGCACGATTTTTCCCACCAAACCCAATCTTCCTCTAACATCCATAAATTTTCTCTCTCAAAACAATCATAAGCCGCCTTCCAACCCAAAGCAAAACACCTCCACCAACCATCCTACCTCCTCATAAACCTTTTTTCCCCCATGCCCACAAAAATTTTCTCCCCGGCACACCCTCTTCCCCCATCTATAAAACCCTTCCCAAAAACTTTTCGCAAACTATTACCAACACCCTGGCAAACAATTTATAATCCCCCCAATTAATAAAACCTCTATAATCAGGATCTATTCTTACTTTTTCCCCCTTTGGGAAACCCTAACTACTACCCGCCTTTTTGTTAACTCATCTTCCCTTCCTTCATTACATTCATCAACTGCACCAAATTCCTTTATTACATCCCATTCTCAAATAAAATTCATTTTGGGGTTCCATCATCCCATGTTTCCCCACACCATCCCTTTTAATGCCGTCCCCCACTTCCTCTTCTCTATAGGGCCCTTTTAAACACGCTCTACGCTACTCTATTTCCTTATCCCCTTCTCAAAATCTTCAATTTCCCCTATTTTTGTTTCCCCCCCCCTCATTAATACTCAAACCCTTACAGCTAACCACTCTACTTCCGTATTTTCTAACCTCTGTCCCCCTCGATACCCTCCCACATCCGTATGACTCCAAAAACATCAAGCATTGTCTTCTGTCCTCTTTAATCGCCCCCAAAACCAGGAGATGGCTATCCCCATAAAACACTTCCAAACCCCTCTCTTCCTCACCATAAACTTTCATTCTGCATTTTCCTTTAATTGCGCTTTTATGCCCCAATCTCTTGTACTGGGTAAAACCCCCCTAAAACCTTATAGCACTGTTTTTACAGCCCTTTCCAAAAATCTCTTTCCATATTCCATTTACTTACCTCCTTCCTTTCCTCATAAAAAATTTTTTTATTCCCGGTTTGGATATTCCCCCCACCATCGTAGGATATCACCCCCTTTTCTCCCCTTTTTCCCTCCTTGCCACCATCAAAAAAATACACCCTCTTCCTGCTCATCAACAACTCACTTAGTTTCCCCAAAACTCATTTAAAGCTTTTTGGGAAACCCCCACCCACATCCACCCACCCCTATACTGAAAAACTACATTTAATTTCTTAGTACCCCCGTAACCCAGAAGCAAAAAAACACAGTCGTGCCGCGATCCTTCCCACATTTATGCCCACGTTCCACCCCTCCCCCCTCACAACATCCTTTTAAACCAACCCCCCCAAAACATCTCGTAGAACCCCCAGAACACACCCGCATCCCCCCCGGGTCCACATCTTTTCTACGATCCCCCACTATTCCCCTCCCCTCCAAAAATGAATAAACAGGTAAACCCCGCATATGATAAAATTTTGTGTCCCAAAAAAATTCCTTTTTAAAAAACTTATTACTGCCGCCGGCATTATACACTCACAAACACCACGTACCCCACCCCAGTCCCACCACCCCCTACTCTCCCATCTCCCCCCCCTTCTTTTTCCCAAATTTAAAAATTGGAACGGGCTGGTCCAGCTATTAAAACTGCAGCACCCCCTTGCTTTCCCATATACCCCCGCATAAAAATTTTTTATCCCTCTACCAAAATTTCCCCCCCATACCTGAAATTATCTCTTTTAAAAATACACTTTACCAAATCTCTTTTTAAAAAAACCTAATATCTTACCTTTTTCACACCCCTTAGGGCCCTTAACTTTAAATTAGACACTTAAAAAAAGCATCGGGGGGGTTTCCATCGAATACCTTGCCTTTCCTTTCGTTTTTTTCTAACATTCTGATCGCAAATTTCCCTTTTTTTTCCTCACCTTTTCTCGCCCCTTTCCTCCCCCCCCTTTATTTTTTTTTTTAAAACCCGATAGTTTCTTACCATTTTTGTTTCGCGGGTAGGGCAATCATCACTTAAAGCCCCTCCTCCTCTTACGTGATGCCCTACTATTGCTTCCCTCACCCACAAACTACGTTTTGTACTTCAACCACAACCTCACTAATCCTTTTTAATTTCTTTTCCCCAACACCCACATTACCACCTCTTCAATTTCCTTTTCCCCCCTATAATTTCCCTTTTGAAAACCCTCTTTGGCTCGCCCTTTATTTTGATTACCAAAATTCTTGATAACATTATCTATAGTAGCCGAAAACCCACTACCCAAACCCTCTTTCACCTCATCCTCCAAAAGCAATTCTCAAAAACCTAGACCCTCCGGGAATGTTTCACATTTTTTTCCGGGTTGTCTTTCCAAAAGATTTTTACCCCATGTTTTCTGATTTTTTGAAAAACCCCCTTTTGACGGGCGCCCTCCTCTCCTTCCACACAAAAACCCTTTCCCCTCTCCATTTTTTATTTGATCGACGAGGACACATTGCTGCTATATATCAAAGGCTCCAATATCTACGGTTTTGTCTTTGCCCCCCCAATGTTACATTACCTTTTTCTAAAGTCACTCAAGTCAATATGATGGTAAGATTTGCGCAAAACTTTTGAGGGGAAAGGGCCCTCACCAGCCACCAACAATTATCAAACCACCTTCCAACTGTTCCTGATTATAAACCAAACCGTTAAATTTCTTTTAATTTCTTCTTTCCCTTTAAATGGGGCATTCCGTAACTTTACCCAAGTATTACTTGGATACCCCTCACGTACTTCCCGACCCGGATAACCGTATACCAAATCTTGGTATTTTTCCCCACTTTTCATAAACGCAGGGGCCCCACAAATTTCACAAAAATCCGGGTTTTCTCCCTTTAAGGGAATACCATACAAACGCTTTGCTGATGGCAGTAGGGACCCGTAGTATAGCACAGCATAAAGAGGGATTGGTTTGATATACTGCTCCTTTCCCCAAAACCTCAATACACACAGTGTTGATTCCCGCCGATAGCCTGCGCCATCTTTTGAAAATCACTCAGGGAAACCCAAAAGGTGCAGCTCAAAGCCAAATCCCTCCTCCACCAAGGCTGGTGACAAGCAACAACCAGCACAACCTCACGGCCCAAGCGATGAGGTAATAAAATTGGGTTTGAGGGACCACACACCTGCCCTTCTCTAAGGACCCACGGAGAGTTTTCCCCTCCCATCGCCTTTTAGGGGGTCAAGGGCACTTAAACTTTTTCCCCCCTCTTCGGTTTTTTCGTATGTCATCCAAAACTTGTTGGTATTTCCCTCTTGGTTCCCTTCTTCTGTCTTTCCCCCAGCCCTTCCTTCCTACAAAAACTTCCTTAAAACCCGTTCAGCTCCCCACATACCTCCTGATCATTTTTTTGGGGTTTCTCCACCTTCTGTCCCTTTTTCTGACACCGGCCTTTGCTATGCTTCCCCTGATTTCTTACAACAGTTTCGGGGATCTTTATTGCATCTATTCATTTTTATACTGTCGCTGGGGGCCTCCCCCCTTACCGTGCATACTCATTCCTGGCCTGCGACTGAGCTCCCGATTTCGTGTTTTCTCTGCCTTCGGTACTTTTTCCTTCTCTATTGCACTTTGTTTTTTGCCTCCTTCAACCGTGCGGTAAACCATAGCTTCGTGCGGTCTTCCCCTTTGTTACTGTTGCCCTTGGGAAGAAACTTTGCACTTGCCTCCTTCATTTTGTTTGTTAACATAGTCCATCATTTCATTTACTGGCTTTCTCCAGTTCTCTTCCCACGTCCCCAGAATGCTTCAACCCTATGTATCCCGCTCTTTTATAGTCCAGGCTGTTGCCCTTCAACTCCTTTATTCTCTCCACTTGCAGCTCTACTAGTATTCAAAGCACAGAACCACGGTCGCACTCCTAGGGGACCTCCTCATAATGATGTCCTCAATGTCTGAGCTGCCCTCTCACTCTGGTAGGTTTCCTTAACATATAGGTGCATAGTTTCCAGCACCACGGCCCAGCATCCTGGCTCTCCATTTTCGGAACCCCCATGTGGCCCAGGTTTTCCCAGTCGATCCTCCCTGTGGGTGAAATCCCCCATAACACAACTTTTGCTCTGGCTGAATGACGCTTCATGCCTCCTCAGGAAGTGTGTCCTCCATTGCTCTGTTGCTCTCTCATATTCCTCGCTTGTCCTCCTGCAGTTCTTGTGTGGGATATACATCACTGCAATGTCCACTTTGGTGTTCCCCAGACTGAAGGGACCTGATATGTAGTCCTCTTTCCTCCCTCGTCTCATCTAGGCCTTCCATTTTGCTCGAATTTCCATCTGGTTTTTACGAGCAGAGCAACCCCATTTCCCCCTCTGACCCCTTTCGAGCGTGCCTCAGAACTGAGTATCCTGGGGAAAGATTGCATCTGTATTGTCGCCCGTGTTTTGTTCTGTAACTGCTATGATGTCTGGTGACTTCTCATTGATTCTTTCTTGGCCATTGCCGCATGTTTATCGTTAAGCCATCCGGCATTAGTGTACCAAACCGTCAACGTCTGTTATAATACTATAACTGTGGTGGGTGTAAACAGAGGGATCGGGGTTGATGGTTTGGTTTGGATTGTTCATCCTTAGGGTGTGCGTGCTGGAGTCCTTCTGCAGTGTTATTGGGGGGTGCCTTGTCCTTCCATTTGAGCCGGGTTTTCTGCTCTCCCTTTTCATTTCCTCGCATTTCTCCGTTCGTGTGTTGACTCTCTCTTTCATCAATCTCCTTTCGTCCCTGTCTGTCGCGGATCGAGTGTACACCCGCAGAACTCCGGCTTGCCTCTCAGCCATGCTTTCTCCTGCAAGGATCATGGTTGGGTTGATTCTGCCATGAAAATTACTTGAGAGGCGATTCTCCTTTTTCTGTTGAACCACACCAATCTCCGAAAATTTTGGCCACCTGGGTCATGTCCCCCCGCCTATCCACCTTCATGATATATTCAATCGCTTTTTCCTCCTCCTCTTTCTTCATCATAATTTCCCGTTAGCATCGTCTAGCCCAAGAACAAACACGGATTCTCCCTTTCCACCTCCCACTGTGACTCCCTTGCTCTCTGATGTGATTTTAGTTTCTTGCCCGTGAGTGTTTCCTTCCTTCAGTCCCTGCCCCTAGTGATGGCCCCCGTTGCTTCTGGTTGGCCCTTCCTGGCTCACCGTTCCTGGGCCCCCACAGGGATCTGGTAAGTCCTGCCATGTCCTAGTTCCTTCAATGTCTTCCAACCACTCTTCTTCCTATGTGCTCCCTGCCTTGTTTTGGCCCCATGTGGTTTGACAGGACCTCGCATACATGTAGTTTCCATGCTTTCCTTGACAGTGGTCTGTGTGTGACTTAGCCATAGCCGATCTGCTTCTGTAATATCGGTTGTCTCTGGGGCTGTTTCAGTTTCTCAGCTCGCACCTTCTAATCTCTCTATCTTGATTTCTTGCTGCTGTGCTTGTTGCGTCCACCGCTGCATGCTGCGGCTAACCTCTCTTCCATCTCCTTTCCCCAGCTCATCTAGTCTCCTTCCCCAGTCTTCCTCCCTTTTTTGAGCTCTAACTCCCATTCCTCCCTCCCAGATTTCGTCTTGGAGCCCCTGTCCCTCATTCGGTTTTCCGAGGTTCCCCCTGCTCCACAAAGGGGACGTGGTTAGGGAGGGGATATAGATGGTTTTAGGAGGAGAGGGATGGATGGTTTGGGGGTGGGGGAGTATGGTTATTGGAGGGGGAAGATTGTTGGGGGAGGGGGCTAATGTTTAGGGGAGAGATGATGGTTATGGGGGAGGGGAGGATGGTTTATTGGAGGGAAGGAGGTAGATGGGAGATTAGAACGGTTTTGGGGAGTTATTGTTGGGGAGGGGTAGTGACTAAGGTGAGTGGTTTTAGGGAAGGTGGAGGGTGGGTTAGGGAGGGGGTACGGGTGTGTGGTGTCAAGGGGTGGAGGGTGTGTGGGGTGTTGGTGGTGTGTGTGTGTTGTTGTGTGGTGTGTGGGTGTGTGTGTGTGTGGTGTTGGTTGTGGTGTGTGTGTGTTGTGTGTGGGGGGTTGTGGGGTGGTGTGTGTTTGGGAGTGGGTGGTTGTGTGTGTGGTGTGTGTGTGTGGTGGTGGTGTGGGGTGTGGGGGTGGTGTGGGTTGTGTTGTGTTGGGTTTGTATTGTGGTGTAGTGTGTTGTGTGTGGTGTGTGTTGTGTGTTGTGTGTGTGGGGGGTGTGTGTGTGTGGTGTGTGTGTGTTGAGGTGGGGTGTGTGTGTGTGGTGTGTGTGGTGTGTTGTTGGGTGTATTGGGTGTGGTGTGTGTGTGGCTGTGTTGTGGTGTTGTGTGTGTGTGTGTGTGTGTGTGGGTGTGTGTGTGGTGTTGGTGTGTGTGGGTGGGTGGTGTGATTGTGTGGTGTGTGTGGTGGGTGGTGTGGTGTGTGGTGTGTGGTGTGTGTGTGTGGTGTGTGTTGTGTGTTGGTATTGGGTGTGGGTGTGTTTGGTGTGTGTGTGTGTGATAATATCTGTGGTGGGTGTGCGGTGTGGTGGTGTTTTGGGTGGGGGTTGTGGGTGGGTGTAAGTGATTATGTAGGTGGGTGTGTATTTGGTGTGTGTAGTGTGTGTATCATGTGTGTGGTGTGTGTGTGTGTGTGTGTGTGTTGTGTGTTTGTGAGTGTGGGTAGTGCTACCCTGTGTGTGGTGCTTGTGTGTGGATGAGGAGGGTTAGGGAGGGGGGAGGTGGTGTGGGTTGAATGATCCGTCTGTAGGCACAAATTAGTCTCATTTATCGTTCCCAATTATCTACTCTCTCCTCTTATTGCCCTGTCTGATTTACGTATGAATTGTTGGCTGGTTATTATCATTTTCCGTGTTCACTACTGAGAGAGGACTTCCTAGCTTCCTAAGTATTCTTACTGCTATTACCTACCGGTAGTAAACTAGCTTGTGCATGTGTGCATGGTTTGTGGTTGTGAGTGTGTGTGAGTGTGTGAGTGTCTTGTCGGTGTAAGACTGGCCGCAACTCTTGTGACCTGACACAACCCTCCTGGGACTTGACCCTAGCACACAGTCTTACATGTTGCCCTTAAAAGCTTGTCACCTTCCTTCTCATACTCGTCAACACATAGTCACTATGTCCATGCTATTTCTTATCTAATTCTGGTAATAGCTGCAGGAGTGAGGTGACCATAGCAAACATATGCAAGGCCAGCCAGGGCCGTCAACTATGCAAACCCCAAATAGCAATAAACTTGCGCTCAATGGTGCGGTGACGGGTCCATCTGCTGGGAACGGAGTCGTCCGGACGTAGGCCTAAATCCCAATTGCGGAGATCCCTTCACACCGTGATGGTTTATAACCTTATCTTTTCATACATCCCGCGTCCTCACGCGATGTCCTCTTCACTGATGATAAATGTTAAAAAAAAAATAAAAGATAACCCCAAACTTCACATATAAACACATCACTTTATATGTATAATGGGCACACAACTTCCGTGACGTCACTCTTCATGCCTACCGCTGCCAATGTGGCAAACAGCGCCTAAAGACCCCCACATTGTCGCTGTGAAAGATTGTCTGATTTCAGCTTTCCTCTTTACTTGGTTCTTTACCCTAATAACTTTAATTATCCACTCGTATATTGTTCACTGACGTTCCACTACCACGGATTTACGCTAGCTGTTATTGGCACGCCTTACAACGCTAAGGTTCTCGAGCCTTGTTACCCACCGGCTGCACCCCTTGGACCCCACGCGTGTGGTGTGTGTGTGTGTGGGCGCGTGTGTGTTGTGTGTGTGTTGTAGGTGTGTGGTATATGATGTGTGTGTGGTATGTTTGTGTGTGTGTGTACTCACCTATTTGTACTCACCTTTTTGTGGTTGCAGGGTCGAATCAAGCTCCTGGCCCGTCCTCTTCACTGAATTGCTAACTAGTCCTCTCTCGCCCCTTGCCCCAGGACTTTACTTACCGCGCTTTATAACAATGTATGGTTTCCCCGCCTCCACTACGTCACATTTCTTCTAGGCTATTCCACGGCCTGACTACTCTATGACTGAAGAAATACTGCCTTACATTCCTTTGATTCTTCTGAGTCTTCAACTTCCCATTGTACCTCATTTGTCTGTTCCCTTCCTGAACATCCCGTCTATGTCCACCTTGGCTATTTCCGCGCAGTATTATATGTCAATTATCATGTCTCCCCTGACCCTCCTGTCCTCCAGTGTCGTCAGGCCGATTTCCCGCAATCCTCTCTTCGTGAGGACTATCCCCGTACGTCTGACGATGCTTGTTGCAAACCTCTGCCACCTTCTCTAATTCTTGACGTGCTTGGCTAGGTGGTGGATCCAACTGTGCTGCATACGCCAGAATGGGCCTGACGTAGAATGGTATACCAGTCTTGAACAATCCTTACTGAGTATCGAACGCTATCCGTAGTTTGCCAGGCTCCCGTATGCTGCAGTAGTTATCTGATTGATGTGTGCCTCAGGAGATATGCTTCGGTGGTTATGCTCACCCCCTGAAATCTTTGTTTTCCTTGGATGAGTTGTGTGCAGGGTCTTTGGGGCCAAGCTAAACGATATTGTGTCTGCGGTGCTTCTTTGCCCTCCCCAATCTCAGACTTTTTGCTTTTGGCAGGGTTAAACTCAAGGAGCCAGTTACGGACCAGGCTTGTAGACTGTCCAGGTCTCTTTGTAGTCCTGCCTGATCCTCATCCGATTTGATTCTTCTCATTAACTTCACTTCATCTGCAACATGGAAACCACTTCCGAGTCTCTCTCTTCGTTATGTCCGGTCACATATACCAAGAACAGCAAGGTCCCTAGACTCACCCCTGGGACCCCCGCTTTCACAGGCGGCCCACTCTGACACCATCGTCACAGTACCATGATCGGTTTTTTGCCTTCCTGTCAGGTATTCTCTGATCCATATCAGAGCCTTTCCTGTTATGTGTGCCTGATCCTCTAGCTTTTTGCAGCAAACCTCTGTGAGAACTGTATCAAAGGCCTTCTTGCAGTCCATACAAATGCAATCGGATCCACCCCTCGCTCTCTTGCCCTACGTCTGTTCGTGTGTGTGGTGTGTCTGTGTGTGGTGTTTGAGAGTGTGTGTTGGAGGTGGTGTGTGTGTGTGTGTGTGTGTGTAGTGTGTATGTGTGGTGTGTGTGTGTGTGTGTGTGTGGGGTGTGTGGGTTTATGACAGGTGTGTATAAGGTGAGCATCAACATGGGTTGATGGGTTCATTGTCCTTACCGGGAGGGTGTGGTGATGGTTCATTGTCTGACCCTGGGGTGTGGTGAAGGGTTTCATTGTCTTAACCTGGTGTGTGATGGTTCATTGTCTTTCCTGGGTGGGGTGGTGATGGTTCATGGGGTCTTACCTGGGGTGTGTGATGGTCATTGTCTGACCTGGGGTGTGGTGATGTTCATGTCTTACCTGGGTGTGGTGATGTTCATGTCGTACCTGGTGTGGTGATGGTTGCATGGTCGTACCTGGGTGTGGGTGATGGTTCATGGCTTACCTGGGTGTGGAGAATGGTTTCATTGTATTAAACCACTAGGGTGGGGGATGGTTCATTGTCTTACCTGGGTGTGGTGAAGGTTCATTGCTACCTGGGCGTGGTGATGGTTTCATTGTCTTACACTGGGGTGTGTGATGGTGCATTGTCCTTACCTGGTTTTGTGGTGATGGTTCATTGTCTTACCTGGGAGGGTGGATGGTTCATGTCTGTACCTGGGGTGTGGTGATTTCATTGTCTTACCTGGGGTGTGGTGATGGTTCATGTATACCTGGGGTGTGGTGAAAAAATTTTGGTTTTTCAAATGTCTTACTGGGTGTGTGAATGGTTCTTGTCCTTACCTGGGTGTGGGGATGGCTCAATTTGTCTTTCACTGGGTGTGGGTGAGGGTTCATTGCTTACTTGGGGTGTTGGGTGAGGTTCATTGTCTTACTGGGAGTGTGTGATGGGGGTGCATTGTCTTACCTGGGTGTGGTGATGGTTCATTGTCTTACCTGGGGTGGGGTGAAGGTTCAGTGTCTTACCTGGGGTGGGTGATGGGTCATTGTCTTACCTGGGTGTGTGTTGGATCAATGTCTACCTGGGGTGTGGTGATGGTTCACTTGTCTTACCTTGGGGTGTGGGTGATGGTTCATTGTTCTTACCTGGGTGTGGGATGTCATTGTCTTACCTGGGGTGTGGGGATGGTTCATTGTCTTACCTGGGGTTGTGAATGGGTTCAGTGTCTTACCTGGGTGTGGGCTGGATGGTTCATTGGGTCCCCATCCCTTTAAAAAAAAACCCTTTGGTGTGGTGATGGTTCATTGTCCTACCTGGGGTGTGGGTGATGGTTCAATTGCTTCCTGGGTGTGTGATGGTTCATTGTCTGACCTGGGGTGAGTGATGGTTCTTGTCTTACCGGGGTGTGGTGATGGTTCATTGTCCTACCTGGGGTGTGTGATGGTTTCATTGTCTTACCTGGGGTTGTGGTGAAGGTTCATTGTCTTACCTGGGTGTGGTGATGTTCATGTCTTGACCTGGGGTTGTGGTGAAATGTGTTTCATGGTCTTACATGGGTATGGTATGGGTTATGGTCTTGACTGGGGGGTGTGATGGTTTTTATTTGTCTTGACGGGTGGTGGTGAAAGGTTTTATGGTCTTGACTGGGGTGTGGTGATGGTTTAATGGTCTTGTCTGGGTGGGGGGTGATGGGTGTTATGGTCTGTCTGGGGTGGGTTGATGGTTCATTGTCCTTACATGGGGTATGTGATGGTTCATGGTCTTACATGGGGTATGGGATGGTTTAGGGTCTTACAGGGGTATGGTGAGGTTCATGGTCCTTACTTGGGTATGGTGATGTTCATGTCTTACATGGTGTATGGTGATGTTATGGCTTACATGGGGTATGGTGATGTTCATGTCTTACTTGGGGTATGGTGGATGGGGTTATGGGTCGTGACGGGTAGTGATGGTTTAGGTCTTGACTGGGGTGTGGTGATGGTTTATGGTCTTGACGGGTGTGGTGATGGTTCATGGTCTTACATTGGGTATGGTGATGGGTTTCATGGTCCTTACATGGGGTATGGGTGAAGGTTAATGTCTTACAATGGGGTATGGTGATGGTTCAGGTCGTACAGGGGGTATGGAGATGGTTTTATGGTCTTGACTGGGGTGTGGTGATGGGTTTATGGTCCTTGACTGGGGGGGGGATGGTTCATGGTCTTAAATGGGGTATGGTGATGGGTCATGTCTTACATGGGGTCAATGTTGATGGTTTATGGTCTTGACTGGGTGTGGTGATGGGTTCATGGTCTTACATGGGGTAATGGGATGGTTCATGTCTTTACATGGGGTATTGTGAGTTATGGTCATGACTGTGTGTGGGGATGGTTCATGTCTTAACATGGGTATGGTGATGGTTCTTGGTCTTACATGGGTGTGGTGATGTTCAAGTCTTACATGGGTAATGTGATGGTTCATGGTCCTTACATGGGTTATGGTGAATGGTTCATGGTCCTTACATGGGTATGTGATGGGTTTATGTCCTTGACGGGGGTGTGGTGTGGGTCTTGGGTCTTGCCTGGGGTGTGGTGATGGTTCATTGAATTACCTGGGGTGTGGTGATGGTCATGGTCTTACCTGGGGTGGGTGTATGCTGGTTCATGGTCTTGCTGGGGTGTGGTGATGGTTTCCATGGTCTTGCCTGGGTGTGGATGGTTCCTGCCTTCCCGTGGGGCGTGGTGATGGTTCATAGTCTTGCTGGGGTGTGTTGATGGTTCATGGTCTTGCCTGGGTGTGGGGATGGTTCACATGGTCTTACCTGGGGTGTGTGATGTTCATGTCTACCTGGGTTGTTGATGGTTCAGGGTCATATACCCTGGGTGTGGTGATGGTTCATTGAATTACCTGGGGTGTGGTGATGGTTCATTGAATTACCTGGGGTGTGGTGATGATTCATGGTCTTACCTGGGGTGTGGTGATGGTTCATGGTCTTGCTGGGGTGTGAGTGATGGTTCATGGTCTTACCTTGGGGTGTGGGTGATGGTTCATTGAATTACCTGTGGGTGGTGATGGTTCCTGAAATTACCGGGGTGTGGTGATGGTTCAATGGTCTTACCCTGGGGTGTGGTGATGGTTCATTGGTCTTACCCTGGTGTGTTGAAGGTTCATGGTCTTGCCTGGGGTGTGGTGATGGTTCATGGTCTTGCCTGGGGTGTGGTGATGGTTCATGGTCTTACCTGGGGTGTGGTGATGGTTCATAGTCTTGCCTGGGGTGTGTTGATGGTTCAGGGCTTGCTGGTGTGGTGATGGTTCATGGTCTTAACCTGGGGTTGGTGATGGTTCATGGTCTACTGGGGGTGTGTTGATGGCATGGTCTTACCTGGGGTGTGGTGATGGTTCATTGAATTAAACCTGGGTGTGTGATGGTTCATTGAATTACCTGGGGAGTGGTGATGATTCATGGTCCTTCCTGGGGGGGGGTGGTGAGGGTTTCTTGTCTTGCTGGGGTGTGTTGATGGTTCAGATGGTCTTTACCTGGGGTGTGGTGAGGGTTGCTTGAATTTCCTGGGTGTGGTGATGGTTCATTGAATTGACCTGGGTGTGGTGATGGTTCCATGGTTCTTACCTGGGGTGTGGTGAGGGGTTCCAGGGTCTTACCTGGGGTGTGGGTGAAGGTTCATGGTCTTGCCGGGGGTGTGGTGATGGTTCATGGTCTTGCCTGGGGTGTGGTGAAGGGTCATAGTTCTGGCCTGGGTGTGGTGTTGGTTCATGGGCTTGCCTGGGGTGTGGTGATGGTTCATGGGTCTTGCTGGGGTGGTGGTGAGGGTTCATGGTCTTACCTGGGGTGTTGGTGATGGTCATAGTCTTGCCTGGGGTGTGTGAAGGGTCATGGTCTTTCCTGGGGTGTGGGTGATGGTTCATGGTCGTTGCCTGGGTGTGGGTGATGGTTCATGTCTTGCCTGGGGTGTGGTGAAGGTTCATGGTCTTGCCATGGGGTGTTGTGATGTTCATGTCTTTACTGGGTGGTGTTGATGGTCATGGTCTTAACCTGGGGTGTGGGTGATGGTCATGGTCGTGCCTGGGGGGGTGGGTGATGGTTCAAGGACTTGCCTGGGTGTGGTGAATGGTTCATGGTCTTGCCTGGGGTCACTGATAAGGACAAACTACCTCGTTTCACGGTTCATACCTCAGTGTTATGGTGTTGTTAAAGTTGTGTGAGTTTTGTTATGAGGCTGTCTGTGGTAGATAACAGGGAGAGCAAGCTGGCCAGGGCCGCGGTGCTGGTGGGTGGTGTGTAGTGTGTGTGTGTGTTCGTGTGTGTGTGGTATGTGTTCTCAACTAATTGTGTTGCAGGGGCCGAGGTTCACTCCTGGCTTCCGCCTCTTCACGTTTTTATCGCTACAGTCCACTCCCTCTCTGCTTCCTGAGCTTTGGCAGACCTCTTCTTAAAACGATGTATGTTCCTGCCCCCTCACTACTTCACTGCTAGGCTAGTACACTTCCTGACGACTCTGTGACTGAAGAACATACTTCCTAAACGTCCCTGGGACACGTCCTTGAGTCTTCAGCTTCCAGTTTGTGACCCCTTGTTTCTGTGGCCCCCTCTCTCTGGAACATCCTATCGCTGTCCACCTTGTCCTATTCCCCGAGTATCCGTGTAGTCGTTAATCATGTCCTCCCCCTGACCCTTCGTCCTCCAGTGTCGCCAGTCCGATTTTTTTTTGTTTTCTCCTTGTTCCCTCAACCCTTTCCTCGTCCGACATTCCCCTGAGCTCTGGGACTAGCCTTGTTGCAACCTTTGTAACTTTCTTCTAACTTCTTGACCGTGCTTGACCAGGTGTGGGTTCCCAACTGGGGCTGCATACTCCAGGAATGGGCCCAAACATACACAGTGTAACAGTGTCTGAACGTTTCCTTTATTAGGAATCGGAACGCTATTCTCAGTTTGCTAGGCGCCCCGTATGCTGCAGCAGTTATTTGGTTTGATGTGAGCTCCGGTGACGGGCTCGTTTGTAATGGTCACCCTCCCAAGGTCTTTCTCTTTTCTCCCTGAGTGAGGTCTTTAGTGCGGTGTCCACCTAGCCTAGACTCTGTCCTGTGGTCTTCTTTGCCCGCTCCCCAATCTTCATGACTTTGCATTGGCCTGGATTAATTCGAGACCCAGTGTTTCGGGACCACACATGGTCCAGCCTGTCCATCTCTTGGCAAGGCGCTGCCTCATATCATCCAACGATTTAATTCTTCCGCATCAGCTTCACATCATCTGCGAAGTAGGGACACTTCGAGAGTCATTCCTTCCATCATGTTCGTTCGCATATGTCAAAAACCAGCAACTGGTCCTAGAACTGACCCCTGTGGGACCCCGCCGTCACAGGCGCCCACTGTGATACCTCTTCACGTACATGACTCGTTGTGGGCCCTCCCTGACAGGTATTCCCTGATCCATCTGTGCCCTTCTGTTATATGCCGGCCTGATCCTCCAGCTTCTGCTCTAATCTCCTGTGGGGAACTGTTCAAAGTAAGGCCGTCCTGCAGTCTAGGAAAAACGCAATCAACCCACCCCTCTCTCTCGTGTCTCTTACTTTTTGTTACCTTGTCATAAAACTCTAGAAGTTTGTGACACAGGATTTGACTTCCAAGAACCCAATGCAGGGTTTCATTTATAATCCTTTGTTCCGTTCCAGGTGTTCACCACTCTCCTCCGCCCATGTAATATGTGCAGATTGCCAAGGCGAGGTAGTTGGAAACGAATTGTTGTTCAAGAGCATTTGGTATTAATGCTTGCTGGACATCACTGTAAAGACAATACAGTAGCTTATAAATAACTGGGGCCCCCTTCGTATTATGGTACTTTGAACCTGTAGCCAGAATAGTGTTCGTGTATCGAGTCTAGGGTGGGGGCACTGACCATTGCAGTGGAGGGGGACTGTACGAATTATCCTTGACTATCATACTTCCATCGAGACTAACAGTAATGATTTGTGGTCGCTCAGGCCAAGTTCTTTTTTCTGTAATTCAAGATTAGTAACAAGGTTATTCTTAGACAGAACCAAATCAAGCACGTTAGTATCCCCCACTGTTCTGTCACAAACTGCTGCTCCAAAAAATAATCATGAATTACTTCCAGGTAGTCGTCTGACTCAAAATTCCCTGTCAATGAATTCCTAATCATTTGGACTAAAGTGAATGTCTCCCAGAATTACCGGTTATCAGGCCTAGTCTGCCTTGACAGTTTGATGCCCAGAGTCTTCCTTGGCCCCTATCCAAGTTGGGGAATGGTAAAGCACACCTAAAATAAATTTTTCATGTCCTTCAGAAAATTCTATCCAGGCCACTCTGTGTATGTTTCTTTCAGACTTAATACCTGCCTTGTGCATGCATGATTTAAGTGTTCTCGTAACCTAAAGTTCCACCCTCCTCCCTTTCCGGATACTTCTATCAACGGAGAATAACATAAAACCTCGGAATGTGACATTCAGCTGTCATATCTTGACTCTCATATAATCCACATCTCACTATGGCAAATACATCAGTTTACCCTCCAGTGCAACTAATCTCAACTCATCCCCTTTTTCTACTACTATTTGTATAGTATGTTTAAAGAGACCCTCTCTTCTTTGTGTCCTTGCCCTGCTCCTCTGCTATATTACTGTCCTCAGCACCTAGTGCCGACTGCTATCCAGTATTCACGCAATAACTCTACTCAGTTTTCCTATAACTGGTTTCCCTAAAAACCAATATCCACTACAAAGAGAATTCATCCTGCCCAATCTATTGCATTATATTTCATTGTTTTCCCCTCAAAACCCATACCATTAATTATTTCTAGTTCAAAGCCCGAAGCACTTCACGGCCCAATTCCCTACCCCAGACCTAGACAAGTGAACCCCATCCCCCCCCCCCTGGCATACATGGTAGTTCTTGCCATAAAGAAGGCCAGTTCTTTATAAAATGTATTACAATGTCCTTACAGTGTTTGTCCAGCCAACAATTAACACCAGTTGCTCTGGACAATCATTCATTCCCAACGGCTCTCTTGTTATTAATGGCCACTTATCACAGAGTGCCCTCCCTTCTTCCTACTTATGTTTGTCACTGACCTATACCTGCTAATCAGGTCCTCATTCCTGCATCTGCTAACAGTGTTGTCTTTAGCACTGAGACAGATAATAGGATTGCTCTCATTACCTCTCATAATTTTGTAAAGGCAGCTAACAATATCTTCAATCCTATCCCCAGAAAGCATACCCTCTGCCTTCTTTTCCTATTTTTAAGACAAAAAGGCCTATCCATAAACTTAAACTGACTGTCCCCAATTAACACAATGTTCTTGCCTTCATTGGTAGTGTTTGTCATAATGATCTCGACGGTCTTTGTGGGGATGGTCTTCGCTGAGGTGTCTAGGGCCATCAACTCACATTTGTCTGACAAAACTAAGAAAGAATTACTCGTTACCAAAGCAATCTCCTGCGCCTTCCTTAGCTCTAGCTTCGTTCCTTCCGTTTCAACCAGCATCCAATCGTTGGTACGATCACTGACACACGGTTGTTTTCGATGACATTGTTCTTACGACAGTGGAAAAATAGGCAAAGGAAAGTTTAAAACTTCAGTGTGTCTATGGTGTGGAGAGAGCCGAAAATCCCTAACAATGATCGTTATACAAATAACCCGCACATAAAAGAGAGAAGCTTACGACGACGTTTCGGTCCGACTTGGACCATTGACAAAGTCACACTAACAGAGGTGGAGCAGGACGGCTATATATAGGCAGGAAGAGGTGGAGGTAGTAGTAGTAGTAGTAGTAGTAGTAGTAGTAGTACAAGAATTGTATATAATACCGACAGGATGAAATGACACATGCACAACACCCGGGCATCCCCACCGTAGACGTTTCGCCATCCAGCCAGCCACTGGATGGCGAAACGTCCACAACAAAGACAACCAGACGCCGCACATGTGTCTTAATTTTCATCAGTAGTTGTAGTAGAAGAAAAGAGGCAGTAGTAGTGGTAGTGGTAGAAGTGGGAAATAAGGAGACGAGCCAGTCAAATACAAAGGAAGGGGAGCACTGCAAGAGAGCTAGAAACCCACAGAGGGAGGCAAGCGCACCGAGGTGCGTGAAAGGGGAAGTGGTAAAAAAAAAAAAAAAAAAAAAAAAAAAAAAAAAAAAAAAGAGAAAGACAACCCAAGAGGGGGAAAAGGAGAGGGGAAAAGGGGGAAAAGAGGAAGAAAAAAAAAGAAGAAGAAGAAGAAGAAGAAAAAGAAGAAGAAGAAAAGAAAAGAAGAAGAAAGAAGAAGAAGAAGAAGAAGAAGAAGAAGAAAAAATGAGGTTTTCAGGTTAAGTCACGGGTGTTCTGAATTTGGGGAGCATTTTACAAATGTAGTGAGAGAGGAAGGCATCTACAGAGACGAAGCCAGGGCTAAGGTTCATACAAGGAAAGTTGTGTATTAGAGAGGATTCAACTAAAACGGCGACTGTTCGAGTTGGAAGTAGGGAAGAACAGTTTTAGCAGAAGACCAGTCAATAGGATGCCTTTTGATCTCTGACGTGACAGAAAAGACATTGTTAGTGTCGGCAAGCCTAACACTATTTTTGTGCTCCCTAAGTCTGTCAGAAAGAGATCGACCAGTTTCTCCGAAGTATTCTAATCTCAACAATTCTCTCCGTCCCTTAGACATTAAGCTTACCTTCCGCCAGACTAACACTCTTCGCACTAATCTCGTTTTATACCTCTCCTCCCTCTACAGATGTTCCTGGTGTTCTACTCTATTTCTTGCTCCTCCTGTCCTCTTCAATACTTCGGAGAAACTGGTCGATCTCTTTCTGACAGACTTAGGGAGCACAAAAATAGTTAGGCTTGCCGACACTAACAATGCTCTTTTCTGTCACGTCAGAGATCATAGGCACCTATTGACTGGTCTTCTGCTAAAACTGTCTTCCCTACTTCCCAAATCGAACAGTCGCCGTCTAGTTGAATCCTCCTAATACACAACTTTTCCTTGTATGAACCTTAGCCCTGGCTTCGTCCTGTAGATGCCTTCCTCCTCACTAAAATTGTAAAATGCTCCAAACTTCAGAAACCCGTGACATCATCTTCTTCATCTTCTTCATCTTCTTCATCTTCTTCTTCTTCTTTTTCTTCTTTCTTTTCTTCTTCTTCTTCTTCTTCTTTCTCTGGGTTTTTCTTCTCTCCTTTTCCCCGTCTCGTGTTTCTGTTCCCTTTTTTTTTTTTTTTTTTTTTTTTTTATTCCCCCCTTCCCCTTTAAACGCACCTCGGTCCCTTTGCTCCCCCTCGTGGGTTTCTAGCTCTTTTGCAGTGTCCCTTCCTTTGTATTTGACGGGCCGTCTTCCTTTTTTCCC
Source organism: Cherax quadricarinatus (assembly GCF_026875155.1). Lineage (NCBI taxonomy): Eukaryota > Metazoa > Arthropoda > Malacostraca > Decapoda > Parastacidae > Cherax > Cherax quadricarinatus. The sequence continues at coordinate 55,171,083 of NC_069408.1, read as the reverse complement.
CACTTCTTCCACACCACTAAAATCCCTCTTCTTCTCTCAACTACTGATGAAATTAAACACATGGCGGGTCGGGGTTGTCTTTGTTGGGACTTTTCCCCCTCCGTGGGGGGGAGGGAAAGGGGGGGGGGGGGGGGGGGGGGGGGAAAAAAAAAAATTAAAATTCTTGTACTACTACTACTACTACTCACTAACATAATACTACTACTACTACCTCTGCCTTTTCCCCTGCCTTATATAGCCGTCCTGCTCCCCCTCTGTTAGGATCGACACCAGCCTAACCCTTCTAGGGTGGGGTGGGTGCCTGAGCCGACCCTTAGCTCATAAGATGTCTTTCCCTTTGCCCCCTTTGTGGCAGGGAGGCAGCCCAGAGGGGCTAGTTTTTGGCTAGGCCTGGGGCAGTTGGTCCCAAAAAAGAGGGGTCTTGTGCCCCTCCCATGGGGGCTTAGTCTCGACACTCCCTAAAGAGGGAGCCAAGGCCGGGGCCCCCACTTGGAAAGGGCCCGGGGCCCGGGAAAACCGGGTATTCTTTAAAAACAACAATTAACCCTCGAGTGTGCTTTTTAATGGTCCGTCACCCGAAACGTCGTCGTAAGCTTCTCTCTTTTATGTGGGGGGTTATTTTTGTATACCCGGGTTTACTGGAGAGGGGTTTTTGGGGGTCAACGCCCCGCGGCCCGGGCTGTACCAGGCCTCCTGTGGACCGCTTCAAACCCGGCTGGGTTTCTGTGGCTGCACGCAAACCAACGTACGAGCCACAGCCCGGTGATAGGAACTGACTTTAGGGGCTTTTCCAGTGCCGTTTAAGACTGCCAGGGGGCTGTTGGTAATCCCCCTTAGTTGCTGGGGGCGGAACAGTCCCCCGGGCCCCCGACCTTTTTGATGGTCTCTTAACGTCTAGTGACACCCCTGCTTTTTCTTGGGGGGATGGTGGGATGTCTGCCAGTCTTTTGCTTTCGTATGAGTGATTTTGTGTGCAAGTTCGGTACTTCCCTCTAGGATTTTTTCCCGGGGGTATTAATCATGTATTCCCTTTCCCCCTGCGTTTCCCGGGAATACAGGTTTTGAAACCTCAAGCGCCCCATAATTAGGTGTTTTATCCCGTTATGCGCGCCTAAAATTTCTGTAATTTTTTTAGGGGCGGCAATTTCACCTGCAATTTACCGCACGGGATTTTGGGCCTTTTTTTATTTAATTGATCCTTATTTTTTGTATTTTGAATTTAAAAAAGTTTCCCTCGTTTTAAAAGTGAAAGTCAATGGGATATCCAATTGGATCCAGCAAGGAGACCTGTGCCACACAGGATTTCCCATACCAGTGTTTACAACCTGCTTGACCTTTCCCTTTGAAGGGTTTAAGAAACTCAGGGGTTTTTTTGGGGTAACAAAGTATAGAATGAAAGTGAATATAAATAAGCATTTCAAAACCCCAGCAGTTCTGTCCAAAAACTCAATAATCTAACGAACCTCAGTGTGTCAAAGCAAGCATCTGAACTTTTAAAACCAACTGAAAGAAAAGAACTGTCTCAAAAAGAAGTTTTAAAAAAACATCTTTTCAGACAAGAAAGGTGAACTCCAACCCTATTTCAACCAAGATGAAGAACTTGTATACTGCAATAACATCCCTAGACTTCTTCGAATGTGACTTGAATATCAACAAAAATATTGGTGGCTGTTTATAGACAGCTCCATTAGAAACTTGACACGAGTCTTACTGCACAATGGTAACCAATGTACATATCTTCCAATTGCTCACTCAAGCAAAACTTAAATAATATGAAAATATCAAAATGATCTTGCAGAAGCTTTGCAGTCATAAACACAAGATGTCTATTTGTGTTGATCTGAAGATGGTAAACTTCTCTCATGCTTGCATGATATAAAAAAAAAATTCATTGTGATTTGTAAGTTAGCCCCGCCTGATCAAAATATTTTTCACATCTTTTATGTTTTTCAATGGGATACCAAATTTCTCAAAACTAGAGCCAATCAAGCAAAACCCTAAAATTCGTGTAATATAAGTGACCCGAAAATAAGTGTTGACCAGTGTAACTAATAAAATTTGGGAAGAGTTTAAGCTATGTTTGACAAGTCCTTGCCCATCTCACCCGCATCATCATAAAGGGATGGTGAGGTGTCGGAGGT
>NC_069408.1:55006442-55163942 GCF_026875155.1 Cherax quadricarinatus | reverse complement strand
GGCTATTGAGGAAAATTAAGACACAAGGAATAGAATTTTTTTTTCCTGGATAGAGGCATGGTTGACAGATAGGCAACACAGAGTTTGTATAAAGGGGGAGAAATCAGAGTAGGGGTGCGTCACCTCGGTGTTCTACAAGGCTCAGTGTTGGGCTCTTTGTGGTTCAAAATTTACATAAACGACATACTGGAGACGAGGGACTAAACTGCAATATAAGTAAGTTTGCCGATGACACCAAGATAGGCTGTCGAGTTAATTCTAACAAGGACACTAGAGCACTCCAGGAAGATCTGAATAGACTGATGCAGTGGTCGGAGAAGTGGCAGATACAGTTTAACATAGACAAATGTAAAGCTCTAAACGTTGGACAGGAAAATAACCATGCCACATATAAATTAAATAACGTAGATCTTAATATTATTGATTGCGAGAAAGATTTAGGAGTTCTGGTTAGCAGTAATCTGAAACCAAGACAACAGTGCATTAGCGTTCGCAGCAGAGCGAATGGAATTCTTGGCTTTATATCAAGAAGTATAAATAACCCGAGTCCTCGTTTAGATTAGCTGCACACTTCTGGTCACCGTATTACAGAATGGATATAAATGCCCTGGAAAATGTACAGAGGAGGATGACAAAGTTGATCCCATGTATCAGAAATCTTCCCTATGAGGATAGACTGAGGCCCTGAATCTGCACTCTCCAGAAAGGCGTAGAATTAGGGGGGATATGATTGAAGTGTATAAATGGAAAACAGAATAAATAAAGGGACAATAAATAACGTGCTAAAAATGTCTAGCCAAGACAGGACTCGCAGCAATGGTTTCAAATTTGAAAAATTTGGATTCTGAAAAGATATAGAAAAGAACTGGTTTTGTAACAGAGTTGTGGATGAGAGGAACAAATTCCCGAGTAGCTTCGCTGATGCTAAAACTTCGTGTAATATTAAAAACTGGTTAGACAAATACATGAGTGGGTGTGGGTGGGTGTGAGTTGGACCTGCTTAGCATGGGCCAGTAGCCTGGGAAAGTGGGTGACTTGGACCTGCTTAGCATGGGCCAGTAGCTTGAGAAAGTGGGTGACTTGGACCTGCTTAGCATGGGCCAGTAGCCTGGGAAAGTGGGTGACTTGGACCTGCTTAGCATGGGCCAGTAGCTTGGGAAAGTGGGTGACTTGGACCTGCTTAGCATGGGCCAGTAGCCTGGGAAAGTGGGCGACTCGAACCTGCTTAGCATGGGCCAGTAGCCTGGGAAAGTGGGTGACTTGAACCTGCTTAGCATGGGCCAGTAGCTTGAGAAAGTGGGTGACTTGGACCTGCTTAGCATGGGCCAGTAGCCTGGGAAAGTGGTGACTTGACCTGCTTAGCATGGGCCAGTAGCTTGAGAAAGTGGGTGACTTGGACCTGCTTAGCATGGGCCAGTAGCCTGGGAAAGTGGGTGACTTGGACCTGCTTAGCATGGGCCAGTAGCTTGAGAAAGTGGGTGACTTGAACCTGCTTAGCATGGGCCAGTAGCTTGGGAAAATGGGTGACTTGAACCTGCTTAGCATGGGCCAGTAGCTTGGGAAAATGGGTGACTTGAACCTGCTTAGCATGGGCCAGTAGCTTGGGAAAATGGGTGACTTGAACCTGCTTAGCATGGGCCGAGTAGCTGGGAGTGGTGACTTGACCTGCTTAGCATGGCCAGTGCATGAGAAAGTGGTGACTTGAACCTGCTAGCATGGCCAGTAGCTGGAAAATGGGTGACTTGAACCTGCTTAGCATGGGCCCTAGCTTGGAAAAATGGTGACTTGAACCCGTTAGCAGGGCCATAGCTTGGGAAAAGGGTGACTTGAACCTGCTTACATGGGCAGTAGCTGGAAAAGGTGACTTGAACCTGCTTACATGGGCAGTTTGCCTGGGAAAGTGGTGGACTTGGACCTGCTTAGCATGGGCCAGTAGCTTTAGAAAGTGGTGACTTGAACCCGCTTAGCATGGCCAGTAGCTGGGGAAATGGTGATTAGACCTGCTTGCATGGGCCAGTAGCTGTGAAAATGGGTACTGACCTGCTTAGCAGGCCACAGTTTCTGCAGTGCTCTTCTTATTTCTTAATTTTCACCTGGAAGTTACTAGAGGGATCAGTCCCAAATCTGCACACTAAAATCACTACTGATGAACACAAGAGGCTGACGGTGCAGGAGACCTCCAGTGAAAAGCAGGAGAACAATGAGTATACTGAGAGAGAAATCAATAAGCGTAAAGAGACCACAACTCTTCAACACCTTCCCTTCATATATAAGGTGGATTACCAACAGACCTGTGGCTAGAAACTGGTTATAATCATAACTATAATTTGATCATCTGACGGAAGGCCTCGTTCAGATGATCAGAAGCTGCAGCTGCAGGTCATCGTGTGACTAACACCCGCGTCAGGAAACACTTGTCCTGTTTCTTGATAAATCTACCTAAGCTAGACCTCTCGCTGCCTTCAAGAAGGAGCTCGATAAATTTTTCAACTCAGTTCCTGATCAGTCGGGCTGTGGTGCATGCACTGGACTGAGGTGACGGATACCATCAACTTGATTAACCATGCCAGCAAACGAAAAGCCTGTTCTGGAACCGAGCCGCAGGCGCCGTGACCTCCGAAAGCGACTACGGGTAACCTACAAGCTACAGGAAACGAGGCAACGAACCTTTGGTGCTGAATGAAGGAGGTGAGGTACTAAGTACCCTCCTGACACTGATCTTCAAGACATCATGAAACAATAACTGACCAATACAACTTACCTGGAAGGGGTTTCGGGGGTCAACGCCCCCGCAACCCGGTCCATGACCAGGCCTCGACCATGACCAGGCTGTTACTGCTGGCCGCACACAATCCAGCGTATAAACCACAGCCCAGCTGGTCAGGTACTGACTTTAGATACCTGTCCAGCTCTCAATTCAAGACAGTCCAGGGGTCTTGAAAACAGCCAGGGGTCCATTGGTAATCTCCCTTATGTATCTCTTAGTGTACTCAAGGCACTCCTGATTTTCGATGGGGTATCTTCCACCGCCTGCTGTGTTCTTTTCTTTCAGAGGGAGTGATTTCCGTGTGCAGATTTGGGACTAGTCCTTCTAAGATTTTCTAACTGTAAATTATGATGTATCTTTCTCGCCTGCATTCGAAAGAGTACAGGTCAAGGGACTTCAAACGGTAAAGTAATTAAGGTGTTTGATTATACTTGTATGTACAGTGAAAAGTCTGTGTATATTCTCCAGATCTGCAATTTCGTCTACTTTCAAAGGGGCCGTTAGTGTACAGCAATAATTCAGCTTGGAATCTCTTGTTCTGAAAGTTCTCATTATCCCTCCTATCATTTTCCTAGCTGCTGTGATAGTGACATTGTCGCGATCTTTGAAAGAGAGACCCTCTGACTTTAACACTCCCAGGTCCTTCACATTACTTTTCCGCTATAATGTAGAGTTTGAATTTGTTTTATGCTCCGATCTAGCTTTCATTGCCTCAAGTTTTCCACAGAGGAGTAACTGAAATTTGCCTTCATTGAACTTCATATTGTTTTCTGTGGCCTATTTGAAGACTTACTTTATATCCGCTTGGAGAATTACAGTGTAATCAGTGGATGACACTCAGACAAATCCTAGTATCGTCAACAAGGAGGCACCGTGCTATGTCAGCTGTGAGGATGAGGGACAGGTGGAGCGAGTACGTGCCTTGTGGAACACAGTTTAAGCTCTTGTTTTCCCTGTTGGTTACAAACTAAAGACCATCACCTACTCTTCAGTTATTCTTTTAGCACATACCTGTGTATTTTGTCCCAAAGTGCGCGGGTGCTTACGGTGGGCTGGTGATGCTGGTGTTGGTGATGCTAGTGCTCATGTTTGTGCTGGGGGTGCTTTAGTGATGGTGGTGCAGTGATGGTGTATGGTGCTGTAGCGCTGCTGCTGATATTCATGTTGGGGTGATGTGCGGGTGCTGGGGTGCTGGTAGTACTGGGGGTGCTGGTGACAGTGTGGTGCTGCAGGAGTGGCGCGCTGGTGTTGTGCTGCTGTTGGGCGTTTATGCTGGTCGGCTGGGCCACATTTGCTGTGTTGATGCTACGGGTGGTGGTGGTGCTGATTGTAGCGCTTCGGTGCTGATGATGGCGGTTTTGATGACTGGTACCTGCTGGTTGGCACTGAAGTCCCGGTGATATTGCTTGTGGTAGTGCTGCTGATAGTCTGGTGGTAGTGCTGTGTAGTGCTGGGGTAGTGCTGCTGAAGTGCTGGTGGTAGTGCTGCAGATAGTGCTGCTGCAGCCCTGGGGGTAGTGCTGGTGGTAGTTCTGATGTATTGCTGCTGTAAGTGGTGATAGTGCGGGTGTAGTGCTGGGAGTGCTGGTGGTGGTGCCTGGGGGTAGTGCTGGTGGTGGTGCTAGTGGTAGTGCTGGTGATAGTGCGGGTGGTAGTGCTGGGGGTGTGCTGTGTAGTGCTGGGGGTAGTGCTGGATGGTAAGGCTGGTGGAGGGCTGGTGGACGTGCTCGTGGTAGTGCGTGAGTGCTCGTGGTGTGCCTAGTGGTAATGTTGGTGATAGTAACTGGTGGTAGGCTGCGGGTAGTCTGGTGGTAGTGCTGCAGCCTGTAGATCATGCTGATCCACCGGGAGCCTGGTACGACCGGGGGCGGGGGGGCGTTGACCCCGGAACCTTCCGGTAAACTCGGGTAGTGCTGTTAGAGCCCTTTGGGGTAGTGATTGTGGTAGTGCTGGTGGTAGTGCTGGGTAGTGCTTCTGTAAGGTGGTGGTAGTGATGCTAGTAGTGTTGGTGGTAGTGCTGCTGGTAGTGTTGCGGGTAGTCCTGGTGGTATGCTGGTGGTAGTGCTGCAGGGTAGTGCTGTGGCAGCCGGGTGGTAGTGCTGGTGGAGTTCTGTAGTATTGCACGGGTAGAGCTGGGATAGTGAGGTGGTAGTGCTGGTTGGTATTTGCTGGTGGTGGTGCTAGTGGTAGTGCTGGTGATAGGGGCTGGTGGTAGTACTGGTGGTAGTTGCTGGTGGTTGTGTTGGGGGTATGTGGGTGGAGTGCGTGGTAGTGTTTAGGTAGTGCCGTCGTGGGCAGTGGTAATGCTTGTGATAGTACTGGGGGTGTGCTGCTGGGAAGCGTTAGTAGACCTGGTGGTAGTGTGGTGGTAGTGCTGCTGGTAGTGCTGCTGGTAGTGCTGCTGGTATGCTGCTGGTAGTGCGTGGTAGTCCAGATGGTAGTGCGGTGGAAGTGCTGGTGGTGTGTTCTGGTAGGATGGTGGTAGTGATGTAGTAGTGTTGGTGGAAGTGCTGCTGATAGTGCTGCATGTAGTCCTGGGGGTAGTGCTGGTGGAAATGCTGTGGTAGTGCTGTGGTAGGGTTTGGTGGAGTTGTGGGGTGGTGGTAGTATTGGTGGTGCTGGTGGTAGTGCTGGGGGTAGTGCTGATGGAAATGCTGGTGTGGTGCTGGTGTAGTGCGGGTTTGGTAGTGCTGGTGGTGCTGGTGGTGGAGTCAGGTGGTAGGCTGGGGGGTAGTGCTGGTGGTAGTGCTGGTGGTGGTGCTGGTAGTAGTGCTGGTGGCAGTGCTGGTGGTAGTGCTGATGGGTAGTGTCTGGTGGTGGTGCTGTAGTAGTGCTGGGGGTAGTGCGGGGTGCTGAAGGGTAGTGCTGGGGGTAGAGCTGGTGGTAGTGCTGGTGGTAGTACTGTTGGTGGTGCGGGTGGCAGGCTGGTGGTAGGGGCTGTGGGGTGGAGTAGTCTTTTGGGTGGTGCTGGTGGCAGCTGATGGCAGTGCTGGGGGTAGTGCTGATGGTAGTGCTGATGGAGTACTGTTGGTGGTGGCGGTGGTATGCTGGTGGTAGTGCTGGTGGTAGTGCTGGTGGCATGTGGGGGCATGCTGGTGTAGTGCTGGGGAGTTGTTATGGGTTGGTAGTAGTGCTGGTGCGTGTGGTGCGGGTTTGTAGTGTGGGGGTGGTGCGGAGGAGTGCTAGTGGTAGTGCTGGTATAGTGTTTGGGGGCGTTGTGGTGCTGGTGGAGTGTGGGATGGTGCTGGTGGTAGTGCTGGTGGTATGCTGGTGGTAAGTTGGTGGTGGTGCTGGTGGTAGTGCTGGTGTAGTGTTGGTGGTAGTGCTGGTGGTGGTGCGGGTTTAGTAGTGCTGGTGGTGGTGCTGGTATAGTGCTGGTGATAGAGCTGGTGGTAGCGCTGGTGGCTGTGCTGGTGGTAGTGCTGGTGGTAATGCTGGTAGTGGTTTGCTAGAGGTAGGGGCTGGTGGCAGTGCTGAGGTATGCTGGTGTAGTACTGGTGGTAGTGCTGGTGCGCTGGTGGATGCTGGTGTAGTGCTGGTGATAGTGCTGGTATGTGGTATGGTGCTGGTGGTAGTGCTAGTGGTAGTGCTGGTGGTAGTGCTGGTGGTAGTGCTAGGTGGTAGTGCTAGTGGTAGTGCTGGTGGTAGTGCTGGTGGTAGTGCTGGTGGTAGTGCAGTGGTATGCTGGGAGGGCGCGGGTGGTAGTGCTGGTGTAGTGCAGGTGGTAGTGCTGGCGATGGTGCTGGGGGTAGTGCTGGTGGTAGTGCTGGTGGTGGTGCTGGTGGTAGTGCTGGTGGTAGTGCTGGGCGAGGTGCTGGTGGTAGTGCTGGTGGTAGTGCTGTGGTAGTGCTTGCGAGGGTGCGGTGTAGTGCTGTGATAGTGCTGGGGTGGTGCTGGGGGGTAGTGCGGGTGGTAGTGCTGGTGGGGTGCTGGTGTTAGTGCTGGTGGAAAGTGCTGGCGATGGTCGGGGGTAGTGCTAGGGTAGTGCTGGGGGTAATGCTGGTGGATTCTAGGGGATGCGGGTTTGGTTAGTGCTGGGGGTAGTGCTAGTGGTAGTGCTGGTGAGTGCTGGTGGTAGTGCTGGGGTAGTGCTAGTGGTAGTGGGTTTTAGTGCTGGTGGTAGTGCAGTGGTAGGCTGGTGGTAGGGGCTGGTGGTAGTGCTGGGGTATGGGTGGTATGCGTGGTAGTGCTAGTGGTAGTGCTGGGGAGTGCTGTTGTAGTGTTGGGTAGTGCTAGGAAGTGCTGGTGGTAGTGCTGATGTGTGCTAGTGTAGTGCTGGCGGTAGTGCTGGGGTAGTGCGGTGGTAGTGCGGTGGAGTGCTGGTGGTATGCCGGTGGTAGTGCTGGTGGTAGGGGGGGTAGTGCTAGTGGTGAGAGATAGTGTGGTGGAGTGCTGGTGGTATGCGGGTGGTAGTGTGGAGGTAGTGCCGGGTAGTGTGGTGGTAGTGTGGTGGTGTGCTGGGTAGTGCTGTGATGTGCTGGGGGTTTGTGGGGTGGTGTGCGGTGGTGTGTGGTTATGCCGGAGGTAGTGCGGGGTAGGCCGGGGTGTGCTGGTGGTATGCTGGTGGAGGCGGGGAAGTGGGGAGGGGAGAGGGGGGGGGGTAACTTTAGCCCCATGTCAAGAAGCAGCCCCCTTTGAAGTGAGAGGGGAAAAATTTTAAAAAATACCTCCCCTGTGGGATAGCGGAGGGGGGGGAGGGGGCAGGAGGGGAGAGGGGGGATGGGGGGGGGAGGAGGGGGCGGTGGAGGGAGGAGGGGAGGAGGGGGCGTGGAGGGGAGAGGGAGGAGGGCGGAGGTGGGAGAAGGGGCGGTGGGGGAGGAGGGGGCGTGGGGGGGAGGGGGGGGCGATGGTGGAGGGGAAGGAGGAGGGGGCGGAAAGCGGAGTGTAGGGGGATGAGGGGAAGGGGTTTTGGCTGAGGATGAGGGGTGTCAAACCCCTCACGGAAAGATATGAGGGCGTAAGTAAAAAAAATGTGGGAGGGAGGAGGTAGTGGGTGGAGGGCAGTGACGGGGGAGGTAGTGTGGTGGGGGGCAGTGACGAGGGAGGGGGTGGGTGGAGGGCAGGACGAGGGAGGAGTGTGGTGGAGGGCAGTGACGAGGAGGGGGTGTGGTGGAGGCAGTGACGGGGGAGGGGGTGTGGGGGAGGGCAGTGACAAAGTGAGGGGGTGGGGGTGGAGGGCAGTGACGAGGAGGGGGTGTGGTGGAGGGCAGTGACGAGGAGGTGGGTGGGGTGGAGGGCAGTGACGAGGGGGTGGTGGTGGGGGGCAGTGACGAGGGAGGGGTTGTGGTGGAGGGCAGTGACGAGGGAGGGGGTGTGGTGGAGGGCAGTGACGAGGGAGGGGGTGTGGTGGAGGGCAGTGACGAGGGAGGGGTGTGGTGAGGGCATGACGGGGGAGGGGGTGTGGTGGAGGGCATGACGAGGGAGGGGGTGGGGTGTGGAGGGCAGTGACGAGGGAGGAGTGTGGTGGAGGGCAGTGACGAGGGAGGGGGTGGGTGGGGGGCCCAGTGACGAGGAGGGGGGGTGGAGGGGCAGTGACGAGGGAGGGTAGTGTGGTGGAGGGCAGTGACGAGGGAGGGGGTGGGGTGGAGGGCATGACGAGGGAGGGGGTTGGTGGAGGGCAGTGACGAGGGAGGGGTGTGGTGGAGGGCAGGACAAAGGGGGGGGGTAGTGTGGTGGAGGGCAGTGACGGGAGGGGGTGTGGTGGAGGGCAGTGACGAGGGAGGGGGTGTGTGGGGGGCAGTGACGAGGGAGGGGGTGGGGTGGAGGGCAGTGACGAGGGAGGGGGTGCGGTGGAGGGCAGTGACGAGGACGGTGTGGTGGGGAGGGCAGTGACGAGGGAGGGGGGTGGTGGGGGGCAGTGACGGGGGAGGGGGTGGGGGTGGAGGGCAGTGACGAGGGGGGGGGTATGGTGGAGGGCAGTGACGAGGGAGGTAGTGTGGTGGAGGGCAGTGACGAGGGAGGGGGGTGTGGTGGAGGGCAGTGACGAGGGAGGTAGTGTGGTGGAGGGCAGTGAGGGAGGGAGGGGGTATGGTGGAGGGCAGTGCGAGGGAGGGGGGTGTGGGTGGAGGGCAGTGACGAGGGAGGTAGTGTGGGGGAAAGGCATGACGAGGAGGTAGTGTGGTGGAGGGCAGTGACGAGGGAGGGGGGGGTGGTGAGGGCAGTGACGAGGGAGGTAGTGTGGTGGAGGGCAGTGACGAGGGAGGGGGTATGGTGGAGGGCAGTGACGAGGGAGGTAGTGTGGTGGGGCAGTGACGAGGGGGGGGGGTGTGGTGGAGGGCATGACGAGGGAGGTAGTGTGGTGGAGGGCAGTGACGAGGAGGGGGTGTGGTGGGGCAGGGGACGAGGGAGGTAGTGGGGTGGAGGCAGTGACGAGGAGGGGGTTGGTGGAGGCAGTGACGAGGGAGTAGTGTGGTGGAGGGCAGTGACGAGGGAGGGGGTGTGGTGGAGGGCAGTGACGAGGGAGGGGTATGGTGGAGGGCAGTGACGAGGAGTTAGTGTGGTGGAGGGCAGTGACGAGGGAGGGGGTGTGGTGGAGGGCAGTGACGGGGGAGGGGTGGTTGGAGGGCAGTGACGAGGGAGGTTGTGGTGGAGGGCAGTGACGGGGGAGGGGGTGTGTGGAGGGCAGTGACGGGGGAGGTAGTGTGGGGGAGGGCAGTGACGAGGGAGGGGGTGTGGTGGGGCAGTGACGAGGGAAGGGGGTGTGGTGGAGGGCAGTGACGAGGGAGGGGGTGGGTTGGGGGGCAGTGACGAGGAGGTAGTGTGTGGGGGGCAGGGGACGAGGGAGGGGGTGTGGTGGAGGGCAGTGACGAGGGAGGGGGTGTGGTGGAGGGCAGTGACGAGGGAGGGGGTTGGGGGGAGGGCAGGGGACGAGGGAGGGGGGTGCGGTGGAGGGCAGTGACGAGGGACGGGGTGTGGTGGAGGGCAGTGACGAGGGAGGGGGTGTGGTGGAGGGCAGTGACGAGGGAGGGGTGTGGTGGAGGGCAGTGACGAGGGGGGTATGGTGGGGGGCAGTGACGGGGGAGGTAGTGTGGGGGAGGGCAGGGGACGAGGGGGGGGGTGTGGTGGAGGGCAGTGACGAGGGAGGTAGTGTGGTGGAGGGCAGTGACGAGGGAGGGGGTATGGTGGAGGGCAGTGACGAGGGAGGGGGGTGTGGGGGAGGGCAGTGACAGGGAGGTAGTGTGGTGGAGGGCAGTGACGAGGGAGGTGTGGGTGGAGGGCAGTGACGGGGAGGGGGTGGTGGAGGGCAGGACGAGGGAGGGGGTAGGGGGAGGGCAGGACGAGGGAGGTAGTGTGGTGGAGGGCAGTGACGAGGAAGGGGGTTGGGTGGAGGGCAGTGACGGGGGAGGTAGTGGTGGAGGGCAGTGACGAGGGAGGGGGTTTTGGTGGAGGGCAGTGACGAGGGAGGTAGTGTGGTGGAGGGCAGTGACGAGGGAGGGGGTTTGGTGGTGGGGCAGTGACGAGGGAGGGGGTTGGTGGAGGGCAGTGACGAGGGAGGGGGTGTGGTGGAGGGCATTTGACGAGGGAGGGGGTGGGTGGAGGGCAGTGACGAGGGAGGGGTGGGGTGGAGGGCAGTGACGAGGGAGGGGGTAATGGGGGAGGGCAGTGATGAGGAGGGGGTGTGGTGGAGGGCAGTGACGAGGAGGGGGTGTGGTGGAGGGCAGTGACGAGGGAGGGTAGTGTGGTGGAGGGCAGTGACGAGGGAGGGGGTGTGGTGGAGGGCAGTGACGAGGGAGGGGGTGTGGTGGAGGGCAGTGACGAGGAGGGGGTGTGGTGGAGGAAAGTGACGAGGGAGGGGGTGTGGTGGGAGGGCAGTGACGAGGGAGGGGGTGTGGTGGAGGGCAGTGACGAGGGAGGGGATGGGGGAGGGCAGTGACGAGGGAGGGGGTGTGGTGGAGGGCAGTGACGAGGGAGGGGGTGTGGGGAGGGCAGTGACGAGGGAGGGGGGGGTGGTCGAGGGCAGTGACGAGGGAGGGGGTATGGGGAGGGCAGCGACGAGGAAGGGGGTGGGGTGGAGGGCAGTGACGAGGGAGGGGGTTTTGGGAGAGCAGTGAGGGAGGGGGGGGGTATGGGGGAGGGCAGGGGAGGGGGGGGGTTGGTGGAGGGCAGGTGACGAGGGAGGGGTGTGGTGGAGGGCAGTGACGAGGGAGGGGGTGTGGTGGAGGGCAGTGACGGGGGAGGGGGTGTGGTGGAGGGCAGTGACGAGGGAGGGGGTAGGGGGGAGGGCGTGCGAGGAGGGGGTGTGGTGGAGGCAGTGACAGGAGGGGTGTGGTGGAGGGCAGTGCCCGGGGGAGGGGGTGTGGTGGAGGGCAGTGACGAGGGGGGGGTATGGGGGGCAGTGACGAGGAGGGGGTGTGGTGGAGGGCAGTGACGAGGGAGGGGGTGTGGGGGGGGCAGTGACGAGGGATTGGGTTGGGTGGAAGGCAGTGACGAGGGAGGGGGTGTGGTGGGGGGCAGTGACGAGGGAGGGGGGTGTGGGGTGCAGGGCAGTGACGAGGGAGGGGTAATGGGGAGGGCACTGACGAGGGAGGGGGTGGGTGGAGGGCAGTGACGAGGGAGTGGGGTGTGGTGGACGCAGTGACGAGAGGGGGATGGTGGGGGGCAAGGGAAGGGGGTGTGGTGGGGGGCAGTGACGAGGGAGGGGTGGGTGGGAGGGCAGTGACAAGGGAGGGGGGTGTGGTGGAGGCAGTGACGAGGGAGGGGTGTGGTGGGGGGCAGTGACGAGGGAGGGGGTGTGGTGGAGGGCAGTGACGAGGGAGGGGGGTGTGGTGGAGGCAGTGACGAGGGAGGGGGGTGTGGGGGGAAAGGGGCAGTGACGAAGGGGGGGGGGGTGGTGGAAGGCAGTGACGAGGGAGGGGGTAATGGGGGAGGGCAGATGACGGGGGAGGGGGTTGGGTGGAGGGCATGACGAGGAGGGGGGTGTGGTGGACGGCAGTGACGAGGGAGGGGGTAGGGGGAGGGCAGTGACGAGGGAGGGGTGTGATGGGGGGCAGTGACGAGGGAGGGGGTGTGGTGGAGGGCATAAACGAGGGGGGGGGTTGTGGTGGAAGGCAGTGACGAGGGAGGGGGGTGTGGACGGCAGTGACGAGGGAGGGGGTTGGGGAGGGCAGTACGGGGGAGGGGGTGTGGTGGAGGGCAGTGACGAGGGAGTGGGGTGGGTGTGGGCAGTGACGAGGGAGGGGGTATGGTGGAGGGCAGTGACGAGGGATGGGGGTGTGGTGGAGGGCAGTGACGAGGGAGGGGTGTGGGTGGAGGCAGTGACGAGGGAGGGGTTGTGGTGGAGGGCAGTGACGAGGGAGGGGGTGTGGTGGAGGGCAGTGACAGGAGGGGGGTGTGGTGGAGGGCAGTGACGAGGGAGGGGGGTGTGGTGGAGGGCAGTGGACGAGGGAGGGGGTGTGGTGGAAGGCAGTGACGAGGGAGGGGGGGTGGTGGAGGGCAGGACGAGGGAGGGGGGTGGTGGGGGGGGCAGTGACGAGGGAGGGGGGGTGTTGGGAGGGCATGACGAGGGAGGGGGTGTGGTGGGGGGCAGTGACGAGGGAGGGGGTGTGGTGGAGGGCAGTGACGAGAAAAGGGGGTGTGGGGAGGGCAGTGACAGGGAGGGGGGTGGTGGAGGGCAGGACGGGGGGAGGGGGTGTGGTGGGGGGCAGTGACGAGGGAGGGGGTTGTGGAAGGCAGTGACGAGGGAGGGGGGTGGTGGAGGGCAGTGACGAGGGAGGGGGGTGTGGTGGAGGGCAGTGACGAGGGAGGGGGTTTTGGTGGAGGGCAGTGACGAGGGAGGGGGGTGTGGGTGGAGGGCAGTGACGAGGGAGGGGGTGTGGTGGAGGGCAGGACGAGGGAGCGGGGTGTGGTGGGGGGCAGTGACGAGGGAGGGGGGTTGGAGGCAGTGACGGGGAGAGGGGTGTGGTGGAGGCATGACGAGGGAGGGGTGGGGTGGAGGGCATTGACGGGGGATGGGGGTGGTGGGGCAGTGACGAGGGAGAGGTGTGGGGGAGACAGACGGGGGGAGGGAGGTGTGGGGGAGGGCAGTGATAGGGAGGGGTAGGGTGGGGCAGGACGAGGGAGGGGGGGTGGAGGGCAGTGAGAGGGGGGGGGCGAGGGGGAGGGAGTGCGGGGAGGTTTTGGTGGAGGGCAGTGACGAGGGGGGGTGTGGAGAGGACGTAAAGGGGGAGGGGGGGTGGTGGAAGGCAGTGACGAGGGAGGGGGGTTGGTGGAGGCAGTTGACGAGGGAGGGGGTGGTGGGGGGGCAGTGAAGAGGGAGGGGGTGTGGTGGAAGGCAGTGACGAGGGAGGGGTAGTGTGGTGGGGGGCAGTGACGAGGGAGGGGGGTGTGGTGGAGGGCAGTGACGAGAGAGGGGGTGTGGGGGGGGGCAGTGACGAGGGAGGGAGGTGTGGGGGAGGGCAGTGACGGGGGAAAGGGGGAGTGGTGGAGGGCAGTGACGGGGGAGGGGGGGGTGTAGGAGGGGGCAGTGACGAGGGAGGGGGTGTGGTGGAGGCAGTGACGAGGGGAGGGGGTGGTGGACGGCAGTGACGGGGGAGGGGGGTGTGGTGGAGGGCAGTGACCAGGAGGGGTGTGGGGAGGGCAGTGACGAGGGAAAAGGGGTGTGGGGAGGGCAGTGACGGGGGAGGGGGGTGTGGGGGGAAGGGCAGTGACGAGGGAGGGGGTGTGGATGGAGGGCAGTGACTAGGGAGGGGGGTGTGGTGGAGGGCAGTGACGAGGGAGCGGGGTGTGGGGAGGCAGTGACGAGGGAGGGGGGTGTGGTGGAGGCAGTGACGAGGGAGGGGGGTGTGGTGGAAGGCAGTGACGAGGGAGGGGGGTGTGGTGGAGGGCATGATGAGGGAGGGGGTGTGATGGAGGGCAGTGACGAGGGAGGGGGGTTGTGGGGAGGACAGTGACGAGGAGGGGGTGGGGTGGAGGGCAGTGACGAGGGAGGGGGTGTGGGTGGAGGGCAGTGACGAGGGAGGGGGGTGTGGGGGAGGGCAGTGATGAGGGAGGGGGTATGGTGGAGGGCATTGACGAGGGAGGAGGTGTGGTGGAGGGCAGTGATGAGGAGGGGGACGAGGGGGAGGGAAGTGCCGAGGGAGGGGGAGTGGTGGAGGCAGTGACGAGGAAGGGGGTGTTGAGGAGGGCAGTGACGAGGGGGGGGGGGGTGTGGTGGAAGGCAGTGAACGAGGGGGGGGGTGTGGGGGAGGGCAGTGACGAGGGAGGGGGGTGTGGTGGGGGCAGTGACGAGGGAGGGGGGTGTTGTGGAAGGCAGTGACGAGGGAGGGAGGTGTGGTGGAGGGTAGTGACGAGGGAGGGGGTGTGGTGGAGGGCAGTGACGAGGAGGGGGTTGTAGTGGAGGGAAGTGACGAGGGAGGGGGTGTAGTGGAGGGAAAAGTGACGAGGGAGGGAGGTGAGGTGGAGGGTATGACGGGGGAGGGGGTGTGGTGGAGGGCAGTGACGAGGGAGGGGGGTTGTAGTGGAGGGGAAGTGACGAGGGAGGGGGTGTGGTGGAGGCAGTGGACGAGGGAGGGGTGTGGTGGAAGGCAGTGACGGGGGAGGGGGTGTGGTGAGGGCAGTGACGAGGGAAAGGGGGGTGGTGGAGGGCAGTGACGAGGGAGGGGGGGTGGGGGAGGGCAGTGACGGGGGAGGGAGGTGTGGTGGAGGGCATGACGAGGGGGGTGGAGGGCAGTGACGAGGGAGGGGGGTGTGGGGGGGGGCAGGAATGAGGGAGAGGGTGTGGTGGAGGGCAGTGACGAGGAGGGGGGTGTGGTGGAAGGCAGTGACGAGGGAGGGGGTGTGGTGGAGGGCAGTGACGAGGGAGGAGGGTGTGGTGGAAGGCAGCGCCGAGAGAGGGGGTGTGGGGAAGGGCAGTGACGAGGGAGGGAGGTGTGGGGGCGGGCAGTGACGAGGGAGGGGGTGTGGGGAGGGCAGTGACGAGGGAGGGGGGTGTGGGGGAGGGCAGTGATGAGGGAGGGGGTGTGGGGGAGGGCAGTGACGAGGGGGGGAGGTGTGGTGGAGTGCAGTGATGAGGGAGGGGACGAGGGGGAGGGAAATGCCGAGGGAGGGGTTATGGGGAAGGCAGTGATAAAGGGAGGGGGTATGGGGGAGGGCAGTGATGAGGGAGGTGGACGAGGGGGAGGGCAGTGACGAGGGAGGGGGTAGTGTGGTGGAGGGAAGTGACGAGGGAGGGGTGTGGGGGGAGGGCAGTGACGAGGGAGGGACGAGGGAGAGGGCAGTGACGAGGGAGGAGGCAGTGTGGTGAAGGGCAGTGAAGAGGTAGGGGGTGTGGGGGAGGGCAGTGATGGGGGAGGGGGGGGGGGAGGGAAAGTGACGGGGGGAGGGGTGTGTGGGGGGGCCAGTGAGGGGAGGGGGGGTGGGGGAGGCAGTGATGGGGAGGGGGGGGGGGGGGGCAGGAGGGGGGGGGAGTGGGGGGGGCAGAAAAAGGGGGGGGGTGTGGGGGAGGCGTGAGAGGGAGGGTGCGTGGGGGAGGGAGGGTTGGGAGGGGGGGGGGGGGAGGGCAGTGAAGAGGGGGGGTGGGGGGGAGGGCAGGATGGGGAGGGGGGGGGGGAGGGCAGTGAGGGGAGGGGTTGTGTGGAGGGCAGTGAGAGGGGGGGGTTTTTGGGGGGGGCAGTGATGGGGGAGGGGGTGTGGGGGAGGGCAGTGAGAGGGGGGGTGTGGGGGGGGGAAATGATGGGGGAGGGAGTGGGGGGCGATGAGGGGGGGGGGTGTGGGGGAGGCGTGATGGGAGGGGCGTGGGGGAGGGGTAAGGGGGGGGTGTGGGGAGGGAGTGGAGGGAGGGGGTGGGGGGGAGGCGGGGTTTTGGGGGAGGGGTGTGGGGGGGGCAGTAAAATTTGGGAGGGGGGTGGGGGAGGGCATGATGAGGGGGGGGGTGTGGGGGGGCAGTGATGAGGGGGGGGGTGTGGGGGAGGCAGGGGTAGGGGTGGTGGGGAGGGCAGTGATGGGGGAGGGGTGTGGGGAGGGCGGTGATGAGGTGGGGGTGTGGGGGGGGCAGGGGAGGAGGGGGGTTTGTGGGGAGGGGGCCCCAAAAAAATACAAAAAATTCTAAAAAGAAATAAAAAATACCTAAAATCCCCCCCCCCCCCAAAAAAACCCTACCCAAAAATTACCCATGAAAATGACCCCAAAATTTTTAAAAAAACCCCCCCCCAAAAATTTTAAAAACAATTAAAAATTTAAAACCAAAAAAAACCCCCCTTACCCAAAAAATTAAAACATTAAAACCTTTCCCCCCCTAAACCCCCCCCCCAAAACACCCACCTCCCCCCACCACCCCCCCCTTTAAACCCCCCCCAAAAACACACCCCCCCCATAACCACCCCCCCCAAAAACAAACCCCCCAAAACACCCCCCCCCCCCAAAACCCCCCCCCCCACCCACCCAAACAACCTCCCCAAAACCCCACAAAACCCTCCCACCCCAAACCACCCTTCCCCCCCACAAAAACCCCCCCCCCAAAACCCACTCCCCCAAACCCCCACCTCCCCCAAAAACCCCCCTCCCCCAAAAAACCACCCCCCCACCTTATTCCCCCCCAACCCCCCCTCCCAACCCAAAACCAAAACCCCCTCCCCCCAACCCTAAACCCAACCCCCCTTTACCCAAAAACCCCCCCCCTTTTCCCCCCCACCACCCCTCTCCACCCCCCTTTCCCCCCTCCCACCCAAAAACCTCCCACAAACCCCCCCACCCCCCCCACCCCCTCCCACCCACACCATCCCCCCCAACCCCCTACCCAAAAAAACCCTCCCACCCCCCACCCCCCAAAAACCCCAAACCCTCCAAAAACCCCCAACCCACCCTCCCCCCCAAAACACAATCCCCCCAAAACAACACCCCCCCCCCCAAAACCCTTCCCCCCAACCCAAACAAAACCTACCTCCCCCCACCCCAAAATCCCACCCAAAACCCCCTCCCCCAAAACCACCCTTTCCACCCCAAACCCCAACCCCCCCCAAAAACCCCCCACCTCCAAAAACCCCCTAAACCACCCCCCCCCCCCAAACCAACCCCCCCCACCCCATCACCCCCCCCCCCCCCCAAACCACACCCCCCAACCAAACCATCCCCTCCCCCCCAAACACCACCCCCAAACACCCCCCTCCCCCCCAAAACACCCCCCCCCCCAAAACCCCCTCCCACCCAAACCCCCACCCCCAACCCAAAAACACACCCTCCCCCCAAACACAAAAACCCCCCCCCCAAAACACCCCCCCACCCCAAACCCCACACACCCCCCCCCAAAAACACACCCCCCTCCAAACCACACCCCCCCCCCCCAAAAAAACCCCCCTCCCCCCAAACACACACCCTCCCACCCAAAAACACAACCTCCAAACCCCAAACCACCCCTCCCACCAAACACACCCCTCCCACCCAAACACACACCCCCCCCCCCAAAACCACCCTCCCACCCAAAACACCACCCTCCACCCAAACACCCCCCTCCCCCCGAACACCCCCCCTTCCCCCAAACCCCCCCCTCCCCCCCAAACACCCATTCTCCACCAAAACCCAAAACCCCCTTCCCCACCTAAACCCCCATCTCCCCCCCAAAACCCCCATCCCCCCCAAAAACACCCCCCCCCCCCCAAAACCCACTTCTCACCCAAAAACCCCACACCCCCCCCCCAAAAAACCCCCCCCCTCCCACCAAAAACCCCCACCTCCCACCCACACACCCTCCCCCCAAACACCCCCCCTCCCCCCCCAAAACCACACCTCCCCCCAAACAACACCCTCCCCCCAAAAACCCTACCCACCCCCCCAAACCACACTTCCCCCCCAAAACATACCTCCCCCCCAAAACAACCCCCTCCCCCCCAAAAACCCCAAAACCCCCCCCCACCCAAACAACACCCTCCCCCCCAAAAACACCACCATCCCCCCCAAAACAACCCCCTCCCACCCAAAACCAACCCCTCCACCAAATCCCCACCCTCCCCCCCAAACACCCCCTTTCACCCAAGCACCCCCTTCCCCCCAAAAAACCCCACTTTCCCATCCAAACCCCCCCCTCCCCCCCAACACCCACTTCCACCCAAACCCCCACCCTCCCCCCCAAACACCTATCCTCCCACCCAAACACCCACCCTTCCCCCAAAAACACCCCCCCTTTCCACCCAAAACCACTCTCCCACCCAAACAACCACCCGCCCCCCCCCCGTCTAAATACCCAAGGTTCCCGGATTCCCCCAATGTGATTGACTTCCCCTGTCCCCTTTCCCCGTGTTGCTGTCACCCCTTTCCCGTGTTGTGTGTACCCCTTTTCCCGGGTTTTGCTGTGCACCCCTTTCCCGTGTTGGTGTACCCTTTTCCGTGTTGCTGTGCACCCTTCCCGTGTTGCCCTGTACCCTTTTCCCCGGTTGCTGTGCCCCCCTTTCCCCGTTTTTGCGGGTCCCCCTTTCCCTGTTGCGTGCCCCCTTTTCCGTTTTGCTTGCACCCCTTTTCCCGTTTGTGTGCATCCTTTCCGTGTTCCCCTGTCCCTTTCCGTGTTGCTGGCCCCCCTTTCCCCCCCCGTGTTGTGTGCCCCCCTTTCCCGTGTTCCCCTTCCCCTTTTTCCCGTTTTGCTGTGCCCTTTTTCCCGGTTGCGTGCACCCCTTTCCCGTGTTGTGTGCCCCCCCTTTCCCCGTGTTGTGTGGCCCCTTTCCCGTGTTGCTGTGCCCCCCTTTTCCCCGTGTTGCTGTGCACCCTTTCCCGTGTTGCTGTACCCCTTTCCCGTGTTGTGTGCCCCCTTTTTCCCGTGTTGCTGTGCACCCTTTCCCGTGGTGGCCCCCCTTTCCCCGTGTTGTGTGCCCCCCTTTTTCCGTGTTGCTGTTGACCCTTTCCCCGTGTTGCTGGCCCCCCTTTCCCGTGTTATGTGCCCCCCTTTCCCGTGTTGCTCGTACCCCTTTCCCGTGTTGCTGGCCCCCTTTCCGTGTTGTGTGCCCCCTTTTCCCGTTTTGTGTGTCCCCCTTTTCCCTGTTTTCGGCCCCCCTTTTCCCCGTGTTGCGTCACCCCTTTCCCGTGTTGCTGTGCACCCCTTTCCCGTGTTGCTGTGCACCCCTTTCCCGTGTTGCTGTGCACCCCTTTCCCGTGTTACTGTGCACCCCTTTCCCGTGTTGCTGTGTACCCCTTTCCCGTGTTGCTGTGCACCCCTTTCCCGTGTTGCTGTGCACCCCTTTCCCGTGTTGCTGTGTCCCCCCTTTCCCGTGTACTGTCCCCCCCTTTCCCGTGTTGTGGTCCCCCTTTCCGTGTTGCTGTCCCCCTTTCCCGTGTTAGGGCCCACCCTTTCCCGTGTTGCTGTGCCCCTTTCCCGTTTGCGTGCACCCTTTCCGTGTTGCTGTGCACCCTTTTCCCTGTTGCTGTGCCCCCTTTCCCGTGTTGCTGTTTTCCCTTTTCCCGTTTTGGCTGTGCACCCCTTTCCCGTGTTGCTGTGTACCCCTTTCCCGTGTTGCTGTGCACCCCTTTCCCGTGTTACTGTGCACCCCTTTCCCGTGTTGCTCTGTACCCCTTTCCCGTGTTGCTGTGACCCTTTCCCCGTGTTGCTGTGCCCCCCTTTTCCCCGTGTTGCGTGTCCCCCTTTCCCGGTTATGTGCCCCCCTTTTCCCCGTTTGCTGTGTACCCTTTCCCGTGTTGCTGTGCACCCTTTCCGGTTACTGTGCACCCCTTTCCCGTGTTGCTCTGTACCCCTTTCCCGTGTTGCTGTGCACCCCTTTCCCGTGTTGCTGTGCACCCCTTTCCCGTGTTGCTGTGCACCCCTTTCCGGGGTTGCTTTGCCCCCTTTTCCCCGTGTTCCGGCACCCCTTTCCCGGTTGCTGCCCCCCCTTTCCCCGTGTTGCTGTGCCCCCCTTTCCCCTGTTTGGCACCCTTTCCCGTGTTGTGTGCACCCCTTTCCCCGTGTTGCTGTGCCCCCTTCCCCCGTGTTGCGGCACCTTTTTTTCGTGTTCTGGCACCCCTTCCCGTTTTGCTGTGCCCCCCTTCCCCCGTGTTGCTGTACACCCCCCCCGTGCTGCTGTGCCCCACTTCCCCGTGTTGTGCCCCCCCTTTCCCGTGTTGCTGTGTCCCCCTTCCCCGTGTTGCTGTGAACCCTTCCTAGGTTGCTGTGCCCCCCTTTTTTCCGTGTTGCTTGCCCCCCTTTCCCCCGTTTGTGGGCCCCCTTTCCCGTTGCTGTGCCCCCCTTCCCCCCGTTTTTGCTGTGCGCCCCTTCCCCGTGTTGCTGTGCCCCCTCCCCCGTGTTGCTGTGCACCTTTCCCGTGTTTTGTGCCCCCCTTCCCCGGGTTACGGCCCCCCCTTCCTTTGTTGCTATGCACCCTTCCCTCTTGTTGTGTCCCCCCCTTTCCCCCGTGTTGCTGTGCACCCCTTCCTTTGTTGCTGTGCACCCTTCCCGTTTTGCTGGCCCCCTTTTCCCTAGTGTTGTTGTCCCCCCTTCCCCTTTTGTTGCTGTGCCCCCCTTTCCCCTTTGTTGCTGTGCACCCCTTCCTCTTTTTGCTGGCACCTTCCCGTGTTGCTTGCACCCCTTTTTTTGTTGCTGTGCACCCTCCCCGTGTTGTTTGGCCCCTTCCCCTTGTTGCTGTGCACCCCTTCCCTTTTTGCTGTCGCCCCTTCCCGTGTTGCTGTGCACCCTTCCCCTTTGTTGCTTGCCCCCCTTTCCCCCGTGTTGTTATGCCCCCTTCTGGTTGTGGCACGCCTTCTTGTTTGCTGTGCACCCTTCCCAGTGTTGCTGTGCAGCCCTTCCCCTTGTTGCTGTGCGCCTCTTCCCCGTGTTGCTGTGCACCCCTCCCAGTGTTGCTGTGCACCCCTTCCTCGTGTTGCTGTGCACGCCTTCTCCGTGTTTCTGTGCACCCCTCCCAGTGTTGCTGTGCACCCCTTCCCCTTGTTTCTCTGCACCTCTTCCCCGTGTTGTTGTGCACACCTCCCAGTGTTGCTGTGCACCCCTTCCCCGTGTTGCTGAGCACCCCTTCCCAGTGTTGCTGTGCATCCTTCCCCGTGTTGCTGTGCACCCCTTCCCAGTGTTGCTCTGCACCCCTTCCCAGTGTTGCTCTGCACCCTTTCCCCGTGTTACTGTGCACCCTTCCCGTTCTGTGCACCCTTTCCCTTGTTGCTGTGCACCCCTTCCCCGTGTTGCTGTGCACCCTTCCCCGTGTTGATGTGCACCCATTCCCCGTGTTGCTGTGCACTCCTTCTCCGTGTTGCTGTGAACCCCTTTCCCGTGTTTCTGTTACCTTCCGTGTTGTGTGCACCCTTTCCAGTGTTGCTGTGCACCCCTCCCCCGTGTTGCTGTACACCCCTCCCCGTGTTGCTGTGCATTCGTCCCCCGTATTGCTGTGCACCCTTCCTCTTGTTGCTGTGCACCCCTACCCCGTTTTGCTGTGCCTCCTCCCCCGTGTTGCTGTGCACTATTCAATCGTGTTGCTGTACACGCCCCCCAAGGTGTGTACAGCAACGCCCCCGCGGCCTGCTCTATGGCCAGGCTTCCTAGTGGATCAGAACCTGATCAACCTGGCTGTTACTGCTGGCAACACTGTGCCCAACATGAAACACAACCGGGCTGATCAGGCACAGACTTTAGGAACCTCCCTGGTTCCTTCTTGAAGACACCAGAGATCTATTGGTAACCTCCCTTATCAACCTGTCGGTATTGTATACCACTGTCATATTCAGTCCCTCTTCTGAATGATGGGAAGCTGTTGAACAGTCTTGAGCCCCTTACACTTATTGTGTTATCTCTTAATGTACTCGTGGCACTCCTGATTTTCACTAAGGTTATTTGGCACCGCCTGCCGAGCTTTTCGCTTTCACAGGGAATAATTTCTCTGTGCTGATTTTGACCAGTCCTACGATTTTTCAGGTGTATATTATGTACGTATCTTTCTCGCCAGTGTTGCAAGTAGTACACGTCAAAGGACTTCAAACGGTGCGTGTCTGAACTTGTAGTTGTAATAAAGGTTCTCTCTACATTCTCTGGAGGTTCACATTTGTCTGCCTTAAAGGATGTTGTTAATTTACAGCAGCAATCCAGCTTAGAGAGAACAAGTGATTTAAAGAGGATCCTCAGTGGCTTGGTATCCCTTGTTTTGAAGGTTCTCCATTATCCATCCGATCATTTTCCTAACAGGTGTGAATATGACGCTGTTGTGATCTTTGAAAGTGATATCCTCTAACATTATCACTCTTTAGTCCTTCATATTAGTTTTTTTCGTTTTATTGTCTGTTTATAATTTGTTTTATTCTCCGTTCTAGATTTTATTAAAGTTTTCCATAACAGAGTAACCTAAATTTGCCCTCATGGAACTTCATATTGTTTTGTGCGGCCCATTAGAAGATAGAAGATTTTATTTATATCCGCTTGGAGGTTGAGAGTGTCCTTAGTGGATGTTAAACACGTGAGGATGCTAGTGTCATCTGCCAATGATGATACAGTGTTGTACGTACCTTATGTCTTTGTGTCAGGTATGAGGATAAGGAACAGGTTGGCAGCGAATACTTCGCACTGAGCAACAAAGCTTGTCACTCTGGCATCCTCTGATTTAACTTTGTTTACTATTACTCTCTGTGCTCCAAAGATTAATTAGAAAGTTAAAGATCCATCTACCCACTTTTTCAGTTATTATTACACCATGATAGCACTTGTTGAAAGATTTTGCAAAGTGTGTATATACTACATCTGCATCCAGTTTGTCGTCCAGTGCCTCCAAGACCATGTCACAGTGGTCCAGTAGTTGTGAGAGGCGGTAGTGACCTGATCTAAACCCATGCTGCTCTGGGTTGTGTAATTATGGAGAATCCAAGTGGTTGGTGATCTGGCCTTTTAGAACTCTCTCAGAGATTTTTATAATGTGAAATGATACTGATGTCGGTTTATAGTTATTTGCTTTGCTATTACGTTTGCGGAGTGCATCTATACCCGTTGTTTGCTAACGACTGTGGGATGACACCCGTCTTTGTCGACTCCTTTCTATATTATTTTAGGGAATACATGGGTTTCTAGTTTGATGAAACGGATTTCCACGAGTCTGGGCTGAGGCAGAGTGCCGCTAAATTTATATGACTTTATCGAAGTCGTGGTTCAGGGTTATGTTAAAATACAGACATATAGAAAACTTTTTCGTTATTTCTTTGACACCTATTTTTGTGTGTTAATGAACCTGATAGCAGTTGTTGAAAGATTTTGCTGTCTTATATTACCATCTTCTTCATGTTCATTCTCAGGGGCCTCCAAGACAGTATGGGTAGTTGTTATGATAGTGTGTGTGTTATGATATGGTTCTAACCATGCTGCTTGTGTGTGTGTTTATGGGAGATCCAAGTGGTTGGTGGTTTGCCTTTTGAGATCTTCAGAGATTTGTTTAGTGTTGAATGATAGGGGTTGGTTTATAGTGTTGATTTGGGGTTACTGTTTGGGCGGAGTGTTATTATACGTGGTTTGCTAAGATGTGGTTGATGATAGTGGTGTTGGTTTTTGTTATATAGTTTTGGGTTAAGATGGGTTTTTTGTTGTTGATGAACATGTTGTTCAGGGTGTGGGTTGGGCTAGTGGTCGAGATAGTTTTTGGTATGACTTAATGATAGGGGTTTTGTGGGTTTTGGGTTAAGAATGGTTATGACAGTGGTTGTGTGGTTATGATTCTTTGATGATTATTGATTGGTTAGGTAGATCATGTTGAGATCGGTTCTGTCCCTGTCATAGGGGTTCATCTTGTTGATGTTACTTCTGGTGGAGGGTGATACTATGGTTTATGAGAAGTAATGTTTTCGATATTTTTTGTTAATTTATCACTGAGTGGATTAGTGATAGGGTTGAAAGTGTTGTGTGGTTAATGATAGTGTTTTGTTGTGTGGTTGATGATAGTGGTGGTTGATGAAGTGGTTGTGTGGTTGGTGGTAGTGGTTGTGATAGTGGTGATGTGGTTGTGATATGGTTGTTGGTTGGTATAGTGGTTGATGATAGTGGTGAGTGGTTGGTGATAGTGGTTGTGTGCCTTGTGATAGTGGTTGATGATAGTGGTTGTGTGTGTTGGTATATGGTGTGTGGTTGATGATAGTGGTTGTTGTATGCTAGTGATGTGGTTGGTGATAGTGGTTGTTGTAGTGTTGTTGTTGGTAGTGGTTGATTGATAGTGGTTGTGTAGTTTATGATAGTGGTTGTGTGTGTTGGTGATAGTGGTTGTGATAGTGGTTGTGTGGTTGGTGGATAGTGGTTGATTGATAGTGGTTGTTGTTGGAATAGTATTGATTAGTGGTTGTGTAGTTGGTGATAGTGGTTGAGTGTATAGTGGTTGTGTGGATTGGTGTAGTGGTTGTTGATAGTGGTTGTGTGGTTAGTGATAGTGGTTGTGATAGTGGTTGTGTGGTTAGTGATTAGTTGGTTGTGTAGTTGGTGTGTAGTGTGTGGTGTAGTGATAGTGTGGTGTGGATAGTGGTTTGTGGTTGGTTGGTATGATGATAAGTGGTTGTGTGTTGGTGATAGTGGTTGATTGATATAGTGGTTGTGTGGTTAAGTGATAGTGGATGTGTAGTGGTTAGTGTTAGTGGTTGATGATAGTGGTTGGTGGTTGGTATATGTGGGTTGATGATAGTGGGTTGTGTGGTTGATGATAGAAGTGTTGTGGTTGATGTATGGTGTGTGGTGGTTGTGTGGTTGGTGATAGTGGTTGTTGATACTGGTTGTCTGGTTGGTGATAGTGGTTGATGATAGTGGTTGAGTGGTTGGTGATAGTGGTTGTGTGGTTGGAGAATGATTGATGATAGTGGTTGTGTAGTTGGTGATAGTGGTTGTGTGGTTGGTGATAGTGGTTGTTGATAGTGGTTGTGTGGTTGGTGATAGTGGTTGTTGATAGTGGTTGTCTGGTTGGAGATAGTGATTGATTATAGTGGTTGTGTAGTTGGTGATAGTGGTTGTGTGGTTGGTGATAGTGGTTGTTGATAGTGGTTGTGTGGTTGGTGATAGTGTTGTTGATAGTGGTTGTCTGGTTGGAGATAGTGATATTGAGTAGTGGTTGTGTAGTTGGTGATAGTGGTTGTGTGGTTGGTGATAGTGGTTGTGTGGTGTGATAGTGGTTGTGTGTTGGTGATAGTGGTTGTTGGATAGGGTTGTTGGTTGGAGATAGTGTTGTGGTAGTGATGTGGGTGTGGTTGTGTGGTTGTGATAGTGGTTGTGTGGTTGGTGTGTGATGGTGGTTGGTGTGGTTGGTGATAGTGGTTGTTGTACTGTTGCGGTTGGTGATAGTGGTTGATGGTGTGGTTGAGATAGTGGTTGATGTATGTTGTGTGGTTGATGATTGTGTTGTGTGGTTGATGATAGTGTGGTTGTTGGTGGTTGGTGATAGTAGTTGGTGGTGGGGTAGTGATGTGGCTGGTGTGTAGTTGGTGTTATGGTGTGTTAGTGTGGTTGTGATAGTGTTGATGATAGTGGTTTGTGTGTGTGGTTGTGTGGCTGGGTAGTGGTGATGATAGTGGTTGGTGTTGGTGATAGTGGTTGATTGATAGCGGTTGTTGGTTGGTGATATGGTTGTGTGGTTGGTGATAGTGTTGTGTGGTTGGTGATAGTGTTATGTGGGGTGAAGTGGTTGGTGTGGTTGATGATAGTGGTTTGTGATTGGTGGTTGTGTGGTTGGTGATAGTGGGTGTGTGTTTGATAGTGGTTGTGTGGTTGGTGATAGTAGTTGTGTGATAGTGGTTGTGTTGGTTGTTGATAGATGGTGGTGATTGATGATAGTGGTTGTTGGTTGGAGATAGTGATTGATGATAGTGGTTGTGTAGTTGGTGTATAGTAGTTGTGTGGTTGGTGATAGTGGTTGTTGATAGTGGTTGTGTGGTTGGTGATATTGGTTGTTGATAGTGGTTGTTGGTTGGTGTGATAGTGGTGGATGTGTGATAGTGGTTGTGTGTTGGTGATAGTGGTTGATGTAGTGTTGTGTGTGGTGATAGTGGTTGTGTGGTTGGTGATAGTGGTTGTGTGTGTGTGTTATGGTGTTGTGTGGTTGTGATAGTGGTTGTGTGGTTGTGATAGTGTTGTGTGGTTGGTGATAGTGCTTGTGTGGTTGGTGATAGTGGTTGTGTTGGTGATAGTGGTTGTGTGTTGGTGAGTGGTGTGTGGTTGATGATAGGGTTGTGTTCATGGTGGTGGTTGGTGGTGATGATAGTGGTTGTGTGGTTACTGGTTGTGTGGTTGGTGATAGTGGTTGTTGGTTGATGATAGTGGTTGTTGGATGTAGTGGTGTGTGGTGTGATAGTGGTTGTGTGGTTGTGATAGTGGTTGTGTGGTTGATGATATGTTGTGTGTTGATGATAGTGGTTGGTGGTTGGTGATAGTAGTTGTGTGGTTGATGGTAGTGGTTGTGTGGTTGGTGATAGTGATTGATGATGTTTGGTGTTGAGTCGATGGTGATAGTGGTTGTGTGGTGTGTGTGATAGTGGGTTGATGATAGTGGTTGTGTCGTTGGTGATAGTGGTTGATAGTTGGGTTGGTTGATGTGGTGAATGGTTTGTGATTTGTGTGGTTGTGTGGTTGTGTATAGTGGTTGTGTGGTTGGTGATAGTGGTGATGTGGTTGTTGTTGAAAGTGGTCTGTGTGGTTGATGATAGTGGTTGTGTGGTTGGTGATAAGTGGTTGTGTAGTTGGTGTGATGGTTAGTTTGATGATTAGTGTGTTGTGTGGGTGTGTTGGTGATAGTGGTTATTGTGTGGTTTGATGATAGTGGTTGTGTGGTTGGTGATGTGGTTGTGATAGTGGTTTTGGTTGATAGTGGTTGTTTGATAGTGGTTGTGTGGTTGATGATAGTGGTTTGTTGATAGTGGTTGTGTGGTTGGTGATATGGTTGATTGAAGTGATTGTGTGTTGGTGATAGTGGTTGTTCATAGTGGTTGTGATGTGGTTGTGGTTATAGTGGTTGTGTGGCTGTGATAGTGGTTGTGTGGTTGATGATAGTGCTTGTGTGGTTGGTGATAGTGGTTGTTGTGGTTGGTGATATGGTTGTGTGCTTGTGAAGTGGTTGTGTGGTTGATGATAGTGGTTGTTGGATTGTGATAGTGGTTGTATGGTTGATCGATAGTGATTGTGTGGCTGTTGACAGTGGTTTGTGGTTGATGATAGTGGTTGTGTTCATGGTGACAGTGGTTGTGTGGTTGATGATAGTGGTTGTGTGTAGTTGGTGATAGTGGTTGTGTGGTTGTGTGGTGATCGTGGTTGTGTGGTTGAGGATAGTGGTTGTGTGGTGATGATAGTGGTTGTGTGGTTGTGATAGTGGTTGTATGGTTGGTGATAGTGGTTGTGTGGTTGATGATAATGGTTGGTGTGGTTGGTTGTGATATGTGAATGTTGTGTTTGGTGATAGTGGTTGTTTGGATTGGTGATAGTGGTTGTGTGGTTGGTGATAGTGGTTGTGTGGTTGATGATAGTGGTTGTGTGGTTGGTGATAGTGGTTGTGTGTTTGGTGATAGTGTTGTTGATTGGTGACTTGTTGGTTTATGTGTTGTTGTGATAGTGGTTGTGTGGTTGGTGTGTGTGTCGGTGATGATAGTGGTTGTGTGGTTTGATGGATGTGGTATGGTTTGGTGTGATAGTGGTTGTGTGGTTGATGATAGTGGCTGTGTGGTTGATGATAGTGGTTTTGTGGTTGTGATAGTGGTTGTTTTGGGATGATAGTGGTTGTGTGCGTGGTTTGATGATAGTGGTTGTGTGGTGGTTGTGGTTTTATTTGTTGATTATAGTGGTTGTATGGTGGATGATAGTGGTTGTTGGTTGATGATAGTGGTTGTGTGGTTGTGATAGTGGTTGTGTGGTTGTGATAGTGGTTGTGTGGTGAGTTAGTGGTTGTGTGTGGTGATGATAGTGGTTTGTGATGGTGATGATAGTGGTTTTGTATGGTTGATTGGTAGTGGTTGTGTGGTGTGATAGTGGTTGTGTGGTTTGATGATAGTGGTTGTTGTGGTTGATGATAGTGGTTGTGTGGTGATGTAGTGGTTGTATGGTTGATAGTGGTTGTATGGTTGATGTAGTGGTTGTGTGGTGATTGTTGATAGTGGGTTTGGTGTGGTTGATGATAGTGGTTGTGTGGCTTGATGATAGTGGTTGTGTTGATGATAGTGGTTGTGTGGTTGATGATAGTGGTTGTGATGGTTGATGATAGTGGTTGCGTGGTTGATGATAGTGGTTGCAGTGGTTGATGATAGTGGTTGTGTGGTTGATGATAGTGGTTGTATGGTTGATGGTAGTGGTTGTGTGGTTGATGATAGTGGTTGTTGGTTGATGATAGTGGTTGTTGGTTGATGATAGTGGTTGTGTGGTTGATGATAGTGGTTTTGTGTTGTGTTGTATGGATAGTGGTTGTGTGGTTGATGATAGTGGTTGTATGGTTGATGTGTTAGTGGTTGTATTGGTTGTTGTTAGTGGTTGTATGGTGATGATAGTGGTTGTATGGTTGATGATAGTGGTTGTATGGTTGATGATAGTGGTTGTTGGTGATGATATGGTTGTTGGTTGATGATTATGGTTGTATGGTTGATGATAGTGGTTGTATGGTTGATGATAGTGGTTGTTGGTTGATGATAGTGGTTGTATGGTTGATGATAGTGGTTGTGTGGTTGATGATAGTGGTTGTGTGGTTGATGATAGTGGTTGTATGGTTGATGATAGTGGTTGTGTGGTTGATGATAGTGGTTGTATGGTTGATGATAGTGGTTTGTGTGAAGTGGTTGTGTGGTTGATGATAGTGGTTGTATGGTTGATGATAATGGTTGTGTGGTTGATGATAGTGGTTGTGGTTATTTTTGTGAGAGATGATGCAGCTATGAGGTGTCTTCTCACATTCCATCTGACACACACACACACACACACACACACACACACACACACACACACACACACACACACACACACACACACACACACACACACACACACACTTCACCTCGCCAGGAAAGCCTCGCCATGAAATCCGTTTACTGCTCGCCGAAACTAATATGCTTGGCGTGGTTCAATTGCGTTTCGTGCTCGGGCGAGCGCGCCGAAAATTTCAATACTTTCCGCCATAATATTGCACTTGTGACGTGATTAGTGCGAGTGCGCGCCACCAGAGGGCAGAGTTATCGTCGGGGGGAGGGGGGCCCGGAGGGGAGGGGGGGAAGAAGGGGGCGGGGCAGAGGGCGGGGCGTGAGGGGAGGAGCCAGGAACATAAACACACACACAGACAGACATCCTGAGTGACGCACAAGAAACCTCGCTGACACAGACACACACACACACAGACGTTCAGATATTGTTTGCGTCCGGCGTGGACGCAGTGTGTCTGCGGTGATGATGTACTCTCATGACACGCTACTTTTGTTTATATTCTTCCCTAATAAAACCGTAAAGTAAGAATGATAAAGTAGCGGGAAGAACCGTGTGCATCACTGCCGTGTCGTCACGGGAGGGGGGCGTGTCCCCCTACACTCCCAGAGAAGAAGAGAGAGAGGGGGCGTGGCTCCCTCTCCGCCTCCACCAATCATACGGCGCTGTGCGGCAGGGTGGGCGTGGCCTGTCATTGAGCTGACCAATAGGGGCGTGGCTTTTCACTTCACGTACCAATGGAAGCGGATAATTTGATGACGTTGAATATTGTTACGACAGATTGGTACAAAATTACTACCAAGGGAGACTAGAAGTGTTGTGATTGGTCCAAGCTGATGTATTGTTCAGACTTGTTCACTCTTGCTATAACCTGCCTTACCTCGCACTCTTTCATGGGGACCCCCTACCCCTACTCTGCCACATCCACTGGCCTCACCCACCCCACCCTGCCCTGCCTCATGGCTCACCCTTGCCCTGCCTCATGGCTCTCCCTTTCCCTGCCCTGCCTCATGGCTCACCCCTACCCTGCCCTGCCTCATGTCCCACCCCCATCCTGCCTCATGACCCACCCCCACCCTGTCTCATGGCCCACCTTTACCTGCACTGTCTCAGAGCCCTCCCCCACCCTGTCTCATAGCCCACCTAACCCCATCCCCATCCTGTCACATGGCCCACCCCCACCCTGCTTCTTGGCCCACCCCACCCTGCTTCATGGCCCACCCCCACCCTGCTTCATGGCCCACCCCACCCTGCCTCATGGCCCACCCCCCCGCTGCTTCATGGCCCACTCTCACCTGTTTCTGATCCGCCCTACCTTCCCCCCCACCCTGCCTTGGACGGCTTCTTCCTTTCTCATGGTCCGCCCCATTTCGCTTGAGGTGGGATCGAGGCGCTGGGCCTGTTGTTTCCTGGACCTACTTGTGATTGCAGTGGGTTCAAGTCGTGGCTCCACACCATTTACTACCTCAAATGCATTACCAGTACTCTTCTTTCGGGAACTTGTCGTACCTTCTCTTCAAAAGTGTATTGAGTTTCTTCTAACTTCTCCCTCGTCTTATTCAGCTCTAATTTCCCTAACTTGCATGCTTATTTCCATTTTTTCAAAACATTCTGTTTTCTAAATGATCTAGAGCGATTTTTTTAAGGTTGTACACGTTGTGATACACGTGTCTCCCCTCTCCATGCCTTTCTCATTTAAAGCCTGGTTGCTTCTACGTACTCAGTCGGGGCTAAATCTGTTGCAAATCTCTTCCACCTCGTTGAGAATCTGAATATTTGCTTCAGATAGTGATATGTACGAGACTATATCCTTGGGTTTATTTTGTGTATATCCCGACGGTGTATACAGATATACCGAGGTAAACACAAAATATGCCTGAGAGTTACAAAGATATACCGAGGGTATACACATAGAATACGAGGATATACACAAGATATACCCGAGGATAATACACAAGAATACTACCCGAGGATATACACAAGATATACCCGTGGATATTACACTAGACTATAACCGAGGAATATTACACATGATAGACATGAGGATATACACAAGATATACCCGAGGATGTACACAAGTATAAACGAAGGTTATACACAAGATATACCCGAGGGTATACACAAGATATAACGACCCACCCCCACCCTGCTTTCATTGGCCCACCCCACCAATGCCTCATGGCCCGCCCCACGCCTGCTTCATTGGCACACTCTCTAACACTGTTTATGATCCGCCCTAACTCTACACCATAAACTGCCTCATTGGGGACGGCTTCTTCCTTTCTCATGGTTCCGCCCTCTATAATCCTAAGGCCCGCCCTCCCCATTACCTCATGGCCCGCCCTCCCTTACCTAATAGTACGGCCATCAACTTACCACATAGGCCCGGCCCTCCCTCTACCAACATGGCGGCCATCCATTCACAACATGGCCGGCCCATTCTCTACCACTTGGCCGGTCTCCCTTCCACTTGGCCCGGACCTCCCCTACTACATGGCCCGCGCCTTCCCCTACCACATTGGCCTGGCCCTTTCTCTACTCTCATGGCTAGGGTTCTCCCCTACTCAACATGGCCCGGCCTCCCCTACCATCATGGCCGCCGTCCCCTACCACATGGCCCGGCCATCTTCCTACCACATGGCTCGGACCGCCTATACTACATGGCCGGTTTTACTAACCTACCATAATGGACCTGCCCTTCCCATACCACATGGCTCGGCCCTTCTTCACTCCACAGGGCCCGGCCCGTCCACTAACACATGGCCGGCCCTCCTCCCCTTCCTTCATGGCCCGGCCCTCCCCCTAACTCATGGCCCGGCCCTCCCCCTAACCACATGGCCCGGCCTCCCCTACCACTGGGCACGGCCCCTCCCCTAACACATGGGTGCTGTAGCAACATAACAACAACAGCAGCGTTAGCAACTATAACAACAACCAACAGCAGTAGCAAACAAATAACATCAACACAACGCAGTAGCAACCACATTAACAACAACCGCATGCAGTAGCTACAATAACAACAGCAGCAGCAGTAGCATAATATCACAGCAGCAGCTGCAGCAACAATAACAACAACAGCAAGCAGTAGCAAAAAATAAAATCAGCAGCAGTAGCAACAATAAAAACAGACTGCAGCATGTAGCAACCAATAACAACAACAGCAGCAGTAGCCAAATAATAACAAGTCAGCTGCAGCAGCAGCAACAATAACAACAACAACGCAGTCAGTAGCATGAATAACCAAACAGGCAATGCCAGTAGCAACAATAAAACAGACCAGCCAGCAGTAGCAACAATAACAACAACAGCAGCAGTAGCATCAATATCAAAAGCAGAAGCAGCTGCTACAAATAACAAACAACTGCAGCAGTTAGCAAAATATAACATACGCAGCAGTAGCAGACAATAAACCAACAACAAGCTGCAGTTGCAAAAAAATTACAACAGCAGCTGTTGCATCATTAACTATCAACAGCAGCAGTCAGCAAAAAATAACAATCAGCCAGCAGTAGCAACAATATCTTACAATAGCAGCTGTAGCAAAAATAACAACAGCAGCTGTAGCAAACAATCACAAATACAACAGCAGCTGTAGCAACCCAATTAACAACAGCTTGCAGTAGCAATAATAAAAAACAAGCAGCAGCATGCATCATTAAACAACTGCAGACACCAAGTAGCAACATATAAACTAAAGACTGCAGTATGCAACAATAACAACAAACCTGCAGCTGTTCTCTTGACATAACATTAACACACAACACGCAGTGCAATAATAACAAACAGCCAGCAGCAAGCAACAATAATACAACAGCAGCAGTTAGCAACTATAACAAACACAGCAGCATGTTTTGCATAACAACAACAGCTCGCAGTTGCAATTATAACAACTGCATTGCAGCAACAACAATAACTGCAGCTGACAGTTTACAGCAACAATTACATGCAGCTGCCTCAGTAAGCAACAATTAACATCACAGCAAGCAGTCAGCACATTAATTACAACATCAGAATTCAGCATCAATAACAAAACAGACAGCAGTAGCAACAATAATCAAAACTAGCTGAAGCTAGAACATTAACAAGAGTAGCAGTAGCATAATAACAAACAACAGCTGTCTGTGCAACAATAATAAACGCAACAGGCAGCATGCAGCAACAATAACAAGAGTAGCCACAGTAGCAATAATAACAACCAACTGCAGCAGTAGCCAGTAGCTAATAATAACAACAACAGGCTGCAAGTAGGCTTCAATAACAACATCTGACAGGCAGATCAGCAACAATATTAACAACAGCAGCAGCAGCAACAATAACAAGAGTTAGCAGTAGCAATAATAACACAACAGCTGCTGTTGAAACAATAAAACATCGGCAGGCAGCAGCAACAATAAACAAGAGTAGCAGTCTAGCATAATAACACACAAACCAGCGCAGCAGTATGCAGTAGCGTTAAATAAACAACAACAGCAGCTAGTAGCAACTCATATAACAACAACAGCAGCAGTAGCAAACAATAATAACTTCAGCAGCAGCTAGTAACATCTAAACAAGAAGTAGCAGTAGGGCAATTAATAACTAAAACAGCCAGCAGTAGCATCAATAACAAAAAACTGCAGCAGTAGCAACAATAAACAAACAGCAGAGTAGCAACAATAAATACACAACAAGCAGCCAGTAGCAAATATATAAGAACAGCAGCCTGCAGTAGCAACAATAACAACAACAGCAGTAGCAACAATAACAACAACAACAGCAGTAGCAACTTACATCAACGCAGCAGTAGCATTTTAACTAAACAGCAGCAGTATGATTCAATACACAACAGAAAGCAGCAGTAGCATACTATAAAAACAAAAAGCGCATAGCACAGTAAAAAACTGCCTGCAGCAGTCAGCAACAATAACAAACAGCGCAGCAACAATAACAACAACAGCTAGCACTAGCAACAGTAAAAAAAGCAGCAGCAGTAGACAACAATAACAACAGCAGCAGCTATCAATAACAACAACAGCAGCAGTGAAGCACTGTGATAAAACAGCAGGCAGCAGTAGCAACAATAACAACAAACAGCCAGCTAGTTGCAACAATAATAAAAAAGCAGCAGCAGTATTCAATAACACACAACTGACAAGCAGTAGCAAACAAATATCAACAAACGCAGCAGTAGCAACAATAACAACAACAGCTAGCAGTAGACAACACAAATAACAATAACAGCTGACAGTAGCTACAAGAACAACAGCACAGCAGCAGTAGCAACATTAACTACTAACCGGCAGCAGTAGCAACAATAAACACTGCAGACAGTAGCACAATACATACAACTCAGCAGCAGTTGCAACATAACAAACCAACAGCCTGCAGTAGCAGAAAATAACTATAACAGCAGCTGGTTTGCACAATATAAACAACAGCAGCAGTTAGCAACAATAACAACAACCCAACAGCAGTTAGCAAACATACAACAACAACAGCAGTAGCAAAAAGTAAACAACAACATGCAGCTAAGTAGCAATAATAACAACAAACAGCATGTTGCAATAATAACCACAACAGCAGTAGCACAATAACAACAAACATAGCAGTATGCAAAAGTAACAACAACAGCAGTAAGTAGCAATAATAACAACATACTGCAGTAGCATTAATTAAAAAACAACAGCAGTAGACAAAGTTACAATCAACAGCAGTAGCAATAATAACAACCAAAGCAGTAGCAAAAGTAACAACAACAGCAGTTGCAATAAATAACAACAACTGCAAGCCAGTTGCAAACAAATAACAACTGCAGCACGCAGTAGCAACATAAAAAAACAGACAGCTGTAGCAACAATAACAATAGATGCAGTAGCATTCAATAAACAAACAACAGCAGTCAGCAATAATAACATCAACAGTATCAGCAGCAACAATAACAACAGCAAGCTATGCAGTTGCAATACAATAACAACAACACGCAGCAGTTGCAACATTAACTATAGCAGCAGTAGTCAGCTACAATAACAAAAGCAGCAAGCGAGTAGTGCATCAATAACAAACAACAAGCCAGCAGTAGCAACAATAGCAACACAGCCAGCAGTAAGCAACAGCAACAAACAACTGCTAGCTGTAGCATACAAATAACAAACTGCAGCTGTAGCAACATTAACTCAGCAGCAGAGTAGCAGCAACAATAACAACACCAGCTGCAGTTATAGCAACAATAACAACAAACAGCAGCCAGTCAGCAAGTTGCACATAGACAGAACAACAGCTGCGAGTAGCAACAATTTAAAAACAACAGCCAGCCAGTTAACGCAACGCATAAAACAACAAGCAGAAGTAGCAACATATAACATCAACAGCAGCAGTTGCATCAATAACAACAACAGCAGCAGTAGCAGCTAATAACAACAGCAAGCAGCAGGCAACATTAAAACAGCAGCAGTAGCAACATAAACAACAACCAAAAGACAGTAGCAAACAATAACTACAGCAACAGCAGAAGTAGCAATAATAACCAATCAAACAGTGAGCAGTAGCAACTATAACATATACACAGCTGATAGCAAAAGTAACAACTACA
Organism: Cherax quadricarinatus; assembly: GCF_026875155.1. Classification (NCBI taxonomy): domain Eukaryota; kingdom Metazoa; phylum Arthropoda; class Malacostraca; order Decapoda; family Parastacidae; genus Cherax; species Cherax quadricarinatus. The sequence continues at coordinate 55,128,801 of NC_069408.1, read as the reverse complement.
GCAAGATAGTAGCAATTATTAACAACAACAGCAGCTGTTGCAAAACAGTAACAAAAAGCACAGCAGTAGCAAAAACAAGTTAACACAGCGCTGTAGCAACAGTAACAACCAGCCAGCAGCAGTTAGCAATTCAATATCTACAAACAAGCAGTAGCTACAATAACATACAACACCAGACAGTAGCAACAATAACTACAAACAAACAGCAGTAGCAACAATAACAATCAGCATCAGCAAGCAGTAGCAATAATAACAAACATCATTAAGCAGCTGCAACAATAACTCAACAGAAGCACAGCACAGTAGCATCAATAACAACAGGCCAGCAGTAGCATACATTACTACAGTAGCAGTAGCAAACAATAAACATCAGCAGCTTGCAGTTGCATCAATGACACAGCAGCAGCCCAGTAGCAACAATAACTACAAACTGCAGCTGTTGCAACAATACAACAGCAGCTGACCGTAGCCCTACAATAACAACACTACAGCAGCCAGTGGTAGCAATAATAACAACAGTAAGCAGCAGCAATATAACCATCTGCAGCAGCAGTAGCATCAATAACATACAGCAGCAGTAGCAACAATAGAAAACTCTGCAGTAGCAACTTTAACAACAGCAGGCAGCTAGTAGCATCAATAACATACATAGCAGCTGTAGCAACAATTACAACAACTGCATGCAGTCAGCATCAACTAACAACTGCAGCTCAGTAGCAAACAGTAAATACAACAGCAGCCAGTAGCAACAATATACACTGCCAGCAGTTGCTAATTATAACAAAAGCTGCACGTTTAGTAGCAACAAGTACAGCACGAAGCTGTAGCAACAATAACTACAACAGCAGCAGTAGCACAATAACTACAGCAGCTGTAGCAACAGAAACCAACACTAAAAACAACAGCAGCTGTAGCACAACCAATAACAACAACAGCAGCACCTGTAGCAAACATTAATATCAACAGCAGCAGCAAGTAGCATCAATAACAACTGCAGCAGCAGTAGCAACAATAACAACATCAGCACTGCAGTAGCCAACAGTAACATCAAACGCAGCAAGTAGCATACAATTAATCAACTGCAGCAGTAGCAATAATAACAAACAGCCATGAAGAAGTAGCATCAATAACAAACAGCAGCAGTCTGCAACAGTAACAACAACAGCTGACTGTAGAACAATAACAGCAGCAGCAGTAGCAACAATAACAACAACAGCAGAAGTAAGCAACAATAACAACAACAGCTGCTAGTAGCAACAATAAACTACAGCGCAGCTGTCAGCTACCAGTAACAACAACAGGAGACAGTGCAACCTAAAATAACAACAACAGCAGTAGCAACAATATCAACAACTCAGGCAGAAGATAGCAACAATAACAATCAACTAGCAGCAAGTAGGCAACAATATACAACAACAGCAGCAGGTAGAAACAATAAACAACAACGGCAAGTCAGTAGCAACAATTACAACATCAGCAGCAATTCGCTAATTAACTTCTACGGCTGCAGTAGCAATAATAACAACAACAGCCAGCAGTAGCAACTATAACAACAACCAGCAGCAGTTAGCAACATTAACAACACAGGCAGCATTCGCAACTATACAACACTGCGAAGTAGAACAATAACAACAACAGAAGCCAGTTACAGCAACGCAATAAACAACAACTGCATGCTATTAGCAACAATAACATACAACAGCAGCAAGTGGCACACAATAACAAACAAACAGCAGCTTGTTAGCAACTAATAACAACAAAGCAGCATTAGCAAACATAATAACAACAACAGCAGATAGTAGCATCATTAACATACAACTGAAGCAAGACAGTAGCAACAATATACAACATCAGTCAGCATTAGCATCATTAACTACTACAGCCAGCATTAGCAACAAATAACAAAACAGCATGTACCAGTAGCTACAATAAACAACAGAGCTAGTAGCAATAATAACAACACAGCACGCAGTACGTAGCAACATATAAACACAAGCAGGCAGTAGCAACTATAACAACAGACAGCAGATGTAGCAACAATAACAAAAACAGCAGCAGTTCCGACAATATACAAACATAAGCAGCAGTAGCAACAATAACAACAACAACTGCAGCAGTCAGCATACAATAAATATACAACAGCGCATTTAGCAACATATAACATCAACTGCAGTTGTAACTAGAACTATAAATAAACAACAGGCATGCATTAGCAACTATATCACAACAGCGGTAGTAGCATCATAACAACAACAGCTGCTGGAAGCAATAATAACAACAAGCAGCAGCCGATGTAGCAACTTAACAACAACGGCAGCAGTAGCAACAATAACAAACAACAGCGCGGTTTATGCAATAATATCTAACAGCAACTGCTGTGAGCCAACAATAACAACATAAGGCTGCCAGTAAGCGAACAATAATCAAACACACGGCAGCAGTGTGCTAAACACATTTACAACAAACAGCAGCAGTAGCCACAATAAAAAACAACTGTAAGCGCAGTTGCTACATTATACAAAAACAGCCGCTGTGCAACAATAACAACAACAGACAGCGGTAGCAACAATAACAACACACAACTTCACGAAGTCAGCAACAATAACAACAAACTGCCTGTCAAGCAACTATACAAAACAGCAGCGGTAGCAACAATTAACAACCATCACAGCAAGTAGGCATACAATAACAAACAGCACAGCAGCAGTTAGCATCTATAACAACAAAGCGACTGTAGCTTAGCAACACTTAACAACACAGCAGCAGCTGTAGCAACCATTAACAACAACAGCAGCAGTCAGCAACATTAACAAACAACAGCTGCAGTTGCAACAATTAACACATCAGCAGTAGAACGATACAAAACAACAGCAGCATTAGCAACAAATACAACATAATCAGCAGCTGTCAGAAACAATAACCAACTGCAGCAAGTAAGCCATCAATAACTACTCAACAGCGGCAGTAGCAACAATAAATTCAACAGCAGCAAGTAGCAACAATAACAACAACGCAGCATTCGCAAACAATAACAACAACAGCAGCAGTAGCAACAAATTACTAACAGCTAGCTTACAGTTAGCAACAATACAACAACAGCAGCATTCAGCATACAATAACAACAGCAGCAGCAGTAGCAACCAATAACAACAACAGCTGCAGTAGCAACAATAAAAAACAACAGCAGCTGTTGCAACAATAAACAACAACAGCTGCAGTCAGCTACACATATACAAACATTCACATAGCAGCAGTAGCAAACAATAACTTACAGCAGCAGTATCTCAACAATAACCAACAGCAGCCGTAGCAACAATGAACAACAACAGACAGCATTAGCAACAATTACAACAGCAGGCAGCAGTAGCAACAATATCAAACAACATGCAGCATTAGCAACAATATACAACAACAGCTAGCATTACAACAATTACAACAACAGCAGTAGCAACTATAACAACAGCAGCAGTTAGTAGCAACATTAACAAAAGCAGCAAGTAGCAAACAATAACAACAGCTAGCCAGTCGCAACAATAACAACAGCAGGCAGTAGCTTCAATATCATGAGCAGCTGGAAGCAACAATAAACATCACGGCATCGGTGAGCAACAAATATGAACAACAGATGCAGTAAGCAACAATAACAACATCTGACTGTAGCAACGTTTTAACAACTGCAGGCTGATAACGCAATCAATAACAACGCAGCAGTAGCTACAATAACAACAGCAGCAGCCAGTAAGAAACGATTATACAACATCAGCAAAGTAGCAACGATAACTAACCATCAGAGCAGTAGAAATAGCAATCAATAAACTACAGCAGCAGTAGCACACTACAAATAACAGCGCATTAGCAACATAAAATCACAGCAGCAGTAGCAACAATAACAAAAACAGCAGCAGTAGCAACAATAAAAACAACAGCTAGCTGTAGTAGCAAACATTAATCAAACAATTCAGCAAGCGCAAAGTCTAGCAAGAAATACTCATCATAAACAGCAGTAGTTACAACACATAACAACAACAGCAGCAGTTAGCTCAACAAATATCAGACACCCTAGCCAGCGTGTAGCAACAATAACAACATCAGCCAGCAGTAGCAAACAATAACAACAAAATCTGCAGCGTAGCAACAATAACAACAGCCAGCTGATGAGTAGCATACAATATCAACAACTAGCGGACAGTAGCATCACATAGACAAACAGCAGCAGTAAGCACAATTACAACTACAACAGCAGCAGTAGCAACAATAACAACAAGCCAGCAGTAAGCAACCAATAACAACGCAGCAAGTAGCAACAATAACACAACAACAGACAGCAGTAGCAAAATAACAAACAACAGCAGCGAGTAGCAACAATACATCAACGCACAGCAGTAGCCAACAAATAAACAACATCAGCAGATGCAACAATAACAACAACAACTGAGCTGTAGCAACAATAACAACTCAGCTGTAGCTAAACAAATAACAACAACAACAGCAGCAGTGGCAACAATAAAACAACAGCAGCGGTAGCAACATAAACAACAATAAGCAGCAAGTAGCAACATAACATCTATCAGCCAGTAGCAACAATAACAACAGCACGCTGTAGCATCAATAGACAACTAGCAAGCTGTAGACATCAATACTACAACCAGCAGCGGGTTGTAGCAACAATAACCAAAACAGGCAAGCAGTAGAAACATATATACTACAGCAGCAGTAGCAACAATAACAACTGCTGCCTGCTGTTGCAACATAACAACAGCTGCGGGTAGCCAACAATAACAAAACAGTAACGTTGCAACAATTAACAACAACAGTAGTAGCAACATATAACAACAGCCAGCAGATTAGCAACAATAACAACCAAACAGGCAGCAGTAGCAACAATTAACTACATCAGCAGTTGCAACAAATAACAAATGCTAGCATAGTAGCAACCCAATAACAACAGCAGCAGTAGCAACAATAACAACAGCAGCAGTAGCATGTGTATAACAACATCAGTAAGTATCAACAATAACAACAGCTGCAGTAGCTCAACAATAACAACAGCAAGCAGTAGCAACAAATAACAACAGCAGCAGTGCAACAATAACTAACAACAGTATACAGTTGCAACAATATCAACAGCATCAGTTGCAACAATAACATAACGCAGCAGTCTTCAACAATAAACAACAAAAGTAGTAGGGAAACTATTACAATCAAAAGCAGCTGTAGCAATAATTTACGCAACCTATACAGCAGCAGTAGCAGCAATTAACAACGCAGCTGTTAGCTAACGATAACAACAGCAGCAGTAGCAACAATAACAACAGTGCTGCAACCAGCAACATTAACAACAAACTGCAGCAGCCAGTAGTAACAATAACAACAGCAGCAGTTAGCAACAATAAAAAACAACAGCAGTCCTTAGAAAATATACAATAGCAGATCAGTCTTAAACAATAACAACAGCAAAGCAAGTCAGCAACATAACACAGCAGCAGTGCAAACAATAAAAAACTGCGCAGAGTAGACAACAATAGCCAACAGCAGCCGTAACAATAATAACAACTAGAGTATAGCATCAATAACTAACAATAGCAGCAAGTAGCAACAATAACAAACAAACAAAACAGTCTCAGTAGCAGTTAATAATAGCAGCAGCAACAGCCGAAGCAGCAACAAGTAACAACTAGCAGCAGCAGAAAGCAGCAACCAATAACAGTGGCAACTGCACAACTGTAGCAACATAACAATGACAGCAAGCAGAGAAACAACAAACAGCGCAATAGCAACAACTGCAGTAAACAGCGCAACAGCAACAACATGCGCAGCATCAACTGAACAGCAAGCAGCAACAACGGCAGGCAACAAACAGTAGCAACAACAACATAAGCAACAGCAGGCAACATCAAGTAACAATAAACAGCAGCAGCAAACTACTAATTAACTAACAGTAAAACAGCAACAACAAAGCAGCAACAACAGTAACAGCAACAGTTAGCACCGTCCTACAACAACAGGAACAAAGAGCAGCAACAACTCCAGCAACATCAATGTAGAACATCATACTGGATACAAACAACAGTAATAACATGAGCAGCAACAAATCAGCAGCAACAACAGGAACAACAGCAGGATCGACACAACAACAGCAACTAACAGCAGCTACATTAACAACAGTAACCAACATGGCAACGTTATTTCTCCCACTCAGAGACACAGTAAAGGGAGTTAGTCAGGTTTGATCAGGATCAAGTACAGCTAATTTCCTGGTTTAATGACCTGCTAATTACATGGATAATAACCCTCTTAATTAACCGGATATTGACCACGATAATTATATGGATATTGACAAGCTAAAATTACGGGATAATGCACACCGCTATTTACTTGTACAACGAACACTAATTACCTGTACAACGACCCTTATTACCTGGTCAATGACCCCTCTAATTACTGATAAAATAACACACTAATTACCTAGGTTATCGACAACCATTTACCTGTACAAACAACCGCTAATTACTGGATAACGAACCTATAATTTCCTGGATAATCATCGCTATTTACCATGGTATTAAATAACCTGTAATTACTTTTATAAAGACCCGTAAATTACTCCTGGATAATCACAGGCAGTCAGGCAGCGGATGAAATTATTTCTGCTAATAAGGTCAATTAATTATTGTTCATAATATTAATAACGAGAATTATAATTATCATTATATTGTGGATGACTTTGATGATGAGTTGATGTGAGTCATTGTAAACATATCACGTTTAATGACAGGTGTGTATGACTGGTGTACATGGCAGGTGTACATGACAGGTGTACGTGGCAGGTGCACATGACTTGTGTACATGGTAGGTGTACATGGCAGGTGTACATGGCAGGTGTACATGACAGGTGTGCATGGCAGGTGTACATGGCAGGTGTACATGGCAGGTGTACATGGGCAGGTCGACATGGAAGGTGTACATGGCAGGGTGCAAATTGGTAGCGCGTTGTAAATGGTAGGTGTACTATGGTAGGTGCACATGATGGTGTGTACATGGCAGGTGTGCATGGCAGGTGTGTATTGCATGTGTATACCACAGGAGTATACGACAGGTGTACACGACGGTGTACACGACAGGTGTACAAGTAAGTTCTCGCCTACGAGTCGTTCCTTATAAGATTTTATAATTAACAGGTGATTAATTGGACCTATGATCATTTATGTCATTCACTGATGTGATATCACCCTACCACTACATAGCCCATATGCCCCTTCCCCCGCACCAAATGCCTCACTTTCAAACCTAACCCTACCCTTGTGCCCCCCCCCTCTCCTCACTAGACACTTGACTGGACTAATGACTTCAACTCAACATTTGCGTTGGGACGCAGCCAACGTACAATGTAGTGTCGTCGGCTACACTGAGTCGATGCAAAGTGAGTTGATATATTAGACGGGAGACAGCGCTTCTCAAGGGTGTTATATGATATACTGGAATATACTGTGGTATATGTGTGTCTAAACATTTGCTGTTATATAGGAAAGATGTAATTAATGGGCTCGATTGTGTAGGAATGCAATAGTTAGGAATGCAGTAAGGACATGTGTTAGGATTGCAGTTTTAGAATATTGTGTTAGGAATGCCGTTAGGATGTGGGCGTGTTTTAGTAATGCAGTTAGGATGTGGGTTAGGAATGCAATTATGAATTCTGAGTGTGTATCTTAATGCAGTAAACAAAAGGCCTGAGTAGATCTTTTATTATGGTACATATGAACGTAGATGGCAGGTGTAACTTTCTCTGGAAACTGACTGACTGATGATGCAGAGCAGCAAGAACTTTGATTGGTTACAGAGTGTTGTAGCAGTTTGGCAGACACGCTGATGATGATCGAAACTAAATGCCTAAGTAAGTGGCATTACATCCCACGGCCACTGGTGTATGGTTATTTATGTTCCCCAAGTAGAATATCAACGTCGGGCGCGTCGATAAACAATCAAATGCTCAACAATCAATACATCATCGAGGAATTAAGGACAGATGCCAAAGAACAAGAAGGTTTAATTTTTGAGTGATCCTTATATGGCTACCACCCTGTTACTCACAATATTTGCAATATGCTTGGACACCTAACAGTATAGGGGTGTCAGAGAGAGTAAAAGTCGTTCTCACTAGTTACAGTTTGTTAACCTACTCAGAGAGGACACAAACTCTCGAATGTGTTAATTAACTGGAAGCAAAGTGAGGATGGACCTTTGGGGATGTTAGTTACATGGTAAGTTAGTGGAGCTCACGTCCTACTTCTGACTGGTTGGGGAACTTCACAATGGTAGGTACCTGTTAGTGTAACTGGGTACCAATATTCATATTGATAATTAAATTGCAGTGCTTTAAGTTGTTGTTGTTGGAATAGCGGATGTGATGTTAACTATAATGTTACCGTGATGTTACCTGTGATGTTAAATGTGATGTTACCTGTGATGTTACATGCCACTACCCAGTGCTCACTTGTTACCTGTGATTACACACTGAAACAAAGTGCATATCAATCGGCGCCTACAACAAACGGTGTCAAGACATATGGTCACTTTCGTCAAACTGTATCTAACAGATTCACTTATAAGGAACACACGAGAGAGTACTGGTAACCATTGTGAGGACGTCAAAGTTGTCTTATCATGATAATATTTAATAACAGACATTTGAAGCAAGCCTAGTATCACTAAATACTACTTGCAGGGTGAAACACACTTTGTTGGTGTGTGATGTACAGCATGTGTCACGTACAGTGTGTCCACGTACAGGTGTGTCCACGTACCGTAGGTGGTCTGCACACCAGGAACCTCGTGTTGCTCCAGTAACACTCTTATCTCTCACTTTGAGTCCTCATCTCTCTCTATCTCACTTCTGCTTCATCATTCTTTCCCTCATCTTTTCTTTATTCTCATTCCCTTCCTCCTTCTTCACTTCCCCTTACCTCACTTTCCCCTTCACTTCTCTCGGCTTCGACAAAATAAACACAGTTTTCTTATTCTGTCAGTCTGCTCTGTCTTTGCCTTCACGCACTTTTATTTTTCTTTCATAAATACGCAATATACGCAAGCGGAAGTGTGACCTGCACGGATTTACCGATCGATGTTTTAATAATATAAATAATAATAATAATAATAATAATAATAATAATAATAATTAATTATTATTATTATTATTATTATTATTATTTATTATTATTATTCATAAAATTAATGGTCTCACAAACGTATTTTTTTTTAACGTATCTTTGCACAGCTACAGATTTGTTATCTTTAGCTCATTACAGGTTCAAGATTTGTTATCTTTAGCTCATGACAGGTTTAAGATTTGTTATCTATAAGCCTCAATTACGCGTTAATATTTGTTATTCTTAGCTCATTATAGTTAGATTTGTTATGTTAGTCATTACAGGTTAGATTTGTGATTATCTTAGCTCATTTATAGGTTAGATTTGTTATCTTAGCTCATTACAGGTTATTTTTTGTTTTCTTAGCTCTTACGGTTATGATTTGTTATCTCTAGATCATTAAAGGTTTGATATTTGTTATCTTAGCTCCATTTTATTAGGTTAGATTTGTTTATACTATTAGCTCTTACAGGTTAGATTTGTTATCCTTAGCTCATTACAGGTTAATATTTGTTTATCTTTGCTCATTTACAGGTTTAGATTTGTTATCTTAGCTCATTACAGGTTAATATTTGTTATCTTAGCTCATTACAGGTTAAGATTTGTTATCTTAGCTCATTACAGGTTAAGATTTGTTATCTTAGCTCATTACAGGTTAAGATTTGTTATCTTAGCTCATTTTACCAAGTGTAGATTTGTTATCTTAGCTCATTATAGGTTAAGATTTGTTATGCTTAGCTTCATTTACAGGTTAAGATTTTGTTATTCTTAGATCAGTTAAGGTTAATATTTGTTATCTTAGCTCATTTACAGGTTGAAGATTTGTTTAATCTTAGCTATTTAAAGGTTTTATATTTGTTATCTTAGCTCATTGACAGTTAAGATTTGTGATCTTAGCTCATTATAGGTTATGTTGTGTTATCTTAGCCTCATGAAGGTTATGTGTGTTATCTTTAGCTATTACAGGTTTATATTTGTTTATCTTTTTTCTCTCAATATTACAGGTTTAGATTTGTTATTATTAGTTCATTACAGGTTATGATTTGTTATATTAATTATTTTACTGGTTAGTTTTGTTATCTAGTTTTAATTCCAGGTTAGAGGTTGTTTCACTATAGCTCTCAGTTCATAACAGGTTAAGATTTGTGTGTCTCCTTAGTGCATTTCATAGGTTACGATTTGTATTCTAGTTCATTTTACAGGTATTAAGATTTGTTTCTTAGTTAATTACAGGTTAAGATTTGTGATCTTAGTTCATTACAGGTTAAGATTTTTTATCTTAGTTAATTACAGGTTAAGATTTGTTATCTTAGCTCAGTTCATTACAGGTTAAGAGTTGTTATCTTAGCTCAGTTCATTACAGGTTAAGAGTTGTTATCTTAGCTCAGTTCATTACAGGTTAAGAGTTGTTATCTTAGCTCAGTTCATTACAGGTTAAGAGTTGTTTATCTTCATGCTCAGTTCAATTACTCAGGTTAAGAGTTGTTTCTTAGCTCAGTTCATTACAGGTTAAGAGTTGTTATCTACTAGATCAGTTCATTACAGGTTTAGTGTAGTTATATCTTAGCTCCGGTTCAATTTTTACTTTTAAGATTTGTTATCTCTAGGGGTTTTTTTTTTTTTCCATTACAGGGTTAAGATTTGTTTATCTTAGTTAATTATAAGGTAAGTGTTGTTATCTTAGTTCAGTTTAATTACAGTTAAGTGTTATCTTTGGTCAGTTCATTCACAAGTTTGCACCTAGTAAAAGTATAACCTAGTCCGCTGGTCGCCCCCAACGGTTCGACTGAGTGTCCACCCACAACAGTGGTGGAACACAAGGACAAATGAGTGTAAGGAACACCACGACGATCGTTTCCCCTCGTGCCGGGGATTCGAACCTGGACCTCTCGCGTTGTGATGCTGAGTGCGACTACCAGAATACCGAGCCAAGGGTCCCACCTTTAACATGGCCTCAAATGTCTCTTGTATCAGCTAAGCCTCTTATCAGCAGCTATTATTAGAAGATATTATTAGCAGCTATAATTAGAATTTCGCTTGAGGTGGGATCGAGGCGCTGGGCCTGTTGTTTCCTGGACCTACTTGTGATTGCAGTGGGTTCAAGTCGTGGCTCCACACCATTTACTACCTCAAATGCATTACCAGTACTCTTCTTTCGGGAACTTGTCGTACCTTCTCTTCAAAAGTGTATTGAGTTTCTTCTAACTTCTCCCTCGTCTTATTCAGCTCTAATTTCCCTAACTTGCATGCTTATTTCCATTTTTTCAAAACATTCTGTTTTCTAAATGATCTAGAGCGATTTTTTTAAGGTTGTACACGTTGTGATACACGTGTCTCCCCTCTCCATGCCTTTCTCATTTAAAGCCTGGTTGCTTCTACGTACTCAGTCGGGGCTAAATCTGTTGCAAATCTCTTCCACCTCGTTGAGAATCTGAATATTTGCTTCAGATAGTGATATGTACGAGACTATATCCTTGGGTTTATTTTGTGTATATCCCGACGGTGTATACAGATATACCGAGGTAAACACAAAATATGCCTGAGAGTTACAAAGATATACCGAGGGTATACACATAGAATACGAGGATATACACAAGATATACCCGAGGATAATACACAAGAATACTACCCGAGGATATACACAAGATATACCCGTGGATATTACACTAGACTATAACCGAGGAATATTACACATGATAGACATGAGGATATACACAAGATATACCCGAGGATGTACACAAGTATAAACGAAGGTTATACACAAGATATACCCGAGGGTATACACAAGATATAACGAGGCTAGTGATGCTGGTTAGTGAGTGCTGTTTTAGTGAGTGCAGGGTTAAGGGAGTGCTGGGTTACTGAGTGCTGTGACGGAGTGCCTGGTTAGTGAGTGCTGGGTTTAGTGAGTGCTCGTTAGTGAGTGCTGGGTTAGTGCGTGCGGGGTTAGTGAGTGCTGGGTAGTTAGTGCTGGGTAGGAGTATCATGTTATGAGTGGGGGTAGTGATTTGTGGGTTAATGAGTGCTGGGTTGAGTGAGTGCTGGTTATGAGTCTCATGTTAGCGAGTGGTGTAGTGAGTGGTGGGTTAATGATGCTGGTTAGTGATGCTGGGTTAGTGATGGTGGGTTAATGAGTTCTGGCCGTTAGTGAGTCTGGGTTAGTGAGTGCTGTTTAATGTGTGCTGGTTAGTGCTGCGGTGATGTGAGGGGACGAAGAGTGCTGGGTTTGGGGGGGTTGTGGGGGGGGGGGGGTGGGTGTGGGTGGGTGGGGTTGGGGGGGTGGCGGGGGGGTGTGGGTATGGGGGGTGGAGGGTTTTGGATGATGTTTGGGTTAAAATTTTGGTTGTTGGGGTGGGTGTGTGGTTAGTTGAGGGTGGGTTTAGTGATTACTGTTAGTGATGCTGGGGAGTAAGGGGGTTAGGAACTGTAAGGTTTAGTGAGTGGGTGGTTTAAGAGTGCAGGGAGGATGCTGATAGTGACTGCTGGGTTAGTGAGTGCTGGGTTATGAGACAGGGTTAAGTGAGTGTCAGGTTAGTGAGTGTCAGTTAGGGTGCTCGGTAGTGAACAGGTTAGTGAGTGCTGGTTAGTGATGCTGTTAGTGAGTGCTGGTTATTGATGCTGGGTTAGGAGTGCGGTTAGTGAGTGCTGGGGTTAGTGAGTGCTGGGTTAGAGAGTGTCAGGTTAGTGAGTGCGGGTTAGTGAGTGCTGTCCTTAGTGAGTGCTGGTAGTTGAGTGCTGGTTAGTGAGTGCTGGTTTAGTGAGTGCTTGGATAGTGATGGTGGTTAGTGATGTTAGGTAAGTGAGCGCTGGGTTAGTGAGTGTAGGTTAGTGATCTTAGTTAGTGAGTGCTGGTTAGTGAGTGTTAGTAAGTGAGTGCTGGGTTAGTGGGTGTCAGGTAGTTTGTGCTGGGTTAGTGATGTTAGGTAAGTGAGTGCTGGGTTAAAGTGAGTGTTAGGTAAGTAGTGCTGTATGAGTGTTAGTAATGAGTGCTGGTTAGTGACGTTAGGTAAGTGAGATGCCTGGGTTAGACTTAGTAAGTGAGTGCTGGTTAGAGAGACTAGGTAAGTGAGTGCTGGGTTAGTAGTGTTTAGGTAAGTACGTGCTGGTTAGTGAGTCTTAGGTAAGTGAGTGCGGGTTGTGATTGTTAGGTAAGGTGAGTGCTGGGTTAGTGAGTGTTAGTATTAGTGCCGGGTATGAGTGTTTGGTTAAGTGAGTGCTGGGTTAGTGATTGCTGGTTAGTGAGCGTTATTAAGTGAGTCCGGTTTGAGTGTTAATAAGTTAATGCTGGTTAGTGAGTGTTTAGGTCAGTGAGTGTTGGTTAGTGTTGTTAGGTAAGTGAGTGCTGGGTTAGTGAGTGTTAGGTAAGTGGAGTGCTGGTTAGTGAGTGTTAGGTAATGGATGCTGGTTAGTGAGTGTTAGGTAATGAGTGCTGGGTTAGTGAGTGGTTGTAAGTGATGCTGGTTAGTGAGGTTAGGTTAATGTGAGTGTCTGGTTTTGTGATCTTAGTAAGTTAGTGCTGTTATTGAGGTTAGGTAAGTGAGTGCTGGTTAGGAGCGTTAGGTAAGTGAGTCTGGGTTAGTGATCCTTAGGTAAGTGATGCTTGGTTATGAGTGTTCGTAAGTGATGCTGTGGTTAGGAGCGATAGGTAAGATGAGTGCTGGGTTAGTGAGTCTTAGGTAAGTGAGTGCTGGGTTATGAGTCTTAGGCAAGTTGAGTGCCAGGGGGTTTTAGTGAGTGTTAGGGTGGAGTGCTGGGTTAGTGAGTGCTGGGTTTAGTGGAGCGTTAGGTAAGTGAGTGCCGGTTAGTGAGTGTTAGGTAAGTATGTTGGGTTAATGAGTGTAGGTAAGTAAGTTCTGGGTTAGTGAGTGTTAGGTAAGTGAGTGCTGGGTAGTGAGTCTTAGCAATGAGTGCCGGGTTAGTGAGTGTTGGTGATTGCTGGGTTAGTGAGGCTGGTTAGTGAGCCGTAAGGTAAAGTGAGTGCCCGGTTAGTGAGTGTTAGGTAGTGAGTGCTGGGTTTAGTGAGTGTTAGTAAGTGAATGCTGTTATTGATGTTAGTTAAGTGAGTGCTGGTTAAGTGAGTGTTAGGTAAGTAAGTGCTGGTTTAGTGAGTGTTTATGGTAAGTGATGCTGGTTAGTGAGTGTTAGGTAAGTGAGTGCGGTTAGTGAGTGTTAGGTAAGTGATGCTGCAAGTGAGTGTTAGGTAAGTGAATGCCTGGTTAGTGAGTGTTTATAAGTGAGTGCTGTTTATGAGTGTTTAGGTAAGTGATGCCGGTTTAGTGAGTGTTAGTAAGTGAATGCTGGGTTAGTGAGTGTTAGGTATGTAAGTGCTGGGTTTAGTGAGTGGTTAGGTAAGTAAGTGCAGGGTTAGTGAGTGTTAGTAAGTGATGCTGGGTTAGTGAGTGTTAGGTAAGTAAGTGCTGGGTAGTGAGTGGTTTAAGGTAAGTAAGTCTGGTTAGTGAGTTTAGTAATTGAGTGCTGGGTTAGTAGGTTAGAAAAGTAATGCTGGGTTAGTGAGTGTTAGGTAAGTAAGTGCTGGGTAAGTGAGTGTTAGGGTAAGTGAGTGCTGGGATATGAAGTTGTTCTAAGTAAGTGCTGGGTTAGTGTTGTTAGGTAAAGTGATTGCTGGTTAGTGAGTGCTGGTTATGAATGCTGGGTTTAGTGATTCAGGTTAGTGAGTGCTGGGTTATGTGAATGCTGGGTTAGTGATTCAGGTTATGTGAGTGCAGGGTTAGTGAGTGTCAGGTAAGTGAGTGCTGGGTTAATCGAATATGGATAGGTAAGTGATGCTGGTTAGTGAGTGTCCAGGTTAGTGAGTGCTGGGTTAGTGAATGCTTGTTAGTGAGTGTCATGGTTAGTGAGTTGCTGGTTAGTGAGGTGTCAGATTAGCGAATGCTGGTTAGTGAGTGTCAGGTTAGTGAGTGCTGGTTTATGAAGTGTCAGGTTAGTGAGGGCTGGGTTATGGAGTGTCCAGGTTAGTGAGTGCTGGGTTAGTGAGTGTCAGTTAGTGGCGTGCTGGGTTAGTGAGTGTTAGGTAAGTGAGTGCTGGGTTAGTGATGTTAGTAAGTGAGGCTGTTAGTGAGTGTAGGTAAGTAAGTGCTGGGTTAGTGAGTGTCAGGTTAGTGATGCTGGTTAGTGAGTGTCAGGTTAGTGAAATCTGGGGTAGTGAGTGTTTCAGGTTAGTGAATGCCTGGTTGTGGATGTCAGGTTATGGAGTGCTGTGTATGAGTGTCAGGTTAGTGAATGCTGGTTAGTGAGTGTCAGTTTAGTGAGTGCTGGGTTAGTGATTGTCAGGTTATTGGATGTCTGGGTTAGTGAGAGTCAGTAGTGAAATGCTGGGTTAGTGAGTTTCAGGTTTGTGAGTGCTGGGTTTGGATGTCAATTATGAGTGCTGGTTAGTGATGTCCAGGTTAGTGAGTGCTGGTTAGTGATGTCAGGTTAAGTGAGTGCTGGTTAGTGAGTGTCAGATTTAGTATGCTGGGTTAGTTGAGTGTCGTTAGTGAGTGCTGGTTAGTGAGTGTCGTAGTGAGTGCTGTGTTAGTGAGTGTCAGGTTTAGTGAGTGCTGGGTAGTGATGTCAGATTAGTGATGCAGTGTTAGTGAGTGATCAGGTTAGTGAGTGGGTTGGTAGTGAGTGTTAGTAAAGTGAGTGCTGTGCTATAGTATCTGGTTAGTGATGCTGGTTGGTGGTGCTGGGCTAGTTAGTTTAGGTTAGTAACTGCTGTTGTTGATTGCTAGGTAGTGAGTGTTGGTGTAGTGAGTGCTGGCTACGAGTGTTGGGTATTAGTGTTGGTTAGTGAGTGCTAGGTTAGTAGTGCTGGGTTACTGAGTGTTGGTTAGTTTTAGTGTTAGGTAGTACGTGCTGGGTTTTGATTGCTAGGTTAGGGATGTTGGTTAAGTGATTCTGTGTTTAGTTAGTGGTTTTGTTTAGTGAGTGTTGGGTTAGTGATTGTTGGTCAGGTGAGTGCTGGGTTAGTGAGTGCTGTTAGTGAGTGGTTGGGTAGTGAGTGTTGGGTTAGTGATTGCTGGGTAGTGATGCTGGCGTTAGTAATTTTTGGGTTAGTGAGTGTGGTGTAGTGATTACTGGGTAGTGAGTGCTGCGTTAGTAAGTTTTGGGTTTAGTGAGTGTGTTTGGTTAATGAGCACTGCGTTAGTAATTGGGGTTAGTGATGTTGGGTTAGTGATTACTGGTTAGTGAGTGCTGCGTTTAGTAAGTTTTGGGTAGTGAGTGCTGGGTTATTAACTCTGGGTTAGTGAGTGCTAGGGAATGAAGTGTTGGGTTTAGTGGTATTAGGGAGTGAGGGCTGGGTTAGTGAGTGTTTAGGTAATGATGCTGGTTAGTTAGTGTTAGTAAATGAGTGCTGGGTTAGTTTTGTGTCAGGTATTAGTGATGCTGGTAGTGGAGTGGTAGTGTAAGTGAGTGCTGGGCTAGTGAGTGTTTAGGTAAGTGAGTGCTGGGTTAGTGAGTGTCAGGTTTAGTGAGTGCTGGGATAGGGTGTAATTGAGTGCTGGGTATGGGTTGTCAGTTAGTGATTGCTGGGTTTAGGATGTTAGTAAGTGAGTGCTGGTTAGTGAGTGTTAGGTAAGTGAGTTGCTGGTTTGTGAGTGTCAGGTTAGTGATGCTGGGTTATGAGTGTTCGGTCATGATGCTGGGTTTAGTGAGTGTCATGGTTAGTGAGTGCTGGGTTATGGAGTGTAGGTAATGAGGTGCTGGTTAGTGAAGTGTCGAGGTTATGAGTGCTGGGTTAGTGATGTTAGTTTAAGTGAGTGCTGTTAGTGATGTTAGGTAAGTGTGCTGGGTTATGAGTGTTAGGTAAGTGAGTGCTGGTTGTGAGTGTCGGTTTAGTGATGCGGTTATTGAGTGTGAGGAAGTGGAGTGCTGGTTAGTGAGTTTAGGTAGTGAGTGCTGGGTTAGTGAGTGTTAGGTAAGTGAGTGCTGGGTTAGTGAGTGTTAGGTAAGTGAGTGCTGGGTTAGTGAGTGTTAGGTAAGTGAGTGCTGGGTTAGTGAGTGTTAGGTAAGTGAGTGCTGGGTTAGTGAGTGTTAGGTAAGTGAGTGCTGGGTTAGTGATGTTAGGTATGTGAGTGCTGGTTATGAGTTAGTATGTGAGTGCTGGTTTAGTGAGTGTTAAGTAATGATGATGGGTTAGTGATGTTTATGTAAGTCAGTGCTGGGTTAGTGAGTGTGAGGTAAGTGATGCTGTTAGTGGAGTGTTAGGTTAAGTGAGTGCTGGGTTATGAGTGTTAGGTAAGTGATGCTGTTAGGAGGATGGTGGTGCTTAGTGAGTGTTAGTAATGAGGTGCTGGGTTAGTGAGTTTTGGTAAGTGATGCTGGGTTAGTGAGTGTTAGCGTAAGTGAGTGGCTGGTTAGTGAGTGTCAGTTTAGTGAGTGCTGGGTTAGTGATGTTTAGGTAAGTGAGTGTCTTGGGCATAGTGAAGTGTTAGGTAAGTGAGTGCTGGGTTTTGTGAGTGTCAGTTATGAGTGCTGGTTTTAGTGAGTGTCAGGTTAGTGAAGCTGGTGAGTGAGTGTTTAGGTAAGTGATCTGGGTTAGTGATTGTCAGGATAGTGAGTGCTGGGTTATTGAGTGCTGGGTTAGTGAGTGCTGGGTACTGAGTTGTTGGTTAGTTAGTGTATAGCTAGTGAAGGCTAGTTAGTGAGTGTCATGGGTTTTTTGATTGCTGGTTTAGTGGGTGTTGGGTTAGCGAGTGCTAGGTAGTGAGTGATGTGTTAGTGAAGTGTTTGGGTTAGTGAGTGCTGGGTTAGTGAGTGTTAGGTTAGTGAGTGTTGGGTTTAGTGATTGCTGGGTTAGTGAGTGCTGCGTTAGTAAGTTTGTTAGTGAGTGATGGGTTTAACTGACTGCTGGTTTAGTTGAGTGCTGAAGAGTGAGTGTTGGTTTAGTGAGTAATTAGGGGAGTTAGTGCTGAGTTTGTGATGCTGGGTTACCTAAGTGCTGGTTTATTGGGTGTTGAGTTTTTTTTTGTGAAGTGCGGTTAGTGAGTGCTGTTTTAGTGAGTGCTGCGTTAGTGAGTGTTTGTTGGTGAGTACTGGATTAGTGAATGCGGGTTAGTGACTGCAGATTTAGTGATGTTTATGTTAGTGAGGTTTGTTAGTGCTGGTTAGTGATTGCTGGGTTAGTGATGCGGAGTACGAGGTAAGTACTGGACTAGTTCTGGAGGTGAAGTACGGAGCAAGGCTACTGAAGTGAGATCACAGTGACTGACCTGTATGAAGGTCACAGTGACTGACCTGTAATTAATGTCCCAGTGACTGACTCTGTATGAAGGTCAAGTGACTGACTGTATGAAGGTCCCACAGTGACTGACCTTATGAAGGTCACAGTGACAGACCATGTATGAAGGTCACAGTGACAGACCGTATGAAGGTTACGTATATATATATATATATAATATATATATATATATAGATATATATAAATATATATAATATATATAATATATATATATAAAATATTATACACCATGTAGTTAAAAATGATGTGTATATATGGTTCATACACGTTAAGAAATGTCATGAATAAAGGCAACATAAATGTGAGAGTGTATGTTTGTATATCTTGACAACACTCTCAGACAGCAGGTAACCAGCTCTTAGAGAATGGTGTGGAAATGCTCTCAGATAAATAGTGACACTACAGTTTGCTCTCAAGAGTCACACGACCCAGTAAGAATGGTACGACCTGGTGAGGCTCTGCAGAGGGCGAGACGTTGTCTTAGAGGTGGACAGGTGGCATCTCTACACTCGCTGAATAAATAAATCGACGGATTTTTTTGGAACGACTCTTGAAGTTGTTCCAAGCTTTCTGAACGTTCACTCTTAACTGTCACTCTCAACTGTTTGAACGTTCACTCTCAACTCTATGATCGTCCACTCTCAACTGTTTGAAGGTTCACTCTCAACTGTTTAAAGGTTCACTATCAACTGTTTGAAGGTTCACTCTCAACTGTTTAAAGGTTCACTCTCAACTCTATGATCGTCCACTCTCAACTGTTTGAAGGTTCACTCTCAACTGTTTGAAGGTTCACTCTCAACTGTTTGAAGGTTCACTCTCAACTGTTTAAAGGTTCACTATCAACTGTTTAAAGGTTCACTATCAACTGTTTGAAGGTTCACTCTCAACTGTTTAAAGGTTCACTCTCACCTGTTGAAGTTCACTCTCACTGTTTAAAATGTTCACTATCAACTGTTTAAAGGTTCACTATCAACTGTTTGAAGGTTCACTCTCAACTGTTTAAAGGTTCACTCTCAACTCTATGATCGTCCACTCCAACTGAATTTGAAGGTTCACTCTCAACGTTTGAAGGTTCACACTCATCTGTTTTAAAAGGTTCACTCTCAACTCTATGATCGTTCACTCTCAACTGTTTAAAGGTTCACTCTCAACTGTTTGAAGGTTCACTCTCAACTGTTTAAAGGTTCACTCTCAACTGTTTGAAGGTTCACTCTCAACTGTTCGAACTCTTACTTTCTCTTTTCCCTACGTTCACTCCTGCCTGGGTGTTCACTCTCCCCTGTTTGAGAGTTCACACCCACCTGTTTGAACGTTCACTCTCTTCTATTTGAAAGTTCACTTTTTCTCCCGTTTGAGCGATGGTGGGTTTCAGGTACCTGACTCTCTCTCTCTCTCTCTCTCTCTCTCTCTCTCTCTCTCTCTCTCTCTCTCTCTCTCTCTCTCTCTCTCTCTCTCTCTCTCTCCTCTCTCTCTCTCTTCATCTCCATTCATTCCAATCTCGCTCTTAGCTGTTTTTTCTCCTTTATCTCTTCTCCATCCATCTCCCTGCCTCTTCCATTCGCTTTGACACCGGTTTCTCCTTGTCCCCTCTATCTCTCCCTCTATCTCTCCTAGCCCTTCCATTTGGCTTCAGCTCTGGTTTCCCCTCACATTCAACCCTCTCTTACTGCCCTCTCTCCCCTCGGCAGGGCAGAGAGGCATGAAATCACGGATAATTACAAGAGCAGAGCTGCAGCCGACAGCCTCCGCCTCTCTCTCCCTGTTTTTGATGCTAGACATTCCCACAACACGCTGCTTAGACAGCCTCCTCTCCTTGTTTTTAATGCTAGACGCTTCCCACAACAAGCTGCTTAGACAGCCTCGTCTCCTTGTTTTTGATGCTAGACGCTTCCCACAACAAGCTGCTTAGACAGCCTCCTCTCCTTGTTTTTGATGCTAGACGCTTCCCACAACACGCTGCTTAGACAGCCTCCTCTCCTTGTTTTTGATGCTAGACGCTTCCCACAACAAGCTGCTCTGTCAGCTTCTCTCTCATGTAATTCTCTAATTTCCTAATTAAAAAAAAAAACCTTCCCCATATAACCCCCATCCATCGAACTGTGTTGTGGGTGTTGTAGAGGGGAAGGATGGGTGGGACTCTCTTTCTTAGTGGGTGGAAAAAGAGAGAGTTAGAGAGGACAACAAGAGAGAGAAAGAGAAAGAGAGGAAGAGAGAAAGAAAGAGAGAGAGAGAGAGACAGAGAGAGAGATAGGGGTGACATTGTTTATACATGCAGAGAAGCACGTATGTATACCTTGTTGTAAGGGTACGTACAACATCAGGGGAAAAACTGTCTGCAACCTGTCTGTCAGTCCACACACACTGACAGACATGTTAATGATTACAACTGATCTACTGTCGATATTATTATTATTATATTATTATTCTTATTATTATTATTGATTATTCTTTATTATTATTATTATTATTATTATTATTATTATTATTATTATTGATTATAATAATATTATTATTATTATAATTATTATATTATTATTATTATTATATTATTATATTAATATAATTATTATTATTATTATTATTATTTATTAAAATTATTATTATTATTATTATGTATAATTATTATTATAATTATTATTATTATAATTATCATTATTATTATCCATATTATTAGTATATTATTATTATTATTATATTAATTATTATTATTATGTATTATCATTATTATTATTATCATTATTATAATTATTATTATTATTATTATTATTTATTATAATTTATAATTATTATTATTATTATTATTATTATTATTATTATTATATTATTATTATTGTTATTATTATTATTATAATTATTATTATTATTATTATTATTATTATTATCATTAGTTATTATTATTATTAGTATATTATTATTATTAGAATATTATAATTATTATTTATCATTATTATTATCATTATTATTAATTATTTATTATTATTATTATATTATTATTGTTATTACTCATTTATTATTATTATCATTATTATAATTATTATTATTATTATTATTATTATTATTATAATTTATTTTAATAATAATATTATTAATATTATTATTTGTTATTATTATTATTATAATTATTATTATTATTATTATTATTATTATCATTATTATTATTATTATTATTATTATTATTATTATTATAATTATTATTATTATTATTATTATTATTATTATTATTTATTATTAAAATTATTATTATTATTATTATTTATTATAATTAATTATAATTATTATTCTTATTTATTATTAGCATTATTATTATCATTATTATTATTATTATTATTATTATTATTATTATTAATTATTATTTTATTATTAGTAATATTTTATTATCATTATTATTATTATCATTATTAAATTATTATTATTATTATTATTATTATTATGATTATTATTAGTATAGTATAATATTATTATTATTATTATTATTATTATTATTATTGTTATATTATTATTATGATTAGTATTATTATTATTTTTAATTATTATTATTATTATAATAATTATTATTATTATTATATTTATATTATTATTTATTATTATTATTATTAGTGTTATTATTATTATATAATATTATTATTTATTATTATTATTAGAATTATATTATATTATTATTATTATTAGTATTATATTTATTATTATATTATTATTATTATATTATTATTATTATTATTAAATTATTATTATTATTATTATTATATTAGTATTTATAATTATTATTATTTATTATTATTCATTATTATTTTCAATTATTATTTTATTATTATTATTATTATTTATTATTATTATTATTATTGTTATTATCATTTAGTATTATTATCTATTATTATAATATTATTATTATTATTATTATTATTATATTATTATTATTATATAATATTATTATTATTATTATTAATTATTATTATTAGTATTGTTTATAATTATTATTAAATTATTATTATTATTATTATTATTATCATTATTATTATTATTATTATTTTTATTATTATTCTGATTTGCTATTATGATAAATTATTATTATTTTATTATTATTATATTTATTATTATTATTATTTATTTTTATCATTATTATAATTATGATTTTTATGTAGGAGTTTTATAATTATTATTATATTATTATTATTATTATGATTATTATTATTAGGATTATTTTGTAATGTTTGTTAGTTTTGAAAGTATTTTAAATTATTATTATTATTATAATTATTAGAGATTATTAATATTATTATTATTATTTTTATATATTTTGTTATTATATTATATTATTATTATTATTGATTTAATTATTACTATTATTATTATATTATTATTATTATTATTATATTATCATTATTATTATTATTAATCTTATTATTATTATTTATTTTTATTATTATTATTATTATTTATTTCATTGTTATTATTTTATGATTATTATTATTATTTTGTTTTTTTATTATAATTTTTATTATTATTATTTTTAGTAGTTTTTGTTGTATTTTGGTGGTGGGGGGGGATTTGTTTTGAAATAATATGATTATTATTATTGTATTGTATTTGTTTGTTGTGTTGTTTTTTTGGAAATTTTTTGTAGTATTTTTTATCTTTTTGTTTTTTTTCTTTTTATTTTATTTTTTTTTATTATTATTATTATTTTTATTGTTTGAATTTTTTTTTATGTTTTATTAATTTTTTTTTTTTTTATTTATTAGGGAAATTTGTTTTTTATGATTTTTTTTTTTATTTTTTGTATTTTATTAAAATTTTATAGTATTATGTTTTTAGGTTTGTTTGTTTTTATATATTATATTATTTATGATTATTGAAATTATTTTTTTTAATTTTTGAGGTTTTATGTATTTTTTTATTATTATTATATTATTTTTTGTAGTTTGATTGAATGGTTTATTTTTATTTTATTTTGGAAAGTATTATTTTTATTATTTTTATTTTTATTATTATTATTTTGAATATATTATTATTATAATTATTGATTATTATTTTTATTATTATTATTATGAGTTTTTTTTTTTGTATTATATTATGAATTATTATTATTATTAATTATTATAATTATTATTATTATTATTATTATTATTATTATTATTATTATTATTAATTTTTATTATATTATTATTATTAGTATTATATAATTATTTTAATTATTATTTTATTATTATTATTATTAGTTGACATTATATTATTATTTATTTATTATTATTATTATTAATTATTATTTTATTATTATTATTTTTACTATATTATTATTATTATATTATTATTATTATTATTATCATTAATTATTATATTATTATTGACATTATATTGTTTAGTATTAATTATTATTATGATTAATTATAGTTAGTATTAATATTATTAATTATTATTTAACATTATTATTATTATTATTATTGTATTATTATTATTATATTATATTATTAATTAATTATTTATTATTAATTTTATTATTATTATATAATTATTTTTTAGTATTATTATTTTTATTTATTTTTATTTTATTATTATTATTTTTATTATTATTATTTATATTATTATTATTATTATTATTATCATTCTTATTATTATTATGATTTTTATTATAATTATTATTTATTAATTATATTATTAATTATTATTATTATTAGTATTATTAATATTATTATTATTATTATTATTATTATTAGGGAAGCGTTAGACCCGTTAGAGTAATTGCAATAGGAGGGGAGGGCAGCTCCAATTAGTTGAAGCAAAGCCCCTCAGCGTGTCCATGATGAGTTAATAAGACGTTGGGTTAGTGAGTGCGGTTAGTAGTGCTGGGTTAGTGAGTGCTGTAGTGATGTTGGGTTATTGATTGCCTGGTTAGTGAGTGCTGGGTTAGTGAGTGCTGGGTTAGTGAGTGCTGGGTTAGTGAGTGCTGGGTTAGTGAGTGCTGGGTTAGTGAGTGCTGGGGTAGTGAGTGCTGGGTTAGTGAGTGCTGGGTTAGTGAGTGCTGGGTTAGTGAGTGCTGGGTTAGTGAGTGCTGGGTTAGTGAGTGCTGGGTTAGTGAGTGCTGGGTTAGTGAGTGCTGGGTTTGCAGATGCTGGGTGTGATGCGGGTAGTGAGTGGCTGGTCAATATGCTGGTTATTGGAGTGCGGGTTAGTGAGTGCTGTTAGTGAGTGTTGGGTTAAGTGAGTGCTGGTTAGTGAGTGCTGGGATTAGTGAGTGCTGCTTAGTGAGTGCGGTTACTGCTGCTGGTACTAGTGCTGGTTAATTGAGTGCTGGTTAGTGAGTGCTGTTTAGTGAAGCTGGGGTAAGTGAGTGCTGGATAGTGATGCTGGTTAGTGATGCTGGGTTAGTGAGTGCTGGTTAGTGAGTGCTGGGTTAGTGAGACTGGGGTAGTATGCTGGCTAGTGAGTGCTGGGTTGGAGTGCTGGTTAGTGATTGCTGGTTAGTGAGTGCTGGGTTAGTGAGTGCTGGGGTAAGTGAGTGCTGGGTTAGTAGTGCTGGGTTAAGGTGAGGGGGTGGGTGATTGATTGCTGGTTTTTAGTGAGTGCTGGGGAGTGAGTGCTGGGTTAGTGATCTGGTTAGTGAGTGCTGGGGTAGGAGTGCTGGTTTAGTGAGTGTTTTGTTAGTGAGTGCTGGGTTAGTGAGTGCTGGTTAGTGAGTGCTGGTTATGGAATGATGGGTTAGTGAGTGCTGGTTATCTGATGCTGGGTTAGTGATGCTGGGTTTATGGGGTGCGGTTAGTGAGAGCTGGGGTTAGTGAGTGCTGGGTTAGTGAGTGCTGGTTAGTGAGTCGGTTAGTGAGTGCCAGGGTTTAGTGAGTGCCTGGGGTAGTGAGTGCTGGGTTACGATGCTGGGTTACTGAGTGCTGGGTTAATGAGTGCTGGGTTACTGAGCTGTTAGTGATGCTGTAGTGAGTGCTGGGTTAGTGAGTGATGGGTTAGTGGTTGGGGGCTGGGTTTAGTGAGTGCTGGGTTAGTGAGTGCTGGGTTACGAGTGCTGGTTACTGAGTTCCTGGGTAGTGAGTCTGGTTTAGTGAAGCTGGGTAGAGAGTGCTGGGTTAGTGAGTGATTGGTTAGTGAGTGGCCTGGTAGTGAGGCGGGTTTAGTGATGCTGGGGTATGAGTGCAGGTTATGATGCTGGGTAAGATGCTGGTAGTGAGTGTTGGGTTCTAGTGAGTGCTGGCTAGTAGTGATGGTTAGTGAGTTCTTGGGTTAGAGATGCGGGTTACTGAGTGCTGAAGTTATGAGAGTTGGGTTAGTGAGTGCTGGGTTATGAGTGCTGGTTTTGACCTGGAGTACCTGGAAGAGTCCGGGGTCAAGCCCCCCGCGCCCGGTCTGTGACCGCCATGGTATGAGTGTTGGGCTTAGTGAGTGCTGAGGTAGTGAGAGCTGGTTAGTGAGTGCTGTTTAGTGAAGTGCTGGTTATTGGTGCTGGGTTAGTGAGGTTTTGTTTAGTGAGTGCTGGGTTAAGTGAGTGCTTGGTTAGTGAGTGTTGGTTTATGAGTGCTGCGTTAGTGAGTGCTGGTTAGTGAGTGCTGGGTTACGGATCTTGGTTACTGAGTGCTGGGTTAGTGATGCTGGGTTAGTGAGTGCTGGTAAGTGAGTGCTGGGTTAGTGATGCTGGGTAGCTGAGAGCTGGGTTAGTGAGTGCTTGGTTAGTGATTCAGGGTTAGTGAGTGCTGGGTTAGTGAGTGCTGGGTTAGTGAGTGCTGGTTAGTGAGTCTGAGTTAGTGAGTGCTGTTATGAGTGCTGGTAGTGAGTGCTGGGTTTAGTGAGTGCTGGGTTAGTGATGCTGGGTTAGTGAGATGCTGTTTAGTGAGTGCTGGGTTGTGATGCTGGGTATTGAGTGCTGGGTTAGTGATGTTGGGTTTAATGAGTGCTGGTTAGTGAGTGCTGGTTGTGAATGCTGGCTTTGTGAGTGCTGGGTTAGTGGAGTGCTGGTTTAGTGAGTGCTGAAAGTGAGTGCTGGTTTAGTGAGTGCTGGGTTAGTGATGCTTGGGTTTCTATGCTGGGTTACTGATGCTGGTTACTTAGTGCTGCTTAGTGAGTGCTGGGGTTAGTAGTGCGTGGTTATGAGTGCTGGGTACTGATTGCTGGGTTTACTGAGTGCTGTTAAATGATCGCTGGGTTTACTGATGCTGGGTTAGTGAGTGCTGTTAGTGAGTGCTGGGTTAGTGAGTGCTGTTAGTGAGTGCTGGGTTTAGTGATGCTGGAGTTTTGGAGTGCTCGTTGAGATGGGCTGATTGCTGGATAGTGATGCTGGTTAGTGAGGAGCTGTTAGGAGGGCTGGGTTACTGAGTGCTGGGTTAGTGAGTGCTGGTTTTTGAGTTGCTGGGTAATATCTGGGTTAGTGAGTGCTGGGTTACTGATATGCTGGGTTATGAGTGCAGTTAGTGAATGCTGGGGTAATGATGCTGGGTTAGTGATGCTGATTAGTGATGCTGGTTATGAGTGCTGGGGTAATGAGTGCTGGGTATGAGTGCGGGTTATTGAGTAGCTGTTTAGTGATGCTGTTATTGACTATTGGGTTATGAGTGCTGGTAGTGAGTGCTGGGTTAGTGAGTGCTGGTTTAGTGAGTGCTGTTGACTGAGTGGCTGGTTCTGTGAGAGTTGGTTAGTGAGTCTGGTTAGTGAGTGCTGGGTTTTACCTGAGTTTACCTGGAGAAGTTCCGGGGGTCAACGCCCCCGCGGCCCGGTCTGTGACCAGGCACTATGGATAGTGAGTGTTTGGTTTAGTGAGTGCGGTTAGTGAGAGCTGGTTAGTAGTGCTTGTTTAGTGAGTTCTGGGTCACTGAGTGCTGGGTTATGAGAGTTGGGTTAGTGAGTGCTGGGTAGTGAGTGCTGGTTTAGTGAGTGCTGGGTTAGTGAGTGCTGGTAGTGAGTGGCTGGGTTCTGAGTGCTGGGTTTACGAGTGCTGGGTTTACTTGAGTGCTGGGTTACTGATTGCTGGGTTATGATTGCTGGGTTAGTGGAGTGCTGGTAGTGAGTGCTGGGTTAGTGAGTGCTGGTAGTAGTGCAGGTTTAGTGAGTGCCTGGTTAGTGAGTGCTGGGTTAGTGAGTGCTGGGTAAGTGAGTGCTGGTTAGTGAGTGGCTGGGTTAAGGAGTTGCTGGGTTAGTGGAGTGCTGGGTTAGTGAGTGCTGGTTTTGTGATGCTGGGTTAGTGAGTGCTGGTTATAGCTGGTGATGTGCTGGTTATGAGTGCTGGTTAGTGAGTGCTGGTAAGTGATGCTGGGTTAGTGATGCTGGGTTTAGTGAGTGGCTGGTTTAGCTGGTGTTGGGTTATGATGCTGGTTAGTGAGTGCTGGGTTAGTGAGTGCTGGTTATGAGTTCCTGGGTTAGGTGTGCTGGGGTTAGTGATGCTGGTTAGTGAGTGCTGGGTTACTGAGTGCCTGAGTTACTGAGTGCTGGCTTAGTGATGCTGGGTTAGTGATGCTGGGTTAGTGAGTGCTGGGTTAGTGAGTGCGGGTTACTGAGTGCTGGGTTACTGATGCTGGTTAGTGATGCTGGGTTAGTGGAGTGCTGTTAGTTAGTGCTGGGTAGTGAGTGCTGGTAGTGTGCTGGGTTAGAGATTGCTGGGTACCCGGGGCCCCCCCGCGGTGCTGGTAGTGAGTGCGGGGTTATTTGAGTGCTGGGGTAGTGAGTGCTGGGTAGTGAAGTGCGGGTAGTGAGTGCTGGTTAGTGAGTGCTGGTAGTGAGTGCTGGGGTAGTTGAGTGCTGGGTAGTGAGTGCTGGTAGTGAGTGCTGGGGTATGATGATTGGTTAGTGAGTGCTGGTTAGTGAGTGCTGTGTAGTGAGTCCCTGGTTAGGAGTGCTGGGTAGTGAGGGCTGGGTTAGTGAGTGCATAGTTAGATGAGTGCTGGGCTAGTGATTGCAGGGTTAATGAGTGCTAGTTAGTGAGTGCTGGGTTAGTGAGTGCTGGGTTAGTGAGTGCTATTTAGTGGCGTGCTGGCTAGTGATGCTGGTTAGTGAGTGCTGTTTTAGTGAGTGCAGGGTTAAGGGAGTGCTGGGTTACTGAGTGCTGTGACGGAGTGCCTGGTTAGTGAGTGCTGGGTTTAGTGAGTGCTCGTTAGTGAGTGCTGGGTTAGTGCGTGCGGGGTTAGTGAGTGCTGGGTAGTTAGTGCTGGGTAGGAGTATCATGTTATGAGTGGGGGTAGTGATTTGTGGGTTAATGAGTGCTGGGTTGAGTGAGTGCTGGTTATGAGTCTCATGTTAGCGAGTGGTGTAGTGAGTGGTGGGTTAATGATGCTGGTTAGTGATGCTGGGTTAGTGATGGTGGGTTAATGAGTTCTGGCCGTTAGTGAGTCTGGGTTAGTGAGTGCTGTTTAATGTGTGCTGGTTAGTGCTGCGGTGATGTGAGGGGACGAAGAGTGCTGGGTTTGGGGGGGTTGTGGGGGGGGGGGGGTGGGTGTGGGTGGGTGGGGTTGGGGGGGTGGCGGGGGGGTGTGGGTATGGGGGGTGGAGGGTTTTGGATGATGTTTGGGTTAAAATTTTGGTTGTTGGGGTGGGTGTGTGGTTAGTTGAGGGTGGGTTTAGTGATTACTGTTAGTGATGCTGGGGAGTAAGGGGGTTAGGAACTGTAAGGTTTAGTGAGTGGGTGGTTTAAGAGTGCAGGGAGGATGCTGATAGTGACTGCTGGGTTAGTGAGTGCTGGGTTATGAGACAGGGTTAAGTGAGTGTCAGGTTAGTGAGTGTCAGTTAGGGTGCTCGGTAGTGAACAGGTTAGTGAGTGCTGGTTAGTGATGCTGTTAGTGAGTGCTGGTTATTGATGCTGGGTTAGGAGTGCGGTTAGTGAGTGCTGGGGTTAGTGAGTGCTGGGTTAGAGAGTGTCAGGTTAGTGAGTGCGGGTTAGTGAGTGCTGTCCTTAGTGAGTGCTGGTAGTTGAGTGCTGGTTAGTGAGTGCTGGTTTAGTGAGTGCTTGGATAGTGATGGTGGTTAGTGATGTTAGGTAAGTGAGCGCTGGGTTAGTGAGTGTAGGTTAGTGATCTTAGTTAGTGAGTGCTGGTTAGTGAGTGTTAGTAAGTGAGTGCTGGGTTAGTGGGTGTCAGGTAGTTTGTGCTGGGTTAGTGATGTTAGGTAAGTGAGTGCTGGGTTAAAGTGAGTGTTAGGTAAGTAGTGCTGTATGAGTGTTAGTAATGAGTGCTGGTTAGTGACGTTAGGTAAGTGAGATGCCTGGGTTAGACTTAGTAAGTGAGTGCTGGTTAGAGAGACTAGGTAAGTGAGTGCTGGGTTAGTAGTGTTTAGGTAAGTACGTGCTGGTTAGTGAGTCTTAGGTAAGTGAGTGCGGGTTGTGATTGTTAGGTAAGGTGAGTGCTGGGTTAGTGAGTGTTAGTATTAGTGCCGGGTATGAGTGTTTGGTTAAGTGAGTGCTGGGTTAGTGATTGCTGGTTAGTGAGCGTTATTAAGTGAGTCCGGTTTGAGTGTTAATAAGTTAATGCTGGTTAGTGAGTGTTTAGGTCAGTGAGTGTTGGTTAGTGTTGTTAGGTAAGTGAGTGCTGGGTTAGTGAGTGTTAGGTAAGTGGAGTGCTGGTTAGTGAGTGTTAGGTAATGGATGCTGGTTAGTGAGTGTTAGGTAATGAGTGCTGGGTTAGTGAGTGGTTGTAAGTGATGCTGGTTAGTGAGGTTAGGTTAATGTGAGTGTCTGGTTTTGTGATCTTAGTAAGTTAGTGCTGTTATTGAGGTTAGGTAAGTGAGTGCTGGTTAGGAGCGTTAGGTAAGTGAGTCTGGGTTAGTGATCCTTAGGTAAGTGATGCTTGGTTATGAGTGTTCGTAAGTGATGCTGTGGTTAGGAGCGATAGGTAAGATGAGTGCTGGGTTAGTGAGTCTTAGGTAAGTGAGTGCTGGGTTATGAGTCTTAGGCAAGTTGAGTGCCAGGGGGTTTTAGTGAGTGTTAGGGTGGAGTGCTGGGTTAGTGAGTGCTGGGTTTAGTGGAGCGTTAGGTAAGTGAGTGCCGGTTAGTGAGTGTTAGGTAAGTATGTTGGGTTAATGAGTGTAGGTAAGTAAGTTCTGGGTTAGTGAGTGTTAGGTAAGTGAGTGCTGGGTAGTGAGTCTTAGCAATGAGTGCCGGGTTAGTGAGTGTTGGTGATTGCTGGGTTAGTGAGGCTGGTTAGTGAGCCGTAAGGTAAAGTGAGTGCCCGGTTAGTGAGTGTTAGGTAGTGAGTGCTGGGTTTAGTGAGTGTTAGTAAGTGAATGCTGTTATTGATGTTAGTTAAGTGAGTGCTGGTTAAGTGAGTGTTAGGTAAGTAAGTGCTGGTTTAGTGAGTGTTTATGGTAAGTGATGCTGGTTAGTGAGTGTTAGGTAAGTGAGTGCGGTTAGTGAGTGTTAGGTAAGTGATGCTGCAAGTGAGTGTTAGGTAAGTGAATGCCTGGTTAGTGAGTGTTTATAAGTGAGTGCTGTTTATGAGTGTTTAGGTAAGTGATGCCGGTTTAGTGAGTGTTAGTAAGTGAATGCTGGGTTAGTGAGTGTTAGGTATGTAAGTGCTGGGTTTAGTGAGTGGTTAGGTAAGTAAGTGCAGGGTTAGTGAGTGTTAGTAAGTGATGCTGGGTTAGTGAGTGTTAGGTAAGTAAGTGCTGGGTAGTGAGTGGTTTAAGGTAAGTAAGTCTGGTTAGTGAGTTTAGTAATTGAGTGCTGGGTTAGTAGGTTAGAAAAGTAATGCTGGGTTAGTGAGTGTTAGGTAAGTAAGTGCTGGGTAAGTGAGTGTTAGGGTAAGTGAGTGCTGGGATATGAAGTTGTTCTAAGTAAGTGCTGGGTTAGTGTTGTTAGGTAAAGTGATTGCTGGTTAGTGAGTGCTGGTTATGAATGCTGGGTTTAGTGATTCAGGTTAGTGAGTGCTGGGTTATGTGAATGCTGGGTTAGTGATTCAGGTTATGTGAGTGCAGGGTTAGTGAGTGTCAGGTAAGTGAGTGCTGGGTTAATCGAATATGGATAGGTAAGTGATGCTGGTTAGTGAGTGTCCAGGTTAGTGAGTGCTGGGTTAGTGAATGCTTGTTAGTGAGTGTCATGGTTAGTGAGTTGCTGGTTAGTGAGGTGTCAGATTAGCGAATGCTGGTTAGTGAGTGTCAGGTTAGTGAGTGCTGGTTTATGAAGTGTCAGGTTAGTGAGGGCTGGGTTATGGAGTGTCCAGGTTAGTGAGTGCTGGGTTAGTGAGTGTCAGTTAGTGGCGTGCTGGGTTAGTGAGTGTTAGGTAAGTGAGTGCTGGGTTAGTGATGTTAGTAAGTGAGGCTGTTAGTGAGTGTAGGTAAGTAAGTGCTGGGTTAGTGAGTGTCAGGTTAGTGATGCTGGTTAGTGAGTGTCAGGTTAGTGAAATCTGGGGTAGTGAGTGTTTCAGGTTAGTGAATGCCTGGTTGTGGATGTCAGGTTATGGAGTGCTGTGTATGAGTGTCAGGTTAGTGAATGCTGGTTAGTGAGTGTCAGTTTAGTGAGTGCTGGGTTAGTGATTGTCAGGTTATTGGATGTCTGGGTTAGTGAGAGTCAGTAGTGAAATGCTGGGTTAGTGAGTTTCAGGTTTGTGAGTGCTGGGTTTGGATGTCAATTATGAGTGCTGGTTAGTGATGTCCAGGTTAGTGAGTGCTGGTTAGTGATGTCAGGTTAAGTGAGTGCTGGTTAGTGAGTGTCAGATTTAGTATGCTGGGTTAGTTGAGTGTCGTTAGTGAGTGCTGGTTAGTGAGTGTCGTAGTGAGTGCTGTGTTAGTGAGTGTCAGGTTTAGTGAGTGCTGGGTAGTGATGTCAGATTAGTGATGCAGTGTTAGTGAGTGATCAGGTTAGTGAGTGGGTTGGTAGTGAGTGTTAGTAAAGTGAGTGCTGTGCTATAGTATCTGGTTAGTGATGCTGGTTGGTGGTGCTGGGCTAGTTAGTTTAGGTTAGTAACTGCTGTTGTTGATTGCTAGGTAGTGAGTGTTGGTGTAGTGAGTGCTGGCTACGAGTGTTGGGTATTAGTGTTGGTTAGTGAGTGCTAGGTTAGTAGTGCTGGGTTACTGAGTGTTGGTTAGTTTTAGTGTTAGGTAGTACGTGCTGGGTTTTGATTGCTAGGTTAGGGATGTTGGTTAAGTGATTCTGTGTTTAGTTAGTGGTTTTGTTTAGTGAGTGTTGGGTTAGTGATTGTTGGTCAGGTGAGTGCTGGGTTAGTGAGTGCTGTTAGTGAGTGGTTGGGTAGTGAGTGTTGGGTTAGTGATTGCTGGGTAGTGATGCTGGCGTTAGTAATTTTTGGGTTAGTGAGTGTGGTGTAGTGATTACTGGGTAGTGAGTGCTGCGTTAGTAAGTTTTGGGTTTAGTGAGTGTGTTTGGTTAATGAGCACTGCGTTAGTAATTGGGGTTAGTGATGTTGGGTTAGTGATTACTGGTTAGTGAGTGCTGCGTTTAGTAAGTTTTGGGTAGTGAGTGCTGGGTTATTAACTCTGGGTTAGTGAGTGCTAGGGAATGAAGTGTTGGGTTTAGTGGTATTAGGGAGTGAGGGCTGGGTTAGTGAGTGTTTAGGTAATGATGCTGGTTAGTTAGTGTTAGTAAATGAGTGCTGGGTTAGTTTTGTGTCAGGTATTAGTGATGCTGGTAGTGGAGTGGTAGTGTAAGTGAGTGCTGGGCTAGTGAGTGTTTAGGTAAGTGAGTGCTGGGTTAGTGAGTGTCAGGTTTAGTGAGTGCTGGGATAGGGTGTAATTGAGTGCTGGGTATGGGTTGTCAGTTAGTGATTGCTGGGTTTAGGATGTTAGTAAGTGAGTGCTGGTTAGTGAGTGTTAGGTAAGTGAGTTGCTGGTTTGTGAGTGTCAGGTTAGTGATGCTGGGTTATGAGTGTTCGGTCATGATGCTGGGTTTAGTGAGTGTCATGGTTAGTGAGTGCTGGGTTATGGAGTGTAGGTAATGAGGTGCTGGTTAGTGAAGTGTCGAGGTTATGAGTGCTGGGTTAGTGATGTTAGTTTAAGTGAGTGCTGTTAGTGATGTTAGGTAAGTGTGCTGGGTTATGAGTGTTAGGTAAGTGAGTGCTGGTTGTGAGTGTCGGTTTAGTGATGCGGTTATTGAGTGTGAGGAAGTGGAGTGCTGGTTAGTGAGTTTAGGTAGTGAGTGCTGGGTTAGTGAGTGTTAGGTAAGTGAGTGCTGGGTTAGTGAGTGTCAGGTTAGTGAGTGCTGGGTTAGTGAGTGTTAGGTAAGTGAGTGCTGGGTTAGTGAGTGTTAGGTAAGTGAGTGCTGGGTTAGTGAGTGTTAGGTAAGTGAGTGCTGGGTTAGTGATGTTAGGTATGTGAGTGCTGGTTATGAGTTAGTATGTGAGTGCTGGTTTAGTGAGTGTTAAGTAATGATGATGGGTTAGTGATGTTTATGTAAGTCAGTGCTGGGTTAGTGAGTGTGAGGTAAGTGATGCTGTTAGTGGAGTGTTAGGTTAAGTGAGTGCTGGGTTATGAGTGTTAGGTAAGTGATGCTGTTAGGAGGATGGTGGTGCTTAGTGAGTGTTAGTAATGAGGTGCTGGGTTAGTGAGTTTTGGTAAGTGATGCTGGGTTAGTGAGTGTTAGCGTAAGTGAGTGGCTGGTTAGTGAGTGTCAGTTTAGTGAGTGCTGGGTTAGTGATGTTTAGGTAAGTGAGTGTCTTGGGCATAGTGAAGTGTTAGGTAAGTGAGTGCTGGGTTTTGTGAGTGTCAGTTATGAGTGCTGGTTTTAGTGAGTGTCAGGTTAGTGAAGCTGGTGAGTGAGTGTTTAGGTAAGTGATTGCTGGGTTAGTGAGTGTCAGGATAGTGAGTGCTGGGTTAGTGAGTGCTGGGTTAGTGAGTGCTGGGTACTGAGTGTGGTAGTTAGTGTATAGCTAGTGAAGGCTAGGTTAGTGAGTGCTTGGGTTTGATTGCTGGTTTAGTGGGTGTTGGGTTAGCGAGTGCTAGGTTAGTGAGTGCTGTGTTAGTGAGTGTTGGGTTAGTGAGTGCTGGGTTAGTGAGTGTTAGGTTAGTGAGTGTTGGGTTGTGATTCTGGGTAGTGAGTGCTGCGTTAGTAAGTTTTGGTTAGTGAGATGCTGGGTACTGACTGCTGGTTAGTGAGTGCTGATAGAGTGAGTGTTGGGTTAGTGAGTATTAGGGGAGTGAGTGCTGAGTTTGTGAGTGTTGGGTTACTAAGTGCTGGTTTAGTGGGTGTTGAGTTTGTGAGTGCTGGGTTAGTGAGTGCTGTTTTAGTGAGTGCTGCGTTAGTGAGTGTTGGGTTGGTGAGTACTGGGTTAGTGAATGCTGGGTTAGTGACTGCTGAGTTAGTGAGTGTTATGTTAGTGAGTGTTTGTTTAGTGCTGGGTTAGTGATTGCTGGGTTAGTGAGTGCTGGAGGTACTGGAGGTGAAGTACTGGACGTTAGTTACTGGAGGTGAAGTACTGGAGGCAAGCTACTGGAAGTGAGATACTGGAGGTGAGGTACTGGAGGTGAGTACTGGAGATGAGGTACTGGACGTAAGGTACTGGAGGTAAGGTACTGGAGACGAGGTACTGGAGGTAAGGTACTGGTGGTGAGGTACTGGAGGTGAGGTACTGAAAGTGAGGTACTGGAGGTGAGATACTGAAGATGAGGTACTGGAGCTGAGGCACTGAAGGTGAGATGCTGGAAGTTAGGTACTGGAGGAATGGTACTGGAGGTGAGGTACTGGAGGTATGGTACTGGAGATGAGTTACTGGAGGTGAAATACTGGAGGTAAGTTACTGAAGGGAGGTATTGGAGGTAAGGTACTGAGGTGAGTACTGGGATAGGTACTGGCGTAGCTAGGAGGTAGGGATGGAGGTGAGGTACTGAAGTGAGGTACGAGTGAGATACTGAAGAGGTACTGAGGTGAGCATGGGGTGAGAGTGGAAGTTAGGTACTGGAGGTATGGTTACTGGAGGTGAGGTACTGGAGGTATGGTCTGAATGTAGGTACTGGAAGCAAGGTACTGTGATGAGGTTGGAGGTATGGTACTGGAGGTGAGGTACTGGAGATAGGTACTGGAGGTGAGGTACTGGACGTATGCGTGGAGTAAGGTACTGGGAAAGGTACTGGTAAGTACTGAGGTAGTACGATGTAAGGTACTGGATGTAAGGTACTGGAAGAGTATGGAGGTATGGTACTGGAGATGAGTTACTGGAGGTGAGGTCACGGTAAGGTACAGAGGTGAGTACGAGGTAAGTTCGGAGGTAAGGTACTGGGATAAGGTACTGGAGTGAGGTACGGAGGTGAGGTACTGAGATGTGGTACGGAAGTGAGGTACTGGAGGTAAGGTATGGAGGTCAGGTACTAGGTGGTACTGAGATGAGGTACTGGCGGTAAGTACTGGAAGCAAGGTACTGGAAGTGAGGTACTGGAGGTAAGGTACGGATATAAGGTTCTGGAGCTAAGGTATGGAGGTAAGGGTTGGTGGACTGAGGTGAGTATGAGTAAGTACTGGAGTGAGGTACTGGAGTAAGGTACCGGATATAAGGTCTGGAGCTAAGGTACTGGAGGTAATGTGTTGAGTTGGTACGGAGGTGAGGTACTGGAATATGTGCTGGATGTAAGGTACTGAGTAGGTACTGGAGATAGGTACTGGAGGTAAGTTAGTGTAAGGTACTGGAGGTAAGGTACTGTGATGAGGTATTGGAGGTATGGCACAGGAGGTGAGGTACTGGAGGTGAGATGCTGGAAGTTAGGTACTGGAGATATGGTACTGGAGGTGAGGTACTGGAGGTATGGTGCTGGATGTAAGGTACTGGAGGTAAGGTACTGGAGATGAGGTACTGGAGGTAGGTTACTAAATGTAAGGTACTGGAGGTAAGGTACTGGAAGTATGACACTGGATGTAAGGTACTGGAGATAAGGTACTGGGGATCAGGTACTGGAGGTATGGTACTGGAGGTGAGGTACTGGAGGTGAGGTACTGGAGGCGAGATATTGGAGGTAAGGTACTGGAGGTGAGGTACTACTGGAGGTGAGGTACTGGAGGTAAGGTTCTGGAGGTGAGGTACTGGAGGTAAGTTACTGGAGGTGAAGTACTGGAAGTGAGGTACTGGAGATGAGGTACTGGAGGTATGGTAGTGAAGGTGAGGTGCTGAAGGTAAGGTACTGGCTGTAAGGTACTGGAGGTAAGGTACTGGAGATGAGGTACTGGAGGTATGGTACTGGAGATGAGTCACTGGAGGTGAGGCACTCACGGTAAGGTACTGGAGGTGAGGTACTGGAGGTAAGGTTCTGGAGGTGAGGTACTGGAGGTAAGGTACTGGAGGTAAGGTTTTGGAGGTAAGGTACTGGAGGTAAGGTACTTGAGGTGAGGTACAGGAGGTGAGGTACTGGAGATGTGGTACGGGAGGTGAGGTACTGGAGGTAAGGTAATGGAGGTCAGGTACTGAAGGTAAGGTACTGGAGGTAAGGTTCTGGAGGTAAGGTACTGGAGGTAAGATGCTGGAGGTATGGTACTGGAGGTGAAGTACTGGAGGTGACGTAATGGAGGCGAGGTACTGGAGGTGAGGTACTGGTGGTGAGGTACTGGAGGGTATGGTATGAACGGTGAGGTACTGAAGTTGAGGTACTGAGGTAAGGTACTGGATGTAAGGTACTGGAGGTAAGGTACTGGAGATGAGGTCTGGAGGTATGGTACTGGATATGAGTTACTGGAGGGTGAGGCACTCCGGTAAGGTACTGGAGGTGAGGTACTGGAGGGTAGGTTTTCTTTGAGGTCAGGTACTGAAGGTAAGGTATGGAGGTAAGGATTCTGGAGGAGTTAGAAGGTATACTGGAAGGTAAGTTACTTGAGGAGAGGTACTAAGGAGGTTGATGGTATGGAGATTGGTACGGGAGGTGAGGACTGGAGGTAAGGTAATGGAGGCAGGGTACTGAAGGTAAGGTATGGATGGTAAGGTTATGGAGGTAAGGGTACTGGAAGGTAAGATGTGGAGGTATGTTATGGAGGTGAAGTACTGGAGACTGAGGGTATAGAAGTGTGGTACTGGGACATGAGGTCTAGAGGTGAGGTACTGGAGGTACGGTACTGGAAGTAAAGCACTGGAAGTGAGGTACTGGAGGTGAGGCATTAGAGGTAAGGTGCTGGAGGTAAGATACTGGAGGCGAGGTACTGGAAGGGAGGTACTGGAGGTGTCTGTATAGATGTTGTGTTGGACAGTGATGTATATACCTTTGATGAGTTTCGAGAATCTTCCTTCTCCCAGAGCCCGGCCCTGGTCCAGGCTCGTGTGGTACTGGCCTGTTAAAACAGGCTGTTGCTGCTGGTAGACCACTGGCCCACATATTCATCACAACCTTGTTGATCTTGCACCTGGTGAAGATACTTGTTCGGTTTCTTCTTGAAGACTTCTACTCTTGTCCCAGTAGTGTTTCTGGTATCTTATGGTAAGGTGTTGAATAGTCTGGGCCACAGATGTTGATACAGTGTTCATTTATGTGCTACGGTGCTCGCTCCAGAATGTTTGTGGCATGCAAAGAGTACGTAACCTTTATTCGGCGCATGTACACACCCTCATTTACAGGCTATCTCCCCCAACCAGCGAACCAGGTTGCTAAGAGTTGATGATGGGGCCCCGTCGTTCAACTAGTGACCAGGTTCTAGCCAATAAGAAGATGGTTTTGGCAATCGCAGAGGTTATGTGGGTACCACTCTCCTGTCTGCCCTTGTCATTCCCATTCTAGAGCTGGTTGAAGCACGGTCTGCTATCTTGTGGTCTTCTATTTCTGACTCTTGTTACCGTGGAGTGCACTATACTTATCACTGTACATAGTGTACATATTGCTGTTCTAAATTGGTGAAGGATAATATAAGTCTAAACTTTTTCTGACTTGTGTTTATTTTGCTCCCATTACACCCGGGATAACAGGCCATTTGGATTCCTGGGTTGTAATAATGTTGCTATGGTAGTGTGTATATTTGGAACAAGGTCCTCAAGTATCTTCCTTGTATATATTATCATGTATCTCTCTCTCTCACTCCTTTGCAGTGATTACAATCATTAGGTACTCAGGCCTTCCTGTTAATTTTTGTATCGATGTGGCCCGTGAATTATATATGTATCTATATGTTGACTGCCTCTGATATCTCTCCCTGCTCAACAAAGGCCATCATTAATGAGCAGTACGCTAGCAAGAGATCCCAAGTGATCTGAACAGTGCCAACACTGGCACTGTTTCCCATATTTTGAAACTTCTCATTATCCACCCCGTCATTTTTTCTGCTGTCGTGATACTTGTCTCAGTGTATTCTTTGAAAGACAGGCCATCTGACATTATCACTGAAGTGTTAATTCATATGTTCTTTAGTTACTTATAGATGGTCCTCGTGTGTCATGTATAGAGTGTCCGTCTTGAGTTCTTCATTCTTTCCATAACTCAGCAGCTGGAATGTGTAACTCCTGAACATAATGTCCACCACTGCCCACTGGGAGACTTTCCTTGGTATCTTCTCGTAACTTTTCCCTGTCGTCTACCGAGGTAATTTTTTCATGGTTATTACGATATCATTATGGTATCATCTGCTGAAGATGCCTATGAATGCTCTCAATCAAGAATCTTCCCCCTCCCACTCCCCCTTCGCCAGCATCAAGGCCTCCCACTCCCAACATCCCTGAGGCAGCAGTGGAGTCAAGTCATCCCGTCTCCTCCCCTCAGCATCTTGTCAACAAACAATTATGTTTATTTTGCCTCGTTATTGGCTTGTCCCCCCACCACCAACTTTCCCAGACAAACGCAACCCCCTCCCTTCCACCCCCACAGCTGAAAATTGAGAAGTAATACTCCTGGAGATCGTAACGTCTGCCACAAGACCAAATGCACATTAGTGGCTTCTGTGTTCATTTACCTAAACAAGAAACACTCAGTTTTACTCACCTCCCGTACACACACTATGAGTTGGGGAATGAGGATGGGGGGAGACATCAAAGTTATATACTCGTTTGTAAAATAGACGCCAGAAATCCATTCCCCCGGCCCCGTTGAAAACATTGGAGCATCGTTGCGCCAATGCACAGAACAAAATAGACGACTGAATCTTCTCGCGACCGACTACAATAGAGTCATATTGTGCCGGTGGTGTCACGGTGGCCCTCTTTTGTTTGACACTTCTCTTCTGATTGTGATTTCGATTCCAATTCGGAGCTCTTCAGATACGTCAGAGTGAAGCCTTCGCTTTGTGGTGCTACAACACTCACTCTTGTAGCACTGTGAGGCTTCGCTTTGTGCTGCTACAACACTCACTCTTGTAGCACTGTGAGGCTTCACTTTGTGCTGCTACAACACTCACTCTTGTAGGACTGTGAGGCTTCACTTTGTGGTGCTACAACACTCACTCTTGTAGCACTGTGAGGCTTCACTTTGTGCTGCTACAACACTCACTCTTGTAGCACTGTGAGGCTTCACTTTGTGCTGCTACAACACTCACTCTTGTAGCACTGTGAGGCTTCGCTTTGTGGTGCTACAACACTCACTCTTGTAGCACTGTGAGCTTCGCTTTGTGGTGCTACAAACACTACTCTTGTAGGACTGTGAGGCTTCACTTTGTGCTGCTACAAAAACTCTTGTAGCACTGTGAGCTTCGCTTTGTTTGGGGCTACAACACTCACTCTTGTAGCACTGTGAGGCTTTCACTTTGTGTGCTACAACACCACTCTTGTAGCACTGTGAGGGCTTCGCTTTGTGGTGCTACAACACTCACTCTTGTAGCACTGTGAGGCTTCGCTTTGTGGTGCTACAACACTCACTCTTGTAGCACTGTGAGGCTTCACTTTGTGCTGCTACAACACTCACTCTTGTAGGACTGTGAGGCTTCACTTTGTGCTGCTACAACACTCTTGTAGCACTGTGAGGCTTCGCTTTGTGGTGCTACAACACTCACTCTTGTAGCACTGTGAGGCTTCACTTTGTGCTGCTACAACACTCTTGTAGCACTGTGAGGCTTCGCTTTGTGGTGCTACAACACTCTTGTAGCACTGTGAGGCTTCGCTTTGTGGTGCTACAACACTCACTCTTGTAGCACTGTGAGGCTTCACTTTGTGCTGCTACAACACTCACTCTTGTAGCACTGTGAGGCTTCGCTTTGTGGTGCTACAACACTCACTCTTGTAGCACTGTGAGGCTTCACTTTGTGGTGCTACAACACTCTTGTAGCACTGTGAGGCTTCGCTTTGTGGTGCTACAACACTCACTCTTGTAGCACTGTGAGGCTTCGCTTTGTGGTGCTACAACACTCACTCTTGTAGCACTGTGAGGCTTCACTTTGTGGTGCTACAACACTCACTCTTGTAGCACTGTGGGCTTCACTTTGTGGGTGCTACAACCCCTCACTCTTGTAGCACTGTGAGGCTTCACTTTGTGCTGCTACAACACTCTTGTAGCACTGTGAGGCTTCGCTTTGTGGTGCTACAACACTCACTCTTGTAGCACTGTGAGGCTTCACTTTGTGCTGCTACAACACTCACTCTTGTAGCACTGTGAGGCTTCGCTTTGTGCTGCTACAACACTCACTCTTGTAGCACTGTGGGCTTCACTTTGTGGTGTACAACACTCATCTTGTAGCACTGTGGGGGCTTCACTTTGTGCTGCTACACACTCATCTTTTTAGCACTGTGAGGCTTCACTTTGTGCTGCTACAAAACCCCCTTGTAGCACTGTGAGGCTTCGCTTTGTGGTGCTACAACACTCACTCTTGTAGCACTGTGAGGCTTCGCTTTGTGGTGCTACAACACTCACTCTTGTAGCACTGTGAGGCTTCCACTTTTTGTGCTACATACCTCACTCTTGTAGCACTGTGAGGGCTTCAATTTGTGCTGCTACAAACACTCCTCTTGTAGCACTGTGAGGCTTCGCTTTGTGGTGCTACAAAAAACCCCACTCTTGTTAGCACTGTGAGGCTTCGCTTTGTGCTGTACAACACTCACTCTTTTTAGCACTGTGAGGCTTCGCTTTGTGGGCTACAACACTCACTTTTTGTAGCACTTTTGAGGCTTCACTTTGTGCTGCTACAACACTCACTCTTGTAGCACTGTGGGCTTCACTTTGTGCCCGCTACAACAACACTCTTGTAGCACTGTGAGGCTTCCTTTGTGCTGCTACAACACTCTTGTTGCTCTGTGAGGCTTCACTTTGTGTCTTTCAACACTCTTGTAGCACTGTGAGGCTTCACTTTGTGCTGCTACAACCCCTCACTCTTGCTTTTACTCTCGTAGGTGTTTTGGGTGGTTGTGTGGTGAGGGTTTGGGTGGTGTGGTGTTTTTAGGTTTTGGGTGGTGTGGGTGTAGGTTTGAGGGTGGGGGTCTACCTACCTGAAGTATACCTGGAGGGTGTTCCGGGGGTCAACGCCCCCGCGGCCCAGTCCATGACCAGGCCACGCGATGGATCAGGTTCTGATGAGCCAGGCTGTTACTGCTGGCCGCACACGGTCCAGCATAGAACCACAGCCCGACTGGTCAGGTACTGACTTTAGGTATCTGTTCAGCTCCCTCTTGAAGACAGCCAGAGGTCTATTGGTAATCACCCTTATGTATGTTGGAGGCTGTTGAACAGTCTGGGGCCCCTGAC
This sequence comes from Cherax quadricarinatus, assembly GCF_026875155.1. NCBI lineage: Eukaryota > Metazoa > Arthropoda > Malacostraca > Decapoda > Parastacidae > Cherax > Cherax quadricarinatus. The sequence goes on along the minus strand of NC_069408.1, from coordinate 55,086,930 downwards.
ATTTATTATGTTTTCTCTTAGTGTACTCATGACACCCCTTCTTTTCATTGGGGGGATGTTGCGCCGTCTATCGAATCTTCTGTATCATAAGTAGTGATTTCAGTGCGCAGATTTAGAACTAGTCCCTCTATGATCTTCCAGGTGAAAATTATGATGCGTCGTTCTCACCTGCGCTCTAAGGAGTATAAGTCAAGGGACTTCAAACTTTCCCAATAATTTAGGTGTTTGTATGTACTTACACGTGCAGTGAAAGTTCTCAGCACATTCTCAAGATCTGTAATTTCGCCGTTAGTGTACAGCAATATTCCAGCCTAAAGAGAAAACTGATTTAAAGAGAATCATCATTGGCTTGGTATCACTTGTTCTGAAGGTTCTCATTACCTTTCCTCTTATTTTCCTCGTAGATGTGATAGTGACATTGTTGTGATCTTTGATAGTGAGATCCTCTGATATTATCACTCCCAAGCCCTTCACAATATTTTTCCCCTCTATTGTGTGGTTAGAATTTGTTATATACTCCGATATAGCTTTTATTTCCTCAAGTTTTCCATAGCAGTGTAAGTGAAATTTGTCTTCATTAAACATCATATTGTTTTTGTGGTCCACTGGAAGCCTTGGTATATATCCTCTGGGAGACGTGTAGTGTCCTGAATGGATGACACACTCTTATATCGTCATCACAGGAAGACACGATGCTATGGTTTACATCTGTGTCTGTCAGATATGAGGATGAGAAACAGGATGGGGGTTAGTACTGTGCCTTGTGGAACAGTGTGTTTCACTGTAGCCGCCTCTGACTTGACTCTTTTTACCATTACTCTTTGTGTTCTACTGGTCGGAAAGTTAAAGTTCCGTCTACTAATTTTTCCCGTTATTCTTTTATCATGCACTTTGTGTGCTATTACACCATGACCGCACTTATCGAAGGCTTTCGCGAAGTCTGTGCATATTATATCCGCATTTTGTTTGTCCTCCAGCGCATCCAAGGCCATGTCTAATTGGTACAATGACTGTGAAGGCAGGAGTGACCTGCTCTAACCCCCATTCTCATCTGGGTTGTGCAATTTTGGGTATCCAAGTGGCTGGCGATCTTGCTTCTTACAACTCTTTCAAAGATTTTTTATGTGGGACGTTAGTGCTAATCAGGGCCGGATTAAGAAGTCTCCCGGGCCCTAGGCTATTCAGATTTGGGGGGGCCCCTTTGAGTACGTAAGCGAAACGACCCCTTCCAGCTTGGGGGGGGGAGGGGTCGGTGGCAACTACCCAGTACTAGCAAGGACCCATTACAAGGCAAGGACCCAGTACAAGCAAGTCCCCAGTAAAGCACGGCTCCAGTACAACGAGGCCCCAGTACAAGCAAGCCCCAGTACAACAAGCCCCCAGTTCAAGCAAGGACCCATATAGTCAGGGACCCACTACAAGCAAGGACCCAGTACAACCAGGACCCAGTCAAGCAAGGCCCCAGTACAAGCAAAGCCGCCAGTACTAACAAGGCCCCAGACAACAAGGCCCCAGGTACGAGCAAGGCCCCAGTAACAAGCAAGGACCCAGTACAAGCAAGGACCCAGTTACAAGCAAGGACTCCAGTACAAGCAAGGACCCAGTAAAGCCAAGGACCAGTACAAGCAATGGGGGGGGGGGAAGGGGGGGGGGGGGGGGAGGGGGGGGGGACCCAGAAACTAGCAAGACCTAGTACAAGCAAGGACCCAAGTACAAGCAAGGACCCAGTACAAGCAAGGACCCAGTACAAGCAAGAACCCAGTACAAGCAAGACCCATACGAGAAAGGACCCAAATACAACAAGGACCCAGTACAACAAGCTCTAAGTACAAGCAAAGCAAGTCCCGATTAAGGAACCATAAAATCAAGGACCCAGTACAGCAAGGACCAGTACGAGCACGGACCCAATACAAGCAAGGACTCCAGTACAATCAAGACCCATTACGAGCAAAGACCCAAGTAACAAGTGAGGACCCAGTAACAATTAATAACCCATACAAGCAAGGAACCAGTACAAGCAAGGACCCAGTACAATTAAGGACCCAGTGCAAGCAAGGACCCATACGAGCAAGGACCCAATACAAGCAGGACGCAGTACATAGCAAGGACCCAAAAAATTTAATGGACCAGAAACAAGGAGGACATAGTACAAGCCAAGACCGCAGTACAGAGCAAAGGACCCTGTCCAATCAAGGACACATTACAAGCAAGTGACCCAGTACAAGTAAGCCAGTACAAGTAAGACCCAGTAACTAGCAAAGACCCAGTAAACAAGCAACGACCCAGTACAAGCAACGACCCAGTACAAGCAAAGTGACCCAAGAATACGCTAGGACCCAGTAACAAGTGAAGACCCAGTACTAGACAAGAGCCAGTGCAAGCAAGCCCTATACAAGTAAGGACCCAGTAACAACAAGGACCCAGTACAAGTGAAGACCCAGACTCGCAAGGACACAGTTACAATACAAAGACCCAGGCAAGCAAGGACACCAGATACGGGAAAGGTCCCAGTACAAAGCAAGGACCCCGCAAGTACAAGCTGGACCCAGAACAAGCCAAGGCCTCAGTACAAGTAAGGACCCAGTACAAGCAAGACCCAGTGCAAGCGAGGACCCACTACAACAAGGACCCAGTACAAGCAAGGTCCCAGACAAGCTAGGTCCCAGTACAAGCAAGGACCCAGTATAAGCAAGACCCAGTACAGTCAAGAGCCCAGTACAAACAAGGACCCAGTACAAGCAAGGACCCAGTACAAGCAAGGACCCAGTACAGGCAACTACCCAGTACAAGCAAGACCCAGTACAAGCAAGGCCCATACAAGCAAGTCCCAATACACGCAAGCTCTCATACAAGCAAGGCCCAAGTACAAGCGAAGGCCCCAGGTACAAGCAAGGCCCCAGTTCAAGCAAGGACCCAGTATAAGCAGGGACCCACTACAAGGCAATGACCCAGGTACAACCAAGGACCGCAGTACAAGCAAGGCCCCAGTACAAGCAAGGGCCCCAGTACAAGCAAGCCACCAGTACAAGCAAGGCCCATACAAGCAAGGCCCCAGTACAAGCAAGGTCCCCAGTACTAGCAAGGACCCATACAAGCAAGGACCGATACAAGCAAGGACCCAGTACAAGCCAGGACCCAGTAAAAGCAAGGACCCGTACAAACAAATGACCCAGTACTAGCAAGGACCTATTACAAGCAAGGACCCAGTACAAGCAAGGCCCCAGTACAAGCAAGCCCAGTACTTAGCAAGACCCAGTACAACAAGGACCCAGTACGAAGCAAGGACCCAGTACTATCTAAGGACCCAGTACATGCAAGGACCAGTACTAGCAAGGACCCAGTACAGCTCAAGGACTCATACAAGCAAGACCCAGTACAAGCAAGGACCGAGTACAAGCTAGGACCCCAGTACAAGCAAGGACCCAGTACAAGCAAGGACCCTGTGCAAGCAAGTCCCAGTACAAGCAAGGGCTCCAGAACAAGCAAGGCCCCATACAAGCAAGGCCCCAGTAACAAACAATTCCCAGTTCAAGCAATACCCTATAAGCAGGGACCCACTATAAATAAAAATATATAATTTATATAAGGGGGTAATATAAAAAAAAAAAAAAAACAAGCAGTACCAGTACAACCAAGGACCCAGTACAACAAGGCCCATTACAAGCAAGGCCCAGTACAAGCAGGCCCCATACAGGTCCAAGGCCCAGTACAAGCAACCCCATACAAGCACGGCCCAGTACTAGCAAGGACCCAGTACAAGCAAGGACCCTTATGTGGGTCAAGCAGACCCATACAAGAAAGGACCCAGTAAAAGTAAAAAAACAAGTACCCAGTAAAGCATGGTCCCTTACAGAGAATGAACTAGTACTAGCAAGTCCGCAGAATAAGACAAGGCCCAGTCAACAAGGAACCAGGTACTAGCAATGCCAATGTACAACTTGACACAGTTTGTAATGATGAAAATTTAGTAAATTCAACTTGAAGAGTTCTTAGTGTCCCAGTACAAACTAAGACCTGTACAAGCTAGGGACCCATTAAAGCAAGGACCCAATACAAGCAATGCCCCTGACAAGCAAGGAACCAGTTCAAGTCAAGGCCCAATACAACATGACACAGTACAAGCTAGGACCCATACAAGCAAGGACCGTATAAGGAAGGACCCAGTACAAGCAAAGGGACCCAAACAAGCAAGGACCCAGTACAAGCAAGGACCCAGTCAAGCAAGGACGCCGGTACTAGCAAGGAACCAGTACAGCAGGACCCAGTAGCAAGCAAGGACCCCAAGTACAAGCAAGGACCGAGTACAACTAGGACCCAGTTACAAGCAAGGCCCCAGTACTAAGCTAGAACCGTACAAGCAAGGAACCCAATCTAGAAGCAATGCCCATCCTAGCAAGACCCAGTACAAGCAAAGAACCCCAGTACTAGCAAGGCCCCATTGACGAGCAAGACCCATGTACAAGCTAAGGACCCAGTACAAGCAAGGACCGAGTACAAGCTGACCCAGTCCAAACAAAGACCAGTACAAGCTAGAACCCAGTACAAGCAAGACCCAATACAAGCATGCCATCCATACAAGCAAGTCCCAGTACTAGCAAGGCCCCCAGTAAAAAAATGACCCAGTACAAGCGAGTACCCAGTCAACAAGACCCAGTATAGAGAGAAGGACCCAGTACAGTCAAGTGACCCATACAACAAGGACCCCTTACACAAGACCCAAGTACAAGCAAGGACCCAGTACTAGCAAGAGAACCCATACGAGCAAAGAGGACCCAGGACAGCAAAGGACCCAGTACTAGCAAGGACCGAGTACAAGCTAGGACCCTAGTACAAGCAAGGACCCATACAAGCTAGGACCCAAACTAGCCAAGGACCCAATAGAAGAGCAATGCCCCAGTACAAGCAAGGACCCAGTACAAGCAATGGCCCAATACAAACAAGACCCAGTACAAGCAAGACCCATACAAGCAGGCCCATGGTTTAGCTGGATTTAGGTGTGGATGGTTTTTGGGGGGGGGGGGGTTTGTCCTTTAATGGTCCAAGTTAAGATTGGAACATGTGAATTGAAATAAAATTTTATTATAGTCCGAGATATTGAGTTAAATGGAATTATAACCCAGTCATAGAGGAACCAGTACTTGCAAGGTCCCAATAAACAAGGCACCAGTCAAGAAGGACCATACAAGCTAGCCCTTACAAACTATGACCCAGGACAACTTGTCCCTGTGACAAGCAGGTCCCAGAGTCAAACATTGACCCAGTACAAGCTTGGAACCAAGTACGGATGTGTTGTCGCTCTAGATGTGCCAAATGAAAAGATGAATTCTGGTGGTGTGTGTGGTGGGGGGTTGTTTGTGGTGGTGTGGGTGGGTGTGTGTGTTGGGAGGTGTTGTGTGGTGTGTTTTGGGTTGTGTTGGTGTTGTGTGTGGTTGTGTGTTTTGTGTGTGTGTGTGTGTGTTTTGTGTTTGTGTGTGTGTGTGTGTGTTGTGTGTGTGTGTGTGTGGTGTGTTTTTGTGTTTGTGTGGGTGTGTTTGTGTTGTGTGTTTGTTTGTGTGTGTGTTTGTGTGTGTGTGGTTGTGTGTGTTTGTGTGTGTGTGTGTGTGGTGGTGTTGTTTGTGTGTGTGTGTGTGTGTGTTGTGTGTGTTGTGTTGTGTGGGGTGTTGTGTTGGTGTTGTGTGTGCGGGTGTGTGTTGTATGACTAGAGATGCTAGAACCATATGTATCTCTAGCAGGCTACCTGGAATCTTCCAACCTATCACCCAATTACCCCATCACCTTATCCACCCCATCAGTCCATCACCCTGTCACCTGATCACCCTATCACACCATCATCCCATCACTCTTTACCCATCACCCATCACCATATCCACCCATCACCCCACCACCCACACTCCATCACCTCATCATCCGTATCACACCAGTCCACCCTATCTCCCTATCACTCCATCACCCTCTCTTCCTATCACTCCTTCACCCTATCTGTTCTAACACTCCATCACCTATCCTTCCCATCACCCATCACCCTATCACCTCATACCTCATCACCCTATCTCCCATCAGCCATTGGGGGGGGGCCCCCCTGGTTTCTCCCTATAACCCCATCACTCTATCATCTTAATATCCCATCACCCTTATGACCCTATGCCCCGTCACCCTATCTCCTATTCACCTATCACCCCATGATCCAATCACATCCATATACCCTATCACTCACCATCACTCTATCACTCCCATCACCCTATCACCTTCAACCCATCACCCTATCACTTCATCATCCTATCACCTCATCACCCTATCACTGCATCACCCTATCTCCCTATTACCCATCACTCCAATCTTATTACTGCCATCACCCCATCACCGCTATACCCCATCACCCTATCTCCTAATCACCCATCACCACATCATACTATCACCAAATCACTCTACATCCCCTTACCCTATACACCCCATTTCCCAATCACACCCTATAGCACCCCGTCTCCCTATCACCCCGTCTCCCTATCACCTTTTCACCCACATTTCCGTCTCTCCATTGCTTCATTTCCCATCGTCTCGATACCCCATCACCCTATTACCCTATCATTGCCCTCACCACATCACCTCATCCGTCCCGTCACCTCCCCCCTGCGCCCCATCACCCCACGCGCTCTATCACCCCATCGTCCCAGCTCCCGTCACCCCATCACTCTCCATTTCTCTGCCCAGGCATGAACTTTAATCTCTCTCTCAACTCTGTTTTTGGCTGAGGTACAACAACACAGAGTCAAATGTATTCAGGTGAGTGAGTGTTAGCGTTGACTGTGTTTGTGTGGTGATTTGTGGAGGCAAGACACACCCGCAACACAACACACCCGCAGCCAACAACCCGCAACACAACGCACCCAATATTCACTCGGAATCGCAATAGAGTCTGGCTGGAATGGTGAATTCCAGGAATACAAGTGTAAATACGTGAGTCGTCCGCCCCCTTGCTGGTCTTTTTCTCCCCTACGACCCCACCTCGTCCCCCACCTCCCACCGCCCTGAAACTAGCGGTGATTGAATGTGTAATTTGTAGTCGGGGTCATCATCAAAGTCCAGTGCCAGCAGTGCCACAGGGCCAGTAGTGCCAACGACTCTGTCTCTCTCTCTCTGTCTCTCTCTGTCTCTGTCTCCTCTCTCTCCCTCTAGACTCTCACCTAGTGTGGCTCTTCCTTGAAGAATGTGCCTGTGAGAACTACGAGAAGATGTACCTCTGTATGAGTGTATGGGCAGACTGTACTTGTAAGTCAGGCTGGATGTTTGAGGCAGGCTGAGGTGTGGGCAGGCTGATGTGTGTGAGAGCAGGATGTATGTGTGAGGCAGCTGGATGTGTGTGTGTGAGCAGGCTGTATGGTGTGTGTGAGACAGGCGGTAGTGGTGGAGGGCTGCCTGTATGATGTGTGAGGCAGGCTGTTAATATTGAGAGCAGCCTATTGTGTGAGCAGAGTGGATGAGTGTGTAGCAGCTGTATTGTGAGCAGAGTGGATTAGTGTGAGTGGCAGGCTGTATGTGTGCGGCAGCCGTATGAATGTGTGATCAGGCTGTATGAGTGTGTGACAGACTGTATGTGTGAGGCACCTGTAGGAAGGTGAGGCAGCCTTATGAGTGTGTGATCAGATTCGTATGTAGGGGGGGGGGGTGGGGGAGGGGGGGGGGGGGGGGGGGGGGGGGGGGGGGGGGGGGGGGGGTGGGGGGGGGGGGGGGGGGGGGGGGGGGGGGGGGGGGGGGGGGGGGGGGGGGGGGGGGGGGGGGGGGGGGGGGGGGGGGGGGGGGGGGGGGGGGGGGTGGGGGGGGGGGGGGGGGGGGAGGGTGGGGGGTGGGGGGGGGGGGGGGGGGGGGGGGGGCGGGGGGGGGGGGGGGGGGGGGGGGGGGGGGGGGGGGGGGGGGGGGGGGGGAGCAGCCGGTAATGTGGAGGCAAGTGGATGAGTGTGTGAGGCAGCCGATGTTGAGGCAGCCTGTATGTGTGAGGCAGCCGTATGTTGAGGCAGCCTGGATTGTGAGGCAGACTGTATGTGTGGAGCAGCCTGTAGGTGTGAGCAGCCTGGAAGATGTGTGAGCAGGCTGAGGTGTGAGGCAGCCTGGATGAGTGTATGAGGCAGGCTGAGTATGGTTGAGGCAGTCTGTATGAGTGTGGAGGTAGCCTGTATGTGTGAGGCAGCCTGTATCAGTGTGAGAGGGCACCTGGTGTGTATGGGTGGCAGGCTGTAGAGTGGGGTGAGCAGGCTGTAAGTGTGCGGCAGGCTGTATGTGTGAGGCAGCCGGTATGAGGTGTAGGCAGCCTATATGTGTGAGGCAGGCTGTTGAGTGTGTGAGTCAGCCGTATGGTGTGAGGCAGCTGTAGGAGTGTGATGAGGGGCACCAGTATTGTGAGGCAGAGTGTGAAATGAGTGTGAGCAGAACTGTAGTGTGAGAGGCAACCTGTAATGTGTGAGGCTGTCTGAATGAGTGTGTGAGGCAGGCTGTCTGTTAAGACAGGCTGTATTGAGGCAGAGTGAATGATGAGTGAGGCAGGCAGTAATGTAAGCAGCCTGTATGTGTGAGGCATCTTAAGGAGTGTGTGAGGCCGCTTACCAGGTAAGGCAGGCTGAATGTATGTAGCAGGCTGTAGTGTGTGAGGCAGGCTTGTAGGTGTTGAGCAGGCTGGATGTGTGAGGCAGGCTGGATGTATTGAGGCAGCTGGATGTGTGAGGCAGCTTGTATTGTAGCAGCCTGTAGGTGTGAGGCAGCTGGATGTGATGAGGCAGGCTGTATGTGTGAGAGGCAGGCTGTAATGGTGAGCAGCTGATGTGTGAGGCAGGGCTGTAATGGTGAGGGAGGCTGTATGATTGAGTGTGTAAGCAGACCTTTCACACACGTCGGACTACACTGTCTCCAACTCAATAACCAACCCGGTCAATGGTCCGTAAGTCTTGTTGCTATCTCCCACCTTTTGCCACCTATCTCTCTGTTCTTTCTCTCTCTGTTTCTCTTCTCTCTCTTTATCTCTCTCTTCTCTCTCTCTCTCTCTCACTCTCTCCTCTACTCACCCTCTCTCTCTCTCGGTCTCTCATCTCCTCTCTCTCTCTCCTCACGCTCTCTCTCTCTACTCGTCTCTCTCTCTCTTCTCTCTCCGTTTCCTTCACTACCTTCCTACCTCCTCCCCCCATCATCTTCTCATAAATTCTCAAAGTCAACAGATTATAGGAACTGGGCAGTGAAAGGATGAATTTAAGATGGGTAAAATAGAGAGAGAATAGAAGAAGAGAGAGAGAGAGAGTGGAGGGAGGGAAGGGTGGGGGTGTGCCAGCTAACACAGCGCAACAGATGAGCCAGCTTTCATCAGTGGCGGCCTGCAAGTGAACACTCCTGTTTCAATCAGTGGGAGGAGGCGCCACCACCTCTCAGTAATTACTGCTGCCGGGGAGCTGACCAGAGAGGGGAGGGCCAGCTTGGGTCTCATCACGACTACTTCTCTCACAATAGACGGGGACAAAAGCAGCTCTGCCTGGGTGACTTCTGTTCTCATAACCACAGCTACCCCTGGGTATTGGGGGCACCGGCGAGGCCTTCTGGTGGAGGTTACGATGTGGGTAAGGGATGTAGCAAATGAGGAATCTTTAATGGTAAGGGAGATGCGGAAGGAGAGGGATATGTGGGATTCCAATGATGGTAGGAGGTTGGTGGATGGTGTGGTATGGGAAGGGGAAGGTTAGTGGATGTGGAATGGCTCTCGGTGTGTTGGGATGGAAGGTTTGAGTGGAGGCAAGTGAGACAGTTGTGTGTGGCACCACCGTACCAGAGACAGCCAGTGAGAGGCCTAGCAGACACCCGTTTATATTCAAACTAGGGAAGCAAAGATTACCTAGACGAAAATCATCCCAATCACATTGAAGAGGAAACTGAGAGCATACAACAAAGAGACAATAATGGTTGGAAGATGAAAAAATCACAGAGCTGAGATCGTGACACAGTCATCAACAACGAGGAGGAACGTGACAGGACACCATACTGTGAAGCTGACAAATAGGAAAGGGAGCGGTCAACAACACGAGGAGGACTGTGACAGACACAGTGCAGAGAGAGTGACACAGGTCAATCAACACGAGGAGACTGTGACAGACAAGTGCTGATATGCTGACCATCAAGCAATCACGAGGAGGACTGCCAGATCCCAGGCGAGAGCTGACCCATCATCAACACGATGAGTGCACTGTGACCAGACACAGTGCTGAGAGTGACACAGTCATCAACTACGATGAGGACTGTGACTGACACATTGCGAGAGGTGACACAGTCATCAACACGAGGAGGACCTGTTGGACAGACACAGTGCTGAGAGGTGACGCCATGTCGATCACACTAGGAGGACTGGACAGAACACAGTCTGAGAGCAGACACAGTCATCAACACGCGATAGACGGTGACAGACACAGTGCTGAGAGCTGACCCAGTCATCAACACGAGGAGATCTGTGACAGACACAGTGCTGAGAGCTGACAACAGTCATCAACACGAGGGAGGCCTGTGACAGACACAGAGCCTGAGAGGTGACACTGTCCCATCAACACGAGGAGGACTGTGACAGACACAGTGCTTGAGGAGGTGACACAGACATCAACATAGGAGTGACTGTGACAGGACAGCGAAGTGCTGCGAGGTGTACACAGTCATCAACACGCGAGGACTGTGACAGACACAATTGCTGAAGTGACACAGTCATCGATACAAGATGATGCACTGTGACATTACACAGTGCAGTCGAGGTAGGACACAGTCCATCAACACGAGAAGACTGTGACAGACACAGTGGCCTGAGAGCTAGAGTCAGTCCAACACACGAGGGATGACTGTGTGACCAGACACAGATGCTGTAGAAGGTGAAGCACAGTCATCAACAAGAGGAGACTGTGACAGACACAGTGCTGAAGTGACACATTCATCAACACGAGGAGTTAGCTGTGACAGACACAGTGACTGGAGAGGCTGGACACCGTCAAACACACGAGGGAGACTGTGACAGACACAGTGCTGAAGCTACACAGTCATCAACACGAGGAGGACTTGACAGACACAGTCTAGGGGGGGAAAGAGGATGACACAGTCATCAGACAAGAGAGGACTGATGGACAGACACATGAGTTGCTGAGAGGTGACAGCATCATCAACAAGAGGAGACTTGTGACCGACACAGTGGCTGAGAGATGACACAGACATCAACAGGAAGGAGGTACTATGACAGCACAGTGCTGTAGAGGTGCCACCGTGCACAAGCAGGAGATGATTCTGGCTAACCAGTGCCTGAGATGTTACACAGTCTTCAACACGAAGGAGACTGTAGACAGACACAGTGCTGAGAGAATGACTACACGTCATCACACGAGAGACTGTATGACAGACACAGTGCAGAAGGTGCCACAGTCAACCACAGAGAAGGACGTGGACAGACACAGTGCTGAGAGTAGAACACAGTCATCAACAGGAGGAGGAGTATGGCAGACACAGTGCCTGAGAAGGTGACACAGTCATCAACACGAGGAGGACTGTTGACAGACACATGCTGAGAGAATGACACAGTCATCAACAGGAGAAGGACTGTGACAGACACATTGCTGAAGGTTGACACAGTGCATCAACAGGAGGAAGAGTAGGCAGACACAGTTGCTGAGAGGATGACACCGTCATCAACAAGATATACTGTGACAGACATCAGGCTGATAGGTGACACAGTCTATAACACAGAGGACAGTGACAGACACATGCTGAGGGTGACACAGTCCTCAACACGAGGAGTGACTGGTGACAAGACACATTGCTTGAGAGGTACACAGTCATCAACCACGAGGAGGACTGTGACATGACACGTGCGAGAGCTGACACAGTCATCAACACGAGGAGGACTGTGACAGACACAGTGCTGAGAGGCCGTGACATCATCAACCGAGGAGAGGACTGTGACCAGACACCAGTGCTGAGAGGTGTCACAGTCATCACACAGAGAGGACGGTGACAGACACAGTGCAGAGCGGTGACACAGTCCCAATCCAACACGAAGGAGGACTTGTGACAGACACAGTGCTGAGAGGTGACCACAGTCGATCAACACGCGAGAGGACTGTGACAGACCACAGTGCTGAGAGGTGACAACATCATCACACGAGAGGACTTGTGACGACACATTGCTGAGAGTGTGCCCGGCATCAAACACTAGAGGACTGTGACAGACACAGTGCTGAGAGGTGAGCACAGACATCAAGCACGAGAGGACGTGACAGACACAAGTGGCTGAGAGCTGACACAGTCATCAACACGTAAGGAGGACTGTGACAGACACAGTGCTGAGAGCTGACACAGTCATCAACACGGGAGAGGCCTGGAGACAGGACACAGTAGCTGAGCGCTGACACAGTCATAGACAACACGAGGTAGGACTGTGACAACACAGGTGCTGATAGGTGACACAGTCAGTCAACACGAGGAGGACTGTGACAGGACACAGGTGCTGAAGGCTGACACAGTCATCACCACGAGGAGGACGGGGGGGGGGGGGGGGAGGGGGGGGGGGGGGGGGAGGGGGGGGGAGGGGGGGGGGGGGGGGGGGGGGGGGGGGGGGGGGGGGGGGGGGGGGGGGGGGGGGTGGGGGTGGGGGGGGGGGGGTGGGGGGGGGGGGGGGGGGGGGGGGGGTGGGGGGGGGGGGGAGGGGGGGGGGGGGGGGGGGGGGGGGGGGTGGTGTGACAGACACAGTGGCTAGAGGTGACACAGTCATCAACACGAGGAGATACTGTGACAGACACAGTGCTGAGAGGTGACACAGCCATCACAAGAGAAGGACGTGACAGACACAGTGCGAAGGTACACAGTCATCAACAAGAGAGGACTGTGACAGACACTGTGCTGAGAGGTGACACAGTCATCAACCAGAGGAGGATTGTGACAGACACAGTAGCTGAGAGATTACACAGGCATCAACAGGAGGTGGACTATGGCAGACACAGTGCTGAGAGGGACACAGGTCATCACAGGCAGGTAGGAGTACGGCCAACACAGTGCTGAGAGGTGACACAGTCATCAACACGAGGAGGAGACTGCGACAGACACAGTGCTGATAGATGAGCACAGTTCATTCAACAGGAGAAGGACTGTGACAGACACATGCTGAGGAGTGACACAGACATCAGCACCCCCCCCGCCCCCGACCGCCCCCCTCCAGCCTCCCCCCCCCTACGCCTCCGGGGGGAGGGGGGGGGGGGTGTGGTGGGGTGGGTGGGGGTGGAGTGGGGGGCCCCCGGCCCCCCCCTGCCATCATCGCTAAAGGACGGGAGGAAAACAGGTTAAGTCAGCATAGTGAAGCAAGTGTGAGTGGGAAAACACAGATAAGAGCAAGAGCAAGGAACGAGTCAAAAGCCTGGACACACAAAAAAAAATAGAAGTCGAGAGAGAAAAGGGGCAGTCGGGAAAGTCGACACTTCACCTTCGATCGGAATGAAACCGAGAGTTCCACAGTTATACCAAACAATGATGATTTCACCTGCAGGCAAAAACAAACTGTTTTAAAAGACTCACGAAATCGTAATGACACGATTGCAAACAAACCATTACCACGGTCGGGTTTGAACCGCGGTCAGAGAGTCATTATGATGTCGGTGTTCAAGTTGAGACGGCATTGAGTGAGACTGAGCTAGATTTTCGTCACGGCCACCTAGCTGGAGATTCGTCCTAAAAACTTGTATTGTCTGTCACTAATGGTGCCCTATGCTAACCTTCCTATGGGGTAGAAATATACCTAGTTGGATGAATCTTATTTGTGGCAAGCTTAGTCGAGTGTGCTAACACGAGGGGGGTCTGAGTAGTTGTGGACTCTCTGACCGCGGGTTTCAGAATCTCCGGGCATTGGTAAGGGAGTTTTAATGAAAAAGGAAGATCATGGAAAATGATATTTGAAGTTTGTGATGTACAAACATTATAAAAACCAGCGGTATGTGCAAGAACCAGCCATACCTCAAGAGGTCAAGACCAGCATACCTCCAGAGTGGCAAGACCAGCATACCTCAAAGAGTGAGTGGCAAGACCAGCATACTCAGAGAGGCACGCCCACATACCTCAGAGTGGCAAGACCAGCATCCCTCAGATGTAAGACCAGCATACCTCACGTTGCAAGACCATCATACCTCAGATTGGCAAGACAAGTTCATACCGCAGAGTGGTAAGACCATCATACTCTCAGTTTGGCAAGACCAGCATACCTCATTAGTGCAAGACCACATACACAGAGTGGCAAAACCTCATACCTCAAGTGTTAAGACCATCATTACCTCACAGTGGCAAGACCATCAAACCTCAAGAGGCAAGACCGTACATACCTTCGAGATGGTAAACCAGCATACCTCACAGTGGCAGACCAGCATACCTCAGAGTGGCAAGACCAGCAAACTCAGAGTGGTAAGACCAGCATACCACACAGGGCAAGACAGCATACTCAGAGTGTCAAAGACAGCATACCGTCAGAGTGGTAAGACCAGCATACCTCAGAGTGTAAAGACCACATACACACAGTACATGGACCAGCATACCTCAGAGTGGCAAGACCAGCAATAACCTCAGAGTGGCAAGACCAGCATACCTCTAGAGTGGTAAGACCACTTACCTCCAGAGTGGTAAGAACCCATACCTCACAGTGGCAAGCCCACATACCTCAAGTGTAAGACCTGCATCCCTCAGAGTGGAAGACCAAGCATACCTCACAGTGGCAAGACCTGCATACTCTCAGAGTGTAAGACCAGCATACTCATAGTGGTAAGTACCAGCATACTCACAGTGGCAAGACCAGTTCATATCCTCAGATGGTAAGACCAGCATACTCAGAGAGGTAAGACCAGCATACCTCAGAAGGGGAGCAGTGGCAGAAGGACAAGCATACCTCAGAGTGGTCAAGACATCCAAGACCTCAGGAGTGGCAAGACAGCATACCTCAGAGTGGGTAAGACCAGCATACCTCACAGTGCAAGACCAGCATACCGAGATGGCAAGACCAGCATACCTCAGATGGGTTAACGCAGCATACCTCAGAGTGGTGGCCAAGACCAGCAACCACAAGTGGCAAGACCAGCATACCTCAGAGTGGCAAGACCGCATACCTCAGAGTGGTAAACCACATACCTCACAGTGGCAAGACCAGCCTACCTTCAGAGTGGCAGACCACATACCTCGGAGTGGCAAGACCAGCCTACCTCAGAGTGGCAAAGACCAACATACTCAGAGTGCAAGACCACGATACCTCAGAGTGGCAAGACCCAGCATACCGCGGAGTGGCAAGACCCAGATACCTCGAGAGTGGCCAGAACCAGCATACCGTCGGAGTGGCAAGACCTAGCATACCTCAGAGTGCAAAGACGCATGCATACCTCAGAGTGGCGAAGACCAGCAATACCGACAAAGGGCAAGACCAGCACTACGCTCAGATGGCAAGAACCAAGCAAACCTCAGAGGGCAAGACCGTGATCATACCCTCATAGTGGCAGAGACCACATACCTCAGAGTGGCAAGACCACGATACCTCAGAGGTGGGGCAAGACCAGCATACCATCAAGAGTGGCAAGACCAGCATACCTCAGAATGGCCAGACCAGCATAGCCTCGGAGTGGCAAAGACCAGCATAGCCCAGAGTGGGCAGAGAACAGCATACCTCAGAGTGGCAAGACCCAAGCATACCGCAGAGTGACAAGACCAGGCATACCTCAGAGTGGAAAGACCAGCATACCTCAGAGTTGCATAGACCAGCAACCGCAAGTGGCAAACCACATACTCTCAGAGTGCAAGACCAGCATACTCAGAGTGGCAAGACCACATACCTCAGATGTGGCAAGACCAGCATACCTCAGAGTGGCAAGACCAGCATACTCAGAGTGAAATACCACATACCTCAGAGTGGCAAGACCAGCATACCTCAGAGTGCAAGTCCAGCAAAACCTCCTGAGTGGCAAGACCAGCATACCTCAGAGTGGCCAACCAGCAACCTCATAGTGGCATGACCAGCATACGATTGCACAGTGTGCAAACCAGCATACCTCAGAGTGGCAAAACCAGCATACCTCAGAGTGGCTAATACCAGGCAAACCCTCGGAGTGGTCAAACCACCATACCTCAGAGTGGCAAGACACCATACTCAGAGTGCAAGACCACCAACCTCAGAGTGGCAAGATCCACAATACATCATAGTGGCAAGACCGCATACCTGCAGAATGGCAGACCAGCATACCTCAGAGTGGGCAAGACAGCATACTCAGAATGGCAAGACCATCACCTCGGGTGGCAAGACCACATACTTCCTCAAGTGGCAAGACCAGCATACCGCGAGAATGGCGAAGACCAGCATACCTCGAGCTGGCAATACCGATCTACTCAGAGTGGCAAGACCAGCATACCTCAAGTGGCAAGACCAGCATACCTCAGATGGCACTCACCGAACCTGCAGTGAAGAATATCTTACAACCATACTGTGACATAGTGGACAGTCATTTGAGTACGTCTGCGCCAGGCAATTGAAGAGTCAGCACAACCTGTACATGCTGGTCCAGATCTTTGTGAAGCGATCCCAAGGTTTCTCCTGGTCTCACCGAGGATCAAAAGTGAATAACTAAGACGAGGCCATGGGCGAGGCAGCTCAATACACAATACAATACAGCACACATGATAACGACCTACAAAATACTGAGAGGAATTGACAAGGTGGGGACAAAGACAGGAGTTCAGAAGATTGACACAGTAACAAGGGGAACACAGTTTGGAAGCAGAAGACACAGGATGAATCACAGGGAAAGTTAGGATAGTATTCTTCAGCCACCGAGTAGTCAGTAAGTGAAATAGTTTGGGAAGCGAATAGTGGAGGCAGATCCCATGCATAGCTTTAAGCAGAGGTATGATAAAGCTCACGGCTCAGGAGAGTGGACAGTAGGAGCGGATCAGTGAAGTAGGCGGGGCCAGGAAGCTCGGGACTCCGACCCCCGCCAACCTCAATCTAGGCGAGTACAGACTTGGTGAGAACACACATCAGTCACCACAGCACCCACACAGACACACACACACACACACACACACACACACACACACACACACACAGCAACACACACACAACACACACACACACACACACACACAAAAGCCACACACACAAACACACACAGACAGCCAGTTCACACACCCACACACACACGACAACACACCACACACACGACAACACAACACACACAACACACACAGACACACAGACACGCACACACGACACCAAAAAAAATAAAATGACCGTGAGAGAGTATGTGAAGAACTCAACAAGAGATTCAAAGACTGGTTCACAGGAGGAGACAGAAGGGGCTCCAGAAAGACGGAGAGGTGTGGCACATCACCGAGTGCTGGACCGGTACACACAACCGAGGAAGAGTGAAGAGGCTCTTGTGAACTAGATGACCTCAAAGGCATGGGCCAGATAACATCTCTCCATGGGTCCATGAGAGAGTGGAGCAGAGGCACAATTGTGACCCCTAACAACAATATCCAGTTACATTCTATCGCAGAGCAGGAGATTGCCTGAGGCATGGTAAGACAGTCAAATGTAGTCCCAATCTTTAAAAAGGAGGACAGTACAAGCAACTACCCAGTACTAGCAAGGACCCATTACAAGGCAAGGACCCAGTACAAGCAAGTCCCCAGTAAAGCACGGCTCCAGTACAACGAGGCCCCAGTACAAGCAAGCCCCAGTACAACAAGCCCCCAGTTCAAGCAAGGACCCATATAGTCAGGGACCCACTACAAGCAAGGACCCAGTACAACCAGGACCCAGTCAAGCAAGGCCCCAGTACAAGCAAAGCCGCCAGTACTAACAAGGCCCCAGACAACAAGGCCCCAGGTACGAGCAAGGCCCCAGTAACAAGCAAGGACCCAGTACAAGCAAGGACCCAGTTACAAGCAAGGACTCCAGTACAAGCAAGGACCCAGTAAAGCCAAGGACCAGTACAAGCAATGGGGGGGGGGGAAGGGGGGGGGGGGGGGGAGGGGGGGGGGACCCAGAAACTAGCAAGACCTAGTACAAGCAAGGACCCAAGTACAAGCAAGGACCCAGTACAAGCAAGGACCCAGTACAAGCAAGAACCCAGTACAAGCAAGACCCATACGAGAAAGGACCCAAATACAACAAGGACCCAGTACAACAAGCTCTAAGTACAAGCAAAGCAAGTCCCGATTAAGGAACCATAAAATCAAGGACCCAGTACAGCAAGGACCAGTACGAGCACGGACCCAATACAAGCAAGGACTCCAGTACAATCAAGACCCATTACGAGCAAAGACCCAAGTAACAAGTGAGGACCCAGTAACAATTAATAACCCATACAAGCAAGGAACCAGTACAAGCAAGGACCCAGTACAATTAAGGACCCAGTGCAAGCAAGGACCCATACGAGCAAGGACCCAATACAAGCAGGACGCAGTACATAGCAAGGACCCAAAAAATTTAATGGACCAGAAACAAGGAGGACATAGTACAAGCCAAGACCGCAGTACAGAGCAAAGGACCCTGTCCAATCAAGGACACATTACAAGCAAGTGACCCAGTACAAGTAAGCCAGTACAAGTAAGACCCAGTAACTAGCAAAGACCCAGTAAACAAGCAACGACCCAGTACAAGCAACGACCCAGTACAAGCAAAGTGACCCAAGAATACGCTAGGACCCAGTAACAAGTGAAGACCCAGTACTAGACAAGAGCCAGTGCAAGCAAGCCCTATACAAGTAAGGACCCAGTAACAACAAGGACCCAGTACAAGTGAAGACCCAGACTCGCAAGGACACAGTTACAATACAAAGACCCAGGCAAGCAAGGACACCAGATACGGGAAAGGTCCCAGTACAAAGCAAGGACCCCGCAAGTACAAGCTGGACCCAGAACAAGCCAAGGCCTCAGTACAAGTAAGGACCCAGTACAAGCAAGACCCAGTGCAAGCGAGGACCCACTACAACAAGGACCCAGTACAAGCAAGGTCCCAGACAAGCTAGGTCCCAGTACAAGCAAGGACCCAGTATAAGCAAGACCCAGTACAGTCAAGAGCCCAGTACAAACAAGGACCCAGTACAAGCAAGGACCCAGTACAAGCAAGGACCCAGTACAGGCAACTACCCAGTACAAGCAAGACCCAGTACAAGCAAGGCCCATACAAGCAAGTCCCAATACACGCAAGCTCTCATACAAGCAAGGCCCAAGTACAAGCGAAGGCCCCAGGTACAAGCAAGGCCCCAGTTCAAGCAAGGACCCAGTATAAGCAGGGACCCACTACAAGGCAATGACCCAGGTACAACCAAGGACCGCAGTACAAGCAAGGCCCCAGTACAAGCAAGGGCCCCAGTACAAGCAAGCCACCAGTACAAGCAAGGCCCATACAAGCAAGGCCCCAGTACAAGCAAGGTCCCCAGTACTAGCAAGGACCCATACAAGCAAGGACCGATACAAGCAAGGACCCAGTACAAGCCAGGACCCAGTAAAAGCAAGGACCCGTACAAACAAATGACCCAGTACTAGCAAGGACCTATTACAAGCAAGGACCCAGTACAAGCAAGGCCCCAGTACAAGCAAGCCCAGTACTTAGCAAGACCCAGTACAACAAGGACCCAGTACGAAGCAAGGACCCAGTACTATCTAAGGACCCAGTACATGCAAGGACCAGTACTAGCAAGGACCCAGTACAGCTCAAGGACTCATACAAGCAAGACCCAGTACAAGCAAGGACCGAGTACAAGCTAGGACCCCAGTACAAGCAAGGACCCAGTACAAGCAAGGACCCTGTGCAAGCAAGTCCCAGTACAAGCAAGGGCTCCAGAACAAGCAAGGCCCCATACAAGCAAGGCCCCAGTAACAAACAATTCCCAGTTCAAGCAATACCCTATAAGCAGGGACCCACTATAAATAAAAATATATAATTTATATAAGGGGGTAATATAAAAAAAAAAAAAAAACAAGCAGTACCAGTACAACCAAGGACCCAGTACAACAAGGCCCATTACAAGCAAGGCCCAGTACAAGCAGGCCCCATACAGGTCCAAGGCCCAGTACAAGCAACCCCATACAAGCACGGCCCAGTACTAGCAAGGACCCAGTACAAGCAAGGACCCTTATGTGGGTCAAGCAGACCCATACAAGAAAGGACCCAGTAAAAGTAAAAAAACAAGTACCCAGTAAAGCATGGTCCCTTACAGAGAATGAACTAGTACTAGCAAGTCCGCAGAATAAGACAAGGCCCAGTCAACAAGGAACCAGGTACTAGCAATGCCAATGTACAACTTGACACAGTTTGTAATGATGAAAATTTAGTAAATTCAACTTGAAGAGTTCTTAGTGTCCCAGTACAAACTAAGACCTGTACAAGCTAGGGACCCATTAAAGCAAGGACCCAATACAAGCAATGCCCCTGACAAGCAAGGAACCAGTTCAAGTCAAGGCCCAATACAACATGACACAGTACAAGCTAGGACCCATACAAGCAAGGACCGTATAAGGAAGGACCCAGTACAAGCAAAGGGACCCAAACAAGCAAGGACCCAGTACAAGCAAGGACCCAGTCAAGCAAGGACGCCGGTACTAGCAAGGAACCAGTACAGCAGGACCCAGTAGCAAGCAAGGACCCCAAGTACAAGCAAGGACCGAGTACAACTAGGACCCAGTTACAAGCAAGGCCCCAGTACTAAGCTAGAACCGTACAAGCAAGGAACCCAATCTAGAAGCAATGCCCATCCTAGCAAGACCCAGTACAAGCAAAGAACCCCAGTACTAGCAAGGCCCCATTGACGAGCAAGACCCATGTACAAGCTAAGGACCCAGTACAAGCAAGGACCGAGTACAAGCTGACCCAGTCCAAACAAAGACCAGTACAAGCTAGAACCCAGTACAAGCAAGACCCAATACAAGCATGCCATCCATACAAGCAAGTCCCAGTACTAGCAAGGCCCCCAGTAAAAAAATGACCCAGTACAAGCGAGTACCCAGTCAACAAGACCCAGTATAGAGAGAAGGACCCAGTACAGTCAAGTGACCCATACAACAAGGACCCCTTACACAAGACCCAAGTACAAGCAAGGACCCAGTACTAGCAAGAGAACCCATACGAGCAAAGAGGACCCAGGACAGCAAAGGACCCAGTACTAGCAAGGACCGAGTACAAGCTAGGACCCTAGTACAAGCAAGGACCCATACAAGCTAGGACCCAAACTAGCCAAGGACCCAATAGAAGAGCAATGCCCCAGTACAAGCAAGGACCCAGTACAAGCAATGGCCCAATACAAACAAGACCCAGTACAAGCAAGACCCATACAAGCAGGCCCATGGTTTAGCTGGATTTAGGTGTGGATGGTTTTTGGGGGGGGGGGGGTTTGTCCTTTAATGGTCCAAGTTAAGATTGGAACATGTGAATTGAAATAAAATTTTATTATAGTCCGAGATATTGAGTTAAATGGAATTATAACCCAGTCATAGAGGAACCAGTACTTGCAAGGTCCCAATAAACAAGGCACCAGTCAAGAAGGACCATACAAGCTAGCCCTTACAAACTATGACCCAGGACAACTTGTCCCTGTGACAAGCAGGTCCCAGAGTCAAACATTGACCCAGTACAAGCTTGGAACCAAGTACGGATGTGTTGTCGCTCTAGATGTGCCAAATGAAAAGATGAATTCTGGTGGTGTGTGTGGTGGGGGGTTGTTTGTGGTGGTGTGGGTGGGTGTGTGTGTTGGGAGGTGTTGTGTGGTGTGTTTTGGGTTGTGTTGGTGTTGTGTGTGGTTGTGTGTTTTGTGTGTGTGTGTGTGTGTTTTGTGTTTGTGTGTGTGTGTGTGTGTTGTGTGTGTGTGTGTGTGGTGTGTTTTTGTGTTTGTGTGGGTGTGTTTGTGTTGTGTGTTTGTTTGTGTGTGTGTTTGTGTGTGTGTGGTTGTGTGTGTTTGTGTGTGTGTGTGTGTGGTGGTGTTGTTTGTGTGTGTGTGTGTGTGTGTTGTGTGTGTTGTGTTGTGTGGGGTGTTGTGTTGGTGTTGTGTGTGCGGGTGTGTGTTGTATGACTAGAGATGCTAGAACCATATGTATCTCTAGCAGGCTACCTGGAATCTTCCAACCTATCACCCAATTACCCCATCACCTTATCCACCCCATCAGTCCATCACCCTGTCACCTGATCACCCTATCACACCATCATCCCATCACTCTTTACCCATCACCCATCACCATATCCACCCATCACCCCACCACCCACACTCCATCACCTCATCATCCGTATCACACCAGTCCACCCTATCTCCCTATCACTCCATCACCCTCTCTTCCTATCACTCCTTCACCCTATCTGTTCTAACACTCCATCACCTATCCTTCCCATCACCCATCACCCTATCACCTCATACCTCATCACCCTATCTCCCATCAGCCATTGGGGGGGGGCCCCCCTGGTTTCTCCCTATAACCCCATCACTCTATCATCTTAATATCCCATCACCCTTATGACCCTATGCCCCGTCACCCTATCTCCTATTCACCTATCACCCCATGATCCAATCACATCCATATACCCTATCACTCACCATCACTCTATCACTCCCATCACCCTATCACCTTCAACCCATCACCCTATCACTTCATCATCCTATCACCTCATCACCCTATCACTGCATCACCCTATCTCCCTATTACCCATCACTCCAATCTTATTACTGCCATCACCCCATCACCGCTATACCCCATCACCCTATCTCCTAATCACCCATCACCACATCATACTATCACCAAATCACTCTACATCCCCTTACCCTATACACCCCATTTCCCAATCACACCCTATAGCACCCCGTCTCCCTATCACCCCGTCTCCCTATCACCTTTTCACCCACATTTCCGTCTCTCCATTGCTTCATTTCCCATCGTCTCGATACCCCATCACCCTATTACCCTATCATTGCCCTCACCACATCACCTCATCCGTCCCGTCACCTCCCCCCTGCGCCCCATCACCCCACGCGCTCTATCACCCCATCGTCCCAGCTCCCGTCACCCCATCACTCTCCATTTCTCTGCCCAGGCATGAACTTTAATCTCTCTCTCAACTCTGTTTTTGGCTGAGGTACAACAACACAGAGTCAAATGTATTCAGGTGAGTGAGTGTTAGCGTTGACTGTGTTTGTGTGGTGATTTGTGGAGGCAAGACACACCCGCAACACAACACACCCGCAGCCAACAACCCGCAACACAACGCACCCAATATTCACTCGGAATCGCAATAGAGTCTGGCTGGAATGGTGAATTCCAGGAATACAAGTGTAAATACGTGAGTCGTCCGCCCCCTTGCTGGTCTTTTTCTCCCCTACGACCCCACCTCGTCCCCCACCTCCCACCGCCCTGAAACTAGCGGTGATTGAATGTGTAATTTGTAGTCGGGGTCATCATCAAAGTCCAGTGCCAGCAGTGCCACAGGGCCAGTAGTGCCAACGACTCTGTCTCTCTCTCTCTGTCTCTCTCTGTCTCTGTCTCCTCTCTCTCCCTCTAGACTCTCACCTAGTGTGGCTCTTCCTTGAAGAATGTGCCTGTGAGAACTACGAGAAGATGTACCTCTGTATGAGTGTATGGGCAGACTGTACTTGTAAGTCAGGCTGGATGTTTGAGGCAGGCTGAGGTGTGGGCAGGCTGATGTGTGTGAGAGCAGGATGTATGTGTGAGGCAGCTGGATGTGTGTGTGTGAGCAGGCTGTATGGTGTGTGTGAGACAGGCGGTAGTGGTGGAGGGCTGCCTGTATGATGTGTGAGGCAGGCTGTTAATATTGAGAGCAGCCTATTGTGTGAGCAGAGTGGATGAGTGTGTAGCAGCTGTATTGTGAGCAGAGTGGATTAGTGTGAGTGGCAGGCTGTATGTGTGCGGCAGCCGTATGAATGTGTGATCAGGCTGTATGAGTGTGTGACAGACTGTATGTGTGAGGCACCTGTAGGAAGGTGAGGCAGCCTTATGAGTGTGTGATCAGATTCGTATGTAGGGGGGGGGGGTGGGGGAGGGGGGGGGGGGGGGGGGGGGGGGGGGGGGGGGGGGGGGGGGTGGGGGGGGGGGGGGGGGGGGGGGGGGGGGGGGGGGGGGGGGGGGGGGGGGGGGGGGGGGGGGGGGGGGGGGGGGGGGGGGGGGGGGGGGGGGGGGGTGGGGGGGGGGGGGGGGGGGGAGGGTGGGGGGTGGGGGGGGGGGGGGGGGGGGGGGGGGCGGGGGGGGGGGGGGGGGGGGGGGGGGGGGGGGGGGGGGGGGGGGGGGGGGAGCAGCCGGTAATGTGGAGGCAAGTGGATGAGTGTGTGAGGCAGCCGATGTTGAGGCAGCCTGTATGTGTGAGGCAGCCGTATGTTGAGGCAGCCTGGATTGTGAGGCAGACTGTATGTGTGGAGCAGCCTGTAGGTGTGAGCAGCCTGGAAGATGTGTGAGCAGGCTGAGGTGTGAGGCAGCCTGGATGAGTGTATGAGGCAGGCTGAGTATGGTTGAGGCAGTCTGTATGAGTGTGGAGGTAGCCTGTATGTGTGAGGCAGCCTGTATCAGTGTGAGAGGGCACCTGGTGTGTATGGGTGGCAGGCTGTAGAGTGGGGTGAGCAGGCTGTAAGTGTGCGGCAGGCTGTATGTGTGAGGCAGCCGGTATGAGGTGTAGGCAGCCTATATGTGTGAGGCAGGCTGTTGAGTGTGTGAGTCAGCCGTATGGTGTGAGGCAGCTGTAGGAGTGTGATGAGGGGCACCAGTATTGTGAGGCAGAGTGTGAAATGAGTGTGAGCAGAACTGTAGTGTGAGAGGCAACCTGTAATGTGTGAGGCTGTCTGAATGAGTGTGTGAGGCAGGCTGTCTGTTAAGACAGGCTGTATTGAGGCAGAGTGAATGATGAGTGAGGCAGGCAGTAATGTAAGCAGCCTGTATGTGTGAGGCATCTTAAGGAGTGTGTGAGGCCGCTTACCAGGTAAGGCAGGCTGAATGTATGTAGCAGGCTGTAGTGTGTGAGGCAGGCTTGTAGGTGTTGAGCAGGCTGGATGTGTGAGGCAGGCTGGATGTATTGAGGCAGCTGGATGTGTGAGGCAGCTTGTATTGTAGCAGCCTGTAGGTGTGAGGCAGCTGGATGTGATGAGGCAGGCTGTATGTGTGAGAGGCAGGCTGTAATGGTGAGCAGCTGATGTGTGAGGCAGGGCTGTAATGGTGAGGGAGGCTGTATGATTGAGTGTGTAAGCAGACCTTTCACACACGTCGGACTACACTGTCTCCAACTCAATAACCAACCCGGTCAATGGTCCGTAAGTCTTGTTGCTATCTCCCACCTTTTGCCACCTATCTCTCTGTTCTTTCTCTCTCTGTTTCTCTTCTCTCTCTTTATCTCTCTCTTCTCTCTCTCTCTCTCTCACTCTCTCCTCTACTCACCCTCTCTCTCTCTCGGTCTCTCATCTCCTCTCTCTCTCTCCTCACGCTCTCTCTCTCTACTCGTCTCTCTCTCTCTTCTCTCTCCGTTTCCTTCACTACCTTCCTACCTCCTCCCCCCATCATCTTCTCATAAATTCTCAAAGTCAACAGATTATAGGAACTGGGCAGTGAAAGGATGAATTTAAGATGGGTAAAATAGAGAGAGAATAGAAGAAGAGAGAGAGAGAGAGTGGAGGGAGGGAAGGGTGGGGGTGTGCCAGCTAACACAGCGCAACAGATGAGCCAGCTTTCATCAGTGGCGGCCTGCAAGTGAACACTCCTGTTTCAATCAGTGGGAGGAGGCGCCACCACCTCTCAGTAATTACTGCTGCCGGGGAGCTGACCAGAGAGGGGAGGGCCAGCTTGGGTCTCATCACGACTACTTCTCTCACAATAGACGGGGACAAAAGCAGCTCTGCCTGGGTGACTTCTGTTCTCATAACCACAGCTACCCCTGGGTATTGGGGGCACCGGCGAGGCCTTCTGGTGGAGGTTACGATGTGGGTAAGGGATGTAGCAAATGAGGAATCTTTAATGGTAAGGGAGATGCGGAAGGAGAGGGATATGTGGGATTCCAATGATGGTAGGAGGTTGGTGGATGGTGTGGTATGGGAAGGGGAAGGTTAGTGGATGTGGAATGGCTCTCGGTGTGTTGGGATGGAAGGTTTGAGTGGAGGCAAGTGAGACAGTTGTGTGTGGCACCACCGTACCAGAGACAGCCAGTGAGAGGCCTAGCAGACACCCGTTTATATTCAAACTAGGGAAGCAAAGATTACCTAGACGAAAATCATCCCAATCACATTGAAGAGGAAACTGAGAGCATACAACAAAGAGACAATAATGGTTGGAAGATGAAAAAATCACAGAGCTGAGATCGTGACACAGTCATCAACAACGAGGAGGAACGTGACAGGACACCATACTGTGAAGCTGACAAATAGGAAAGGGAGCGGTCAACAACACGAGGAGGACTGTGACAGACACAGTGCAGAGAGAGTGACACAGGTCA
This sequence comes from Cherax quadricarinatus, assembly GCF_026875155.1. Taxonomy (NCBI): domain Eukaryota; kingdom Metazoa; phylum Arthropoda; class Malacostraca; order Decapoda; family Parastacidae; genus Cherax; species Cherax quadricarinatus. The sequence goes on along the minus strand of NC_069408.1, from coordinate 55,060,448 downwards.
ATCAACACGAGGAGACTGTGACAGACAAGTGCTGATATGCTGACCATCAAGCAATCACGAGGAGGACTGCCAGATCCCAGGCGAGAGCTGACCCATCATCAACACGATGAGTGCACTGTGACCAGACACAGTGCTGAGAGTGACACAGTCATCAACTACGATGAGGACTGTGACTGACACATTGCGAGAGGTGACACAGTCATCAACACGAGGAGGACCTGTTGGACAGACACAGTGCTGAGAGGTGACGCCATGTCGATCACACTAGGAGGACTGGACAGAACACAGTCTGAGAGCAGACACAGTCATCAACACGCGATAGACGGTGACAGACACAGTGCTGAGAGCTGACCCAGTCATCAACACGAGGAGATCTGTGACAGACACAGTGCTGAGAGCTGACAACAGTCATCAACACGAGGGAGGCCTGTGACAGACACAGAGCCTGAGAGGTGACACTGTCCCATCAACACGAGGAGGACTGTGACAGACACAGTGCTTGAGGAGGTGACACAGACATCAACATAGGAGTGACTGTGACAGGACAGCGAAGTGCTGCGAGGTGTACACAGTCATCAACACGCGAGGACTGTGACAGACACAATTGCTGAAGTGACACAGTCATCGATACAAGATGATGCACTGTGACATTACACAGTGCAGTCGAGGTAGGACACAGTCCATCAACACGAGAAGACTGTGACAGACACAGTGGCCTGAGAGCTAGAGTCAGTCCAACACACGAGGGATGACTGTGTGACCAGACACAGATGCTGTAGAAGGTGAAGCACAGTCATCAACAAGAGGAGACTGTGACAGACACAGTGCTGAAGTGACACATTCATCAACACGAGGAGTTAGCTGTGACAGACACAGTGACTGGAGAGGCTGGACACCGTCAAACACACGAGGGAGACTGTGACAGACACAGTGCTGAAGCTACACAGTCATCAACACGAGGAGGACTTGACAGACACAGTCTAGGGGGGGAAAGAGGATGACACAGTCATCAGACAAGAGAGGACTGATGGACAGACACATGAGTTGCTGAGAGGTGACAGCATCATCAACAAGAGGAGACTTGTGACCGACACAGTGGCTGAGAGATGACACAGACATCAACAGGAAGGAGGTACTATGACAGCACAGTGCTGTAGAGGTGCCACCGTGCACAAGCAGGAGATGATTCTGGCTAACCAGTGCCTGAGATGTTACACAGTCTTCAACACGAAGGAGACTGTAGACAGACACAGTGCTGAGAGAATGACTACACGTCATCACACGAGAGACTGTATGACAGACACAGTGCAGAAGGTGCCACAGTCAACCACAGAGAAGGACGTGGACAGACACAGTGCTGAGAGTAGAACACAGTCATCAACAGGAGGAGGAGTATGGCAGACACAGTGCCTGAGAAGGTGACACAGTCATCAACACGAGGAGGACTGTTGACAGACACATGCTGAGAGAATGACACAGTCATCAACAGGAGAAGGACTGTGACAGACACATTGCTGAAGGTTGACACAGTGCATCAACAGGAGGAAGAGTAGGCAGACACAGTTGCTGAGAGGATGACACCGTCATCAACAAGATATACTGTGACAGACATCAGGCTGATAGGTGACACAGTCTATAACACAGAGGACAGTGACAGACACATGCTGAGGGTGACACAGTCCTCAACACGAGGAGTGACTGGTGACAAGACACATTGCTTGAGAGGTACACAGTCATCAACCACGAGGAGGACTGTGACATGACACGTGCGAGAGCTGACACAGTCATCAACACGAGGAGGACTGTGACAGACACAGTGCTGAGAGGCCGTGACATCATCAACCGAGGAGAGGACTGTGACCAGACACCAGTGCTGAGAGGTGTCACAGTCATCACACAGAGAGGACGGTGACAGACACAGTGCAGAGCGGTGACACAGTCCCAATCCAACACGAAGGAGGACTTGTGACAGACACAGTGCTGAGAGGTGACCACAGTCGATCAACACGCGAGAGGACTGTGACAGACCACAGTGCTGAGAGGTGACAACATCATCACACGAGAGGACTTGTGACGACACATTGCTGAGAGTGTGCCCGGCATCAAACACTAGAGGACTGTGACAGACACAGTGCTGAGAGGTGAGCACAGACATCAAGCACGAGAGGACGTGACAGACACAAGTGGCTGAGAGCTGACACAGTCATCAACACGTAAGGAGGACTGTGACAGACACAGTGCTGAGAGCTGACACAGTCATCAACACGGGAGAGGCCTGGAGACAGGACACAGTAGCTGAGCGCTGACACAGTCATAGACAACACGAGGTAGGACTGTGACAACACAGGTGCTGATAGGTGACACAGTCAGTCAACACGAGGAGGACTGTGACAGGACACAGGTGCTGAAGGCTGACACAGTCATCACCACGAGGAGGACGGGGGGGGGGGGGGGGAGGGGGGGGGGGGGGGGGAGGGGGGGGGAGGGGGGGGGGGGGGGGGGGGGGGGGGGGGGGGGGGGGGGGGGGGGGGGGGGGGGGTGGGGGTGGGGGGGGGGGGGTGGGGGGGGGGGGGGGGGGGGGGGGGGTGGGGGGGGGGGGGAGGGGGGGGGGGGGGGGGGGGGGGGGGGGTGGTGTGACAGACACAGTGGCTAGAGGTGACACAGTCATCAACACGAGGAGATACTGTGACAGACACAGTGCTGAGAGGTGACACAGCCATCACAAGAGAAGGACGTGACAGACACAGTGCGAAGGTACACAGTCATCAACAAGAGAGGACTGTGACAGACACTGTGCTGAGAGGTGACACAGTCATCAACCAGAGGAGGATTGTGACAGACACAGTAGCTGAGAGATTACACAGGCATCAACAGGAGGTGGACTATGGCAGACACAGTGCTGAGAGGGACACAGGTCATCACAGGCAGGTAGGAGTACGGCCAACACAGTGCTGAGAGGTGACACAGTCATCAACACGAGGAGGAGACTGCGACAGACACAGTGCTGATAGATGAGCACAGTTCATTCAACAGGAGAAGGACTGTGACAGACACATGCTGAGGAGTGACACAGACATCAGCACCCCCCCCGCCCCCGACCGCCCCCCTCCAGCCTCCCCCCCCCTACGCCTCCGGGGGGAGGGGGGGGGGGGTGTGGTGGGGTGGGTGGGGGTGGAGTGGGGGGCCCCCGGCCCCCCCCTGCCATCATCGCTAAAGGACGGGAGGAAAACAGGTTAAGTCAGCATAGTGAAGCAAGTGTGAGTGGGAAAACACAGATAAGAGCAAGAGCAAGGAACGAGTCAAAAGCCTGGACACACAAAAAAAAATAGAAGTCGAGAGAGAAAAGGGGCAGTCGGGAAAGTCGACACTTCACCTTCGATCGGAATGAAACCGAGAGTTCCACAGTTATACCAAACAATGATGATTTCACCTGCAGGCAAAAACAAACTGTTTTAAAAGACTCACGAAATCGTAATGACACGATTGCAAACAAACCATTACCACGGTCGGGTTTGAACCGCGGTCAGAGAGTCATTATGATGTCGGTGTTCAAGTTGAGACGGCATTGAGTGAGACTGAGCTAGATTTTCGTCACGGCCACCTAGCTGGAGATTCGTCCTAAAAACTTGTATTGTCTGTCACTAATGGTGCCCTATGCTAACCTTCCTATGGGGTAGAAATATACCTAGTTGGATGAATCTTATTTGTGGCAAGCTTAGTCGAGTGTGCTAACACGAGGGGGGTCTGAGTAGTTGTGGACTCTCTGACCGCGGGTTTCAGAATCTCCGGGCATTGGTAAGGGAGTTTTAATGAAAAAGGAAGATCATGGAAAATGATATTTGAAGTTTGTGATGTACAAACATTATAAAAACCAGCGGTATGTGCAAGAACCAGCCATACCTCAAGAGGTCAAGACCAGCATACCTCCAGAGTGGCAAGACCAGCATACCTCAAAGAGTGAGTGGCAAGACCAGCATACTCAGAGAGGCACGCCCACATACCTCAGAGTGGCAAGACCAGCATCCCTCAGATGTAAGACCAGCATACCTCACGTTGCAAGACCATCATACCTCAGATTGGCAAGACAAGTTCATACCGCAGAGTGGTAAGACCATCATACTCTCAGTTTGGCAAGACCAGCATACCTCATTAGTGCAAGACCACATACACAGAGTGGCAAAACCTCATACCTCAAGTGTTAAGACCATCATTACCTCACAGTGGCAAGACCATCAAACCTCAAGAGGCAAGACCGTACATACCTTCGAGATGGTAAACCAGCATACCTCACAGTGGCAGACCAGCATACCTCAGAGTGGCAAGACCAGCAAACTCAGAGTGGTAAGACCAGCATACCACACAGGGCAAGACAGCATACTCAGAGTGTCAAAGACAGCATACCGTCAGAGTGGTAAGACCAGCATACCTCAGAGTGTAAAGACCACATACACACAGTACATGGACCAGCATACCTCAGAGTGGCAAGACCAGCAATAACCTCAGAGTGGCAAGACCAGCATACCTCTAGAGTGGTAAGACCACTTACCTCCAGAGTGGTAAGAACCCATACCTCACAGTGGCAAGCCCACATACCTCAAGTGTAAGACCTGCATCCCTCAGAGTGGAAGACCAAGCATACCTCACAGTGGCAAGACCTGCATACTCTCAGAGTGTAAGACCAGCATACTCATAGTGGTAAGTACCAGCATACTCACAGTGGCAAGACCAGTTCATATCCTCAGATGGTAAGACCAGCATACTCAGAGAGGTAAGACCAGCATACCTCAGAAGGGGAGCAGTGGCAGAAGGACAAGCATACCTCAGAGTGGTCAAGACATCCAAGACCTCAGGAGTGGCAAGACAGCATACCTCAGAGTGGGTAAGACCAGCATACCTCACAGTGCAAGACCAGCATACCGAGATGGCAAGACCAGCATACCTCAGATGGGTTAACGCAGCATACCTCAGAGTGGTGGCCAAGACCAGCAACCACAAGTGGCAAGACCAGCATACCTCAGAGTGGCAAGACCGCATACCTCAGAGTGGTAAACCACATACCTCACAGTGGCAAGACCAGCCTACCTTCAGAGTGGCAGACCACATACCTCGGAGTGGCAAGACCAGCCTACCTCAGAGTGGCAAAGACCAACATACTCAGAGTGCAAGACCACGATACCTCAGAGTGGCAAGACCCAGCATACCGCGGAGTGGCAAGACCCAGATACCTCGAGAGTGGCCAGAACCAGCATACCGTCGGAGTGGCAAGACCTAGCATACCTCAGAGTGCAAAGACGCATGCATACCTCAGAGTGGCGAAGACCAGCAATACCGACAAAGGGCAAGACCAGCACTACGCTCAGATGGCAAGAACCAAGCAAACCTCAGAGGGCAAGACCGTGATCATACCCTCATAGTGGCAGAGACCACATACCTCAGAGTGGCAAGACCACGATACCTCAGAGGTGGGGCAAGACCAGCATACCATCAAGAGTGGCAAGACCAGCATACCTCAGAATGGCCAGACCAGCATAGCCTCGGAGTGGCAAAGACCAGCATAGCCCAGAGTGGGCAGAGAACAGCATACCTCAGAGTGGCAAGACCCAAGCATACCGCAGAGTGACAAGACCAGGCATACCTCAGAGTGGAAAGACCAGCATACCTCAGAGTTGCATAGACCAGCAACCGCAAGTGGCAAACCACATACTCTCAGAGTGCAAGACCAGCATACTCAGAGTGGCAAGACCACATACCTCAGATGTGGCAAGACCAGCATACCTCAGAGTGGCAAGACCAGCATACTCAGAGTGAAATACCACATACCTCAGAGTGGCAAGACCAGCATACCTCAGAGTGCAAGTCCAGCAAAACCTCCTGAGTGGCAAGACCAGCATACCTCAGAGTGGCCAACCAGCAACCTCATAGTGGCATGACCAGCATACGATTGCACAGTGTGCAAACCAGCATACCTCAGAGTGGCAAAACCAGCATACCTCAGAGTGGCTAATACCAGGCAAACCCTCGGAGTGGTCAAACCACCATACCTCAGAGTGGCAAGACACCATACTCAGAGTGCAAGACCACCAACCTCAGAGTGGCAAGATCCACAATACATCATAGTGGCAAGACCGCATACCTGCAGAATGGCAGACCAGCATACCTCAGAGTGGGCAAGACAGCATACTCAGAATGGCAAGACCATCACCTCGGGTGGCAAGACCACATACTTCCTCAAGTGGCAAGACCAGCATACCGCGAGAATGGCGAAGACCAGCATACCTCGAGCTGGCAATACCGATCTACTCAGAGTGGCAAGACCAGCATACCTCAAGTGGCAAGACCAGCATACCTCAGATGGCACTCACCGAACCTGCAGTGAAGAATATCTTACAACCATACTGTGACATAGTGGACAGTCATTTGAGTACGTCTGCGCCAGGCAATTGAAGAGTCAGCACAACCTGTACATGCTGGTCCAGATCTTTGTGAAGCGATCCCAAGGTTTCTCCTGGTCTCACCGAGGATCAAAAGTGAATAACTAAGACGAGGCCATGGGCGAGGCAGCTCAATACACAATACAATACAGCACACATGATAACGACCTACAAAATACTGAGAGGAATTGACAAGGTGGGGACAAAGACAGGAGTTCAGAAGATTGACACAGTAACAAGGGGAACACAGTTTGGAAGCAGAAGACACAGGATGAATCACAGGGAAAGTTAGGATAGTATTCTTCAGCCACCGAGTAGTCAGTAAGTGAAATAGTTTGGGAAGCGAATAGTGGAGGCAGATCCCATGCATAGCTTTAAGCAGAGGTATGATAAAGCTCACGGCTCAGGAGAGTGGACAGTAGGAGCGGATCAGTGAAGTAGGCGGGGCCAGGAAGCTCGGGACTCCGACCCCCGCCAACCTCAATCTAGGCGAGTACAGACTTGGTGAGAACACACATCAGTCACCACAGCACCCACACAGACACACACACACACACACACACACACACACACACACACACACACAGCAACACACACACAACACACACACACACACACACACACAAAAGCCACACACACAAACACACACAGACAGCCAGTTCACACACCCACACACACACGACAACACACCACACACACGACAACACAACACACACAACACACACAGACACACAGACACGCACACACGACACCAAAAAAAATAAAATGACCGTGAGAGAGTATGTGAAGAACTCAACAAGAGATTCAAAGACTGGTTCACAGGAGGAGACAGAAGGGGCTCCAGAAAGACGGAGAGGTGTGGCACATCACCGAGTGCTGGACCGGTACACACAACCGAGGAAGAGTGAAGAGGCTCTTGTGAACTAGATGACCTCAAAGGCATGGGCCAGATAACATCTCTCCATGGGTCCATGAGAGAGTGGAGCAGAGGCACAATTGTGACCCCTAACAACAATATCCAGTTACATTCTATCGCAGAGCAGGAGATTGCCTGAGGCATGGTAAGACAGCCAAGGTCTATGGTATCCCCTTATGTTGTTGGAGGCTGTTGAACAGTCTGGGGCCCCCTGCCATTTATTATGTTTTCTCTTAGTGTACTCATGACACCCCTTCTTTTCATTGGGGGATGTTGCGCCGTCTATCGAATTTTCTGTATCATAAGTAGTGATTTCAGTGCGCAGATTTAGGACTAGTCCCTCTATGATCTTCCAGGTGAAAATTATTGATGCGTCGTTCTCACCTGCGCTCTAAGGAGTATAAGTAAAGGGGACTTCAACTTTCCCAATAATTTAGGTGTTTGTATGTACTTACACGTGCAGTGAAAGTTCTCAGCACTTTCTCAAGATCTGTAATTTCGCCGTTAGTGTACAGCAATATTCAGCCTAAAGAGAAAACTGATTTAAAGAGAATCATCATTGGCTTGGTATCACTTGTTCTGAAGGTTCTCATTACCTTTCCTCTTATTTTCCTCGTAGATGTGATAGTGACTTTGTTGTGATCTTTGATAGTGAGATCCTCTGATATTATCACTCCCAAGCCCTTCACAATATTTTTCCCTCTATTGTGTGGTTAGAATTTGTTATATACTCCGATATGCTTTTATTTCCTCAAGTTTTCCATAGCAGTGTAAGTGAAATTTGTCTTCATTAAACATTATTGTTTTTGTGGGTCCACTGGAAGCCTTGGTATATATCCTCTGGGAGACGTGTAGTGTCCTGAATGGATGACACACTCTTATATCGTCATCACAGGAAGACACGATGCTATGGTTTACATCTGTGTCTGTCAGATATGAGGATGAGGAACAGGATGGGGGTTAGTACTGTGCCTTGTGGAACAGTGTGTTTCACTGTAGCCGCCTCTGACTTGACTCTTTTTACCATTACTCTTTGTGTTCTACTGGTCGGAAAGTTAAAGTTCCGTCTACTAATTTTTCCCGTTATTCTTTTATCATGCACTTTGTGTGCTATTACACCATGACCGCACTTATCGAAGGCTTTCGCGAAGTCTGTGCATATTATATCCGCATTTTGTTTGTCCTCCAGCGCATCCAAGGCCATGTCTAATTGGTACAATGACTGTGAAGGCAGGAGTGACCTGCTCTAACCCCATTCTCATCTGGGTTGTGCAATTATTGGGTATCCAAGTGGCTGGCGATCTTGCTTCTTACAACTCTTTCAAAGATTTTTATGTGGGACGTTAGTGCTAATCAGGGCCGGATTAAGAAGTCTCCGGGCCCTAGGCTATTCAGATTGGCGGGGCCCCTTTGAGTTACGGGTAAGCGAAGCGACCCCTTCCAGCTTGGGGGTGGGGGAGGGGTCGGTGTGAGCCTGTTTAAGGTCTAATTAAATACATTCTGGCTATTTAGATTAAATTTAATAGAGAAAGTACATCAAAACAACCAAAACCATTTACCAACAGCCATTATAACTATCTTGTTAAATCATGCATTTTAAAGAGAATAAACTCAAGACAGCATAGTATTACTAGATTAGGCTATTAAAGTAGTGACATCATGTACCTATTATATTCAGCATAACCACTACAGCACTATTATTCCCTTTATAAATCACTGACCATTATTGTTATCATTGCATCACGCATAAGACTATCAAATCATAAAAACTCAAGAAAGTAAAGAATTGTTTATATTCACAGGCACTTCTTAAATCAACTTTTTTCTGGATTTCATATTGGCAAAATCATCAATTATATTCTGAAAATCAATATTTCTTGTTAGATCAGACCTCAATGGTCAACAAGGCTAGGTTACACAATTTGTCTTGGCTCATTGTTAAACGGAGCTGGTTTTTCACTCTTTTCAAAACAGAAAATGAACGTTCTCCTTCACAGTTAGTAGCTGGAAGTGTTAGGTAAAGGCGATACACTATGTCAACATTAGGGAAGGTTTCTGAGATACCTGCATTTCTTAAATTTTTTCAAAGCAGCTAAAGGGCGCACATTTTTCAGGTGGAGTTTTAATCTGATTCATATACCAGAAAAATTAACTATTTCTTCAACAAATGTGTCCTGAACATCTGCTGAAAGGTGTTTGTTGCAACTTTAATGCGCTTCTCTCAATTCTGCATCTGGCATAGTAGTAATTTTGAACAGAAATCCAAACTTGGCATTGAGATTTGGTAGATTTCTTTTCTTTTCCCCAATTCTGTAATCAGTGAATCCAGAATGAAGAAGTATGTAGCTGTCTTACATTTCTGCCTTGGTAGCAACACAATTTCATTGTCTGGCTCTTAAAAAATTGCGTTTCCTCTTCCTTGACCGCTGATGATCAGCCCGGTAACTGTAGTCTTTCCCAGTTTAGCTTTTTTTTCAAACATTTCAAAAGCTTCTTTCATTGCAAGTGAGCTTACAAATTCACTAAGCCTGATAAAAGGTTAGCAAAAAGTAGCCATTTCAATTTCATTTTTTTCTGAAGTGTCTTGTTCGTGGCTTTTAAAACCGTTCCAGTATACAGTCCCAAAGCACACAGAGTAAGGCCAATTCAAAATCTTCCAATTTTGATGTAAGCTGGCTGCTTCGCTTCTTTTTAGTTGCTGTCTGGTCTTCATCCTCTGCTATTTGGATCAAAGCAGAACGTATTTCAGCAAAGCTGTCTTTCAAAGCATGTGTTGCATCATGCTGCGCTGACCACCTTGTTGTTGATAATGATTTGATGACATCTCCATGAATTGACTTGGAGTATACTCCACCGATGCATTGAAGCAGGGAAAAAATTAAAGAGTGCTTGTAAAAGTCCAAAATATGAAACTGCAGCGACACAACACTCCGCAGCACATGACCCAACAAGATTAAGAGAATGTGCTGAGCAGGGCACATGTTCAGCAAGTGGGTTGATTTGCTTGATACGGGTTGCAATCCATTATATTTACCGGCATGTTACTTGCATTGTCGTAGCTCTGGGCCATGGCAATCCATAATAGAGAGATCATGTTCAAGCAGAGTATCCAGTACTACATTCATCTTTTGTTTCCCCATCATGGCCTGAAAGAGGAATGAATTTTATAAAGTGCTTCAGGCTTACCACTGGAGTCGACAAAGCGAACAATGAATGTAAATTGATCTGTATGTGAAATATCTGGTGTTAAATCTACATTATTGCAAAGTATTTTGCAGTTTCACAGCTGCTATGATGTTATTGGAGGACCTTCTTAGTCATCAGTTCAATAAATTCATTGCATATAGTAGATGACATGTAAGTTTACAGTGCCTCTTCTGCTTTCCCCAAGGCGTGACACATGATTTGCTAAGAATGGATCGAATTGTGCTAACAGTTCTATGATCCCTAGGAAATTGCCATTGTTTTCCGAACCAAAAACCTCATTTTCTCCACGGAAAGCAAGTCCTCTTAGAGCTAAGAATTTTAAAAACAGAAAACAACTCTTTCTAGAACTTTTCTCCAATAAGTGCGCTCTTTTTCAGTTTGATTTTCCAAATGAGAATCCAATAAGCCTTTTTTCTGTTGCACGAAATACACTGGCTAAATGCAGCTCCTTGTGAGTGGTGCCGTTTTCATGTTCCTCGAAACGCTTGGAATTTTTTTCCCGTCATTGAACCCTGTGTGAAGGTATTTTCTTTGGTAGAAAATAGCTTGCATGCTGGAACAGTACACTTTTCCTGAGCTTTCATAGTATACCATCCATGATCTTTTCACAGTTTCTGAATTTGCAAGCTTCCTATAAAACATAGATGACTTTAAACAACGACGACTTCCATCATCATAAAATCCTTGCTGATTTCCTAAAGTCAATGTTCAGAGTTTGACTGAAGTTTTCTGCGATGAAAGCATTACGTAGAGAATCTGGGATTACATTTGGCCATGAGGCAGGATCTTTTAAGACAAATCCTGTGGATGAAATGTCCGTTGAGACATTGAGAGGAGACACAAAAGAAGTAGATGCTGGCTGAGAAATAATGGAGGGAGGGTTTCCCGTTATGATCTGACGTATCTGCAGATTCAAAATGTACTGGTAACATCAGAAAAATGTTTTCGTGGCATGTCTGTGATCTTTCTGCAGCTTCCTATCTTTCTTTTTCTGTTCTTCTTCTTGAATTTTCTTCTTTCTTTTCTGTGACCACTCGCATAAAAACGTCCAACATCACGTTCAGAGATCCCCTAATGAGGGGTATCCCCTGTCTGTAATCATGCAAATTTCAAATTATTCATTATTCAATTATTATTAATTTTTTAATTATTATTAAAAAAAAAATTTTGTCAATTGGGGGGGGATTGGCCCCTTGTAGCCCCTTTCCTCTGGCCTGGCATCTAAAAAATTCAAAACGTTACCAGAAAGGAGTCATATACAGAAATTTACCATAGATTAGGTTAGTGATTTGGGCTAGAATATTTTACTTAATTCATCCCCCTTGATCTCCCTTTACTTAAAAGAAATCAAACTGAGTCAAGAACAATGCACAATGGTATTTATATTACCATTTTCATAACTAAACTAATCATTATGTTTTGCATGATATTTTGGCCTACCACCATAGATAAGGGCATGAGAATTAAAGAATGCGGGACAATTTTCAGTTTTTACCCAACCAACGATTTTCTGATTTGGCTTAGTGTTTCTGGGGAAATATGTAGTAAAAATTTAAATTTAGTTCTACATCACTTCCGTCGCAACTTTTAAAACTAAGCATTTGCGACGGAGTGATGTTGAAACATCAATCAATTGAGAATCTGTTATTGAAATGATAAAGACTTAAAGACAGGACAAAGTGCTTTTAAAAACCTACAAACGGAAAATTAGTTTGCGTTTTTGGTTTTTCTTTATAGTATTTTTTACCAAAAATGGTCTTTACTGGTCCATGCGTCTTTACTGGTCAATTAAAACCCCATCAGGTAAATTTCCTTAACATTTAGAGGCGAAAACAAAACATTTATCCATACACATCAATGTCTATCAACAAACTTCAGTTAATTTGTCACGTTACAAGTCTAGATAAAGTGTAAAATTTCTACAGAAAATTGGAGAGGAATCTCCCATATCACCCATTAGCGGGGAAAAAACACAGCTGTTTCTGATGTAAACAAAGGCGTGTTGAGTGTTGCCATCTATGGTTTAGGTTTATTTATTTTTATTTTATTTTTTTTTCATTATTTATTTTTGTTTTGGTTAATTTTTAAAAATCAATTTTACTCTCCAAACACTTGAACTTTTTAGGTAGGGACCCCTTTGCACTTGCACCATGTGTCACAGTCTTGGATGAGCCCCTGAACCCCTTGGACCGCGGGGCCCCCAAATGCGCGGGGCGGGGGCCCTGGGCTCAAAAGCCTAGTTTGCCTATGCGGTAATCCGGCCTGAGTGCTGTCAGTCTATAATTCTTTTCAATTGTTTTCCTTCCATATTTATGGAGTAGAGCGACGTCTGTTGTTTTCAGTGACTGTGGGATGGCCCCCGTGTCTAGCTTCCCTTTGCATAGAATATTTAAGGAACGTGAAAAGGGTTTCTTGCAGTTCTTGATGAACACGGACTTCCAAGAGTCAGGGTCAGGGCTTTCTTAATTGCCTCTTAATAAAAAAGTCAATTAGTTTCAAGGTTATATCAGAAATTCTGGAGATATTAAACAAATTTTGAGTCTACGTCATGAAGAAATACATTTAAATATTGACCTTTAGTCTGATCAACGACTCACCAAACACTGAGTTACACTGAGACTTCAGTATCTCGCTCATTTCTTCGCTGTCACCAGTATGACTTCCGTCTGTCTTCTGGTATAATCAAGACCCATACACAAGCAGTACCCATAACTAGCAGGAAATCCATTACAGCCAGGACCCAAACAATAGCAATGACCCAGTAAAGCAAGTACCAAGTACAATCATTTAACCCAGTACAAACAAGTACCCAAGTAAAGCATTCCCCTCCTTGGTGTGTTTCTAACAAATCGCCAACACACATGGTCTGGGGGTTTTGGCACCCCAGTACAAGCAAGAAAGAAACCAGTACAAGCAAGGACCCAGTACAAGTAAGGAGACAGAACAAGCAAGAACCCAGTACTAGTAAGGACCAAGTACAAACAAGGACCAAGTATAAGCAAGGACCAAGTACAAGCAAGGACCCAGTACAAACAAGGACCCAGTACTAGCAAGGACCCAGTACAAAGTAAGGGACCAGTACAAGCTAGGACCAAGTCCGAGCAATGACCCAGAACAACCAAGGACCAGTACTTGCAAGACCCATTATACAAGCACAGGGAGACAGTACAAGCAAAGACCCAGTATAGCAAGGACCCCAGTACTAACAAGGAACAGTACAAGCAAGGACCAAGTCCTGGAGCAATGACCCAGAACCAAAAAAGGACACCCAGGATCAAAGAAGGACCAGCAATAGCAAGGACCCAGCACTAGCAAGGACATAGTGCAAGCATGGACAAAGTACAAGCAATGGCCCAGTACAAGCAAGAACCCAGTAAAAGCATGGACAAAGTACAAGCAAGGGCCCAGTACAAGCAAGAACATAGTGCAAGCATGGACAAAGTACAAGAAATGGCCCAGTACAAGCAAGGACCCAGTACAAGCATGGAAAAAGTACAAGCAAGGACCCAGTACATGCAAGGGCCCAGTACATGCATGGACAAAGTACAAGCAAGGGCTCAGTACAAGCGAGGACCCAGTACAAGCATGGACAAAGTACAAGCAATTGCTCAGTACAAGCGAGGACCCAGTACAAGCATGGACAAAGTACAAGCAAGGACCCAGTACAAGAAAGGACCCAGTACTAGTAAGAACCCAGTACAAGCAAGGAACCAGAACAAACAAGGACCCGGTACAAGCAAGGACCAAGTACAATCAAAGACCCAGTACAAGCAAGGACCGAGTACAAGCAAGGACCAAGTAAAAGCAAGGACCCAGACGAGCAAGGACCCAGTTACAAGCATAGACCCCAGTATACAAGCTGGACATGTACAAGCACAAGGGCCCAGTAACGAGCAAGGAACCCAGTGCAAGCAAGGACCCAATATAATGCTAAGAACCAGTACAAGTAGGACCAGTACAAGCAAGGACAAAGTACAAGCAGGACCCAGTACAAGCAGGACCAGTACAAGCAGGACCCATTACAAGGACCCAGTTACAAGCAAGGACCGAGTAAAAGCAAGTAACCCAGTTCATGCAAGGACACCTGTAAAGCAAGGAACTAGTACACAAGAAAGGACCCAAGTACAAGCAACGGACCCAGTACAAGCAAGGATATAGTACAGAAGGGACCCAAGTACAGCAAGGAACAGTATAGCAAGGACCCAGTGCAAGAAAGGACCCCAGTTACAACATGGACCCGTTATAGCACAAGAACCCAGTACAAGCAAGAACCCAGTACAAGCAAGGACCCAGTACAAGCAAGGACCCAGTACAAGCAAGGACCCAGTACAAGAAAGGACCCAGAAAAAGCAAGGATCCAGCACTAGCAAGGACCCAGTACAAGAATGGACAAAGTACAAGCAAGGAACCAGTACTAATAAAGATCCAGTACAAGCAAGGACCCAGTACTAGTAAGAACCCAGTACGAGCAAGGACCCAGTGCAAGCAAGGACCCAGTACAAGCAAGAACCCAGTACAAGCAAGGACCCAGTACAAGCAAGGGCCCAATACAAGCAAGGACTCAGTACAAGCAAAGACCCAGTACAAGCAAGGACCGAGTGCAAGCAAGGACGAGTACAAGCAGAACCCAGTACAAGCATGGACCCGTACAAGCAAGGAACTTAGGTACAAGCAGGACCCAGTACAAGCAAGGACCCAGTACAAGCAAGGACATAGTACAAGCAAGGACCCAGTACAAGCAAGGACCCAGTACAGCAAGGATCCCAGTACACCAAGGGCCCAGTTCAAACAAGGACCCCAGTTCACAAGGCAAGGAACATAACAAGCAAGGACCCAGTACATGCAGGACCCAGTAAGTACAGGCAAGGACAGTACAAGCAAGGCCCCAGTGACAAACAAGGACCCATAACAAGCAAGGGACCCAGTACAAACACAAGGCCTGTTTTTTTTTTGTACAAAAAAGCAAGGACCCAGTACAAGCAAGGCCAGAGTACAAGCCAACAGGAATCATTACAAGCAAGGCCCCAGTAACAAGCAGGCCCCAGTACGAGCAAGGCCCCAGTACAAGCAAAGACCCAGTTACACGCAAGGACCCAGTACAAGCAAGAATCCAGTACAAGCAAGGACCCAGTACAAGCTAGGACCAGTACGAGCAAGGTTCCAGTAATTAAAGCAAGGGCCCAAGTACAAGCAAGAACAGAAAAGCAAGGACCAGTACTAGCAAGGATCCAGTACAAGACAAGGGGTCCGGTACAAGCAAGGGGCCCAGTACAAGCTAGGACCCAGTTCCAAGCAATGGCCAGTACAAGCCAAAGACCCAGTACAAGCAAGGACCCTGTTACACTCAAGATCCTGTAAAAGGAGGGCCCCAATACAAGCAAGAACACAGTACTAGCAAGGACCCAGTACACGCAAGGACCCAGTACAAGCAAGGACCCAGTACGAGAAGGACCCAGTAGAAGAAATAACCCAGTACAAGCAAGGATCCAGTACAAGCTAGGACCCAGTACAAGCAAGGACCCAGTACAAGCTAGGACCCAGTACAAGCAAGGACCCAGTACAAGCTAGGACCCAGTAAAAGCAAGGACCCAGAACAAACAAGGACCCAGTACATGCAACGCCCTAGTACAAGTAAGGGCCAAGTACAAGCAAGGACCCAGTACAAGCAAGGACCCAGTACAAGCAAGGACCCAAGTACAAGTGAGGACCCAGTACAATTAAGGACCCAGTACAAGCAAGGACCCAGTACAAGCAAGGACCCAGTACATGCAAGGCACTAGTACAAGCAAGGACCCAGTGCAAGCAAGGACCCAGTACAAGCAAGGACCCAGTACAAGCAAGGACCCAGTACAAGCAAGGCCCTAGTACAAGCAAGGGCCAAGTACAAGCAAGGACCCAGTACAAGCAAGAACCCAGTACAAGCAAGGACCCAGTACGAGAAAGGACCCAATACAAGCAAGGACCCAGTACAAGCAAGGCTCTAGTACAAGCAAAGGCCAAGTCCATTAAGGACCCAGTACAAGCAAGGACCCAGTACGAGCAAGGTCCCAGTACGAGCAAGGACCCAATACAAGCAAGGACCCAGTACAAGCAAGGACCCAGTACGAGCAAGGACCCAAGTACAAGTGAGGACCCAGTACAATTAAGAACCCAGTACAAGCAAGGACCCAGTACAAGCAAGGACCCAGTACAATTAAGGACCCAGTGCAAGCAAGGACCCAGTACGAGCAAGGACCCAATACAAGCAAGGACGCAGTACAAGCAAGGACCCAGAAAAATTAAGGACCCAGTACAAGGGAGGACCCAGTAAAAGCAAGGACCCAGTACAAGCAAAGACCCTGTACAAGCAAGGACACATTACAAGCAAGGACCCAGTACAAGTAAGGGCCCAGTACAAGTGAAGACCCAGTACTAGCAAGGACCCAGTACAAGCAACGACCCAGTACAAGCAACGACCCAGTACAAGTAAAGACCCAGTATAAGCAAGGACCCAGTACAATTGAAGACCCAGTACTTGCAAGGATCCAGTGCAAGCAAGGCCCTAGTACAAGTAAGGACCCAGTACAAGCAAGGACCCAGTACAAGTGAAGACCCAGTACTAGCAAGGACACAGTACAATCAAAGACCCAGTACAAGCAAGGACCCAGTACGGGAAAGGTCCCAGTACAAGCAAGGACCCAGTACAAGCAAGGACCCAGTACAAGCAAGGCCTCAGTACAAGCAAGGACCCAGTACAAGCAAGGACCCAGTGCAAGCAAGGACCCACTACAAGCAAGGGCCCAGTACAAGCAAGGTCCCAGTACAAGCTAGGACCAAGTACAAGCAAGGACCCAGTATAAGCAAGGACCCAGTACAGTCAAGGACCCAGTACAAACAAGGACCCAGTACAAGCAAGGACCCAGTACAAGCAAGGACCCAGTACAAGCAACTACCCAGTACAAGCAAGGACCCAGTACAAGCAAGGACCCAGTACAAGCAAGTCCCCAGTACAAGCACGGCTCCAGTACAAGCAAGGCCCCAGTACAAGCAAGGCCCCAGTACAAGCAAGGCCCCAGTTCAAGCAAGGACCCAGTATAAGCAGGGACCCACTACAAGCAAGGACCCAGTACAACCAAGGACCCAGTACAAGCAAGGCCCCAGTACAAGCAAGGCCCCAGTACAAACAAGGCCCCAGTACAAGCAAGGCCCCAGTACGAGCAAGGCCCCAGTACAAGCAAGGACCCAGTACAAGCAAGGACCCAGTACAAGCAAGGACCCAGTACAAGCAAGGACCCAGTAAAAGCAAGGACCCAGTACAAGCAAGGACCCAGTACTAGCAAGGACCTAGTACAAGCAAGGACCCAGTACAAGCAAGGACCCAGTACAAGCAAGGACCCAGTACAAGCAAGAACCCAGTACAAGCAAGGACCCAGTACGAGAAAGGACCCAATACAAGCAAGGACCCAGTACAAGCAAGGCTCTAGTACAAGCAAAAGCCAAGTCCATTAAGGACCCAGTACAATCAAGGACCCAGTACGAGCAAGGACCCAGTACGAGCAAGGACCCAATACAAGCAAGGACCCAGTACAAGCAAGGACCCAGTACGAGCAAGGACCCAAGTACAAGTGAGGACCCAGTACAATTAAGAACCCAGTACAAGCAAGGACCCAGTACAAGCAAGGACCCAGTACAATTAAGGACCCAGTGCAAGCAAGGACCCAGTACGAGCAAGGACCCAATACAATCAAGGACGCAGTACAAGCAAGGACCCAGAAAAATTAAGGACCCAGAACAAGGGAGGACATAGTACAAGCAAGGACCCAGTACAAGCAAAGACCCTGTACAAGCAAGGACACATTACAAGCAAGGACCCAGTACAAGTAAGGGCCCAGTACAAGTGAAGACCCAGTACTAGCAAAGACCCAGTACAAGCAACGACCCAGTACAAGCAACGACCCAGTACAAGCAAAGACCCAGTATAAGCAAGGACCCAGTACAAGTGAAGACCCAGTACTAGCAAGGATCCAGTGCAAGCAAGGCCCTAGTACAAGTAAGGACCCAGTACAAGCAAGGACCCAGTACAAGTGAAGACCCAGTACTAGCAAGGACACAGTACAATCAAAGACCCAGTGCAAGCAAGGACCCAGTACGGGAAAGGTCCCAGTACAAGCAAGGACCCAGTACAAGCAAGGACCCAGTACAAGCAAGGCCTCAGTACAAGTAAGGACCCAGTACAAGCAAGGACCCAGTGCAAGCAAGGACCCACTACAAGCAAGGACCCAGTACAAGCAAGGTCCCAGTACAAGCTAGGACCCAGTACAAGCAAGGACCCAGTATAAGCAAGGACCCAGTACAGTCAAGGACCCAGTACAAACAAGGACCCAGTACAAGCAAGGACCCAGTACAAGCAAGGACCCAGTACAAGCAACTACCCAGTACAAGCAAGGACCCAGTACAAGCAAGGACCCAGTACAAGCAAGTCCCAAGTACAAGCAAGGCTCCAGTACAAGCAAGGCCCCAGTACAAGCAAGGCCCCAGTACAAGCAAGGCCCCAGTTCAAGCAAGGACCCAGTATAAGCAGGGACCCACTACAAGCAAGGACCCAGTACAACCAAGGACCCAGTACAAGCAAGGCCCCAGTACAAGCAAGGCCCCAGTACAAGCAAGGCCCCAGTACAAGCAAGGCCCCAGTACAAGCAAGGCCCCAGTACAAGCAAGGCCCCAGTACTAGCAAGGACCCAGTACAAGCAAGGACCGAGTACAAGCAAGGACCCAGTACAAGCAAGGACCCAGTAAAAGCAAGGACCCAGTACAAGCAAAGACCCAGTACTAGCAAGGACCTATTACAAGCAAGGACCCAGTACAAGCAAGGCCCCAGTACAAGCAAGGCCCCAGTACTAGCAAGGACCCAGTACAAGCAAGGACCCAGTACAAGCAAGGACCCAGTACAAGCAAGGACCCAGTACAAGCAAGGACCCAGTACTAGCAAGGACCCAGTACGAGCAAGGACCCAGTACAAGCAAGGACCCAGTACAAGCAAGGACCGAGTACAAGCTAGGACCCAGTACAAGCAAGGACCCAGTACAAGCAAGGACCCAGTGCAAGCAAGTCCCCAGTACAAGCAAGGCTCCAGTACAAGCAAGGCCCCAGTACAAGCAAGGCCCCAGTACAAACAAGGCCCCAGTTCAAGCAATACCCAGTATAAGCAGGGACCCACTACAAGCAAGGACCCAGTACAACCAAGGACCCAGTACAAGCAAGGCCCCAGTACAAGCAAGGCCCCAGTACAAGCAAGGCCCCAGTACAGGCAAGGCCCCAGTACAAGCAAGGCCCCAGTACAAGCAAGGCCCCAGTACTAGCAAGGACCCAGTACAAGCAAGGACCCAGTACAAGCAAGGACCCAGTACAAGCAAGGACCCAGTAAAAGCAAGGACCCAGTACAAGCAAGGACCCAGTACTAGAAAGGACCTAGTACAAGCAAGGACCCAGTACAAGCAAGGCCCCAGTACAAGCAAGGCCCCAGTACTAGCAATGCCCCAGTACAAGCAAGGACCCAGTACAAGCAAGGACCCAGTACTAGCAAGGCCCCAGTACGAGCAAGGACCCAGTACAAGCAAGGACCCAGTACAAGCAAGGACCGAGTACAAGCTAGGACCCAGTACAAACAAAGACCCAGTACAAGCTAGGACCCAGTACAAGCAAGGACCCAATACAAGCAATGCCCCAGTACAAGCAAGGACCCAGTACAAGCAAGGCCCCAGTACAAACAATGACCCAGTACAAGCTAGGACCCAGTACAAGCAAGGACCCAGTATAAGGAAGGACCCAGTACAAGCAAGGACCCAGTACAAGCAAGGACCCAGTACAAGCAAGGACCCAGTACAAGCAAGGACCCAGTACTAGCAAGGACCCAGTACGAGCAAGGACCCAGTACAAGCAAGGACCCAGTACAAGCAAGGACCGAGTACAAGCTAGGACCCAGTACAAGCAAGGACCCAGTACAAGCTAGGACCCAGTACAAGCAAGGACCCAATAGAAGCAATGCCCCAGTACAAGCAAGGACCCAGTACAAGCAAGGACCCAGTACTAGCAAGGCCCCAGTACGAGCAAGGACCCAGTACAAGCAAGGACCCAGTACAAGCAAGGACCGAGTACAAGCTAGGACCCAGTACAAACAAAGACCCAGTACAAGCTAGGACCCAGTACAAGCAAGGACCCAATACAAGCAATGCCCCAGTACAAGCAAGGACCCAGTACAAGCAAGGCCCCAGTACAAACAATGACCCAGTACAAGCTAGGACCCAGTACAAGCAAGGACCCAGTATAAGGAAGGACCCAGTACAAGCAAGGACCCAGTACAAGCAAGGACCCAGTACAAGCAAGGACCCAGTACAAGCAAGGACCCAGTACTAGCAAGGACCCAGTACGAGCAAGGACCCAGTACAAGCAAGGACCCAGTACAAGCAAGGACCGAGTACAAGCTAGGACCCAGTACAAGCAAGGACCCAGTACAAGCTAGGACCCAGTACAAGCAAGGACCCAATAGAAGCAATGCCCCAGTACAAGCAAGGACCCAGTACAAGCAAGGACCCAGTTCAAGCAAGGACCCAGTACAAGCAAGGACCCAGTACAAGCAAGGCCCTAGTACAAGCAAGGGACAAATACAAACAAGGACCCAGTGCAAGCAAGGACCCAGTACGAGAAAGGACCCAATACAGGCAAGGACCCAGTGCAAGCAAGGCTCTAGTACAAGCAAGGGACAAGTACAATTAAGGACCCAGTACAAGCAAGGACCCAATACAAGCAAGGACCCAGTAGAAGCAAGGACCCAGTACAATTAAGGACCCAGTACAAGCAAGGACCAGGAACGAGCAAGGACCCAAGTACAAGTGAGGACCCAGTACAATTAAGGACCCAGAACAAGCAAGGACACAGTACAAGCATGAACGCAGTACAATTAAGGACCCAGTGCAAGCAAGGACCCAGTACGAGCAAGGACCCAATACAAGCAAGGACACAGTACAAGCAAGGACCCAGAACAATTAAGGACCCAGTACAAGGGAGGACCCAGTATAAGCAATGACCCAGTACAAGCAAAGACCCTGTACAAGCAAGGCCACATTACAAGCAAGGACCCAGTACAGGTAAGGACCCAGTACAAGTGAAGACCCAGTACTAGCAAGGACCCAGTACAAGCAAAGACCCAGTACAAGCCAGGACCCAGTACGGGCAAGGACCCAGTACAAGCAAAGACCCAGTACAAGCAAAGACCCAGTATAAGCAAGGACCCAGTACTAGCAAGGATCCAGTGCAAGCAAGGACCCAGTACAAGCAAGGCCCTAATACAAGTAAGGACCCAGTACAAGCAAGGGCCAAGTACAATCAAAGACCCAATACAAGCAAGGACCCATTACAAGCAACGACCGAGTACAAGCAAGGACCCAGTACAAGTGAAGACCCAGTACTAGCAAGACACAGTACAAGCAAAAACCCAGTACAAGCAAGACCCAGTACGTGGAAGGACCCAGTACAAATAAGAACATAGTACAAGCAAGGACCCAGTACTAGCAAGGACCTAGTACAAGCAAGGACCCAGTACAAGCAAGGACCCTGTACAAGCAAGGACCCAGTACAAGCAAGAACCCAGTACAAGCAAGGACCCAGTAAAAGGAAGGCCCCAATACAAGCAATGACCCAGTACAAGCAAGAACCCAGTACAAGCAAGGACCCAGTACAAGCAAGGACCCAGTACAAGCAAGGCATCAGTACAAGCAAGGACCCAGTACAAGCAAGGACCCAGTGCAAGCAGGTACCCACTACAAGCAAGGACCCTGTACAAGCAAGGACCCAGTACAAGCAAGGTCCCAGTACAAGCAAGGACCCAGTACAAGCAAGGCCCCAGTGTAAGCAAGGACCTAGTACAAGCAAGGACCCAGTACAAACAAGGTCCCAGTACAAGCAAGGACCCAGTACAAGCAAGGACCCAGTAAAAGCAAGGACTCTGTTCAAGCAAGGACCCCGTCCAAGCAAGGCACCAGTACAAGCAATGACCCAGTACAAGCAATGACCCAGCACAAGCAAATACCCAGGACAAACAAGTCCCCAGTACAAGCAAGGCCCCAGTACAAGAAAGGCCCCAGTACAAGCAAGGCCCCAGTTCAAGCAAGGACCCAGTATAAGCAGGGACCCACTACAAGCAAGGACCCAGTACAACCAAGGACCCAGTACAAGCAAGGCTCCAGTACAAGCAAGGCCCCAGTACAAGCAAGGCCCCAGTACAAGCAAGGCCCCAGTACAAGCAAGGCCCTAGTACAAGCAAGGCCCCAGTACTAGCAAGGACCCTGTACAAGCAAGGACCCAGTACAAGCAAGAACCCAGTACAAGCAAGGACCCAGAAAAAGGAGGGCCCCAATACAAGCAAGAACACAGTACTAGCAAGGACCCAGTACAAGCAAGGACCCGTACAAGAAAGGCCCAGTACAAGCAAGGCCCCAGTACTAGCAATGCCCCAGTACAAGCAAGGACCCAGTACAAGAAAGGGGACCCAGTACAAGCAAGGACCGAGTACAAGCAAAGGAAACCCATACAAACAAAGACCCAGTACAAGCTGGGACCCAGTAAAGCAAGGACCCAATACAAAGCAATGCCCCATTACAAGAAAGGGAAACCCAGTACAACAAGGCCCCAGTACAAACAATGACCCAGTACAAGCTAGGACCCAGTACAAGCAAGGACCCAGTAAAGGAAGGACCCAGTACAAGCAAGGACCCAGTACAAGCAAGGACCCAGTACAAGCAAGGACCCAGTACAAGCAAGGACCCAGTACAAGCAAGGACCCAGTACGAGCAAGGACCCAGTACAACCCAAGGACCCAGTAAAAGCAAGGACCGAGTACAAGCTAGGACCCAGTACAAGCAAGGGACCCAGTACAAGCTGGGAACCAGTACAAGCAAGGACCCAATAGAAGCAATGCCCCAGTAAAAGCAAGGACCCAGTACAAGCAAGGACCCAGTACTAGCAAGGCCCCAGTACGAGCAAGGACCCAGTACAAGAAAGGACCCAGTACAAGCAAGGACCGAGTACAAGTTTAGGCCCCAGTACAAACAAAGACCAGTAAAGCTAACCCATACAACAAGGACCCAATACAAGCAATGCCCCAGTACAAGCAAGGACCCATACAAGCAAGGCCCCAGTACAAACAATGACCCAGTACAAGCTAGGACCCAGTACAAGAAAGGGACCCAGTATAAGGAAGGACCCAGTACAAGCAAGGACCCAGTACAAGCAAGGACCCAGTACAAGCAAGGACCCAGTACAAGAAAGGGAAACCCAGTACTAGCAAGGACCCAGTACGAGCAAGGACCCAGTACAGCAAGGAACCCAGTACAAGCAAGGACCGAGTACAAGCTAGGACCCAGTACAAGCAAGGACCCAGTACAAGCTAGGACCCCAGTACAAGAAAGGGACCCAATAAAAACCCAATGCCCCAGTACAAGCAAGACCCAGTACAAGCAAGGCCCAAGTACAAACAATGACCCAGTACAAGCAAGGACCCAGTACAAGCAAGGCCCAAGTACAAACAATGACCCAGTACGAGCAAGGACCCAGTACAAGCAAGGACCCAGTACAAGCAAGGACCGAGTACAAGCTAGGACCCAGTACAAGCAAGGACCCAGTACAAGATAGGACCCAGTACAAGCAAGGACCCAATAGAAGCAATGCCCCAGTACAAGCAAGGACCCAGTACAAGCAAGGCCCAAGTACAAACAATGACCCAGTACAAGCAAGGACCCAGTACAAGCAAGGCCCAAGTACAAACAATGACCCAGTACAAGCAAGGACCAAGTACTGGATGTGGTTTTCGCTCAAGATTTGCCAAATGAAAAGAAATAATTTGTGTGTGTGTGTTTTGTGTGTGTTGTGTGTGTGTTGTGTGTGTGTGTGTGTGTGTTTGTGTGTGTGTGTGTGTGTTTGTGTGTGTGTGTGTGTTGTGTGTTGTGTGTGTGTGTGTGTGTGTTTGTGTGTGTGTGTGTGTGTTTGTGTGTGTGTGTGTGTGTGTGTGTTGTGTGTGTGTGTGTGTGTGTGTGTGTGTTTGTGTGTGTGTGTGTGTGTTTGTGTGTGTGTGTGTGTGTGTGTGTGTGTGTGTTGTGTGTGTGTGTGTGTGTGTGTGTGTTTGTGTGTGTGTGTGTGTGTGTGTGTGTTTGTGTGTGTGTGTGTGTGTGTGTGTGTGTGTGTGTGTGTGTGTGTGTGTGTGTGTGTGTGTGTGTGTGTGTGTGTGTGTGTGTATGACTTTGAGGATGCTAGAACCAGTATGTATCTACTAGCAGGCTACCTGGAATCTTCCAACCTATCACCCTATTACCCCATCACCTTATCACCCCATCAGTCCATCACCCTGTCACCTGATCACCCTATCACACCATCATCCCATCACTCTGTTACCCCATCACCCTATCACCATATCACCCATCACCCCACCACCCATCACTCCATCACCTCATCATCCTATCACCCCATCACCCTATCACCCTATCACTCCATCACCCTCTCTTCCTATCACTCCTTCACCCTATCTTTCTAACACTCCATCACCCTATCTTCCCATCACCCCATCACCCTATCACCTCATCACCTCATCACCCTATCACTCCATCACCTTTTCTCCCTATAACCCCATCACTCTATCATCTTATTATCCCATCACCTTATGACCCTATGCCCCGTCACCCTATCTCCTATTCACCCTATCACCCCATGATCCAATCACACCATTACCCTATCACCCATCACTCTATCACCCCATCACCCTATCACCCATCAACCCATCACCCTATCACTTCATCATCCTATCACCTCATCACCCTATCACTGCATCACCCTATCTCCCTATTACCCATCACTCCATCTTATTACTCCATCACCCCATCACCCTATTACCCCATCACCCTATCTCCTAATCACCCTATCACCACATCATACTATCACCAAATCACTCTATCACCCCATTACCCTATCACCCCATTACCCAATCACCCTATCACCCCGTCTCCCTATCACCCCGTCTCCCTATCACCTTTTCACCCCACCATTCCGTCTCTCCAATGCTTCATTTTCCCATCGTCTCGTTACCCCCATCACCCAATTACCCTATCATCCCTCACCACATCACCTCATCGTCCCGTCACCTCCATCGCCCCATCACCCCACCGCTCTATCACCCCATCGTCCCATCTTCCCGTCACCCCATCACTCCCATTTCTCTGCCCAGGCTGAACTTTAATCTCTCTCTCAACTCTGTTTTTGGCTGAGGTACAACATCACAGAGTCAAATGTATGTCAGGTGAGTGAGTGTTAGCGTTGATCTGTGTTTAGTGTGGTGATTGTGGAGGCAAGACACACCCGCAACACAACACACCCGCAGCACAACGAACCCGCAACACAACGCACCAATATTCACTCGGGAACTCTGCAATAGAGTCTGGGCTGGAATGAGTGAATTCCTGGGAATACAAGTGTAAATACGTGAGGGGTCGTCCGCCCCCTTGCTCCCCTACGACCCACCTCGTCCCCCACCTCCACCGCCCTGAAACTAGCGGTGATTGATGTGTAATTTGTAGTCGGGGGTCATCATCAAAGTCCAGTGCCAGCAGTGCCAGCAGTGCCAGTAGTGCCAACGACTCTGTCTCTCTCTGTCTCTGTCTCTCTCTGTCTCTGTCTCTCTCTCTCTCTCTATACTCTCACCTGTGTGGCTCTTCTTGAAGGATGTGCTGTGAGAACTACGAGAAGGATGTACATCTGTATGAGTGTATGAGGCAGACTGTATGTGTAAGGCAGGCTGGATGTGTGAGGCAGGCTGGATGTGTGAGGCAGGCTGGATGTGTGTGAGGCAGGCTGTATGTGTGAGGCAGGCTGGATGTGTGTGTGTGAGGCAGGCTGTATGTGTGTGTGTGAGACAGGCTGTATGTGTGAGGCAGCCTGTATGAGTGTGTGAGGCAGGCTGTATATGTGAGGCAGCCTATATGTGTGAGGCAGAGTGGATGAGTGTGTGAGGCAGGCTGTATGTGTGAGGCAGAGTGGATGAGTGTGTGAGGCAGGCTGTATGTGTGAGGCAGCCTGTATGAATGTGTGAGGCAGGCTGTATGAGTGTGTGAGGCAGACTGTATGTGTGAGGCAGCCTGTATGAATGTGTGAGGCAGGCTGTATGAGTGTGTGAGGCAGACTGTATGTGTGAGGCAGCCTGTATATGTGAGGCAGAGTGGATGAGTGTGTGAGGCAGCCTGTATGTGTGAGGCAGCCTGTATGTGTGAGGCAGCCTGTATGTGTGAGGCAGCCTGTATGTGTGAGGCAGACTGTATGTGTGAGGCAGCCTGTATGTGTGAGGCAGCCTGTATGAGTGTGTGAGGCAGGCTGTATGTGTGAGGCAGCCTGTATGAGTGTATGAGGCAGGCTGTATGTGTGAGGCAGTCTGTATGAGTGTGTGAGGTAGGCTGTATGTGTGAGGCAGCCTGTATCAGTGTGAGAGGCAGCCTGTATGTGTAAGGCAGGCTGTATGAGTGTGTGAGGCAGGCTGTATGTGTGAGGCAGGCTGTATGTGTGAGGCAGCCTGTATGAGTGTGTGAGGCAGCCTATATGTGTGAGGCAGGCTGTATGAGTGTGTGAGGCAGCCTGTATGTGTGAGGCAGGCTGTATGAGTGTGTGAGGCAGCCTGTATGTGTGAGGCAGAGTGAATGAGTGTGTGAGGCAGACTGTATGTGAGAGGCAACCTGTATGTGTGAGGCAGTCTGTATGAGTGTGTGAGGCAGGCTGTATGTGTAAGACAGGCTGTATGTGTGAGGCAGAGTGAATGAGTGTGTGAGGCAGGCTGTATGTGAGAGGCAGCCTGTATGTGTGAGGCAGTCTGTATGAGTGTGTGAGGCAGGCTGTACATGTAAGGCAGGCTGTATGTGTGAGGCAGGCTGTATGTGTGAGGCAGGCTGTATGTGTGAGGCAGGCTGGATGTGTGAGGCAGGCTGGATGTGTGAGGCAGGCTGGATGTGTGAGGCAGGCTGTATGTGTGAGGCAGGCTGTATGTGTGAGGCAGGCTGGATGTGTGAGGCAGGCTGTATGTGTGAGGCAGGCTGTATGTGTGAGGCAGGCTGGATGTGTGAGGCAGGCTGTATGTGTGAGGCAGGCTGTATGAGTGAGTGTGTAAGGCAGACCTTCAACACACGTTGGCTACACTGTCTCCAACTCAATAACCAACCCGGTCAATGGTCCGTCAGTGCTTGTTGCTATCTCCCACCTTTATCCACCTTTCTCTCTTTCTTTCTCTCTCTTTCTCTCTCTCTCTTTCTCTCTCTCTATCTCTCTCTTTCTCTCTCTCTCTCTCTCTCTCTCTCTCTCTCTCTCTCTCTCTTCTCTCTCTCTCTCTCTCTCTCTCTCTCTCTCTCTCTCTCTCTTCTCTCTCTCTCTCTCCGTTTCCTTCACTCCTTCCTACCTCGCTCCCCCCACATCATCTCTCTCATATATACTCAAAGCAACAGATTATATGGAAACTGGAAGGAGAAAGAAGAATTTAAGAGTTGTAAAATAGAGAGAGAGAGAGAGAGAAGAGAGAGAGAGAGAGAAAGGGAGGGAGGGAGGGTGGGGGTTGCCAGCTACCACACTGCAACAGATGGAGGCCAGCTTTCATCAGTGGCGGCCTGCAAGTGAACACTCGCTGTTCAATCAGTGGGAGGAGGCGCCACCACCTCTCAGGTAGATTACTGCTGCCGGGGAGCTGACCAGGAGAGGGGAGGGCCAGCCTTGGGTCGTCATCACGACTCTCTCTCTCACAATAGACGGGGACAAAAGCAGCTCTGCCTGGGTGACTTCTGTCTCAAGAACCAAGCTACCCCTGGGTATTGGGGGCAGCCGGCGAGGCTTCTGTGGAGGGGGACATGTGGGGTAAGGGAGGAGCATGAGGAATCTGTTAATGGTAGGGAGATGCGGAAGGAGAGGGGATATGTGGATGCCAATGATGGGATGGAGGTGGTGGATGTGGGGAAGGGGAAGGGAGGGGAGGTGGAATGGGCTCTCGGTGGTGGGATGGAGAGGTTGGTGGAGGCAAGTGAGACGAGTTGCTCCACAGTAAAGACAGCCAGTGTGAGGCCTAGGCAGAACCAGTTTTCAAACTGGGGGAAGCAAATTTACCTTGAAGAATCATCCCAATCACATTGAAGAGGAAACTAGAGAGCAGACAACAGAAGACATAATGTTGGAGATGACAATCACAGTGCTGAGAGCTGACACAGTCATCAACACGAGGAGGACTGTGACAGACACAGTACTGAGAGCTGACACAGTCATCAACACGAGGAGGACTGTGACAGACACAGTGCTGAGAGGTGACACAGTCATCAACACGAGGAGGACTGTGACAGACACGTGCTGAGAGCTGACACAGTCATCAACACGAGGAGGACTGTGACAGACACAGTGCTGAGAGCTGACACAGTCATCAACACGAGGAGGACTGTGACAGACACAGTGCTGAGAGCTGACACAGGTCATCAACACGAGGAGGACTGTGACAGACACAGTGCTGAGAGGTGACACAGTCATCAACACGAGGAGGACTGTGACAGACACAGTGCTGAGAGGTGACACAGTCATCAACACGAGGAGGACTGTGACAGACACAGTGCTGAGAGCTGACACAGTCATCAACACGAGGAGGACTGTGACAGACACAGTGCTGAGAGCTGACACAGTCATCAAACACGAGGAGGACTGTGACAGACACAGTGCTGAGAGCTGAACAGTCATCAACACGAGGAGGACTGTGACAGACACAGTGCTGAGAGGTGACACAGTCATCAACACGAGGAGGACTGTGACAGACACAGTGCTGAGAGGTGACACAGTCATCAACAAGAGGAGGACTGTGACAGACACAGTGCTGAGAGGTGACACAGTCATCAACACGAGGAGGACTGTGACAGACACAGTGCTGAGAGGTGACACAGTCATCAACAAGAGGAGGATCTGTGACAGACACAGTGCTGAGAGGTGACACAGTCATCAACACGAGGAGGACTGTGACAGACACAGTGCTGAGAGCTGACACAGTCATCAACACGAGGAGGACTGTGACAGACACAGTGCTGAGAGGTGACACAGTCATCAACAAGAGGAGGACTGTGACAGACACAGTGCTGAGAGGTGACACAGTCATCAACACGAGGAGGACTGTGACAGACACAGTGCTGAGAGCTGACACAGTCATCAACACGAGGAGGACTGTGACAGACACAGGCTGAGAGCTGACACAGTCATCAACACGGAGGAGGACTGTGACAGACACAGTGCTGAGAGGTGACACAGTCATCAACAAGAGGAGGACTGTGACAGACACAGTGCTGAGAGGTGACACAGTCATCAACAAGAGGAGGACTGTGACAGACACAGTGCTGAGAGATGACACAGTCATCAACAGGAGGAGGACTATGACAGACACAGTGCTGAGAGGTGACACAGTCATCAACAGGAGGAGGAGTATGGCAGACACAGTGCTGAGAGGTGACACAGTCATCAACACGAGGAGGACTGTGACAGACACAGTGCTGAGAGATGACACAGTCATCAACACGAGGAGGACTGTGACAGACACAGTGCTGAGAGGTGACACAGTCATCAACAGGAGAAGGACTGTGACAGACACAGTGCTGAGAGGTGACACAGTCATCAACAGGAGGAGGAGTATGGCAGACACAGTGCTGAGAGGTGACACAGTCATCAACACGAGGAGGACTGTGACAGACACAGTGCTGAGAGATGACACAGTCATCAACAGGAGAAGGACTGTGACAGACACAGTGCTGAGAGGTGACACAGTCATCAACAGGAGGAGGAGTATGGCAGACACAGTGCTGAGAGGTGACACAGTCATCAACAAGAGGAGGACTGTGACAGACACAGTGCTGAGAGGTGACACAGTCATCAACACGAGGAGGACTGTGACAGACACAGTGCTGAGAGGTGACACAGTCATCAACACGAGGAGGACTGTGACAGACACAGTGCTGAGAGGTGACACAGTCATCAACACGAGGAGGGACTGTGACAGACACAGTGCTGAGAGCTGACACAGTCATCAACACGAGGAGGACTGTGACAGACACAGTGCTGAGAGCTGACAGTCATCAACACGAGGAGGACTGTGACAGACACAGTGCTGAGAGGTGACACAGTCATCAACACGAGGAGGACTGTGACAGACACAGTGCTGAGAGGTGACACAGTCATCAACACGAGGAGGACTGTGACAGACACAGTGCTGAGAGGTGACACAGTCATCAACACGAGGAGGACTGTGACAGACACAGTGCTGAGAGGTGACACAGTCATCAACACGAGGAGGACTGTGACAGACACAGTGCTGAGAGGTGACACAGTCATCAACACGAGGAGGACTGTGACAGACACAGTGTGAGAGGTGACACAGTCATCAACACGAGGAGGACTGTGACAGACACAGTGCTGAGAGCTGACACAGTCATCAACACGAGGAGGACTGTGACAGACACAGTGCTGAGAGCTGACACAGTCATCAACACGAGGGGACTGTGACAGACACAGTGCTGAGAGCTGACACAGTCATCAACACGAGGAGGACTGTGACAGACACAGTGCTGAGAGGTGACACAGTCATCAACACGAGGAGGACTGTGACAGACACAGTGCTGAGAGCTGACACAGTCATCAACACGAGGAGGACTGTGACAGACACAGTGCTGAGAGGTGACACAGTCATCAACACGAGGAGGACTGTGACAGACACAGTGCTGAGAGGTGACACAGCCATCAACAAGAGGAGGACTGTGACAGACACAGTGCTGAGAGGTGACACAGTCATCAACAAGAGGAGGACTGTGACAGACACAGTGCTGAGAGGTGACACAGTCATCAACAAGAGGAGGACTGTGACAGACACAGTGCTGAGAGATGACACAGTCATCAACAGGAGGAGGACTATGGCAGACACAGTGCTGAGAGGTGACACAGTCATCAACAGGAGGAGGAGTATGGCAGACACAGTGCTGAGAGGTGACACAGTCATCAACACGAGGAGGACTGCGACAGACACAGTGCTGAGAGATGACACAGTCATCAACAGGAGAAGGACTGTGACAGACACAGTGCTGAGAGGTGACACAGACATCAGCACTCATCGTAAGAAGGACATGTTATAGCAGCAAGAGTGAAGCAAGAGTGAGTGGGAAAAACACAGAGTAAGAGCAAGGAGCAAGGAAACGAGTCAAAGAGCCTGGGACGAACACAAAAAAAAATAGAAAGTAGAGAGAAAGAGGGGCAGTCTGGAAGCGACACTTCACCATCGATCGGAATGAAACCGAGAGTTCCACAGTTATACCAAACAAATGAGTATTAACCTGCAGCAAAACAAACTGTTTTAAAAGACTCACGAAATCGTAATGACACGATTGCAAACAAACCATACCACGGGCGGGATTTGAACCCGCGGTCAGAGAGTCATTATGATTTCGTGAGTCATGTTGACGGCATTGAGGAGACTTGAGCTAGAGTTCGTCACGGCCACGCTAGCTGGAGATTCGTCTGTAAAAACTTGTATTTGTGGTCACAATGGTGCCTATGCTAACCTTCCTATGGTGTAGAAATATACCTAGTTGGATGAATCTTATTGTGGCTAGCTAGTCTAGTGTCTAACACGACGGTCTGGAGTTTTGTGACTCTCTGACCGCGGGTTCAAATCCCGGCAGTGGTATGGGGAGTTTTAAATGAAAAAGGAAAGATCATGGAAAATGATATTGAAGTTTGTGATGTACAAACATTATATAAGACCAGCGGTATGTGCAAGACCAGCATACCTCAGAGTGGCAAGACCAGCATACCTCAGAGTGGCAAGACCAGCATACCTCACAGTGGCAAGACCAGCATACCTCAGAGTGGCAAGACCAGCATACCTCAGAGTGGCAAGACCAGCATACCTCAGAGTGGTAAGACCAGCATACCTCACAGTGGCAAGACCAGCATACCTCAGAGTGGCAAGACCAGCATACCTCAGAGTGGTAAGACCAGCATACCTCACAGTGGCAAGACCAGCATACCTCAGAGTGGCAAGACCAGCATACCTCAGAGTGGCAAGACCAGCATACCTCAGAGTGGTAAGACCAGCATACCTCACAGTGGCAAGACCAGCATACCTCAGAGTGGCAAGACCAGCATACCTCAGAGTGGTAAGACCAGCATACCTCACAGTGGCAAGACCAGCATACCTCAGAGTGGCAAGACCAGCATACCTCAGAGTGGTAAGACCAGCATACCTCACAGTGGCAAGACCAGCATACCTCAGAGTGCAAGACCAGCATACCTCAGAGTGGTAAGACCAGCATACCTCAGAGTGGTAAGACCAGCATACCTCACAGTAGCAAGACCAGCATACCTCAGAGTGGCAAGACCAGCATACCTCAGAGTGGCAAGACCAGCATACCTCAGAGTGGTAAGACCAGCATACCTCAGAGTGGTAAGACCAGCATACCTCACAGTGGCAAGACCAGCATACCTCAGAGTGGTAAGACCAGCATACCTCAGAGTGGTAAGACCAGCATACCTCACAGTGGCAAGACCAGCATACCTCAGAGTGGTAAGACCAGCATACCTCAGAGTGGTAAGACCAGCATACCTCACAGTGGCAAGACCAGCATACCTCAGAGTGGTAAGACCAGCATACCTCAGAGTGGTAAGACCAGCATACCTCACAGTGGCAAGACCAGCATACCTCAGAGTGGCAAGACCAGCATACCTCAGAGTGGCAAGACCAGCATACCTCAGAGTGGTAAGACCAGCATACCTCACAGTGGCAAGACCAGCATACCTCAGAGTGGCAAGACCAGCATACCTCAGAGTGGTAAGACCAGCATACCTCAGAGTGGCAAGACCAGCATACCTCAGAGTGGCAAGACCAGCATACCTCAGAGTGGCAAGACCAGCATACCTCAGAGTGGTAAGACCAGCATACCTCACAGTGGCAAGACCAGCATACCTCAGAGTGGCAAGACCAGCATACCTCGGAGTGGCAAGACCAGCATACCTCAGAGTGGCAAGACCAGCATACCTCAGAGTGGCAAGACCAGCATACCTCAGAGTGGCAAGACCAGCATACCTCGGAGTGGCAAGACCAGCATACCTCAGAGTGGCAAGACCAGCATACCTCGGAGTGGCAAGACCAGCATACCTCAGAGTGGCAAGACCAGCATACCTCAGAGTGGCAAGACCAGCATACCTCAGAGTGGCAAGACCAGCATACCTCAGAGTGGCAAGACCAGCATACCTCAGAGTGGCAAGACCAGCATACCTCAGAGTGGCAAGACCAGCATACCTCAGAGTGGCAAGACCAGCATACCTCAGAGTGGCAAGACCAGCATACCTCAGAGTGGCAAGACCAGCATACCTCAGAATGGCAAGACCAGCATACCTCGGAGTGGCAAGACCAGCATACCTCAGAGTGGCAAGACCAGCATACCTCAGAGTGGCAAGACCAGCATACCTCAGAGTGACAAGACCAGCATACCTCAGAGTGGAAAGACCAGCATACCTCAGAGTTGCAAGACCAGCATACCTCAGAGTGGCAAGACCAGCATACCTCAGAGTGGCAAGACCAGCATACCTCAGAGTGGCAAGACCAGCATACCTCAGAGTGGCAAGACCAGCATACCTCAGAGTGGCAAGACCAGCATACCTCAGAGTGGTAAGACCAGCATACCTCAGAGTGGCAAGACCAGCATACCTCAGAGTGGCAAGACCAGCATACCTCAGAGTGGCAAGACCAGCATACCTCAGAGTGGCAAGACCAGCATACCTCAGAGTGGCAAGACCAGCATACCTCACAGTGGCAAGACCAGCATACCTCAGAGTGGCAAAACCAGCATACCTCAGAGTGGCAAGACCAGCATACCTCGGAGTGGCAAGACCACCATACCTCAGAGTGGCAAGACCACCATACCTCAGAGTGGCAAGACCACCATACCTCAGAGTGGCAAGACCAGCATACCTCAGAGTGGCAAGACCAGCATACCTCAGAATGGCAAGACCAGCATACCTCAGAGTGGCAAGACCAGCATACCTCAGAATGGCAAGACCAGCATGCCTCGGGGTGGCAAGACCAGCATACCTCAGAGTGGCAAGACCAGCATACCTCAGAATGGCAAGACCAGCATACCTCGGAGTGGCAAGACCAGCATACCTCAGAGTGGCAAGACCAGCATACCTCAGAGTGGCAAGACCAGCATACCTCAGAGTGGCACTCACCAACCTGCAGGAAGAATACTTTACAACCTTAACTGTGACATATTGGACCAGTCATTGAGTACGCGGCGCCAGCATGAAGTCCACACCTGGTACAGCTGGTCCAGATCTTTGAAGCGATCCCAAGGTTTCTCTGGTCTCAACGAGGATCAAAAGTGGAATAACTAAGACGAGGCCATGGGGGAGGCAGCTCAATACACAATACAATACACACACATGATAACGACATACAAAATACTGAGAGGAATTGACAAGGTGGACAAAGACAGGATGTTCCAGAGATTGGACACAGTAACAAGGGGACACAGTTGGAAGCTGAAGACACAGATGAATCACAGGGATGTTAGGAAGTATTTCTTCAGCCACCGAGTAGTCAGTAAGTGGAATAGTTTGGGAAGCGATGTAGTGGAGGCAGGATCCATGCATAGCTTTAAGCAGAGGTATGATAAAGCTCACGGCTCAGGGAGAGTGACCTAGTAGCGATCAGTGAAGAGGCGGGGCCAGGAGCTCGGACTCGACCCCCGCAACCTCAACTAGGTGAGTACAACTAGGTGAGTACACACACACACACACACACACACACACACACACACACACACACACACACACACACACACACACACACACACACACACACACACACACACACACACACACACACACACACACAAACACACACACACAAACACACACACACACACACACACACACACACACACACACACACACACACACACACACACACACACACACACACACACACACACACACACACACACCAAAAAAAAAAAATGACCGTGAAGTATGTGAAGAACTCAACAAGAGATTCAAAGAAGTGTTCACAGAGGAGACAGAAGGGGCTCCAGAAAGACGGAGAGGTGTGGCACATCACCAGGTGCTGGACACGGTACACACAACCGAGGAAGAGGTGAAGAGGCTTCTGAGTGAACTAGATACCTCAAAGGCAATGGGGCCAGATAACATCTCTCCATGGGTCCTGAGAGAGGGAGCAGAGGCACTATGTGTACCCCTAACAACAATATTCAGTACATCTATCGAAACAGGGAGATTGCCTGAGGCATGGAAGACAGCAAATGTAGTCCCAATCTTTAAAAAAGGAGACAGACATGAAGCACTAAACTACAGACCAGTCTCACTGACATGTATAGTATGCAAATTCATGGAGAAGATTATCAGGAGAAGAGTGGTGGAACACCTAGAAAGGAATGATCTCATCAACAGCAGCCAACATGGTTTCAGGGACGGGAAATCCTGTGTCACAAACATACTGGAGTTCTATGACATGGTGACAAGAGTAAGACATAAGAGAGAGGTGTGGGTGGATTGCATTTTTTTGGACTGCAAGATGGCGTTTGACACAGTTCCACACAAGAGATTAGTGCAA
This sequence comes from Cherax quadricarinatus, assembly GCF_026875155.1. Lineage (NCBI taxonomy): Eukaryota > Metazoa > Arthropoda > Malacostraca > Decapoda > Parastacidae > Cherax > Cherax quadricarinatus. The sequence continues at coordinate 55,024,207 of NC_069408.1, read as the reverse complement.
AAACTGGAGGACCGAGCAGGGATAACAGGTAAGGCACTACAACGGATCAGGGAATACCTGTCAGGAAGACAGCAGCGAGTCATGGTACGTGGCGAGGTGTCAGAGTGGGCACCTGTGACCAGCGGGTTCCCACAGGGGTCAGTCCTAGGACCAGTGCTGTTTCTGGTATTTGTGAATGAAATGAAGGAAAGATTAGACTCCGAAGTGTCCCTGTTTGCAGATGACGTGAAGTTGATGAGAAGAATTCATTCGATCGAAGACCAGGCAGAACTACAAAGGGATCTGGACAGGCTGCAGACCTGGTCCAGCATTTGGCTCCTGGAGTTCAACCCCACCAAGTGCAAAGTCATGAAGATTGGGGAAGGGCAAAGAAGACCGCAGACGGAGTACAGTCTAGGGGGGCAGAGACTACAAACCTCACTCAAGGAAAAAATCTTGGGGCGAGTATAACACCAGGCACATCTCCTGAAGCGCACATCAACCAAATAACTCCCGCAGCATATGGGCGCCTAGCAAACCTCAGAACAGCATTCCGACATCTTAATAAGGAATCATTCAGGACCCTGTACACCGTGTACGTTAGGCCCATATTGGAGTATGAGGCACCAGTTTGGAACCCACACCTAGCCAAGCACGTAAAGAAACTAGAGAAAGTGCAAAGGTTTGCAACAAGACTAGTTCCAGAGCTAAGAGGTATGTCCTACGACGAAAGGTTAAGGGAAATCAACCTGACGACACTGGAGGACAGGAGAGATAGGGGGGACATTATAACGACATACAAAATACTGAGAGGAATTGACAAGGTGGACAAAGACAGGATGTTCCAGAGATTGGACACAGTAACAAGGGACACAGTTGGAAGTTGAAGACACAGATGAATCACAGGGATGTTAGGAAGTATTTCTTCAGCCACAGTGTAGTCAGGAAGTGGAATAGTTTGGGAAGCGATGTAGTGGAGGCAAGATCAATACATAGCTTTAAGCAGAGGTATGATAATGCTCATGGTTCAGGGAGAGTGACCTAGTAGTGACCAGTGAAGAGGCGGGGCCAGGAGCTTGGGAAACTCGACCCCTGCAACTTCAACTAGGTGAGTACACACACACACACACACACACACAAAGACACATACACAGGGAGAGAGAGGATCCAGTAGCAACCAGTGAAGAGGCGGGGCCTGGAGCTAAGACTCGATCCCTGCAACCACAAATAGGTAAGTACAAATAGGTGAGTACACACACACACACACACACACACACACACACACACACACACACACCAAAAACACACATGAGAGAGAGGACCCAGTAGTAACCAGTGAAAAAGGCGGGGCCAGGAGCTAAAACTCGACCCCTGCAACCAAAAATGGGTGAGTACAAATAGGTGAGTACACACACACACACACACACACACACAAACACACACATACACACACACACACACACACATATACACACACAAACATTCACACACACACACACACACACAAAACACACACACCACACACACACACACACACACACACACACACACACAACCACACACACACACACACAAAACACACACACCCCACACACAGGAAAGAGAAGACCCAGTAGCAACCGGTGAAGAGGCGGGGCCAGGAGCTAAGACTCGACCCCTGCAACCACAAATAGGTGAGTACACGCACACACACACACACATCCCCCATCCCCCTCAGCACAAACCCCACCCCTACAGAAACCCACAGTAACCCCGACAATACAAAATACTGCGTGGAATAGACAATATACACAGAGACAGGATGTTCCAGAGATGGGACACAGAAACAAGGGGTCACAATTGGAAGCTGAAGACTCAGATGTGTCAAAGGGATGTTAGGAAGTATTTCTTCAGTCATAGAGTAGTTAGGAAGTGGAATAGTCTGGCAAGCGATGTAGTTGAGGCAGGAACTATACATAGTTTTAAGACGAGGTATGATAAAGCTCATGGAGCAGGGGCCTCTAGAGAGGACCTAGTAGCGGTCGGTGAAGAGGCGGGGCCAGGATCTGAGTCTTGACCCCTGCAACCACTGTTAGGTGAGTACAATTAGGTGAGTAGACAACGGTCTTTGTGTGGTGATGTACAGACTGGAACACGTGACTGTAACACAGTACCACGTGACTGTAACACAGTAACACGTGACTGTAACACAGTAACACGTGACTGTAACACAGTAACACGTGACTGTAACACAGTACCACGTGACTGTAACACAGTACCACGTGACTGTAACACAGTAACACGTGACTGTAACACAGTAACACGTGACTGTAAACACGAAACCACGTGACTGTACACAGAAAACACGTGACTGAACACAGTAACACGTGACTGAAACACAGTACCACTAAACTTGTAACACAGTAACACGTGACTGTAACACAGTAACACGTGACTGTAACACAGTAACACGTGACTGTAACACAGTAACACGTGACTGTAACACAGTAACACGTGACTGTAACACAGTAACACGTGATTTGTAACACAGTAACATGTACTGAAACACAGTAAACACGTGACAGTAACAGACTAAACACGTGACTGTAACACAGTACCACGTGACTGTAACACAGTAACACGTGACTGTAACACAGTACCACGTGACTGTAACACAGTAACACGTGACTGTAACACAGTAACACGTGACTGTAACACAGTACCAGGGTGACTGTAAACACAGTACCACGTGACTGTAACACAGTAACACGTGACTGTAACACAGTAACACGTGACTGTAACACAGTAACACGTGACTGTAACACAGTACCACGTGACTGTAACACAGTAACACGTGACAGTAACAGAGTAACACTTATTGTATCATAGTAACACGTGACTGTAGCACAGTAACACGTGACTGTAACACAGTAACACGTGACAGTAACACAGTAACACTTATTGTATCACAGTAACACGTGACTGTAGCACAGTAACACGTGACTGAAAACACAGTCCCCCACGGACTGTAACACATTAAAACGTAACTGCAACACGGTAACACGTGACTGTAACACAGTAACACGTGACTGTAACACAGTACCACGTGACTGTAACACATTAAAACGTAACTGCAACACGGTAACACGTGACTATAACACAGTAACACGTGACTGTAACAAAGTACCACGTGACTGTAACACATTAAAACGTAACTGCAACACGGAACACGGGGACTATAACACAGTAACACGTGACTGTAACACAGTACCACGTGACTGTAACACATTAAAACGTAACTGCAACACGGTAACACGTGACTATAACACAGTAACACGTGACTGTAACACAGTACCACGTGACTGTAACACGGTAACACGTGACTATAACACAGTGACACGTGACTGTAACACAGTACAACGTGACTGTAACACTGTAACACGTGACAGTAACACAGTAACACTTATTGTATCACAGTAACACGTGACTGTAACACAGTAACACGTGACTGCAACACAGTAACACGTGACTGTAACACAGTAACACGTGACTGTAACACAGTAATACGTGACTGTAACACAGTAACACATGACTGTAGCACAGCAACACGTGACTGTAACACAGTAACACGTGACTATAACACAGTAACACGTGACTGTAGCACAGTACCACGTGACTGTAACACACTAACACGTGACTGTAACACAGTAACACTTATTGTATCACAGTAACACGTGACTGTAACACAGTAACACGTGACTATAACACAGTAACACGTGACTGTAACACAGTACCACGTGACTGTAACACACTAACACGTGACTGTAACACAGTAACACTTATTGTATCACAGTAACACGTGACTGTAACACAGTAACACGTGACTATAACACAGTAACACGTGACTGTAACACAGTAACACTGACTGAAAACACAGTAACACGTGACTGTAACACAGTAACATGTGACTGTAACACAGTAACACGTGACTGTAACACAGTAACACGTGACTGTAAGACAGTAACACGTGACTGTAAGACAGTAACACGTGACTGTAAGACAGTAACACGTGACTAACACAGTAACACGTGACTTAACACAGTAACACGTGACTGTAACACAGTAACACGTGACTGTAACACAGTAACACATGACTGTTACACATTTAACACGTGACTGTAACACATTTAACATGTGACTGTAACACAGTAACATGTGACTATAACACAGTAACATTTTGACTGTAACACATAAAAATGTGACTGTAACACAGTAACATGTGATTATAACACAGAAAACATGTGACGGGAACACAGTAACATGTGACTGTAACACAATAACACTGACTGTAGCACAATAACACCGTGACTGTAACACAGTAACCCCGTGACTGTAACACAGTAACACGTGACTGTAACACAGTAACACGTGACTGTAACACAGTAACACGTGACTGTAACACAGTAACACGTGACTGTAACACAGTAACATGTGACTGTAACACAGTAACATGTGACTGTAACACAGTAACACGTGACTGTAACACAGTAAAAAGTGACTGTAACACAGAAAAAAGTACTGTAAACACAGTAACCGTGACTGTAGCACAGAAAACATGTGATTTGTAACACAGTAACATGTGACTGTAACACAGAAACATGTGACTATAAAAAACCAAGTAACACGTGACTGTAACACAGTAACATGTGACTAAAACCACAGTAACATGTGACTGTAACACAGTAACATGTGACTGTAACACAGTAACATGTGATTAAAACACAGTAACATGTGACTGTAACACAGTAACATGTGACTGTAACACAATAACACGTGACTGTAGCACAATAACACGTGACTGTAACACAGTAACACGTGACTGTAAACACAGTAACACTGACGGGTAACACAGTAACATGTGACTGTAACACAGTAACACGTGACGTAACACAGTAACACGTGGACGTAACACAGTAACATGTACTGTAACACAGTAACATGTGACTGTAACACAGTAACATGTGACTGTAACACAGTAACACATGACTGTAACACAGTAACACGTGACTGTAACACAGTAACACGTGACTTTTAAACACAGTAACATGTGACTGTAACACAGTAACATGTGACTGAAAACACAGTAACATGTGACTGTAACACAGTAACACATGACTGAAAACACAGTAACACGTACTGTAACACAGTAACACGGACTGTAACACAGTAAACATGTGACTGTAACACAGTAACACGTTGACTGTAACACAGTAACACGTGACTGTAACACAGTAACATGTGACTGAACACAGGTAACATGTGACTGTAACACAGTAACATGTTACTGTAACACAGTAACACATGACTGTAACACAGTAACACGTGACTGTAACACAGTAACATGTGACTGTAACACAGTAACATGTGACTGTAACACAGTAACATGTGACTGTAACACAGTAACACATGACTGTAACCCAGTAACACGTGACTGTAACACAGTAACATGTGACTGTAACACACCTATGTTCCTCTGTATATCACGAGCCGCACCAAATTTATTCATGAATTTCTCTATTTTTGGGATGCAGAGTTTCGGGATTTGTACTTATGGATTTGTGAAGCAAAAAGATGACTGGATGGTGTTACCAGCGTCTCTGTGAGTATTAGAGAGGATAACATACTGCAGGAGAAAGATGTAGTGGAGGAGACTTGTATCCCAGTGGTGATCACAAGATATATTTGAAATCAATATTCAAGGTATACTGCAGAGGTCTGGCTGTTTACATCATCCTTAATTTTTAATAAAGAAAGGTAATTTTGTCTCCTAATTAAACAGTGAAGGAGAGGCAAGTTCCATCAGACACTCGCTTGTTTCTGTTGTAGCTTTAAATACTCTGTTTCTGTTGTAGCTTTAAATACTATGTTTCTGTTGTAGCTTTAAATACTCTGTTTCTGTTGTAGCTTTAAATACTCTGTTTCTGTTGTAGCTTTAAATACTCTGTTTCTGTTGTATCTTTAAATACTCTGTTTCTATTGTAGCTTTAAATACTATGTTTCTGTTGTAGCTTTAAACACTGTTTCTGTTGTGGCTTTAAATACTGTTTCTGTTGTAGCTTTAAATACTATGTTTCTGTTGTGGATTTAAATACTATGTTTCTGTTGTGGCTTTAAATACTATGTTTCTGTTGTGGCTTTAAATACTATGTTTCTGTTGTAGCTTTAAATATTATGTTTCTGTTGTGGCTTTAAATACTGTTTCTGTTGTAGCTTTAAATAGTATGTTTCTGTTGTAGCTTTAAATACTCTGTTTCTGTTGTAGTTTTAAAAATACTATGTTTCTGTTTGTAGTTTTAAATACAAATGTTTCTGTTGTAGCTTTAAATACCTGTTTCTGTTGTAGCTTTAAATACTATGTTTCTGTTGTAGCTTTAAATACTATGTTTCTGTTGTAGCTTTAAATACTATGTTTCTGTTGTGGCTTTAAATACTGTTTCTGTTGTAGCTTTAAATACTATGTTTCTGTTGTAGCTTTAAATACTCTGTTTCTGTTGTAGCTTTAAATACTATGTTTCTGTTGTATTTTTAAAAATACTATTTTCTGTTGTAGCTTTTAAATACTCTGTTTCTGTTGTAGCTTTAAAATACTATGTTTCTGTTGTAGCTTTAAATACTATGTTTCTGTTGTAGCTTTAAATACTCTGTTTCTGTTGTAGCTTTAAATACTATGTTTCTGTTGTAGCTTTAAATACTATGTTTCTGTTGTAGCTTTAAATACTATGTTTCTGTTGTAGCTTTAAATACTATGTTTCTGTTGTAGCTTTAAATACTATGTTTCTGTTGTAGCTTTTAAATACTATGTTTCTGTTGTAGTTTTAAATACATTTTTTCTGTTGCAGCTTAAATACTATGTTTCTGTTGTAGCTTTAAATACTATTTTTTCTGTTGTAGTTTAAAAATTTACTATGTTTCTGTTGTACTTTAAATACTATGTTTCTGTTGTGGCTTTAAATACTATGTTTCTGTTGTAGCTTTAAATACTATGTTTCTGTTGTAGCTTTAAATACTATGTTTCTACCATTCCACTGCCCAGGTCGTTCTGCTTCCTGACCACTTAAGGGTTAAAGAAATACTTCCTAACATCCCTGTCCCAGAATCGCTCAGGTTCACCTTCTGCCTCTGGTTGTATCCTTGATATGCTGATGTTTGAAGTTTTCAATTACCACTTTCAGTATCTTAAACCTCCAAGATTCAGCTTCCTGTGTGACTCTCGGCTCTCCCAGTATATTTTCTTTGTGGGTGACTCAACTATTGTATGCACTATTGCTGTGTTGTCATGTTCTTGTCTTGTTTAGTAGGGGTTGTTATGTAGTCATCTGGCTTCTCTCTTTTTATTTCTTTCATCTCCATAAAACTCCACTGGTTTCCATTGTTTCATCTGTCTTTCCTCATAATCTGATGTCCAGTCGGGAAGATTGCACCTCCTATCATCTCTGTGAGCCCGGTCTTTGTGAGTGCTATAATGTCTGCTGATGCCTCCGCAATGCATTCCTGTCAATCACCGGTCTCATTTGTTATTTCATCTGCATTTGTTTACCAGACTTTAAGTTTCCTTTCTTTTAATGTGATCTTATTCTTGGGTTCCTGATTTCCTGAGAGGGTTGGAGGGGGTGGTGGATGTAGGGGTAAGATGTAGAGGTAAGAGGTGGTTGAGGGTGTGTTGTATGCAGAAAAGAATTAGGATTGCGAATGGGGGGGAGGAGAGTTGGGAATCAGGGTGAGGGAGCATTACAACTCAGGAGTCCAAATGGCCTGTTATCCTGGGTGTAAAGGGAGCAAATTAAACAGAGCAGAAAAGTTTTGACTTATATTATCCTTCACCAATTTAGAACAGCAATATGTACACTATATACACTATGTACAGTGATAGGTATTAGTGCACTCCACGGTAAGCAAGGCAGAATAGAAGCCACAAGAGAGCAGACCGTGCTTCAACCAGCTCTAGAATGGGAATGACAAGGGCAGACAGGAGAGTGGTGCCCACATAACCTCTGCGATTGCCAAAACCATCTTCTTATTGGCTGGAACCTGGTCACTAGTTGAACGACGGGGCCCCATCGTCAACTCTTAGTTACCTGGTTCGCTGGTTGGGGGAGATAGCCTGTAAATGAGGGTGTGTACATGCGCCGAATAAAGGTTACGTACTCTTTGCATGCCACAGGGAGTGTTGTCTGGAAGGGTCTTGCCCAGGGAGGGTCGAGGACTCTGGATATGGGAGGAGCAGCAGTGTATGGCTTGTTTGAGTTATTGAGTTTGGAATGGGAAGGCAAGGTTAGGGTTTGAGACGGGGGTGTATATGGAGGCTTGAGAGGGGTGTATATAGAGGTTAGAGGTGTTGTATATGGCCGTTAGACGGAGCGTATTTGGAGGATAGAGGAGGTGTATATGAAGGTTAGAGGGGGTGTATATGGAGGTTAGAGAGAGTATATATGGAGGTTAGAGGGGGTGTTTTAAAGGAGGTTAGAGGGCGTGTATATGGAGGTTAGAGGGGGGTATATGGAGGTTTGAGAAAATATATATGGAGGTTAGAGGGGGTGTATATGGAGGTTAGAGGGGGGGTATATTGAGGTTAGAGGGGGTGTATATGGGGGTTAGAGAGCGTGTATATGGAGGTTAGAGGGGCGTGTATATGTAGATTAGAGGGCGTGTATATGGAGGTTAGAGGGCGGTATATGAAGGTTAGAAAGGGTGTATATGGAGGTTAGAGGGCGTGTATATGAAGGTTAGAAAGGGTGTAATATGGAGGGTAGAGGGGGTGTATATGGAGGTTAGAGGGCGTGTATATGAAGGTTAGAAAGGGTGTATATGGAGGGTGAGGGGGTGTATATGGAGGGTTTGAGGGGGTGTATATGAAGGTTAGAAAGGGGGTATATGGAGGGTTTGAGGGCGTGTATATGAAGGTTAGAAAGGGTGTATATTGGAGGGTAGAGGGGGTGTATAAAGGAGTTAGAGGGCGTGAAAATGAAGGTTAGAAAGGTGTTATGGAGGGTAAGGGGGTGTATATGGGGGTTAGAGGGCGTGTATATGAAGGTTAGAAAGGGTGTATATGGAGGTTAGAGGGCGTGTATATGGAGGTTAGAGGGCGTGTATATGAAGGTTAGAAAGGGTGTATATGGAGGTTAGAGGGCGTGTATATGAAGGTTAGAAAGGGTGTATATGGAGGGTAGAGGGGGTTATATGGAGTTAGAGGGGGTGTATATGAAGGTTAGAAAGGGTGTAATGGAGGTTAAAAGGGGGGTGTATATGAAGGGTTTGAAAGGGTGTATATGGAGGTTAGAGCGCGTGTATATGAAGGTTAGAAAGGGTGTATATGGAGGGTAGAGGGGGTGTATATGGAGGGTAGAGGGGGTGTATTGGAGGTTCGTATGGCACTCCTCCAGAAGACGAGTCTCAACACCTCTCAATATCATCTCTGGCACTACTTTCCATCTTTGTATTATCTACCTCACTTGTTCCCTCTCCTATACTGTTCTCTCCCAATTAAGGTACACATGGTGACGTAACTCTGGCTTCCTTAACTATGGTTTACATTTCAAAATCTCGTCTCAATACCATTCGTGTTGAGGCTCAGTCTGATTAGATATATTTTACTCCCTGAAGTACTCACCAAGTTTCAGAAGGTTTGTCACTTTGTCCTCCCCGCCTGTCATTTTAATGATAGTTTAAATCTCGTTCCTACGCCTTCCATATTTCTTCATGGGTCCTCGCTTCAGCCTACTGAAGTTCTCCAACGAACATTGACCTCTCTCTCTCTCTCTCTCTCTCTCTCTCTTCTCTCCTCTCTCTCTCTCTCCTCTCCTCTCCCCCTCCTCTCTCTTTTCTCTCTCTCTCTGCTCCTCTCACTATCTTTCCCCTCTAGATTTTATTGTCTCTTTTTGGGAGTATTTTTTTTTTTCCTTTACATCTCCTGCGCCCCTGTTGTTGAGAGCATTTCGCTGACGTATTGTTTACTCCCTTCTTTCTGCCCTTTCACCTGTTTTTTATTAATCCTCCTTTTGTTTCTCCTTCATTCTTCCTTCCACTTTAAATCCTCTTCCAGCTTTTTACCTTATTCGCAGCTGTAACAATTCTCTCTGGTTCAGTGCTTCTACAGTACTTCCATTCCCTTTTTCCTCACCTCTTTTTAAAATCACAAAAAAAAATATCCCACCCTCATTTTGTATATCTTGTACTAAATCCAGCTACCATCACGCCATCTCGTCCTTTACATCTTATTTCCTTTATTCTTTCCCTCCTTTCTAGTCGCTTTTGATTCCCATTTTTTTTCTCTTCCCCAATTTCCTTTGCTTGGTACGATTTAATTTTCCACAGCTTTGAATAGGAAGGAACATCCAGGCCGTGTTCTTACCTGTGTATGGACATGCTGTGGTACTATTTGTACCACCTATTTGTGGTTGCAGGGTCGAGTCTTAGCTCCTGGGCCCGCCTCTTACCGGTTGATACTGGGCCTCTCTTCCCGTTGTGTGTTAATGGAATCTTGCATGGTCCCGGCAACAATATAACGGTAGTTTGTTTCAATGTTTTCTCCACCTGACTGTCACCACTTTTACGCACCTTTCGTCTTCCTCTTTAATTTTTCCGATTCTCTCTTCTCGGTCTCTCGCAAACTTTTTGTGTTGTGTGTGTGTGTGTGTGTTTAATCAGTTTCTCGGGGTTGGTTAAGTCCATTATTCCCTCCACTTGTATGATTTTTTAATTGTATTTATGGTTTCTTCTCCTCCTTGTCGATCACTTCTACTAAAAATGGTTTCTATCCTCTTATATGTGGTCGTTATGTCACCTTACCTGAACTACTTGTCGCTTGCTGCTGCGATTGTCACTTGTTTCAAGGTTCTAATATTATTGTATATCAGTAATGCTATCTTTCTGGCGCTTACTACACGGAGGATCGAGCCTCCACCAGTCCTAGAGCTGAATGCTCCACCCAGGTTTGTCCTGTATAAGATCATTTTAGTGTTTCCTAATCGTGAGGCGCCTCATGTTAGGTGAGGACCTGAGTGCCTCACTCTCAGGTTGGACGGGTACATGACTGGGTATGAGTGGGTGTGAGTAGCCGATGTGGGTGGGTGTCAGTGGGTATAAGTGGGTGTAAATAAAAATTTCCCAGCATGGGCAGTAGGGCCACTGCAGTGCTCCTCCACTGTGTTATGGTCTTATCTCTTTTCTTCATCTTCTCTTCCCCCCCTCTTCTTTTCCTTTTTTCCCCCCTCTCATTTCCCCACTTTTTCAAGCACGATCTTATACCTAAAATGCCTGAACATTTTCCCCCAGCATTTCCCCTTGTCTGTATATTTAAAAGCGTAAAATTTGTCACAGTGATGGACTTTTTCACTGTTGTGTTTATAGGCAGGCTGGGAGGGTAGAACCCTCTCAGTGGAGTGGGATGGGTCTGAAAGGGGTGGGGCCCTCCCTTTAATGGGTCCGGTTGGGAGGGCCCGGAGCTCTCATAGGGTGGGACGGGTGTGGGGTTGTCCCGTGGAATGGGACGGGTGTGGGAGGTTTGTCATGGTGGACGGGTGTGGAGTTTGTCATGGGGTGGGACGGTGTGGAGGTTTGTCAGTGGATTTGGGGTGAGACATGTCCCGAAACAAGGTTTCATTCAACAAGAGGAGCAAAGTGTGGGACAGAGGAGGAAGTTAGTGGGAAAAAAAGATAGGACAGGTAGAGAGAGTGAATTGCACGAGACAGAATTTCATTTATTTAGGTACCTGTTCATGATTAACCACAAGACATGGTCCGAGACCATAGCCTGTGGTTGACAGCTGGGTCATCAAGCATTAACGGGTCAACGTAAGTTTCTACACGCCGGCTGTCAGGAAATATTCAGAGGAATTCGTTAATTTCACTCATTTCTTTTTTTTGTCATCAGAACATGTTCCATCGTCACCAAAGAAGAGCCCGATAATGGATGTAGTTTTTGCCCTGGATTCTGCAAACGAATATAAGTATTTAGTATGTTTTCAGTTTCATTTATAGCTTCTAGTTGCCTCTGTCCCTCTTGGGTCTTGTATGAGGCATTCAGTTTGAGGGTCGCTGTTTCTGTTTCCCTAATTTTCTGTTCGTTCTTTCGAAGTCTGGAGCCTTTGAAAAGTTCTGTAAGTCTCCGTCCTCGCCTGTACTGGAACCACCTCTCTCCCTCTGTAACCTGCATCTTCTCTTTGTTTCCTTGACGGTATGTGTCTTGCGGTATTGAGTTCATGTTCTCCAGATACTGCTTCAAATCCATGGTGATCACATTTTTTCCCAGCATATTTCATTAAGATCGTGACTTATTTTCCCCATAAGTTTTTTATATAGTTAAGGTTGAATTTGCTAAATACACTCCAAGTTACTGGTTGGATTTGCTGTGGAAAACCAATGTGTATGCAGGTCTGAGCCTCGATTAGGTTATGGCCTGAATTAGTTGTTGTCGATGCCATTATAAATGAAGGTCCAGGTATTTTCAGTCCCGGTAAGTTGCTGTCCTGGCTACTACATTTACTGCAATCTTTAAAAGCTCGATTTCGTGAACGTTTCTCAATAGTTCCAGGGATTTTCTTGCTATAACATCTGTGCAACACTTCTATTGTATATGTCGCTAACAAAGTTGCTCAGCAGCAAGATATTGAGTATTACGAAAACAGTTAAAGATGACCGTGAGACTGGTCGTGATGGGAATTAGAACAAACAAACTCAGCATAGACGAAATGTATATTTTTCCTTCACCCTACATAAGATCTCCAAACTTCAACTACATATTTTTGGTGTTAAGTACTTAGTAATATGAGCGATCTTGAAGTTTCATCTACCCACACCTGTTACTCTTGTTTCTGTCTCATTGATTTAAAAGTCTTCGGGTAATTAACTTTCCTTATCAAAGTAGTTTTTAATGTGGGTCTCTAAAGCAACTTTGACTGAGTGAGGAACCACTAAGAACTAAAGGTGAATACATGAGTGGCTGAAACAAAGTCTGGTCTCAGACCGGTCGTGGGGCGTTGAAACTCCAAACCTCTCCAGGTAACACAAATAATTCAGCACATGAAGAAACTTATGATGACGTTTTCGTGCGACTTGGACCATTAAATTAGTGTGCGACTAGTTAAAGGTCCAAGTTTTGGGCCGAAACGCTGTCATAAGTTGCTTTCCTCTTTGTGCGGGTTATTTGTGTGAAGACCACTAATTAAACGGTACTGTGTTGCCTGTAGCTTGATCGAATCTCCTCAAGTCGCTGGAAAGCATTAAGAAAATTGAGACGTGTTTCCAAGGGCCACCCTGCCCGTCCCTGTCACCCATCATTTAAATGGGTAACCTGTTTTTTTTTCCCACTGGTTTTGGTCGCATCCTGGGACACAATTGACTAATTTCCCAAATGCTTGCAAACAAGCGGCTTATATGTATAAATTTCATTGACGTCAGTAGCCTGTATACATACCTTGTACTTTTATTGTAGTAAATGTAAAATTTATTATTATTTTTTATATTATTATTATTATTATAATTACATTAATTATTTTTTAAATTTTAAAATTATTATTATTATTAATACAGCCTAGACAACATCACTGACATACTACTATATAAAAAATAGCTTGTTTTACAGAGCATTTCGGGAAAATTAGGTCCTTTTTCCACACCAGTCGACTAACTCCCAGGTGCCCATTTTACTGATTGGTGAACATAAACAACCGGTATAAAAAACACGCCCAGTTTTCTACCCGCTCTGGGAATCGAACACAGACCCTCGCCGTGTGAAGCAAGAGCTTCAGCAATCAGGCCACGGGGCACCGTATTGGTGGTTGTGCTGTGGGACTATTGTGTTAGTGTTAATATCTGTGTTTCCGATGGGTCAGCCATTGACTGTTCTTCCCGTCCAACTTGGCTCCAGGATGCTGGTACCTCCTCTGAATTTTTTGCTAATCTTTCTCATTTCCTGGTAGGAAGAAGGAAGAGGTGAGGGAACGGGTAGGACACACCAAAGGCGTGGAGAGGGGGCTGGGAAGGGAGAGAGACGAAACAGATAGAATCGAGGAGGTACGATATGGAGGATAATGTGAGAGACGGAGAGCTGGTGGGGAAAGGAAGGGAATGATACGACTGTTGTGGAAAGGAAGGAAATGGGGGTTTTGAGAAGGGCCAAGGAAGAGGTCAGACCTCCTGACTCAACCTCTCCTGTGAGGAGAAGAGAGAGTGAGGCAGAGCGGCGGTGCTTTTGTGTTTTGAGGACGTTATTAAATTATCACGCCCCTCACCACACGCCCACTCTACCTCACCTCACGCCCACTCTACCGCACCACACATCCACTCTACTACACCACACACACTCTACCACACCACACACACACTCTACTACACCACACCACTCTACCACACCACACATCCACTCTACCACACCACACACTCTACCACACTCACTCCCACTCTACCGCACCACACACTCTCCCACACCACACACCCACTCTACTGCACCACACACCCACTATACCACACCACACACCCACTCTACTGCACCACACGCACTCACTCAACCACACCACACCACACACTCTACCTCACCTCACGACTGCTCTACTGCACCGCACACTCCACTACACCACATACTAACACACCCCACTTTACTGCATCAAACATGCACTCTACCACATCATACACTCTACTACACCACACACTCTAACACACCATAAACTCTAACACAGCATACACTCTAACACAGCATACACTCTACCACACCACACCACTCTTCACGCCACACTCGCTCTACCCACTCAACACAGCTCACCTCTAACCACACCACACACTAACTCTAACGCATCTAACACACACTCTACTACATCACACTACTCCTACACACACAACTCTAACACACCAACACTCTAACACAGCATACACTCTACCACACATCGCTCTGCTACACGCAACACACACTCTACCACACCACATTCACTCTTCCACACCACACTCACTCTACCACTCCACACACCACTCTTCCAAAAAACACACACTCACTCTATCACACCACCTCATTTTACCATACCACACTCACTTTAAACCCCACACCACACTCACTCTCCCCACACCACAATTGCTCTACCACACAACACACTCAACCACACCACACACTCACTCTACCACAACACACCTCTCTATTACACCACACACTCACAAATACCACACCACACACTCTACCACACCACACACCTCAATCTACGACACCACCACACTTAATCAAACCAAAACCACACACTCTCCCACATCACACACTCTACTACACCACACACTCTACAATGCCACACACTCACTTTGCTAAACCACATATTCTACCACACCACACACTCTCTCTACCACACCACACACTCTACCACAACACACACTTACCTATTTTCAAAACAGGTGACAGGTCCTTAGCTTCGAACTATAGACCAATAAGCCTAACCTCCATAGTGGGAAAATTTATGGAATCAATAATTGCCGAGGCAGTTCGTAGCCACCTTGAAAAGCATAAATTAATCAACGAATCTCAGCATGGTTTTACAAAGGGGCGTTCCTGCCTTACGAATTTATTAACTTTTTTCACTAAGGTATTTGAGGAGGTAGATCAGGTAAGAATATATATTGTGTATATGGACTTCATAAGGCTTTTGACAGGGTCCCACATCAGAGACTATTGGGGAAAATTAAAGCACATGGAATAGGAGGAAAAATTTTTTTTCCTGGATAGGGGCAGGGTTGACAAATAGGCAGCAGAGAGTTTGAAATAAATGGGGAGAAATCAGAGTGGGGAAGTGTCACGAGCGGTGTTCCACAGGGGTCAGTGTTGGGCCCCCTGCTGTTCACAATCTACATAAACGACATAGATGAGGGCATAAAGAGCGACATCGGCAAGTTTGCCGATAAACACCAAAATAGGCCGTCGAATTCATTCTGACGAGGACATTCGAGCACTCCAGGAAGATTTGAATAGACTGATGCAGTGGTCGGAGAAGTGGCAGATGCATTTAATAAAAGACAAATGCAAATTTTCAAAAAATTTTTGGACAGGACAATAACCATTGCCACATATAAACTAAATAATGTAAAATCTTAAATCGGATTGCGAAAAAGATTTAGGAGTTCTGGTTAGCATAATCTGAAACCAAGACAACAGTGCATAAGTGTTCGCAATAAAGCTAATAAAAATCCTTGGCTTCATATCAAGAAGCATAAAATAATAGGAGTCCTCAGGTTGTTCTTCAACTCTAACTCGTTGGTTAGGCCTCATTTAGATTATGCTGCACAGTTTTGGTCCCCCTTATTACAGAATGGATATAAAAATTTTCTGGAAAATGTACAAAGGAGGATGACAAAGTTGATCCCATGTATCAGAAACCTTCCCATGAGGATAGACTAAGGGCCCTGAATCTGCACTCTCTAGAAAGACGTAGAATTAGGGGGGATATGATTGAGGTGATAAATGGAAGACAGGAATAAATAAAGGGGATTAAAAAAGTGTGCTGAAAATATCTAGCCTAGACAGGACTCGCAGCAATGGTTTTTTAAATTGGAAAAATTCAGATTCAGGAAGGATATAGGAAAGTACTGGTTTGGTAATAGAGTTGTGGATGAGTGGAACAAACTCCCAAGTACCGTTATAGAGGCCAGAACGTTGTGTAGTTTAAAATAGGTGGATAAATACAATGATGGATGTGGGTGGGTGTGAGTTAGACCTGATAGCTTTGTGCTACCAGGTCGGTTTTCCGTGTTTCCTCCCTTAAAATCAATGTGACCTGACCTACCCAGGTTGGGGGCTTGGCTTAAGCGGTAGGAGACTTGGACCTGCCTCGCATGGGCCAGTAGGCCTTCTGCAGTGTTTCCTTCGTTCTTATGTTCTTCTTATGTTTCTTAATTAAACCGCACACTCTACCACACCACACACTCACGCTACTACAACCACACACTTAATCTACCACACCAAAACACTCTACCACACCACACACTGACTTTAAAAAGCAACACACTCACTCTACCACACCACACTCTAATTCTACTACACCACAAAACCCCACTCTACCAAACCACACACCAGCCACACTACACACTCACATCTAAACCCCACCACACACCTAACCCACACCACATACTCTACAACACCACACTCTCACTCTAACTGCACCACACACTCTAAACCCCACACACACTCACGACACCACACACGTACTACACCACACACTCTACCACACCACACACTCTACTATACCACACACTCTACTATACCACACACTACTATACCACACTCTACTATACCACACACTCTACCACACCACACACTCTACCACACCACAATACTCTACAACACCACACTCTCACTCTAAATGCAAACCCCACACTCTACCACAGCACACACTCTACAAACCACACACTCTACTATACCACACACTACTATAAACCCCACTCTACTAAAACCACACACTACCACATCACACACTACCACACCACATTCTACCCAACCACACACTACCAAACCACACACTACTACACCACACACTACTACACCCCACACTCTACCACACCACAAAACTCTACCACACCACACACAACCACACCACACTCTACCACACCAAACTCTACCACACCACACACTACCACACCACACACTACCACACCACACACTACCACACCACACACTACCACACCACACACTACCACACCACACACTACCACACCACACACTACCACACCAAAACTCTACCACACCAAACTCTACCACCCACACACACCACACCCACACTACCCAC
>NC_069408.1:54910103-54992603 GCF_026875155.1 Cherax quadricarinatus | reverse complement strand
AGGCTGACGGCGTTCACTTCTCAGTCTGGCTTATGAATGGCTTAATTGCCAAAATCCGGGTAACCCCTCTGGAGATTGAAGCAATTCAGCACCGAACTAAGCCAGGAAGCTTGAAAAAACGCTGCAACAGGCTTGCAGGACTGGAGTGGTGAGTGAGGGAAAGCGTGCTAGCTGGAGGTTCCACTTTGACCCCTGTCGGCTACTAACCAAACAATTCTTCTAAACGGTCTTAAAATACCCGTATTTCCCGCTCCAACTCGTGGCAACCATTGTTCATGTGGGGGTCGAACACGTGGATAGGGTAAAGTAATATCAGTAGGCAGGGAGTACTATAATTTTATAACGGTAATTATTTCAAAGATCCCCTCTCACATATGGGTACTGTGGCGGTCAGTTACATGAGAGTGAGCAGGGAGGCAGGTGATGGCTGTTTGGTCTTCCATACTTACCGTTATAATTATACGTACTTCCAGCCTACGTGAGTATTACTTTACCTATCCCACGTGTTCGAACACCCACATGATAAACTGGCCATTTGGACGCTGGGCTGTAAAAGTGCACTCCCGGTAAGGGAAGCAGAAAGAAGCCACGAGAGAGCAGACGTGCTTCAACCAGACTCTGGTATGGGAATGACACATGGCAGGAACAGAGTGTGTTTGGTTACCCACATTAACATCTGCAATTGCGCCAAAACCATTCTCATAGGCTTGGAACTGAACCTGGGTACTGATTGAACGTGGGGCCCCTATCGTCAACCCTTAGGGAGAAATTAATAAAAAGGTTAAAATACTCTTTGCATGCCTCAGTGAGGTAAGGTGGTGGTGGTGTGTGGCACGGTGGTCATGGTTGGTAGTATCGTGGTTGGTGGTGGTTGTTGAGATCGTTGGTGGTGATGTGGTGATGGTGGTGGTCGGGTAGCGTGGTCCTGGTGATTGTGGTGGAGGTTGGTGTTGTAGTGTGGTGGTTATGGATGGTGGTGGTCAGTGGTATGTGGTGTGGTAGTGGAGTGTGGTGGTATGGCTGTAGTGGTGGTGTAAGTGTAGCGTTGGTGGTGATTATGATGGTGGTAGTGGTGGTGGTAATGGTAGTGTTAGTGGTGGTAGTAGTGGTAGTGGATGGTGGTAATGGTGGTAGTGTGGTGGTGGTGGTAGAGATGGTGGTGGTTGTGGTAGTGGTGGTGCTAATGATGTAGTGGTGGTGGTGGTGGTAGTGGTAGTGGTGGTGGTGGTGATTATGGTGATGGGGTTGTAGTTTTAGAGGTGGTGATGGTGGTGATAGGTAATAGTGGTGTAGAGGTGAGGTCGTGGTCGGTGGTAGTGGTGTGGTGGTGGTGATGTGGTGGTGGGTAATAGTAGTGGTGGTGATAATGGTGGTAGTGGTGGTGGTGGTTTAGAGGTGAGTGGTTGTGTGGTTCGCGGTGTGGGGAGTGGTGTTGGTAGTTGGTAGTGGTGGTGGTGGTAGTAGTAGTGGTGGTGATTAATGTTGGTTAGTGGGTGGTTGTGTTTGTGGTGGGTGGCGGGTAGTGGTGGTAGTGGTCGTGGTGGTGGTTGTGGTAGTAGTGGTTCTTGTGGTAGGTGGTGGGTGGTAGTTTCTAGTGTTGAGTGGTAATGGTGGTAGTGGTTGGTGTGGTTTGGTGGTAGTAGTGGTAGTGCTGATGGTAGTGGTGGTGGGTTAGGAGCCGTAATGGTTGGTATGGGGTAGTAATGATGGTCGGTAGTAGTTGGGTGGTTAGTGTTGGTGGTTCGTAATGGTGGTGGTGATGGTAGAGATGGTGGTGGTTGTGGTGATTGATGGTGGTAGTGGTGGGGTGGTGGTGGTGGTGGTGTAGTGGTGGTGGTAGTACTGTGGAGTGGTTGGGTGGTTATGATGGTGTGATGATGGTGATGGTGGTGGTGGCGTTGGTGATAGTGATGGTGGCGGTAGTGGTGTTGATGGTGGTAGCGGTGGTGGTGGTGATGTGTGATTGTTGGTGGTGGTGGTGATTGTGGTGATGGTGGTGGGTGGTGATGATGAGAGTGTTGGAGGGTGGCCGGTAGTGGTGAGATGTTGGTAGTGATGGTGTGTGGTGGTGATAGTGTGTGGAGGAGGTGGTGGTGGTGGTTGGTGGTGGTGGTGGTTGGTGGTGGTATAGCCGGTGGTGTCAGTAGTGGTGGTGGTGTTGGTGGTGGTTGGTGGTGGTGGTGGTGGTGGTAGTGGTGGAGGTAGATGGTGGTGGTTAGTTGGTGGTAAGGTGATGGTGGTGTGGTGGTAGTGGTGGTAGAGGTGTTTGGTAGTGGTGGCGGTGGTTGTGGTGTGTGGTGGGTGGTGGTGGTGTTGTATTGTAGTGGTGGTGGAAGTGGTAGTGGTAGTGGCGGTCGGTGGGCAGTGGTGGTGGTGAATGGTGATTGGTCGTGGTTGGTGGGTAGTAGTGGTGGTAGTGGTGGTGGTTGTTTGTGATGGTAGTGGTGGTGGTGATATGTATGGATGTTGGTGGTTGGTAGTGGTGGTAATGATGTGTTAGGTGGTTGGTGTTAGTGGTTGGTGATGGTTGTAGTGGTGATAGTGATGGTGGGGGTAGTGGTTTAGTGGTGGTAGTGGATGGTGGGGTGGCTTATGGTGGTGGTAGTGGTGGTGGTGATGATGGTGACGGTGGTCGTGGTCGGTGGTGGTGATGATGGTGACGGTGGTAGGTGGTGGTGGTGTAGTGGTGGTTATAGTGGTGGTGGTGGTGGTAGTGGTTATGGTCGTCGGTGATGTTTAAGTGGTGGTAGTGATGGTGGTGGTAGTGGTGGTGATTGTGTTGGTGGTGGTGATGGTTGTGTGGTGGTAGTTGAGGGTGGTGGTGTTGGTGGTGGTAAGGGTGGTATGTCGCATGGTGTGGTGGAGGTAGTGTGGTGGTAGTAGTGTGGTTAGTGATGGTGGATGGTGTGGTGGTGGGGCTAGTGGTGATTGATGAGTACGTAGTGGTGCGTGGTGGATGGTTGTGGAGGTGGTTGGTGGTTAGCATGGTGGTTTAGTGATTGTGGTGGTGGGGAGTGGTGATAGTAACGGTAGTGGTGGTGGTGGTGGTCGTGGTGGTGGTAGAAATGGTGGTCGTGGTGGTGGTACTGATGGTGAGTTGGTTAGTGGTGTTAGTGACGTGGTCGTGGTTGTGGTGGGTGGGTGAGGGTCGCTCAATGTTAATGGTGGTAGTGATGTGGTGGTAGTGGTAGTGTTGGTGGGTGGTTTGTTGTGAGGGGTGTTTGGGGTGACACAACATAACACTACCAGTTCACCTCAACACACCACGTTTCACCTCAGCCACCATCATTATCACCATAGCAGCACACACCAGTATTTCACAGCACACCATCTGTATCACCACATCTCACACTCCACCCAGTATCACCACTCACACACCAGTATAACCCAGCAGCTCACTACAATATCACACAACACACAGTATCCACCACAGCACACCACCAGCCTACCACAGCACGCCACCAGGATCACACAGCACCACCGCCAGGTATCACCACAGCACACCACCAGTATCACCACAGGCACACACAGTTCTCCACTACACACCAACCAGTATCACCACATTAACAGTATCATAAAAGTCACACCATCTGTATCACTCCTCATCACACCATCAGTATCACCACAACACACCACCAGTATCCACCACTTCACACCTCCTTTATTCACCAACAACACACACCAGTTTCACATGATGCACACCACCTTTATCACCAAAACCCACCACCAGTATCACCAGAGCACACCACCTTTATCTCGACAAACACACCACAGTATCATCGCAGCACAAACCTACCAGTATCCGCCACTCATCATGTGGCTGCAAAAGAGTACGTAACTTTATTTCCGCGCATGTACACAACCCTTCATTTTCAGGGGCTATCTCCACAACAGCGAACAGGTGCTAAGAGTCTGGAAGAAGTCTGGAAATCAATATTTATTTACGATTATGGATAGAAGTAACCAGGATACCTGAAGAATTCCCATGCGTAGTATTTTAATACTAAAGCTATATTCTCAAAGCATTAACCAAAATCATCTTGTGTTGGCATTCCTAAAAATGCTCAAAGTGTTCAATGGTTCTAACTTCACTCGGCTAAAGCTTTAGGAAGCATTAACTAGGCTAGGGATAATCCAAACTTAATCCTGGCCTTTCATCCTCAGTCCCAAGACGCCTTTCGATAGATTCCCCTGACGTTTAAATACTTTGTGAGAACTTTTTGTGCATGCAACTTTCCTAAGGACTGGGATGAATCCTATCCTTTGTTGCTGTTTCAGTACGAGAGACGGGTGCAAGAGTCTACAGGGTATAGTCCGTTTGGGCTGATCTTTGGGCACAATGTTCGAGGTCCTATGCGGGTGGGCTCAAAGAAGGCTTGGATGGGAGAAGACGTTAGCTCAACACTCTACAACCCGTCTCTCAAGGTTGCAGGTGGCAAGTTCAGTTAGCCAAGGCCACCTAAAAGCCAGCTCAAAGTAAGATGAAACAGATGGTAAGACAGAAGTGCAATTCCGCTCCTTCCATCGGAGACAAGGTGTTGGTGCTGGAACCTATACATGGCCCACCTTGAAAGCTAGATTTACGGGACCTATGCAGATTGTAAGTAGATTATCTGATGCATAGTATGTGGTAGCTCTCCATTGATAAGGACCCTCAATAACCTATAAAAACTTAACCACATTAATCAATTTATATCTTTTCATACACCAATAAGTCCGTAATGACTCTGTCTCTGACCTCTGAGGACGACTCTGACTACTTTGCA
Organism: Cherax quadricarinatus; assembly: GCF_026875155.1. Taxonomy (NCBI): domain Eukaryota; kingdom Metazoa; phylum Arthropoda; class Malacostraca; order Decapoda; family Parastacidae; genus Cherax; species Cherax quadricarinatus. The sequence continues at coordinate 54,987,837 of NC_069408.1, read as the reverse complement.
CGTCTATCTCTGAAATTAAATATTAAACTTTCAAATTATGTCCTCATCTAGGATCTAGCCCTTTATTGGAGGGATTATTCTGATACCCAAGCATCATATTTAACGGAGCTTCTACTCAGTCATTTCTAATATTTTTATAGGATGGGCCAGGAGATAAAATTGCTCGTTGGGTTTTAATTGTAGATGTGGGAAACTCTAAACCAATTCAACTCTCCCCTACAGTGCTATTCCTGAAAAGGCCTATAAGGTTACTTCTGCTGAGAAGTAGAATATTGGCTTAAAGCATTGGTTGTGGTTTTGTTGGAGGAGTCTTCTTAGTCCATTGGGCTTCACCGTGCATCCTTGGATGAAGGAGGCTGGATGGAGGGTTTCGTTATGGGTTTACCGACTACCGTAAGGTGAATGAGGTTCACTATTACAGATGCTTACTCTTCCTCGTTGGGTTGACGTAATTGACTTTGTGGGTAAGGCTACTTTTGTGTCCAGTTAGATCTTAAAGGGCTTACTATCAGGTACCTTTGCGGATAAGGCGAAGGAAATTCTCTGCCTTCGTAAATTCCAGGGAGGTCATTTTCATACACAGTTACCATTCGGAATGAAAAATTCCCTCTTCATTCAGAAAATTATCCATCAGAGCTAAATTAACGGACTTGAAGGCCGGGCAGCATACTAGATGATATTGTTGTTGTGTCTGATACTTGGGATCAACACCTAATTAGAATTAGGCTCTTTTGAGACTTTTAGAGTTCCCATTTAACAGTTAAATTTATATCTAAATCTTTCCTTTGGCAAGGCCACTATGCACTGTTTCTAGGGCATGAAGTAGGTAGTGTAAGTTAGCACCTTAAACTTGCTAAAGTTCTTGCTTCATTAAAGATTATCCAGTTCTCCTCATGATAGGAAATCTCTTAACGTTTTAGCCTAGGTTATGATAGGATTTTACAGAAGATTCTGTAAGAATTTCTGTAGATATTGCTAGCCCTCTTACCTCTCTTACCAGTCACAAAGTTCCCTTCATTGGACTCAGACCTGTAACAATGCTTTAAATAAAGCAAAAAGATTATTGTGTACTGCACCCATTCTCTTGTCTCCAGACTGTCTGCCAAACTTTTTCTATTACGGTGACTCCTTTGAGTCTGGGGTTTGGGGCAGGTACTATACAAATCCGGGGATAACAAGGAGTTGCAGCTGTAGAATTCTTTTCAGCGCAGTGCTAGCCACATCAGAGGGATTACTCTACCATTGAAAAAGAAGCCCTCGCGCTTGAGTACCTTGGCTTTTGGAGCATTTCGATTTTGTTTTTGTGGCCAGACATCGCAGGTGAGTCACAGTATACAGTTGATCACAATCCTTTAGTATATCTTCAAGCCCTGAAGAACCACAACACAAAGGCTCTATGTGTCTGGACGTAAGGCGCTCAAGTCCTATAAGATTTCATTCGCAATTATATTTGCCGGCAAAGAAAATTGTTGGCGACTCCTTTATCTAGTGGTCTAATATTTTTATTTATTTTGGTTAGGATGTTATTTGTGGTAACCCTTTCACGCGCTCTTTTTTTTTTATCCCCTGGTGTGGTTTTTTTTTTAGTGAGGGGATGCGGGCTACGTCCGCCTGTATCTTGGACCTACGCTAGCCTTTTGTCAGACTGCTGTCTCACATAGTTAGAGTGTTTGGCTGTTGGTCACAAGAAAAGCTGGCTTATCTAAGAGTTGGATGGTGGAGAGGAAAGGCGGTCCCATTTATTTTTGTGCCATGGCGGCCACGGTTACACTGGGATGGTGGGCAGCCTTTACTTGAGCCTTCTCTGGGGGGGGGTTGTGTGGCAGGCAAAGATTACGTAACCTTTTATTGTCGGCGTTGTACACACCCTCATTTACTGGCTACTATCTCCCCCAACCAGCTGTACCAGGTTGTAAGTGTTGATGATGGGGCCCCGTCGATCAACTAGTACCAGTTCAGCCGAATAGATGGTGGTTTTGGGCAATCGGAGAGGTTATGTGGGTTACCGCTCTCACTGTGCGCTCCGCCTTGTCATCCCATTTCGGAGCTGGTTGAAGCACATGGTTCTGATGTATTATGGCTTCTATTCTGCTTGCTTATCGTGGAGTGGCACTATTACTTATCACTGTACATAGTGTACCATATTGACTGTCTAAATTGGTGAAGATAAGATATAAAGTCTAAACTTTTTCTGCTGTGTTTATTTTGCTCCGCATTACACCCGGGATAACAGGCACATTTGGAATCCTGGAGTCGGTAATACCACAACACACCAGTATCACCACAACCACCACCTGTGTCAACCACAACCACACCACCAGTGTCACCACTACCCACCAACCAGGTGTGTCACCATAGTTGCCTCAACAGTGTCACCACTAACCCACCAACTGTGTCACCCACCACAACCACCTGTGTCACTCCAGCAACCCACCAAACAGTTCTCCACAACCCACGCACCAGTGTCACCACACCCTCACCAACAGCGTCACCTCGCCATCCTCACCACCGTGTCACTAACAACCCACCAACAGTGTCTCCATAACCCACCAACGGTGTTCACCCAACCCACAAACAGTGTTACCACAAACCATCACAGTGTCACCCACAACCCACCACCTGTGCCACCTAACCTACCAGACAGTTGTCACCACAACCCACACACAGTGTCATCACAACGACACTACAGTATCACTCACATCATCAGCCACCTCAGAAGATCATCATAACACACATAGTATCACACGACCCACACAGTGTCACCACCACCACCAACTGGTGTCACCTCAACCACCTCCGTGTCACCCTCCACAAACACACTACCAGTATCACCACAACACCACCAACAAGGGAGCATCACAACACGCCACTAGTTTCACACCACAAACCCCACCACAGTGTCACACAACACACCACCAGTGTCAATCACAGAGCAACCACAGTGTCACCACTATCCTACCAACAGTGTACCAACATACCACCATCAGTGTCACCACAACCCGTTCAACTGTGTCACCAAACCCATCACAGTGTCACCACAACCTCACCCAACAGTGGTACCACAAGATAAAAAAAAAAAAAAAATACCCACCAACAGTGTCACAAAGTCCACCAACAGTTGTCATCACAACCCACACCAGTTTCACCACAACCCACAGCGCCCAGCCCACATCTTCATTATTGTTTCTGACATTCCCATTCTATTGCCATTGCTATTCCTAATTTCGTTTCCCAGTGTTTTGTCGCCAGGACAGGACAAAAGGGGGAGACCGAGCTGGCGGCGACACGGAGACTCAAGCTAGCTCGTCTGGTCTTGTGGCCTCTCGTGGCCTCGCGTCAACAATAGCGACCTCTCTCCACCTCTTTTGGTGCAAGCGTCATCACACTTTGATGGCTTTGTTTGGCGTTAACAAGGCTTGTGTTTCAAGCTCACCTCTACACACACGCGGCCACCAACCTGTGTTTGTGACCTGTCCCTAGTATCTGGATCCATGACTTTACAAACTGGAAAATCTTTAAGTACTCTGATACTCTCTAACGCTTGCCTGGGCTTACTTAGTACTCTGACTCTCTCAAAACGCTCGCCTGGGTAACTGCAGACTCTGACTTTCCTGACGCTGGCCTGGGCTATTGCAGTACTCTGACTCTCCTAGACGCTGGCCTGGGCCTACTGCAGTACTTGATACTGTCTTATCGCTGGCTGGGTACTGAAGTACTCTGTCTCTCCAACGCTGGCCTGGGTTCGGCAATAGTCTCTGAATCTCGCCTAACGCTGGCTGGGCTACTGCCAATACTCTGGACTCTCTCCTAACGATGGCCCTGGGCTACTGCGGTATCTCTGACTCTTCTGACGCTGGGCCTGGTGCTGTCTGCAGTCCTCTGTACTCTCCTGACGCTGGCTGGGGGCTACTGCAGTACTCTGAATTCCTCCCTAACGCTGGCCTCGGGCTTCTGCAGTACTCTGACTATCCTAACGCTGGTCTGGGCTACTGCAGTGCTCTGGACTCTTCTTTTATACGGGGCCTGGGCTACTGCAGTAATCGATCTTGACGCTGGACTGGGCTTTGCAGTACTTTGACTCTTGCCTAGCGCTGTCTGGCTACTGCAGAGTACTCTGAATATCCTATCGCTGGTCTGGGCTACAGCAGTGCTCTGACTATATTACGCTGGCCTGGGCTACTTGCAGTTACTCTGTACTCTCCTTGACGCTGGACTTGGGGCTACTGCAGTACTCTGACTCCCCTCTGACGCTGGCCTGGGCTACTGCAAGTACTCTGGACTCTCCTGACGCTGGACTGGGTACTGCCGGTACTCTGACTACTCCTAACGCTGCCTGGGTTTGTCGGTTTGTCGGTTTTTAAAATCCATTCACAACAACTGTCAGACTCTGACAGCATCATGGGTTCTTGTTACTAAAGAATTCTTCAACAATTGTTAAACCTTTGGACGTAAGACCTAATTCGAACTAGTGGATGGTACACTATGACCCTCCTCCGCCTGCTTCACCTAAACGCTCAGACGTACAGTATATAAGCCCGTCTACGGCCCTACCCTATGCTGTACATTTACAAGATGATGGACTGAAACACATCGAGAATCCGGTTGAAGGGGATGATTACGCCTATTACTCCTATTCTCCTTACGACTTCCTCTTTGTTTGACTGATGAAGCCACTGTGTGGCGAATAGTTTCCCTGAATAAAGTTCCCAATGCTGCATAAGTGGCTCAATCTTTCAACTTGTCGGTTTTTCAAAACCATTCATCATACTGCAGTACTTGACTCTAATAACGCTGGCCTTTGGGTACTGCATGTACTCGTTGACTCTCTTAACGATGCGGCCTAGTGCTACTGCAGTAATATGGATCTCCTATACGCTGGCCTTGGCTTACTGTAGTACTCTGACTCTCTTACAGCTGGCTGGGCTACTGGCAGTACTTAGACTCTCCTAACGCTGGGCCTGGGCTACTGCTGCTCACTATGACTCTCTAACGCTGGCCTAAGCTTCTGCAGTTACTGACTTCTTAACGCTGGCCTGGGCTACTGCAGTGCTCTGACTTTCTTAACGCTGGCCTGGGCTACTGCAGTACTCTGACTTTCTTAACGCTGGCCTGGGCTACTGCAGTGCTCTGACTTTCTTAACGCTGGTCTGCGGACTGCAGTACTCTGACTTTCTTAAAACGCTGGCCTTGGGCTACTGCTGTGCCCTGGACTTTCTTAACGCTGGCCTGGGCTACTGCAGTACTCTGACTCTCCTAACGCTGGACTGGGCTACTGCAGTACTCTGACTCTCCTAATGCTGACCTGGGCTACTGAAGTACTGTGTCTCTCCTAACGCTGGCCTGGGCTACTGCAGTACTCTGACTCTTAACGCTGACCTGGGGCTACAGCAGAGTAACTTGACTCTCCTAAGCTGGCTCTGGGCTACTACAGTACTCTGGACTGTCTTATTCGTGGCCTGGGATTACTGCAGTACTCTGACTGTCTTAACGTGGCTCTTGGCTACTGCATGTGCTCTCGATTTCTTAACGCTGGACTGGGTACTTGCAGTACTCTGACTTTCTTAACGCTGGCCTGGGCTACTGCAGTACTCTGACTTTCTTAACGCTGGCCTTGGCTACTGCAGTACTCTGACTTTCTTAACGCTGGACTGGGCTACTGCAGCTACTCTGACTCTCCTAATGCTGACCTGGGCTACTGAAGTACTGTGTCTCTCCTAACGCTGGCCTGGGCTACTGCAGTACTCTGACTCTCCTAACACTGGCCTGGGCTACTGCAGTACTCTGACTCTCCTAACGCTGGCCTAGCTTACGTGCTGTTTGACTCTCCTAGCCGCTGGCCTGGGCTACTGCAGTACTCTGACTTTCTTAACGCTGGCCTCCCTGGGCACTGCAGTACTCTGACTTTCTTAAACGCTTGGGCCTTGGCTTACTTGCAGTGCTCTGTCTTCTTTGACGGCTGGCCTTGGCTACTGCAGTACTCGACTTTCTTAGCGTGGCATTGCTACTTTACAGTATACTCTGACTCTCCTAACGCTGGCCTGGGCTACTGCAGTGCTCTGACTTTCTTAACGCTGACCTGAGCTACTGCAGTACTCTGATTTTCTTAACGCTGGACTGGGCTACTGCAGTACTCTGACTCTCCTAACGCTGGACTGGGCTACTGGCAGTACCGCTCTGTCTTTGTCTTAACGCTGGACTGGGCTACTGCAGTACTCTGACTCTCCTAACGCTGGACTGGGCTACTGCAGTACTCTGACTCTCCTGACGCTGGCCTGGGCTACTGCAGTATTCTGACTCTCCTAACGCTGGCCTGGGCTACTGTAGTACTCTGACTCTCCTAACGCTGGCCTGGGCTACTACAGTACTCTGACTCTCCTGACGCTGGCCTGGGCTACTGCAGTCTTCTGACTCTCCTGACGCTGGCCTGGGCTACTGCAGTGCTCTGACTCTCCTAACGCTGGCCTGGGCTTCTGCAGTGCTCTGACTCTCCTAACGCTGGCCTGGGCTACTGCAGTACTCTGACTCTCCTAACGCTGGTCTGGGCTTACGGACAGTACTCTGACTCCTGACGATGGCTGGGCTACCTGCAGTACTCTGAGCTCTCTATACGCTGGCCGGGGCCTATACTGCGTACATTCTGACTCTCTGACGATGGCCTGGGGTACTGCACGTACTCTGACTCTCTGACCTCGCTGGCCTGGGCTACTGCGAGGACGTCTGGACTCTCTGACGCTGGCCTGGGGTACTGCTGTTACTCTGGACTCTCCCTGACAGCTGGCCTCTGGCTACTGCAGTTACTCTGGGACTCTTCCCAACGCTGGCCTGGGCTACTGCAGTGTACTCTGACTTCTGAACGGCTCGGCCTGGGCTACAGCGCAGGACTCTGACTCTCCTGTCGCTGGCCTGGGTCATACTGGCAGTACTATGACTCTCCTCCACGATGGCCTGGGACTTTCTGCACGAAGGATTCATTTTGGCGGAGATCTACTTGACGGGAGTAATCTGCCGGCTTGTGCGGTCCTATCTTAAAAAAAAAAATCTAATATTAAAAGGTAAATTACAATTTTGTCGGAGGGAATTACATTTATTAGCAAATTCTACTATAAGATTGGTTATACAGGGGGGTTTCAAGCTGTTACTACTAACCCTGTGTGATATCGTTCTGACGCATTCCTCGACTTCCTAATTTCCACGTTTTACAAACACTGTTGCCCGTCAACTACACCTCCATCTCGGACACAAAAATTCTCCTTTTTCCAACGAGCCTCTACTTTCTCAATAGCGTTTTTGAATAGTTGGGTAGGAACGCCCCTTGTACAGCAGTGCTCCTTGAGATGCATATATCCATTCGCGCTCGTCTTTCAAGGTGGATTCGATAGCCTCGGCAATATTGAATTTTCCTCCACAAGGGAGGTTAGGCTTAGTGGTCTATAGTTCGATGCTGACTCTTCTCCAGATGGAAAGGACGGATCACCTCAAATAGCTATTCTCCAAGGGTGGGATGGGGGGGGGAAAAACAAATTGGTTACATCATCTTCATTTCACTACTCCTTTCTGCATGTGATTTGACTGAAGAGGACCTGTGTAGGCGGTACATTTTCAACAATAAGATACCAACTGTTGCACAAGTGTCTTAAATCATTAATGCTTGGGGTCGGTGTAACCATGGCGTGTCTCTTTAACGTGATCTCTGATAGCAGGACTGCTCTTAAGATACGTTGAACAAAACAGTGTGACCGGTCCAGTCCTCACCGAGTGGTGTCAGGTGCTCCACCCTGAGGTGTCCGTGAGTGGTAGTGTCCGGCATGAGGGATAACGGAGGGTCTTGTGAAAATTATTTGGTGTGTTTTAGCAACACAAAAAATAGACCCATGATCAGAGGTCCAGTTGGAAGCACGATCATTAGAACGCTGTAGAGAGGTTGTTACAAGGTGACAGTTGGCACCCATACAAGTTATGACAAAATCATCAACACAGAGAGACGACCAAACAGTGGAAGGCAGAAGAGAGGCAAGGTCATCATTGACGAGCAAGAAGAGTGTAGTGCTAGGAATACAGCCTTGAGCTACGTCATCAACCTTGACAAGGTCAAGGAAAAGTTGTTATAACAAAATTATTGAGTGGAGAGAAAACTTTGTTTCCAAGTACCATACTAAATGTTTCTTAACCGAGCCTTCCAGCAACTAAGAAATTGCATTATTAGGAGCGATGGGTCGTTAGTTAAGAGTGTCATGGCCTGAAGTACCTGGCTTACGACAAGGTAAAAACAGCGGCAGTTTTCCACTAAAGGAGAAATCCTTGAGACCAAACGAGACTGAAAAGACGCAAAAGAACAACTAGCGTTGCAGGATGTAAATATTGAAGCACAGGGACATGGAAGTCATCAGTCGCAGCTGTTGTCGCTAGACTCGTGGATAATGTTGATGTGAATTCTCGGAGCGTGACTGTCATCTTGAAAGGTTATGTAGTGTGAGAAGTAAAATCTAGAGTCGTCAATTCCCTCTTTGTTTTAGAGGAAAGGAATTCAGGGGAGAGATGTAGCGCTTGTGATACACATTCAAGGTTATGCCCAAATGCCGTGGCAAGGTCACCAGGGTCTGCAACGCTATCATCAACAACTGTAAACCGTGAGTCACGCCTTGTGTCGCCGTCACCTCCCGGAACGGAGAGGCAGCCTCCTGGAATACTTTCGTCACCCAAGGATACACCAGGTCGTCACAAGCGTCCACAGATAACCTAACTCCCACAGCAAACAGCACCACCACCAGAGTTCCTCAGATGAGCGAGACAACAATCTCTTTACCCCTCAGTGCAAAAGCTGAAACTCACAAAGTGAAGAAAATATCGCCAAATAATGAGGCTGAAAAGGGAGAAGAGGGGGTTGGGTGGGAAGGGGAGGGGTGGAGAGGAGTAGGGGGTTATTTATATTCGATCCGAGGAAGGAGAGAAGAGGTCCAATTTCTCGGATCAAGACCCCTTCACCACGGCAAGCAACCCCTCCTGGAAGGAGCCAGAATGAACGAAATAAGAGCCAAGTTCTTGGTGTTTCAGTCCACTGACTCTCTAACATTCAGATGTTCTAATATAAACTCTTGTAACAGTTACTTCTTACTCCTTCAGCTGAACCTTCAAGTGAATTATTCAAAGATGAATTAAAAGGAATTCATGATCGAGAGGTCCATATGTATTAAATAATAATGATAATAATAATAATAATAATATTATTATTATTATTATTATTATTATTATTATTATTATTAATTATGTGGAGGCGCTAAACTCGTAAGCGTCATAGAGCGCCTGCGAAATGAGAGGCAATCACATTTGAAACCATGGAAGGGGAGAGCAGATTCATTTCCACGAATCAAGAGCCCTTGGCGAGCATCAGCACCCTCTCCCCCATCGAAAGGACGACTCACACAAACGGGAATCAAATTCTGTCACTGATGACAGTAATTGTTTCAGCCAGGTCGTCCTGGTAGTGAATATCACCAGCGTAAGTAAGCCACACCGAGGCGGCTCTATTGTATGTGTGTGAGACATACAGAATCTCCCTGCCAGTACAATCTTACAGCAAGATTTCAATGGGGGATCAGTTATGTTGTGAGGTCATGTGTGATTTATGTTTGGTTAATGGGTGTTTGAAGTCTGTCGACTGTATGAGGGTCGTTAAGGCCGCGTATAACTTGTTCATCACCAGTCAAGCACAGTTCGTTCCTGCAGGTAGGGACCGGTAGACTTTCTGTGTATATACACTGAGACATATACCTTTCACTGTGTATATATGTGTATATACGTGAGTGTGGGTCACGGCCCGTGACACACTCATCCGTGACTCAAGGGTGAGTGTGGGTCACGGCCCGTGACACACTCATGCGTGACTCAAGGGTGTGGGTCACGGCCTGTGACCCACACTCACCCGTGACTCAAGGGTGAGTGTGGGTGATGGCCCGTAACACACACTCACCCGTGACTCAAGGGTGAGTGTGGGTGATGGCCCATGACACATTCACCCGTAACTCAAGGGTGAGCGTGGGTGACGGCCCGTGACACACTCACCCATAACTCAAGGGTGAGTGTGGGTGATGGCCCATGACACATTCACCCGTAACTCAAGGGTGAGTGTGGGTGATGGCCCGTGACACACCCGTGGCTCAAGGGTGAGTGTGGGTGATGGCCCATGACTCAAGGGTGAGTGTGGGTGACGGCCCGTGACACAATCACCCGTGACTCAAGGGTGAGTGTGGGTCATGGCCCGTGACACACTCACCCGTTACTCAAGAGTGAGTGTGGGTTATGGCCCGTGACACACCACTCACGGATGTGTCATGGACCATCACCCACACTCAGATGAGGTCAGGCATTTGTTGAATCTGTTGAAAAAACGTCGTAAAGCCATTGCCTTACCAGGTGAGAAGATGGGTATCACGAACTTATTGTTCCATCATATCCCACTTGAACCTGGTACCAGACCTATTTATATACCTGCGTACAGAATGCTTCATTCGCAAGTAGCTGTCGCAGAAGAATTGATCAGTCAGATGCTTGATGATGGAATTATCGCACCTAGCAATTCACTCTAATATGCGCCCTTGATCCTAGTACCTAAGAAGGACGGTGCTTGGTGCCCAGTGATTGACTTTAGGAAGTTAAATGCGAAAACTATTCCAGATCGCTTCCCACTTCTTGTACTTAGTGACCTTTTACGTAACGTCGGAGATAACAAAGTATTTTCAACCCTGGACTTGTTACAAGAGTTTTGGCAAGTCCCTCTTCACGAGGACAGCCAAGAGTTAACAGCATTTTCCACTCCTACAGGTCATTATCACTTCCTCTGTATGGCCTTCAGGTTAAGATCTTCGCCTATCACATTCTCGAGGCTCATGACTAATATCTTTAAAGGTCTCAATATCTTTAGATGTAGTTGTTAGGTCTGAAGACCTGGATATGCACTTGAGAAGACTGAAGAAGCCAATTTTAAAGTCAAACTGTCTAAATATCACTTTTTCAGATCGGAAATCAAGTTTCTTGGTCACGTAGTCACTACTAGAAGGGTTACAACTGACCAAAGTAAAGTAACTGCAGTATTTTTTAACCAAAACTTGATCCTTTTAAATCCTTTCCCGTAACCCCCGGGGGCCCGGGGAAGTTTACCCCAATGGGGTAGGTTTTAAGGACCCTGGAAAATTTTTTCCCCCGTACTCAGGGGGGTTGGGTTCCCCTCACATTCAGTTTAAATTTGGATTGGGTACACCCACCCCGGCTTTTTCGGGAAACCCCTTCTTTTTTTGGGGTACATTTTTTAAGGAAAAACCGAAAAGTTTCACAATGAAAATTTTATCCCCTTTTTTTGTTAATCCCACGTTGGAAATTTATTCCCTTCAAAGAATGTTCTTTTCCCAAACTTTGCAAAGAATTAAAATAAAGTTATTAATTTAAACCCCCCCAAAATTCCCAATTAATATCCCCTTAATTATATGAAGAGGTTCGGGTGTTTTTTGATATTTAGGAAAAAACCCCAAAAACCCAAACCCCCCCTTACACCTTTGCCTTATTTTGTTTTTACGAAAGGTCGGGGAAACCAAATTTTTAAACCACCGAAAGGTTTTTAAAGTTTTCGGGGCCCAAAAGAGTTCAATTTTACCCCAAAAGGCAAAACCCTTTAGGGTTAAAAGGGTCCCCCTAAAATTTGATCAGGGACAATTTATTTTTTAAGGCCCAAATTTTTTTTGAGATGTTAGGTTTGAAGCCGGGGCCCCCTTTGGGATAAAGAAGTTTTTAAGAAAGGGTCAAAACCATTTCGTCGGCGGTTTCTTTAGTACCCAAAATAAAAGGGGTTACAAGCCTTTCTGAGTTTTAATTTTCCAAATTTCCAAAAAGCTTTTCAAACCCCACACAACAATCCCTTTAAAATTGTTTTGTCCCCCATACATCCCTGATTCAAGGGGGGGTTTTTGGGTTCACAAAAGCCCGGGAAACCCAAGGAAACTAATAATTTTTTTTTTTTTTTTTTTTTTTTTTTTTCTTTTTTTTTTTTTGTTTTTTACTAAAAATTTTAAAAAATTTAAAGGGAAATTTTCAAAGTTTCTAACGGGGAAAAAATGATGTAGCAAATTTGGAAAAAATTTAAGGGGGCCCAACCCGGGAAAAAATTAAAAAGGCCCCAAGACAACCCTTTTAAAAAATTCTAGGGAGCCCAAGGGGGGAAATTAAAAGGAATGAGCGAATTTAAAAGAAAATAAAACTCTTTAAAACCCCCCCCAACTTAAAATTTTTCCCGTTTTCTGAATTTGATTTTAAACAAGTTTTTTAAGGCCCCAAAAGAAAATTTTTTGGTTTTAAAACCATTTTTTTGTTAAATTTTTGGCCAGTAATTGTCTTTTAACACTTTTTTGTTAAACTGGAATTATTACCTAGAATTTCTGGTAAACCCTTGAAATAATTACTAAGCCATTTCTTTAAATTCCATTAATTTAAACCTTAAAGATTTTCTTTTAAAGGTTTTTGGAAGAAGGGGGTACCCCTGACACGTTTTCCCCTTTTGTTTCCTGATTCCCCCAAATACCCCCCTTCTCGAAACGGGTTACTTTTTGGCCCAAGGGGTTTAGGGTTCCGGTATTGGGCTTTACAAACTGGCTTCTTTTGCTTGCATTAGGAGGGCCGCTGGGTTGCACGGGGAATTTTAAATTTGGCAAGAAGGACGTCAGGTTGGGGAACCTTTGTCAAAATTAATAAGTTAAACCCGGAAAAAAAGTGGGTGCCCAACCAGAAAAAAACCCAAAAAAAACCCCTCCCCCGTGGATGGTGAGTTTAAGGCCCTGTTCCCCTGTGGGTGATTGGGGGACAGTGCCCCCATTTACTAAAAGGTATGTGTACCCTGCCCCCCTTTTGGTAATTTTTAAGTGTTGGGGTTACGGGGGTGGATATAAAATTTAAATCCCAAAAATTTTAGGGGAAAAATGGGTGGTTAAGTGAAACCGTGTTTGGGGGAAATTTAGTGCCCCAAACTTAATGACGGGGAATTAAGTGCCCCGGAAACTTGGGGAAAAGTAAGAGTGCCCCTTTTAATGAAAAAATAAATTTAGGGAACCTGACGTGGATAAAGGATTTAATGAATACCTTTCCCCTTATGATAATTTTTTCCTTTTTAAAAACGGGGAGTAGTTTAGTTAAACCGTTTTCTTGGATGAAGATTTAGTGACCATTTTTCTGTTGAGGGGCAGAATTTAGTGACCGTTTCTTTTGGAGGGCAAAAATTTATTTGGGAACCGTTTCTTTTAAGGGGAAAATTTGGTGGTAAACCGGGTTTTTCTGGGAGGGCAAAATTAGTGCCCGGATTTTTCTTTTAAGAGGGGGATTTAGTGAACGGTTTCTTTAAAGATTTGGGGATTTAGAAACCGTTTTTTAAAATTGGGTGGAATGGGATTTAGACCCGTTTCTTTTGGAGGGCGTTAAAGGGGAAAACCGCTTTTAAAGTGGAAAATTGGTTTTAGAGCTTTTTTAAGCCCTTTTATGTGGGTTGAAAAGAAGTTTCTTTTAAAACTGGGAGGGTGTTTAGGGCCCCGTTTTTTAAACTGGGAGGGGGATAAAATTTTGGGTTGCCCCCCAAATTTAAAAGTTTGAAGTAAAAATTTTTTTGTAGGGTTCGGGTGGTGTGGTTTTATTTTACCTTTTTCGTGGAGGGGGATGGGGATTTGTGCCCCATGTTTGTGGATTTTTGGAATTTTTAGTGTGGTTGTTATTGTGGATTGAAAAAAAATTTAAGGGGGGGCCCCCCCTTTTTTTTGGGTAGATAAGATTTAGTGCACCGGGGTTAAGTGGATGATAGATTTAGTGCACCTGTTACTGTGGATGATAGATTTAGGGACCGTGTTACTGGGGGATGATAGTTTTTGTGCCCTGTTATGTAGTAGATATAGTTTTTCCCCCATGTTTACTGTGGATGATAGATTTGGGCCCACCATGTTATGGGGGATGATAGATTTATTTGCCCCTGTTACTGTGGATGTTGGGTTTTTATTTCCCCCTGTTACTTGGTAGTAGATATAGTGACCTTTGTTACTGTGGTTTTAAAGATTTAGTGCCCAGGGTTATGGGGAAAGTAGTTTTTGTGCCCCTGTTACTTGGTAAGATAGATTTAGTGCCCCATGTTACTGTGGATGATAGATTTATTTGCCCCGTGTTTACTGTGGAGATAGATTTGTGCACCGTTTTTCTGGGGGTGATAGATTTAGTGCCCATTTTAACTTGGTGATAGATTTAGTCCCACTGTTACTGTGGATGATAATTTAGTGCACCGTGTTACTGTGGATGAAGATTTAGTGCCCTGTTTTTGGTTGTTAGTTTAAGTGCCCCTTTTACGGGGGGGAGATAGTTTAGTGCCCCGTGTTACTGTGGATGATAGATTTAGTGCCCCCGTTTTAAATGGGATAATAATTTAGGGAACCTTTTTACTGTGGATGTTTTGTTTTAAGTGCACCGTGTTACTGTGGATGAAAGATTTAGTGCCCCGTTTTTACGGGGTTAGTTTTAGTGCCCCTTGTTACTGTGGTGGTAGTTTATAGTGCACCATTTTTACTGTGGAAATAGATTTAGTGACCGTTTTACTGGGGATGAAGATTTAGTGCCCCTTGTTCTGTGGATGATGGATTTAGGGCCCCTTGTTATTTTTTATGATAGATTTGTGCCCCCTGTTATTGTTTTGATGGGTTTTTAGTGCCCTGTTTTTTTTATGATAGATTTAGTGCACCTTGTTATTGGGGGATGATGATTTAGTGCCCGTGTTATTTGTGGAGGATAGATTAGGCCCCGTGTTTACTGTGGAGGTTTAGATTTAGTGCCCGTGTTACTGTGGATGATAGATTTAGTGACCTGTTTTTGGGGTTTGATAGATTTAGTGCCCCGTGTTATTGTGGATGATAGTTTTAGTGCACCTTTTTACGTGGATGATAGATTTAGTGCCCCGTTTATTTTTTGGGTTTAGATTTAGTGCACCGTGTTACTGGGGGAATGATAGATTTGTGCACCTGTTACTGGGGATGATAGTTTTAGTGACCGTTTTATGTGGATGATAGATTTGTGCACCTTTTTATTTTTTATGATAGATTTAGTGAAAACCTGTTACTGTGGATGATAGTTTTTAGGGGACCTGTTATAGGGATGTAGATTTAGTGCCCTTTGTTACTGTGGATGATAGATTTAGTGCCCCGTGTTACTGTGGATGTGATTTAGTGACAGTTACTGTGGATGAAGTTTTTAGTGCACCTTGTTCTGGGGATGTAGATTTAGTCCCACCTGTTACGTGGATGATAAAATTTAGTGCACCGTTTTAAATGTGGATGATAGTTTTAGTGACCGTGTTACTGTGGAGTTTGTTTTGGGTGCCCCGGGGTTAAATTTTATGATAGATTTAGTCCCCGTGTTACTGTGGGGGTTAGATTTTTGACCGTGTTACTGTGGATGAAGATTTAGTGACCGGTTATTTTTATAAATAGTTTTAGTGACCGTTTTTTATGTGGATGAAAATTTTTTAGTGAAACCCTGTTCCCCTTGGGGTTTGAAAAAGGGATTTAGTTGTACCGTGTTACTGTGGTTGTAGTTTAAAAGTGTCCGTGTTCCTTAAATTTTGGAAACCTTTTCCCTGTGGTAGATAAGGTGAAAACCGTGTTACTGGGGTTAAATAAGGCCCCGGTGTTACGGGTTAAAATTTTTAAACCACCGTGTTCCCCTTTAAAAGTAGAAATCCCCCTGTTACTGGGTGACAATTAGTCCCCCGGTTTTTAAATGTTTATAGGTTTAAAATTGTAAAACGGTTATAAAAATTTTGGAAACCCCGTTTTTCCCAATTTTCCCAGGGGACGAAAAAAACCTGAAAAACGGTGGACTACACTATAAACCAGGGAGAATAAAAACAAAAACCGGGGTTTAAAACCAAATGAAAAAACCACGGCTTTAAAAACCACATTTTAAACCAGGGTTTATTAAAAAACCCACTTTTAAACCCCCTTCCGGCTTCCCAAAAAAATGAAAAACCCCCGGGCTTTTTTAAAAACCCCACAAAAAAAACCAGGGGCTTTTAAAAAATTAACATGATAAACCCCTTTAAAAAAACCAAAAACCAAATTGTTAAAAAAAAACGGTCTTTCCCAAACCCAAAAGATAAACCAGGGGACGTTTTTAAAAACCACATGATAAACCAAAAAACCGGGTCTTACAAACCCATGTTTAAACCACGGACGTTATAAACCACATGATAAAACGGTGGGTTTTTAAAATCCCCAGATAAACCAGACCGTTTTAAACCACATGTTTAAACCGGTCATTAAAACCAAAAACCAGGGGTTAAAACCAAAACCCGGTCGTTAAAAAACCACATAAAAAACCCCGGTCGTTTTAAATACATGAAAAAACCACGGGGTTATAAAAACATAAAAACCAGGTCTTAAAAACTTTGATAAACCAGGGGCGTTTAAACCAACAGTTTAAACAGGGTTTCTTTAAAAATAACTGATAAACCAGGGACCGTTTTTAAACCACATAAAACCCACGGTCTTTTAAAAAACCACATGAAAAACCCACGGGCGTTATAACCAATTTTAAACCAGGTTTCTTAAAACACATGATAAACCACGGCGTTTTTTCCCCAAACATGAAAAACCCCTGGTTATTAAAATCACAGGGAAAAAACCCACGGCGTTATAATCCACGTCGGGGGGATGAACTGAAATTGTGAGAGTCTGGGTTTGTTTTCAAATTTTTGGTCCTTTTAAACCCGCTTCATACATCACTGGAAAAACAATTTTTAAAAATTTTTTAATGCTTGTTAAATGAGATTATTAATTTTAAAAAATATTTTTTTTTGCCCTAAAATCCCCTTGGGAAAAAAAAATGCTTATTGGCTATATTTTTAAAAATACGGGGACATGTAATATTTGATTATTTTATTATATTTTACAATATGTTTTCATTTTATTTTTAAAATCAAAACCCGTACCTGCTCTTGACTTGTTGCTTGAGCTTATAGTGGCCGAAGAATCATCTCTTCCCAATGTCCAGCAATAGTCTGAATTTTTTCTTGTCCCCCATTTCCCCTGGTACTTTTTTCCCAGGGTTTTGAAATATCTTGGTAAAACCTTTCCCCATGTTCGTCACTAACTGCCCCACAGTTGCGGGAAAAAAAAAGTCAAAAAGAGGCCCAAAAAAAAGGGATTTTAAGTACATATTACTTTCCCATTTTTTGTAACCCTTGATGAGGTTTTCCATAAAATTCTCCCTAGTTCCCTTTCCCCCTTTTTTTCCAGAAACCCCTTCACCACTAACGAATGTTTCCCCCAAGCAATTTTTCCTCCCATGAAAGTCTGTTTCCCAAAGTCACCATTGAGGACCCTGAAGACTTCCTCTTTTATCTTATTTTAAGTGAGGGAAAATTTTTATTTTAAAATATTGGGAATCCTTGACCGGATTTGTCCAACTTTTATTTGGGGGTTAGAAAAATTTTTTTTGGGTTAAATTTAGAGGTGGATGTTAAACATTTTTCACCCCGGGCTAAAGGGGATTGAGAGGGGCCAGTTTTTTGATGTAGGGGAAACCCCCTTTGCACACTGTCCCTTTTTAATAGAAAGCAGCAGTTTAGTGTTTTTCCCCTGAAAAACCCATCCAACAGCAACCCCCTTTTAAGTCACCAAAGAGCTGCCATTGTTGTTCATCATTTCATGCTTTGCCAAAAAACAAAATTTATTTATATCTTTCAGTAGGAAAATAAAATTAATATAATATGTCTCACATATACCAGTAACTTGCTTAGTAAATATTTTTTAAAAAAGTTTAAAAAATGTTTAGTAAAAAAATCACCCCCTTTTCACCTCAGAATAAAAAAACTTGCACCCCCTCAAACCCCTTCTAGATGCGGGAAAAATAATGAATTTTCGGGTTCAGACTGTGGGGTGGTAAGAAACCATGCCACAAGCCTTTTGGGAAAACCTGTTGTGACACGTAGGTCTAAAAGGGAAAAGTAGAACTAACAAAAAATTTTTAAACCATGATTTTTCATTATAAAGTGCCCTAAAATTATTTGGGGAAATTGATACTCGGTCTGGGGAAGCATTTTGGTTGTTGCCCAGTAAATTTTTATTTGTTCAATCCCCATCTTTGGGAAAATATTGAACATTTTGACCCATACCACCCATGGCATTTTTGAGCTTTTGATCCATCCATCATGGCGGGACTAAACCTTTCGTAAAAATTAATGGGAAAATCCAAATGGCCGTCACGAAAGGGGGCAAAATTTTTTTTGGGGGGGGGGAAAGGGGGCTTTGAATAATAATTGGGCACTTAAATTATTTTTTATCTATTCGGGAAGTTAAAACTAGGGTTTTTTCCCCCACCCTGGGAATTCCTTTTTCACTTTCTGCATTTTCATCCCCCAAGACTCACGAAAAAAATAAAATAAAAAAAAGGGGGGGAGGGCGTTTGAACTCTTTTCACGTAATTTTTATTATTATTTTTTTATTATTTTTATTATTATTATTATTATTATTATTATTTTTTAAAAAACAGTAGAGTGAAAAATTAATTGAAAAATTTTAGTAAATTTTGTGATTATTCATAAAGTTTTAGTCCCCTTCCCTAGTTTTTTTGGTTTGGGGTTTTTTTTTCTTGTCAGGATTTTTGTTTATGACTCCGGGCCCAAAAATTCCGCTGTTTTTTCCCCTGGGGATTTCGTCCAGTGCCAAAAAACAGTTGTTGTTCTGTAAGGCTTTCCCTGCAAGCGTGTTCTGTGAGTGAATGGGGTTTTTCGCCCAAATTTTTGTTTTTTAAATTTTGTTTACTGCGCCTTCATGATGAATGTTGCCCCAAGGGAAAGCGTGCATGAAATTGTAGTTTTTGGGAAAAAACATGTTGTTTTTGGGGATCAGAAAGTCGCCAAAAATTTGAGCCTAAAAAAAAATTTTTTTGGGGAAAAAAAAAAACCCCGGGGGGGGTTCCAAAAAAAAGGAAAAAAATTTAAAAAAAAAAAAATTTAAAAAAAAAAAAACCCCAAAAAAAAAAAGGGGGGTTTTTTTTTTTTTTTTTTTGGGCCCCGGGGGTTTGGGGAATTAGAAAGGGAAAAAATTTTTTTAAAAAAATTTTTTTTTTAAAAAAGGTTGGGGGGGGGCCCCCGATTAAAAAAAAAAAAAATTTTTTAAAAAAAAAATTTTTTTGGGGTTTTTGGGAAAAACCCCGGGGAAAAAACCCCCAAAAAAAAATTTTTTTTTTGGGGGGGTTTTTTTAAAAAGGGCCCCGGGGGTTTTTTTTAAAAATTTTTAAAAAAATTTTTGAAAAATTTTTTTTTTTTTTTAAATTTTTTTTTTAAATTTTTTTTTTAATTTTAAAATTTTTTTAAAAAAATGTCCAAATTTTTAAAAAATTTTAAATTTTTTTTTTTTTTTTCAAAAAAAACTTTTAAAGGTTTTTCCCGGGTTTTTTTTCCCCCCCCCCCCCCCTTTTTCCCCTTTTTTTTTCCCCCCCCCCAAAAAACCCCTTTTTTTTTCCCCCCCTTTTTTTTTTTTTTTTCCCCCCCCCCCCCCCCCTTTTCCCCTTTTTCCCTTTTTTTTCCCCCCCCCCCCCCCCCCCAAAATTCCCCCCCCCCCTAAACCCCCCCCAATTCCCTTTTTTTCCCCCCCCCCTTAATTTTCCCCCAATTCCCGGGGGGGGCCCCCTTTTCCCCCCTTTTTTCCCCCCCCCCCCGGGTTTTTTTAACCCCCCCCAAATTTAAAAATTTTAATTGGGCCCCCAAACCCCTTTTTGGGGCCCCCCTTTTTTTTTCCCCTTTTCCCCCCCCCCCCCCACCCCGGGGTTTTTCCCCCCTTTTTTTTCCCCTTTCCCCCTTGGGGGGGTTTCCCCCCAATTTTTTCCCAAAACCCCCAAAAAGGGGGGGTTTTTTTTTCCCCCAAAAAATTTTTTTGGGCCCCAAAAACCCCCCCCCCCCCCCCCCCTTTCCCTTCCCCCCCGGGCCCCCCCCCCTTTTTTTTTTCCCCTTTCCCCTTTGGCCCCCCCCCCTTTTTTTTTTTGGGAAAAAAATTTTGGGCCCCCCAATTTCCCCCCCTTTTTTTTTTTTTTTCCCCCCCCCTTTTTTTTTTAAATTCCCATGGGTTTGGGACCCCTCACAACCCCCCGGTTCCTTTTTCCCCCTTTTTTTTCCCCCCCCCCAAAATTTGTTCCCTTTTTTCCCGGGTTTGGGCCCCCCCCCCCCAATTTTTTATTCCCCCTTTTTTTTCCCCCCCCCCCCTTTTTTTTTCCCGGGGGGGGGGCCCCCCCCCCCTTTTCCTTTTTCCCTTTTTTTGGGGGGAAAACCCCCCCCCCCAAAAAACCCGGGGTTTTTTTTTCCCCCCTTTTTCCCCTTTTTCCCTTTTTTTTTTTTTTAAAAACCCCCTTTCCCCCCCCTTTTTTTGGCCCCTTTCCCCTTTTTCCCCCCTTTCCCCCTTTTTTTCCCCCAAAAACCCCCTTTTTTTTTTCCCCCTTTTTTTAAAAAACCCCCCCCATTCCCCTTTGGGGTTTTCCCCCCCCTTTTCCCCCCCCCTCCCCCCGTTCCCCCCCAAAGGGGGGGGGAAACCCCCCCCCTTTTTTTTTTCCTTTTTTGGGGGTTTAAACCCCCCCTTTTTTTTTTCCTTTTGGGGGAAAACCCCCCCCCCTTTTTTAAAATTTCCCCCCTTTTTTTTTTTTAAAAACCCCCCTTTTCCCCCCGGGGGCCCCCCCCCCCTTTTGGGCCCCCCAACCCCCGGGGTTTTTTTAAAAAAAATTTTTTTCCCCCCGGGTTTTTTCCCCCCCCCTTTTTTTCCCCTTTTTCCCCCTTTTTTTCACTTTCCCCCTTTTTAAAAAAACCCCTTTTAAATTTTACACCCCCCCTTTTTTTCCCTTTTCCCCCCCCGGGGTTTTTCCCCCCCCTTTTGGGCCCCCACCCCCCAAAATTTTTTTCCCCCCCCCCTTTTAAACCCCCCATTTTTTTTTTTTTTTCCCCCCCCCCCCCCCCTTTTTTTTTTTTTACCTTTTAAATTTTTTCCTTCCCCCTTTTTTTTCCCCTTTTTGGGGGGTTTTTTTTTCCCCCCCGGGGGTTTGGGGGGTTTTCCCCCCCCCAAACCCCCCCCATTTTTTGGGGATTTCCCCCCCCCTTTTTTTTTTTTTTTTTGGGGGGCCCCCCCCCCCCTTTGGGCCCCCTTTTGGGTTTGGGGGGGCCCCCCCCCCCCCCCATTATTTTTTTTTTAAAAACCCCCCCCCTTTTTTGGGGGGAAACCCCCCTTTTCCCCCCCCCCCTTTTTTTTAAAAACCCCCCCCCCCCCCCCAAAATTTTTCCTTAAACCCCTTTGGGCCCCCCACCCCCCCTTTTTAACCCCCCCTTTTCCCCTTTTTTTTTTTCAATTCCCCCTTTTTTTCCCCTTTTCCCCTTTTTCCCTTTTCCCCCCTTTTTTTTTTCCCCCCCCCCCTTTTTTTTCCCTTTTTAAAATTTTTTTCCCCCCCCCCTTTTCCCCCCCCCCCGGGGTTTTTTCCCCCCCCCCCCCCCCCCCCTTTTTTTCCCTTTTTTGGGGCCCCCAAAATTTTTTTCCCCCCAGGCCGGGGGGGGCCCCCCTTTTACCCCCCCCCTTTTTTTTTTCCCCCTTTTTTTTCCCCCCCCCTTGTTCCTGGGTTTTCCCCCCCTTTTCCCCCCCTTTTTTTCTGGGGGTTTTTTTTCCCCCCCCCCCTCCCTTTTTTTTTATTTTTTTTCCCCCCCCCCCCCCCCCTTTTTTTTTTTTTTCCCCCCCCCCCCCTTTTTCCCCGGGGTTTTTTGGGGGGAAAACCCCCCCCTTTTTTTTTTTTTTGGGGGCCCCCCCCCCCCTTTTTTTTTTGGGTTTTGGGGGCCCCCCCCCCTTTTTTATGTTTTTTCCCGGGTTTTGGGGGGCCCCCCCCCCCCCCCTTTTTTTCCAAAAGGGGGGGTTTTTTCCCCTCCTTTTTTTTTTTTTTGGGGGCCCCCCCCTCCTTTCCCCCCCCCCCCAAAGGGGGGCCCTTTTCCCCCCCCCTTTTTTTTTCCCTGGGTTTTGGGCCAATTTCCCCCCCCCCCCCCCCCGGGGGGGGTTTTTCCCCCCAAACCCCCAAGGTTTTCCCCCCCTTTTTTCCCCCCCCCCTTGGGGGGGACCCCCCCCTTTTTTTTTTCCCCCCCCCATTTTTTTCCCCCCTTTTTTTTTTCCCCCATTCCCCCTTTTTTCAACCCCCCCAAAATTTTAATTTTCCCCTTTTTGGGCCCTTTTTTTTTTTTTTGGGTTTCCCCCCCCCCCACCCTTTGGGCCCCCTTTTTTTGGGGGGCCCCCCCCCCCCCCCCCCTTTTTCTTTCCCCCCAAAAAAAAAATTTTTCCCCCCAATTTTAAAAGGGGGGCCCCCCAAAAAAAATTTTTTTAATTAAAATTTAATTTTAAAAAAAAAACCCAAAAAACCCCTTTGGGGGGGGGCCCCCCCCCCCCGTTCCCCCGGGGGTTTTCCCCCCACCCCCTTTTCCCCCCCTTCACTTTTGGGGGGGAAAACCCCAAACCCCCATTTTTTTTGGGGCCCCCTTTTTCCCCCCCCCTTTTTTTGGGGGGGGGCCCCCCTTTAAAATTTTTTTGGGGGGTTTTTTACCCCTTTAATTCCCCCCCGGGGCCCTTTTATTCCCGGGAAATTCAAACCCCCTTTTTCCCCCCCTTTTTGGGGGCCCCCTTTTAAAAATTTCCCCCCCCCCCCCCCCCCCCCCCCCCCCCCCCCCCCCCCCCCCCCCCCCCCCCCCCCCCCCCCCCCCCCCCTTTTCCCCCCCCCCCCCCCCCCCCCCCCCCCCCCCCTTTTTTTTGGGGGGCCCCCCCCCCCCCCCAAAAAAGGGGAACCCCCCCTCCCCAAAAAATTTTTTTAAAAGGGGGGTTTTTTTCCCCTTCCCCCCAAAAAACCCCAAAAAAAATTTTTTTTTTTTTCCCCCCCCCCATTTTTTTTTGGGGGCCCCAAATTTTTTCCCCTTTTTTAAAAAAGGGGAAACCCCCTTTCCCCCACCCCCAATTTTGGGTTTCCCCCCCCCGGGGGGTTTTTTTTTTAAAAGGCCCCCCCCCTTTTCCCCCCCTTTACCTTTTGGGTTTAACCCCCCCCCCCCGGTTTTTTTTTTGGGGGGGCCCCCCCCCCCCCCTTTTTTCCCGGGGGCCCCCCCCCCTTTTTCCCCCTTTTTCCCTGGTTTTGGGGGCCCGGCCCCCCTTTTTTTCCCCCCCTTTTTAAAACCCCCCCCCCTTTTTTTTTAAAAAAATTTTTTTTTTCCCCTTTTTTTTTTCCCTTTCCCTTTTTGGGGCCCCCCCCCTTTTTTTAATTTTTTTTGGGGGTTTTTTATCCCCTTTTCCCCCTTTTTTTTTTTGGCCCCCCCCCCCCCCCCTTTTTTTTTTCCCCCGGGGGGGAAAACCCCCCCCCCTTTTCCCCTTTTTTTTTGGGGGAAACCCCCCTTTTCCGGGTTTTTTTTTTTTGGGGGGGGAAATCCCCTTTTTTTTTTCCCGGGTTTTTTCCCCCAAAACCCCCCCAAAAAATTTTTTCCCGGGGGGGCCCCCCGGGCTAACCCCCCCCGGGGGGGCCCCCCCCCCCTTTTTTCCCCTTTTTTTCAAGGGTTTCCCCCAAAACCCCAAAATTTTTTTTTCCCCCCTTTTTTTCCCCCCCCCCCCCAAATTTAATTTTTCCCCTTTTTCCCCCCCCCCCCCCTTTTTTCCCCTTTTTTCCCCCCTTTTAACCCCCCAACCCCCCCCGGGGCCCCCCTTTTTTTTAAAACCCCCCCCCTTTAACCCCTTTTTTGGGGGGGCCCCCAATTCCCCCCCTTCCTTAAAAAACCCCCCCCTTTTTTCCCCCCTTTTTTCCCAAAATGGGTTTACCCCCCAACCCTTTTTGTTACCAGGGGTTTCCCCTTTAACCCCCGGGCCCCCCGGGCCCCCTTTTTTCCCCAAAATTTTTTTCCCCGTTTTTGGGGGTTCCCCCAACCCCCAAACCCCTTTTTCCCCCCTTTGGGGCCCCCCCCCTTTAACACTTTTTTTAAAAAGGGAAAAAATTTTTTCCTTCCCGGGGTTTTTTAAAATTTTTTTTTCCCCCCTTTTTTTGGGGGGGGGTTTTTTCCCCCCGGGGGTTATCCGTTTGGGGGGCCCCCCCCTTCCCCGGGGCCCCCTTTTTTCCCGGGGGGGTTTATTCCCCCCCCTTTTTTTTTTGGGGTTTCCCCCAAAAGGAACCCCTTTTTCCGGCCCGGGTTTTAAAATTTTAAACCCCCCCCCCGGGGGTTTTTTGGGGGGTTTTTTTTTCCCCTTTACCGGGGGGCCCCCCCCCCCCCTTTTTTTTTACCGGCCCTGGGTTTTCCCCCCCCTTTCCCCCCCTTTTTTTTTTTTTTTGGGCCCCCCTTTTTCCCCCAAAATTTTTTGGGGGTTTTTTAAACCCCCCCCATCCCCCAAACCCAAAAAGGGGGGGCCCCCCCCCCCAGCCCCTTTTTTCCCAAACACGGGTTTCCCGGGGGGGCCCCCCCCAAAATTTTCCCCCCCTTTTTTTTTTGGGAAAACCCCCCTTTTTTTTCCCCCCGGGGGGGCCCCCCCCTTTTTCCCCCCCCCTTTTTTCCCCCCCTCCCCCCTTTTTCCCCCAAAAAAAAAAAACCCCCCCCCCCAAAAATTTTCCCCCTTTTTTTTGGGGGGGAAAAAAAATTTTTTTTCCGGGGGGGGACCCCCCCCTTTTTTTTTTTTTTTGGGCCCCCCCCCTTCCCCCCCTTTTTTTTCCCCCTTTTGGGCCCCAAAATTTTCCCCCCCTTTTTTGGGGGGAAAAACCCCCCCCCTTTTTTTTCCTTTCCCGTGGTTTTTTCCCCCCCCCTTTTTTTTAAAAAATTTTTTTCCCCCAAAAATTTTCCCCTTTTTTTTTTGGGGTTTTTTTCCCCCCCTCTAATTTGGGGGGGTTTTTCCCTTTTTTTTTTCCCCCCTTTTTGGGGTTCCTGCCGGGGGGTTTTTTTTTTAAAAAAAGGGGGGGAAAAAAATTTGGGGGGGGGGGGGGTTTTTTCCCCCCCCCCCGGGGGGGGTTTTTGGGGGGCCCCCCTTAAATCCCAAAAGGGGAGGGTTTTTCCCCTTTTTGGGGTTTTTTTTGGGGGGGGTTTGGGGGTTTTTTTTTTTCCCCCCCCCCCCCCCCCCCCCCCCCCCCCCCCCCCTTTTTTTTTGGGGGGGGAAAAAATTTTTGGGGGGGTTTTTTTTTTTGGGGGGCCCCCCCCTTGCTCCCCATTTTTGGTTTTGGGGGGGGGCCCCCCCCCCCCTTTTTTTAAAAAAATTTGGGGGGGAAAAAAGGGGGGGGGGCGGGGGGCCCCCCCCCCCCCTTTTTCCCGGTTCCCCCCTTTTTTTTTTTTTTTTTAAAAGGGGTTTTTTAAAACCCCTTTTTTTCCTTTTTTTTTTTTCCCCCAAACCCCCAACCCTTTTTCCCCCCCTTTTTTGGCCCCCCCCTTTTTTTTTTTTTAACCCCCTTTTTTTTTTTTTTCCCCCCGGGTTTTTTTTTTTAAAAAAAAATTTTTTCCCCCCCCCCCCCCCCCCCCCCCCCCCCCCCCCCCCCCCTTTTTTGGGTTTTCCCTTTTTAATTTTTTTAAATTTCCCTTTTGGGGGGCCCCCAACCCCCTTTTTTTAAAATTTTTCCCCCCTTTTCCCCCAAAAATTTTTTTTTCCCGGGGTTTCCCCCCCCCTTTTTTTTTTTTTTCCCCCCCCCCCTTTTTTTGGGGTTTCCCCCCAACCCCCTTTTTTTTAAATTTGGGTTTCCCCCCCCTTTTCCCCCCCCTTTTTTTTTTTTCCCCCCCCCTTTTTTAAATTTTTTTTCCCCCTTCCCCTTTTTACCCAAAAAAGGCAAAAAAACCCCCCCCCCCCCCTTTTCCCCTTTTTTTTTGGGGGCCCCCAAAAAAAATTTAAAACCCCCGGGTTTGGGGAAAAACCCCTTTTCCCGGGTTTTTCCCCCCGGGGGGCCCCAAAACCCCCAAAAACCCAAAAATTTTTTGGGCCCCCCCCCCCTTTTTTTAAAACCCAAAAATTTTCCCCCCCCCCCCCCCCCCCTTCCGGGAAAGGGCCCCCCCCCATCCCCCCAAAACCCCCCCCCCCCCAAACCCCCCCCCGGGCCCCCCTTTCAAAGGGGGGCCCCCCCCCGGCCCCCCCCTTTTAAAACCCCCCCCCCCCCCCCCCAAATTCCCCAACCCCCAAAAGGGGGCCCCCCCCCGGGGGCCCCAAACATTTAAAATTTTGGGGTTTCCCCCAATTTTAAAACCCCTTTAAAAATTTTTCCCCCCCCCCCCCTTTTTCCCTTTTTTACCCTTTTCCCCCCTTGGGCCCCCCTTTTTTTGGGTTTCCCCCCCCCCAAATTTTTTTCCCCGGGGAAAAAAAAAAAATTTTTTTTCCCCTTTTAAAAAAATTTTAAACCCCCATCCCCTTTTCCTAAAAATTAAGGGTTAAAGGGGTTTAAAATTTTTTCCCAAAAAAAACCCCCGGGGGGGTTTAAAAAATTTTTTTCCCCCCATTTTGGGTTTGGGTTTTAAAAAAACCCCCCCCCTTTTTTTTTTCCCCGGGGGGGGGAAAAAAAAACCCCTTAACCCATTTCCCTTTCGGGGTTTGGGGCCCCCCATTTTTTCCCCAGGAACCTTTTTTTCCCCCAAAAAAAACAAATTTTTTTTCCCCCCCCGGGGGGGAAAAAAAAAATTTTTTTTTTTTTTTTTTTAAAAAAAAAAAAAAATAAAATTTGGGTTTTAAAAAAAAATTTTTCCCCAATTAAAGTTTGGGGGTTTTTTTTAAAAAAAATTTTTAACCCAAAGGGGGGGGGGTTTTTTTTTTTTTTTTGGGGGGGGAAAAACCCCCCAAAACCCCCTTTTTTCCCCCTTTCCTAGGCGGGTTTGGGCCCCCCCCCCCCCCGGGGGGGGGAAAAAGGGGGTTTTTTTTCCCCCCCCTTTTTTTTTTTGGGGGGAAAAAAAAACCCCCCCCCCAGGCCCCTTTTTGGGGTTTTTTGGGGGGGGGTTTTTTTTTTTTGGGGGGGGCCCCCCCCCCTTTAAAAAAATTCCCGGGGGGGCCCCCCCCCCAAATTTTAATTAAAAGGGGGGGAAACATTAAAAAAAAATTTTCCCCCCAACTGGCAAAGTGGTTAGATGGTCTTAAACTTCCTAAAAAATCGAACACAAAGAGTATGGTCAACGGGTTTAAAATCGGGGGCCCTGCCATAGTGAAGACTCTGTCCACGGCACAGACTCCCCCCCACTTATCTCACCTCATATCAACTAGACAGAGATATACATCACAGCACCGATATCCTTTGGGGATGAAAAGGGATCTGCATGAGGCTGTCATCGTGAGGCCCGGGGTTTTAAACCCCCCAAGAAATATAAAAAAAATTTCCGTGGGAACGGTAAACAATATGAGTTCAATGGGGAAAAATTTCCCAACTCCCCGTTATGGAAAATGGGGGAGATAATAACTAAACAAGTATACTACTGACCCCGGGCCATACAATAGGGGGAAAAAATAATGAAGGGGCCTGGAAGAAATGTCGAGGATCTCACTTCAAGGATCACAACAGTCACGACGCACGTGCAAAAAAAAAATGATAGGATGGATAATGAAACGTTCAAAACGGGAGATCCCAACCATGATACCTCTTAAAATCACTTGTTCCTCGCGGAATACTGCGTACTTAACATCTCCATTCAAAAGCAGGTGAAATCGCGATCTAAGGTGTAAAAAACCTTTACTCCCGGGATAAGTTCTGTAAAGCACCTTAACAAGGGAACGCGGGAAAGCACTTGACTTGTACTCGTTGGAACGCAGGGGGGAGAGATATTCAAAATCTACATTTGGGAAAATTCGGGAAAGGAAGGTCCCAAATCTGCAAACAGAAATCATTCCCTACGAAAAAAAGGACTGGGCAGGCGTGCAAAATCCCCCCAAATTAAAAGTGGGGTGCCATTGGTACACTAAGGGAAAAACAAAGTGTCGGGCCAAGAGTGTTCACACAGCCTCCCATCAAGCATTAGGGAATGCCATAAACCTGCTGGTTGCAAGAGAGGAGCTGGACAGATACCTACAATCAACCAAGGCTGTGGTCACGGGACAACGGCGTGCGCCAGAGTAACAGCTGTTGACAGGCCCCTATCCTTGGACCTGCATGACGGCCAGCAGTAACAGCACAGTGATCATGCCCATCACATGTCTAGGATCGCAGTGTCTCTGCAGCCGGTATCACCTCCAGTAACATCACAGTGTCTGGCCATCACAGTGTTCATCCAGTGTCTACATCACAGATCTACATCACAGTATCACCAACACAGTGTCTACGACACAGGTCTACCATCACAGGTCTACATCACAGTAGTCAAACCATACAGTATCTACCATCACAGTGTCTACAATCACACAGTGTCCACCATCCACGTGTCAATACATATACATCGATCTAACTCACAGTATCTACCAACACAAATGATCTACTTCAATCACAGTGTCTAACATCTACATGAATATTACATCACTTATCTACCATCACAGTGTCTCAATCACAGTGTCTACACAAGTCTTACTCACGTATCTACCACACAGTAATCTACCAACACATGTACTTGAACCATCACAATGTTACCAACACTACATCTTGGAAAATCATGAGGAATGTCTAAATCTGCACCAGAAAATCATACCCACGAAAACTAAAACTCGGCAGCGATGCAAATCCCCCAATAAAAGAGGGGTGTCACATGCACTAAGGAAATACAATAAGGTCGGGCCCAGAGTGTTCAACTGCCTCCAGCATACATAGGGTTTACCAATAACCCCTGGCTGCCTTCAAGCAGGACTAGCCAAGACCTAAACATCGGTACCTGACAGCGGGCTAGTGGCTCGTACGTTGGACCGTGCAGCCAGCAGTAACAGCCTGTTGATCAGCTCGATCCACCGGAGGCCTGGTCATGACCGGCCGCGCGGTGATCACCTACATCGCATTCACCAGTAAGACTACCATACACAGTACTACCATCCAGTGCTACATCACAGATTTACCATCACAGTGTTACATCCAGTGTCTACCATCAAAGTTCACCATCACAGTGTCCTACCACATGTTACCACCATACATGTCAAGCAGGCACAGTACTAAGTCACACGTAAATCTACCTCACACGAGCAAAAACCTGTGCAGCCGATCACAGTTGATTGCAACAGCAGTATCTAGCCGTTAAGTATCAATACAATAAGATCACCAGATGCTGTTCACACTGACCATCCAGCTACATAAGGGGTACTCAATGACCCCGACTCCATCAAGTAACTACCAGTAAAGTCTACAACTGTCAGCACGCAGTGCTACTCACAGTATTTACCACACAGTGTCACCATCAACAGTGTCTACCATCAAGTTCTACCACACAGAGCTGGACAAATCCGGGGACACTGCCGTTGACCCAATCACATCTCTACCAGCAAAACTCCAACGGATCACACCGTCTACCATAACGCAGTGTCCTACATCACGTATTTAATCACAGTTAAAAACCATCCTCAGTGTTCACCATCCAAACAGTGGGGATCTACCATACCCTGTCTCCATCACAGCATGTACTCCAGTCACAGTGTCTTACCACCACATGTGTAACATCATTGTCACCATGCAAAGCTGTCTAACCATCACAGTGTCTACCATCACAGTATCTACCATCACAGTGTCTACCATCACAGTGTCTACCATCACAGTATTTACCAACTCAGTGTTACCATCTCAGTGTCTACCATCACACTATTTACCAACTCAGTGTTATCATCTCAGTGTCTATCATCAAAGTGTCTACCATCAAAGTGTCTACCATCACAGTGTCTACCATCACAGGTCTACCATCCGTATTACCAACTCAGTGTTACCATCACAGTGTCTACCACCAGTGTCTACCTCACAGTGTCTACAACATCAGTGTCTACCATACCAGTGTCTATCCATCAAGTGTCTACCATCACAGTGTCTACCATCACAGTGTCTACCATCACAGTGTCTACCATCACAGTGTCTACCATCACAGTGTCTACCATCACAGTGTCTACCATCACAGTATTTACCAACACAGTGTTACCATCTCAGTGTCTACCATCAAAGTGTCTACCATCACAGTGTCTACCATCACAGTGTCTACCATCAGAGTGTCTACCATCACAGTACCATCACAGTATCTACCATCACAGTATCTACCATCACAGTGTCTACCATCACAGTGTTACCATCATAGTGTCTACCATCACAGTGTCTACCACACATATCTACCATCACAGTGTCTACCTCACAGTGTCTACCATCACAGTGTCTACCATCACAGTATTTACCAACTCAGTGTTACCATCTCAGTGTCTAGCATCAAAGTGTCTACCATCACAGTGTCTACCATCACACTGTCTACCATCACAGTGTCTACCATCACAGTATCTACCATCACAGTATCTACCATCACAGTGTCTACCATCACATGTCTACCATACTTTACCATCATGTGTTACCATCACAGTGTCTACCATCCACATACATGTCAACCATCACAGTGTCTACCATCACAGTGTCTACCATCAAAGTGTCTACCATCACAGTGTCTACCATCACAGCGTCTACCATCACAGTGATCTAACCATCACAGTGTCTACAATCACAGTGTCTACCATCACAGTGTCTACCATCACAGTGTCTACCATCACAGTGTCTACCATCACAGTGTCTACCATCACAGTGTCTACCATCACAGTTCTACCATCACAGTGTCTACCATCACAGTGTCTACCATCACAGTGTCTACCATCACAGTGTCTACCATCACAGAATATCTACCATCACAGTATCTACCATCACAGTGTCTACCATCACAGTGTCTACCATCACAGTGTCTACCATCACAGTGTCTACCATCACAGTTCTACCATACACAGTACTACCATCACAGTAGTCTACCACACAGTGTACCATCACAGTATCTACCATCACAGTGTCTACCATCACAGTGTCTACCATCACGTGTCTACCAATCACAGTTTACCACTCAGTGTCTACCATCACAGTGATCTACCATCACAGTGTCTACCATCACAGTGTCTACCATCACAGTGTCTACCATCACAGTGTCTACCATCACAGTATCATCACAGTATCTACCATCACAGTGTCTACCATCACAGTGTCTACCATCATAGTGTCTACCATCACAGTGTCTACCATCACACTGTCTACCATCCCAGTGTCTACCGTCACAGTATCTACCATCACAGTATCTACCATCACAGTGTCTACCATCACAGTGTCTACCATCACAGTGTCTACATCACAGTGGTCTACACCCCATGTACATCACAGTATCTACCACACAGTGCTACCATCACAGTGTCTACCATCACAGTGTCTACCATCACAGTGTCTACCATCACAGTATCTACCATCACAGTGTCTACCATCACAGTGTCTACATCACAGTGTCTACCATCACAGTGTCTACCATCACAGTTCTACCATCACATGTCTACCATCACAGTGTCTACCATCAACAGTGTCTACCAATCACAGTGTCTACCATCACAGTTCTACCCACAGTGTCTACCATCACAGTGTCTACCATCACAGTGTCTACTCACCATCACAGTGTCTACCATCACAGTGTCTACCATCACAGTGTCTACCATCACAGTGTCTACCATCACAGTGTCTACCATCACAGTGTCTACCATCACAGTGTCTACCATCACAGTGTCTACCATCACAGTGTCTACCATCACAGTGTCTACCATCACAGTGTCTACCATCACAGTGTCTACCATCACGGGTCTACTATCACAGTCTACCATCACAGTGTCTACCATCACAGTGTCTACCATCACAGTGTCTACCATCACAGTGCGTCTACCATCACAGTGTCTACCATCCAGTGTTCTACCATCACAGTATCTACCATCACAGTGTCTACCATCACAGTGTCTACCATCACAGTGTCTACAATCACAGTGTCTACCCCCAGAATGTCTACCATCACAGTATCTACCATCACAGTGTCTACCATCACAGTGTCTACCATCACAGTGTCTACCATCACAGTGTCTACCATCGCAGTGTCTACCATCACAGTATCTAGCATCACAGTGTCTACCATCACAGTGTCTACCATCACAGTTCTACCATCACAGTGTCTACCATCACAGTGTCTACCATCACAGTGTCTACCATCACAGTGTCTACCATCACAGTATCTATCATCACAGTGTCTACCATCACAGTGTCTACCATCACAGTGTCTACAATCACAGTGTCTCAGTGTCTACCCCCAGAATGTCTACTATCACAGTATCTACCATCACAGTGTCTACCATCACAGTGTCTACCATCACAATGTCTACCATCACAGTGTCTACCATCACAGTATCTACCATCACAGTGTCTACCATCCCAGTGTCTACCATCACAGTGTCTACCATCACAGTGTCTACCATCACAGTATCTACCATCACAATGTCTACCATCACAGTGTCTACCATCACAGTGTCTACCATCACAGTGTCTACCATCACAGTATCTACCATCACAGTGTCTACCATCACAGTGTCTACCATCACAGTGTCTACAATCACAGTGTCTACCCCCAGAATGTCTACCATCACAGTATCTACCATCACAGTGTCTACCATCACAGTGTCTACCATCACAGTGTCTACCATCACAGTGTCTACCATCACAGTGTCTACCATCACAGTATCTACCATCACAGTGTCTACCATCACAGTGTCTACCATCACAGTATCTACCATCACAGTGTCTACCATCACAGTGTCTACCATCACAGTGTCTACTATCACAGTCTACCATCACAGTGTCTACCATCACAGAACACTCTACCATCACAGTGTCTACCATCACAGTGTCTACCATCACAGTGTCTACAATCACAGTGTCTACCCCCAGAATGTCTACTATCACAGTATCTACCATCACAGTGTCTACCATCACAGTGTCTACCATCACAGTGTCTACCATCACAGTGTCTACCATCACAGTATCTACCATCACAGTGTCTACCATCCCAGTGTCTACCATCACAGTGTCTACCATCACAGTGTCTACCATCACAGTATCTACCATCACAGTGTCTACCATCACAGTGTCTACCATCATAGTGTCTACAATCACAGTCGTATAAGATTTACAAAACGTTGGCGAAATTATAGAAACATTTGAAATTGTGATGGGGAGGGCGAGCGGGACCTTCCTGTTATTGTCCTGACCAGAGACTCTTGGCAATAATAATGAAGGGAGCAACAAGGGCGGACAAGGTGAGGGGGAGAAGGAAAATGGTAAGTGTGGGGAAAGAAGATAAAAACGGTAGGTGAGGGGTGAAAAGGAAAATGGTAGATGATGGGAGAACTGGGAAGGTAGGTAAGGGGAACTATAATGGTAAGTGAGGGGAACTATATTGGCAGGTGAGGGGGAACTATATTGGTAGGTGAGGGGAACTTTAATGTTAGGTGAGGGGAAGTATAATGATAGGTGAGGAGAACTATATTGGTAGGTGAGGGGGAAACTATATGGTAGGTGAGGGGAACTATATTGGTAGGTGAGGGGAACTATATTGGTAGTGAGGGGGGAAACTATATTGGTAGGTGAGGGAAGATATAATGATAGGTGAGGGAACTAAATTGGTGTGAGGAGGGGAAACGATAATTTTCTTAGGTGAGGGGAAACTATAATGGTAGGAAAAAAGAGGCAGGGAGTGAAAGAAAGTGATGGAAGAGGTAGAGAGATCAGGAATAAGAGACGGGAGAAGATGAAAGTGAAAGGAGAGAAAGGAAGAGAAGACAGAGGGGATTCAGAATAGAAGAGGAAGAGAGAAATGATGAGAAGAACATCTAGAGAAGAGAGAGGACGGAGGGATGAGTATGAGGGGAAATGTCGGAGAACGAAGAGAAGAGGGAACAAGGGAGGGGAAGAATAAGATGAGAAAGAGAAAAGGTGCAAAGAATAGGAGAGAGAGGAGAGAGAGAGGTCTAAGGAGGAAGTGAAAGTAGGAGATGGAATAAGAAGAAGAAAATTCAGCGTAAGGAGGCAGTCAGGGAGAAGAGAATAAAAGTCAATGAGTTTTACTAGCGAGGGCACAGAGAGGTTCGTAGGCACCTCCACGTCCGTGTTCATCACGTTCGTGGTTCCTCACGTCCGTGGTTCAATCACAGTTCGGACTTTCACTGCCCGTGCTCACGTCCGTGGACTCGTACACGTAAACTATCATCCCACTAGATAAATAAGATACAATAGAGAGGTTAGCATAGCCACCACTGTGACCCACAACTACAATTTATTACGACTCACTTGCTTGAAGTTCGAGCCCCCACCCGTACCAAGTGCTCTGCTTAATGATGCCCACATAACGCAGACGCAAACAAAGAAAACTGTTAGCGTAGACCTAGTGAAGACTACAAGCTACAATGTAATTCAAAATCCTCATTCATGATAACTAAGATTAAATAAATGTTTACCCAGTGTTTTATCTTGTAAAACATCCACAACTTCAATTTATTAGTACAAAGACATGATTTAAATGATGGAATTTAATAGAAAAGAATTAAGGGAGTGAACAGCTGTCTAGTAGTATGTTCGCAATGTTTAAGTTTTTATAGTGTCAAATATACGACTATCATAGACACACTAAGACTAGAATTTCAGAAAGTATTGCTACAACACGTCAACTCTCGGATTTACTGTCGAGATCAAGTTTTACGAGCGACGGAAAGTCATAATTTACCATTTAATAAGTAAAAACGAGAGACAAACTATAATTTCCCCCCCCCCCATAAATTAAAATATAAAATTATTTTATCATATTTAGATAAGATGATAGCAGCAATATCATACTTCTGGCATAACTGTGTTTACCTGGTCTGCTTGGCTGCTATTGCCCAGTAACATTGACGTTCTGTCTCTGACGATTCTTTTCTTTGAAGTTAAGTACTAGTCCAACACGTCCTTGTTTATTACAACACAAATGTCTCGAGTAGTGAACCAGTACAGTAACCACTGTGCCATGTTGAACGACGACCAACCGTCCCTCTGCCTGAGTCACTGTAATTCAATTGTGCTGACCTGTGCATTATCAAGATCCCCTCACATATGGGTACTGTGGCGCGGTCAGACTCAGTGTTAGAGATGTGAGCACTGGTAACGCTGTAAGGTGCTTCCCACATAACACTGAAATACAATGTACTACCTTGCCACGTTTAGTATTTCTTTATTACCTATCCACATGTCCGAACACCACACATGATAAATGCAGTATTAGTTGCTTGTGCAGACTTTGAGGAAATTGTTGTTGCCAGTGGAATCACGTAGACAAGAAGAGTTACCCGATGTTTCCGAGTAGATTGAGAGGTAGATGAGGGTAGGTTACTCTGGACGTAACAGACTGATGCTGTACCTCTTTGCCACAAGATAAAGGGGTTGTGTTTACCACTGCTGGCACAGTGTAAATCATTGAGTTGCAAGTTAGGAGAGACTGTGGAGAGGTACGTCTGGAGCTGCGCAATTATCATTTGCAAAATGAGACACTTGTACAACATTTGGTTATCTTTATTCTGGAATAAAAATAATACCCAGATGTTTCACAAGTGTCTCATTTATCAACTTGTCGTTTTTCTAAACCATTTATCCGCAGTTATTAGTCTTCCATCCACATCTCTCATCAAGACTCAGAACCCTCCACTGTCATCATTACTATTGTCTCCATCATCTAACTCGCCGACTTCACCAGTCTTACACGAACACGTGAAATAATCATAAAGAACAAATAGGCACAATACCGTGACTGGAACAATAACGCCCGTGACCTGGTGGCGAAAGCTCTTGCTTCATAAGGTGAGGTGTCCGGGTTCAATTTCCGGCAAGGGTTGAAACATTGGGTGTGTTTCCTTAGACCGGTTGTCTATGTTCACCCGTCAGTATAAAATGGATATCTAGGTGTTAATCGACTGGTGTGGGTCACATCCTGGGACAAAATTTACCTAATTTACCCGAAATGCTCTGCATAACAAGCGGCTTAGTATAAAGTAGTATGTGAGTAATGTCACCTAGGACTGTATACTTTGTACATGTACTTGTACATGTACTTGTACATGTACTTGTAGAGATAAAGATATTATTATTATTATTATTATATTATTATTATTATTATTATTATTATTATTATTATTATTATTATTATTAACTTGGAGCGTTCACATTTAACCACTGGCTCGTCCCCTGATACATTAACATGTATCAAGAAGCAAGTGAGTGGTTAAAAATAAAGTTAAGATTGAAACTTCCTGTAGCGGTACTGAGAGAGCATCTTCCTGGTAGAATACTTGCAAAGATCATCCACTAGCAGGGAATCACTACCCCCTCTCCCCCCCTTCCCCTCCCCTTCCCCTCCCTTCCCCTTATCCCCCCTTCCCCCGACTTCCATTCACTTTAAAGTCAATAGTTTTTGTTGCCACTGTAATTTTCTTATGAGGTAGAGCAGCAGCACAGTGCGGATGTATACAGTTTCGTTAAGTTAAAAGCTTTACCATTAATATAATAAATACAACCATTACTGGTCTCTCTCTATCTCTCTCTCTCTCTCTCTCTCTCTCTCTCTCTCTCTCTCTCTCCTCTCTCTCTTCTCTCTCCTCTCTCCTCTCTCCTCTCTCTTCTCCCTCTCTCTCTCTCTCTCTCTCTCTCTCTCTCCCTCGCACTTTATTTACAAGTTAAAAGCCGTTATCTACATCAGCTCATTTAAAAACCTTTTAATTATGAGCATACTAACATGGCACAGGATGAAGTTGGAGTCATCTGTGGGTCAGCAATTTCAATTGATCAACTGACTTTATTTCGTTGATATTATTATGTTGTACGAACATGTTCCAGACACGAATCATCTTAGTATAAATGATCTCAGATGAAATGATGTTCTGGAGAAGAGTACAGCCAGAGTGAAGTTGCTGCTTGCTGCCCGTCTTTTGAGGTAGAAGCTCACTTCTTAGTGTCCTCGGAGTGCAGCCAAGTGTGGTACTTTGACAATGTTGGCCTTGTACGTAACAGTAAGACCGTCCACATCCCTCTGGTGTTGAAGGTTCTGCAAAAATGACAGATCTATCCAGGGTGGGCCCAGGCGAGAGATGAATCGTCATGCTTTGTTCTCTACTCTGTCAAGAAATCGTAGACGAGATGGGGGGCAGGCAGTCTAAGAAAGTGGAATATACTCAAGGAGTGAGTGCACTTGTGCCTCGTACAGAATCTTGCAACCTCAACTGTCGAGCAGATGCAAGATAGGTCGAAGTGCTGTAAGCTTCCAGGCCGCTTTGTTTGCAAGATTTACAACGTGGTTCTTCATGGTTAGTTTGGAGTCAAATTTCACTCAAGGATATCAGCTTCGTTCCCGGGTACCAACACTCTCCTACTCATTCTTACCACTGCTCCATCCTTACTATCATGGTGCCTAGAGTTAGTTTATTATCTTTATTATGCACCCCATACCCATCCAGTGCGAGGTAGTCAAAGAATTACAGAGGTATATAATGGGTCCAGGGACTGGACCGCTGAGTTTTGATAACTGAACAAGTTACAAAGGTTATGAACTATTTACATGTTTATATCTGGTTACAATCATAATGAGTTATTAATGCAAACATTAATTAGGTCACACACATATGCACACACACACAAACACACACACACACACACACACACAAACACACACACACATACACATACACACACACACACACACACACACCACATACACACACACACACACACACATACACACACACACACACACACACACACACACACACACACACACACACACACACATACACAACACACACACACACACACACACACACACACACACACACACACATACACACCACACACACACACACACACACACACACACACACACAAAACAACACACACACACACACACACACACAACACACACATAAAACACACACACACACACACACACACAAAACACATACACACACACAACACACACACACACACACACACACACAACACATACACACACACACACACGACACACACACACACACACTACACACACACACACACACACATACACACACACAACTGAACAATCCAAACCAACCATCACACACCGATCCCTCTGTTTCCACCCCCCGCACCACAGTTACAGTATTAGAACAGAAGTTGAAGGTTTGGTACACAAATGCAGATGGATTAACGAATAAACATGAGGAATGGCAAGAAAGAATCAATGAGAAGTCCCCAGACATCATAGCAGTTACAGAAACAAAACTCATGGAGACAATAACAGATGCAATCTTCCCACCAGGATACCAGATCATGAGGAAAGATAGAAGGGGCAGGGGGGAGGTGGGTTGCTCTGCTCGTAAAAAACAGATGGAAATTCGAGAAAATGGAAGGAATAATGAACGGGAGAAAGAGACTACATAGCAGGTACACTTCAGTCGGGGAACACAAAGTGGTCATTGCAGTGATGTATAATCCACCACAGAACTGCAGGAGGCCAAGAGAGGAATATGAAGAGAGCAACAGAGCAATGGTGGACAACACTTGCTGAGGGGGCAAGAAGAGCTCACTCCAGCAGAGCAAAGTTGCTGGTTATGGGGGATTTCAACCACAGGGAGATTGACTGGGAAAACCTGGAGCCACATGGGGGTCCCGAAACATGGAGAGCCAGGATGTTTGGACGAGGTGCTGGAAAACCTCATGCACCAACATGTTAAGGACACTACCAGAGTGAGAGGGGAGGATGAACCAGCAAGATTGGACCTTGTGTTCACCCTGGGCAGCTCAGACATTGAGGACATCAAGTATGAGAGTCCCCTAGGAGCTAGCGACCACGTGGTTCTGTGCTTTGAATACATAGTAGAGCTGCAAGTGGAAGAATAACAGGAGTAGAATGGGAAAAACCTGACTATAAAAGAGGGGACTACATAGGGTTGAAGAACTTCCTGCGGAGGTCCAGTGGGACAGAGAACTGGCAGGAAAGCCATAAATGAAATGATGGAATATGTAGCAACAAAATGCAAGGAGGCAGTGGAAAGGTTCATTCCCAAGGGCAACAGTAACAACGGGAAGACCAAACAAGCCCCTGGTTCACCCTACGGTGTAAGAGGCAAAAACAAAGTGCAATAGAGAATGAAAAAGTACAGAAGGCAGAGAACACACGAAAATAGGGAGATCAGTCGCAGAGCCAGGAATGAGTACGCACAGGTAAGAGGGAGGCCCAGCGACAGTATGAAAATGACATAGCATCGAGAATCAAGACTGAACCCGAAACTGTTGTATAGCCACATCAGGAGGAAGACAACAGTCAAAGACCAGGTGATCAATTAAGGAACAGAAGGTGGAGAACTCACAAGAAATGATCAGGAGGTATGTGAGGAGCTGAACAGGAGATTCAAGGAAGTTTTTACAGTAGAGACAGAAGGCTGTGGAAGACAGAACAGAAGGGAACATCAAGAGGGAATATACCAACAAGTGTTGGATGACATACGAACAACTGAGGAGGAGGTGAAGAAGCTCTTAAGTGACCTTGACACCTCAAAGGCGATGGGACCGGACAACATCTCCCCATGGGTCCTTAGAGAAGGAGCAGAGATGCTGTGTGTGCCTCTAACCACAATCTTCAACACATCCCTTGAAACTGGGCAACTACCTGAGAAATGGAAGACAGCTAATGTATTCCCCATAATTAAGAAAGGAAACAGAAACGAGGCACTAAACTACAGACCTGTTTTCCTCGACATGTATCGGGGTGCAAAGTCATGGAAGATTATCAGGAGGAGAGTTGGCGAACACCTGGAAAGGAACAAGATTATAAATGAAAACCAGCATGGGTTCATGGAAGGCAAATCTTGTATCACAAACCCCTGGAGTTTTATGAAAAGGGTAACAGAAGTAAGACACGAGAGAGAGGGGTGGGTAGATTGCGTTTTCCTAGACTGCAGGAAGGCCTTTGACACAGTTCCCCACAAGAGATTAGTGCAGAAGCTGGGGGATCAGGCACACGAAAAAGGGAAGGGCACTGCAATGGATAAGGAATACCTGACAGGGAGGCAGCAACGAGTCATGGTACGTGAAGAGGTATCACAGGGGGGCCCCTGTTACGAGCGGGTCCCACAGGGGTCAGTTCTAGGACCAGTGTTTATTTTTGATATATGTGAACGACATGATGGAAGGAATAGACTCTGAAGTGTCCCTGTTCGCAGATGACGTGAAGCTGATGAGAAGAATTAAATCGGACGAAAGGGTGAGGCAGGACTGCAAAGAGACCTGGAGAGGGTGGACATTTTGGTCCCAGTAACTGGGTTCTCGAATTCAATCCACCAAATGCAAAGTCATGAAGATTGGGGAGGGGCAAAGAGACCCCCAGACAGAGTATAGGCTAGGGGGACAAAGACTACAGACCTCACTCAGGGAGAAAGACCTTGGGGGGACCATAACACCGAGCACATCACCGGAGGCACACATCAACCAAATAACCGCTGGGAGCATACGGGCGCCTGGCAAACCTGAGAATAGCGTTCCGATAAACCTAAAAAAGGAATCGTTCAAGACACTGTACAAATGTGTAATGTTAGGGCCCATATTTGGAGTATGCAGCACCATTCTGGAACCCACACCTGGTCAAGCACGTCAAGAAGTTAGAGAAAGTACAAAGGTTTTGCAACAAGGCTAGTCCCAGAGCTCAAGGGAAGTCGTACGAGAAAGGTTAAGGGAAATGGGACTGACGACACTGGAGGACAGAAGGGTCAGGGGAGACATGATAACGCCCATACAAGATACTGCGGGAATAGACAAGGTGGACAGAGATGGGAAATTTTTCCAGAGAGGGACACAGGGACAAGGGGTCACAACTGGAAGCTGAAGACTCAGACGAGTCATGGGGACGTTAGGAAGTATTTTCTTCAGTCATAGAGTTGTCAGCAAGTGGAATAGCCTAGCAAGTGAAGTAGTGGAGGCAGGAACCATACATAGTTTTAAGAAGAGGTATGACAAAGCTCAGGAAGCAGAGAGAGAGAGGATCCAGTAGCGATCAGTGAAGAGGCGGGGCCAGGAGCTGAGTCTCGACCCCTGCAACCACAATTAGGTGAGTACAATTAGGTGAGTACATACACAAAGTGGTAATGCTTTATTTAGAGTGAACAAAGTCAGGGTATTTTTCCAGAATGGTTCGTAATTTACCACTGTGAAGAAAATATTTTGAGATTTCTTGAGCATTTCTCAGTGAATTATCTCTAAATTCATTAATTTTATCGCATTTTAGTACATAATGAGGCAAGGTGTAAAAATTGTCCATCTGCCAAAGTTTACATTCCATTTGGTCTACATCCCAGGGATACGTGAATGTCACTACTGCCCAGCCGGAGCCGGGCAGCCGTCACATTCAAGAATCTAATTATTTTATTGGATGCACCGTAGACATGTGGCTTCTCCTGTATGACAGAATGATGATAGATGGACTGACTGGTGTCAGTCTCTCTCAGTCTAAGGTCAGTAAGTCCATTTGAAGTTCTTTTCGTATTATTATCAAACTGATAACTGGCGACCCAAAATTGTAATATACCCCTAGAGACCATCATTATCTGTGCTTTCTCAGGAGCAAATGTTACCTGCCACCGTTTACTCCAGGCTGATACAGCTGTAAGGTGGTGACTGATGTAACATAAAGCAGCTGGCATTTCTTCTCTTGGATAAGTAAATGTTAGAGTACAGTTGACTGCATATGCATAGGATTCTGGGATGAGATAAAGGAGGTCACTGAAGTAGACATTCTGTAACAATGGTCCCAGCACACTTCCCTGTGGAACACTTGCACCAACAGTGTCTTGCTGACTCTGTCCCAGTGAGAACTACACTTAGAGATCAACCTTGAAGGTAATCACTGAGGAGACAGCGTAGGGCCTGCAATTCCCAGTGCTTGACGTTTTGCCATGAGTCCAGTGCTACTAAACAGCTGACTTTGAATTCACCAGTGTCTGGTGCCACTTAGTGGAGAGGTTTAACAACGGATCGGCAGCAGAGTAACCTTTTCTGTAGAGAGTGGCAGTCGAATAACTATCATCTGCCATGATTACTGTCTCAGGAAACTTGCCAGTGATTGACAGGAGTGACACTGGTCTGATATTGCTGAGTTCTGCTCTGCTCTTCTTTTTGTGAACAAGGATACATTTGCTTCTTTCCACAGGCCATTTACACTGTGCTAGGCAGTGCTGGTAGATGTGAGGTGCTGCTAGTTGGTCTGCACATCTACTCAAGCAGTCTTGGGCTCAGTTTATCTAGGCTCACAGCCTTTTCTTGGTTCAGCGATTTGAGGAGAATATACACCTCCTCCTGCCTTATTGTCGCCACTGACAGTTTTGACACAGTTCTTGCAGCTAGCCAAGGAGGGTCCCTTGCTGGATCAGGAACTTGCATCTTGGCAGCAAAGTGTTCTGCCAAGATCCTGTCGATTAAGAAGTGGAATAATTTCATCAGGTGAATAACCTTGTCTGTACTTGACCAGGGACCACCAAGTTTTGGAGCCCACTCTACCTGATGCCAGCTTTCTTTTTGTGTCAGTCTCCCATTTAGAGATGGCCCGCTTTTGGACTTCTCCCATTTGGCAACAGGCTTGCCTGTGCAAGTTCCTATTATAAATAGTAAAATGTCTCTTATACCTTCGCCATGCCTTGTACTTAGCAGTAGCAGCCTCTCTACAACGAAAGCTGAACCAATGCTGATCTGTAGGTTCCGTCACATACTGCCGGTGAGGGATGTGTTCTTCTGGGAGATTAAGGATGTGTTCAGTGAGGGCATTCACTTGATTGTCGACAACACCTCGGAGAAGAGCATTCCGATAAGAGGTTTCCCGCAGCCAGGTTGTGCTACTTCACCTAGTTCTGTAGGAATCTTCAGTGCCGTAAAGACAGCCTTATGGTCAGATAATCTAGCTCTCTCTCTCTCTCTCTCTCTCTCTCTCTCTCTCTCTCTCTCTCTCTCTCTCTCTCCTCTCTCTCTCTCTCTCTCTCTTCTCTCTCCATCTCTCTCTCTCTCCTCTCTCTCTCTCTCTCTTCTCTCTTCGTTCCCTTGCCCTTTTCTCCCTACTTTCCCTCTCCTCCCTCCACCCGTACATAACCCATCTGTTGTTTTTCCCTCCCCTTCCCTCCCCTCATCTCCCTCCTTCCTCCACATAACCCTCTTCCATGTCCCTTTCTCCTCTATCATTCTCTCCCTCTCTTCCTCCATCCCCTACATAACCCTCTCCACTACCCCTGCTGCTGCTCCCCCTCCCCCACCTTCCCTCGCTACACACACACACACACTCGGTAATTATGCAGGAATAACAACGTTGAACTGTTCACGGTGGTGTACTCCGCTAAAGTTACCCAAACATGAGTGTGTTCCGTGCCAGCGCCGCCACACAACCAACACTCCCATGCATCACCTGCATTGCAAACGGGTCATTTTGTGCTTCCTTTTATGATTTTCTCCCGGCTGAGTGACTCTTGTTTTTTAAACATCTTTTTTTTCACTCTTTTTTGTTTTTTAATGGGTTTGAGGGTTGAGCGCTGCAAGGTGTAAGGCTGCGCCTTTGTCACTGAATTTCGCTTTTTTTGGTGATGTATGTATGATATAGATATGTATGTTTACTGGTGTATGTTTTCGTGAATACACTGCTGACTGAGAAGGTAATTGTGGGTAAAGTCCATACAACTCTTTTGAAAACATTACTTTATATTATACTTGAAGGATACCTTGAGTTTTTCAGGGGTCAACGCCCCCGCAGCCCGGGCCCAGACTAGACCTCCTGTTGGGTCAACCAGGTTGTAATGCTGACAGTGAACAGTCCAACATATTAACCACAGCCCGGCTGATCAGCTGTTGAATAGTCTTGGACTCCTTACAATTATTGTGATGTATCTCAGTGTACTCATGGCAGATCTCATTTTCATTACGAGTATTTTAGCACCGTCTGCCGAGCCTCTTGCTTTCATAGGGAACAATTTCTGTGTGTAGATTTGGGACCAGTCCCTGTACGATTTTCCAGGTATATATTATGATGTGTTTTTCTCGCCTGCATTCCAAGGACGCATTCCGGGAACACTTCAGGTTAAGGGACTTAAAGCGTCCCTGGTAACTGATGTGAATGATTGAACTTATACGTTCAGTGAAGGTTTTCTTTATATTCTCCAGACCTGCAATTTCACCTGCCTTGAAAGGGGCCGTTAGTGTACAACAGTATTTCAGCTTAGAGAGAACAAGCGATTTAAAGAGGATAATCATTGGCTTGGCATCCCTAGTTTTGAAAGTTCTCATTATCCATCCTACCATTTTCCTCGCAGATGTGATAATAAAACTGTTGTGATCTTTGAAGGTGAGATCCTCCGACATTATAACTTCTAAGTCTTTCACATTAGTTTTTTTGCTCTACTGAGTAGTTAGAATTAGATTTAAAATCCGTTCAAGTTTTTATTTCCTCAAATTTTCCATAACA
Source organism: Cherax quadricarinatus (assembly GCF_026875155.1). NCBI lineage: Eukaryota > Metazoa > Arthropoda > Malacostraca > Decapoda > Parastacidae > Cherax > Cherax quadricarinatus. The sequence goes on along the minus strand of NC_069408.1, from coordinate 54,943,304 downwards.
GAATAACTGAAAATTGTAGATGAACTGATGGACTGATTACATCGACTCAAGGCTGAGGGACTGATTACCTCAAACTCCTCCTGTTCTTCACCATTCTCCTTTATATGGACTGAGGAAGACTGTGTGGCGAAACGTTTCCTCATTAAAGATACCCAAGCGTTGCACAAGTGTCTGATTTATTAACTGAAATTTGTCCTCATGGAATTTCACATTGTTTTGTGCGGCTCACTGAAAGTGTTATGTCGTCTTGGAGGTTCACAGTGTCCTCAGTGGTTCACAGTGTCCTCAGTGGTTCACAGTGTCCTCAGTGGTTCACAGTGTCCTCAGTGGTTCACAGTGTCCTCAGTGGTTCACAGTGTCCTCAGTGATTCACAGTGTCCTCAGTGGTTCACAGTGTCCTCAGTGGTTCACAGTGTCCTCAGTGATTCACAGTGTCCTCAGTGGTTCACAGTGTCCTCAGTGGTTCACAGTGTCCTCAGTGATTCACAGTGTCCTCAGTGGTTCACAGTGTCCTCAGTGGTTCACAGTGTCCTCAGTGATTCACAGTGTCCTCAGTGGTTCACAGTGTCCTCAGTGGTTCAAAAGTGTCCTCAGGGGTTTTCACAGTGTCCTCAGTGGTTCCAAAGTGTCCTCAGTGGTTCACAGTTGTCCTCAGTGGTTCACAGTGTCCTCAGTGGTTCACAGTGTCCTCAGTGGTTCACAGTGTCCTCAGTGGTTCACAGTGTCCTCAGTGGTTCACAGTGTCCTCAGTGGTTCACAGTGTCCTCAGTGATTCACAGTGCCTCAGTGGTTCACATGTCCTCAGTGGTTCACAGTGCCCCTCAGTGGTTCACAGTGTCCTCAGTGATTCACAGTGTCCTCAGTGGTTCACAGTGTCCTCAGTGATTCACAGTGTCCTCATGGTTCACAGTGTCCCTCAGGGGTTCACAGTGTCCTCAGTGGTTCACAGTGTCCTCAGTGGTTCACAGTGTCCTCAGTGATTCACAGTGTCCTCAGTGGTTCACAGTGTCCTCAGTGATTCACAGTGTCCTCAGTGGTTCACAGTGTCCTCAGTGGTTCACAGTGTCCTCATGGTTCACAGTGTCCTCAGTGGTTCACAGTGTCCTAAAGGGGTTCACAGTGTCCTCAGTGATTCACAGGTCCTCAGTGGTTCACAGTGTCCTCAGTGGGTTCACAGTGCCCCTCAGTGGTTCCAGTGTCCTCAGTGATTCACAGTGTCCTCAGTGGTTCACAGTGTCCTCAGTGATTCACAGTGTCCTCAGGGGGTTCACAGTGTCCTCAGTGGTTCAAAAGTGTCCCAGGGGTTTCACAGTGTCCTCAGTGGTTCACAGGGTCCTCAGTGAATCACAGTGAGTCCTCAGTGGTTCACAGTGTCCTCAGTGGTTCACAGTGTCCTCAGTGATTCACAGTGTCCTCAGTGGTTCACAGTGTCCTCAGTGATTCACAGTGTCCTCAGTGGTTCACATGTCCTCAGTGGTTCACAGTGTCCTCAGGGGTTCACAGTGTCCTCAGTGGTTCACAGTGTCCTCAGTGATTCACAGTGTCCTCAGTGGTTCACAGTGTCCTCAGTGGTTCACAGTCCTCAGTGATTCACAGTGTCCTCAGTGGTTCACAGTGTCCTCAGTGATTCACAGTGTCCTCAGTGGTTCACAAGTGTCCTCAGTGGTTCACAGTGTCCTCAGTGATTCACAGTGTCCTCAGTGGTTCACAGTGTCCTCAGTGGTTCACAGTGTCCTTAGTGATTCACAGTGTCCTCAGTGGTTCACAGTGTCCTCAGTGATTCACATTTGTCCTCAGTGGTTCACAGTGTCCTCAGTGATTCACAGTGTCCTCAGTGGTTCACAGTGTCCTCAGTGGTTCACAGTGTCCTCAGTGGTTCACAGTGTCCTCAGTGATTCACAGTGTCCTCAGTGGTTCACGTGTCCTCAGGGGTTCACAGTGTCCTCAGTGGTTCACAGTGTCCTCAGTGATTCACAGTGTCCTCAGTGGTTCACAGTGTCCTCAGTGGTTCACAGTGTCCTCAGTGGTTCACAGTGTCCTCAGTGATTCACAGTGTCCTCATCTGTTATGTCACTCACTGTGTTGGATATAAAAATGAGGAAAAGGATGGGGCGAGTACTTCATCTGTGTACTTTTCCAGTTATTCCTTTTGCACACATTTTGTGTGTTAATACAGCTTTATCGCACCTGTTGAAGGCTTTCACAAAGTCAGTGTATTCCACATCTCGATTCTGCTTGTTTTATAGAGCATCCAACACCATGTCACCGTGGTCCAGTAGTTGTGAGAGGCAGCAGCGACCTGCTGTAATCTCATGTTGCCCTGAGTTGTGCAATTGTTGGTTGGTGATCTTGCTTCTTAGAACCCTTTCAAATATTTTTATAATGTTGGACGCTAGTGATATCAGTCTATAGTACCATGCCTCGTTGTTGCCTCCCTGTCAGGTATTTTCTGATCCATTGCAGTGCTCTTCCTGTTATGCGTGCCTGGTCCTCCAGCTTTTGCACTAATCTCTTGTGAGAAACTGTGTCGAAGGTCTTTTTGAAGTCCGTCCAGGAAAATGAATCTACCCACCCGTCTCTCTCTCGTGTCTTACTTCCGTAAGACAGGATTTTCCTTCCCTGATCCGTGCTGGTTGTCGTTTATAGGTTGTTTCATTCTAGGTTCTCCACCACTGTACTCCTGATAATCTTCTCCATGACTTTGCATACTATACCCGTCATTACTCTGTTGCTCTCTTTATATTCTTCTCTTGGCTCCTGCAGTTCTGTGGTGGGTTATACATCACTACAATGATTACCTTATGTCCAACAGACTGAATTTTACCTACTATGTAGTCTCTTTGGCCCATTTCGTCCATTCCTTTCATTTCCTCAAATCCCCATCGGTTTTCAATGAGCAGTGCAACTCCTCCTCCCCATCTGCCGTTGCCCAGTGGTGAGAGTAGCCACTCTCATTGCTGAGGTCCAGGTAATAAACTCTGGAGATTAACATGACATAACATATCTTTCCTCAGATTCTGATATCCAGATGGGAAGATTGCATCTGTTATCATCCCAGTGAATTTCGTTTCTGTGAGTGCTATAATATTAGTCTTTGGACTCTCCTTGACTCTTTCATGCCGCTCCTCACATTTACAATGGTTCCCCGAGTTTCGGCTATAATTCATTCCAGAAGGCCGTTCGAGTGCCGTTACTGAACGAAATTGTTCCCATAAGGAATAATGCAAATTAGATTAGTCCGTTTTAGACCCCACAAAAATACACTTACAAAAGCACTTATAATAATACACTTACATAATTGTTCGAGTTGGGAGTTGTACAAAACTCGGGGTACCACTGTATTTGTTATTCCATCTGCACTCGTATACCAAACTTTCAACTTCTTGTTTAAAATTGTGATTGGAGAGAACGTTGGGGTTGGGGAAGCAGGAGACCTGACAGGGAACTATGCTGTGAGGGTGGAGTTTGTAATGAGGGGGTAGGGGCAGTGGGTATGGTGTGTGGGTTTTAGGTTAGATTGTTTGGTTGCATTGGGATTGTTGTGGTTGAGGTACTTCTGTAGGTGGTTCTGAGGGAGGTTGTATTTTCTCTTCCTCCTAAGTCTGGGTTTTCCTGCTCATCTCCATCTTTGGCTCTTTCCTCCTTGCATCTTTGTACCCTCTCTTTCAGTTTCTGCCTTTCTTGTGTTATGTACATCGGTAAGTTCCTTAGTCTTGCTTTCTCCTGCAGGATCCTGTTTTGAGCCAATTCTGATTGAAAATTACTTTGACCTGCCAGCGTTTTTCCTCTTGCAAACCCCCCTATTCTCAGAAAATTTGTCAACTGGGTCATGTCATCCTCTACTATTACTTTCATGATACTTTCAATCTCTTTTTTCCCCTCCTGTCTTCTTGCTTCATAAGTTTCCCCTTCAGTTTCCTGGAACCCATAAGCAAAAACTGACCTCTCCCTTTCGTTCTCCCACTGCATTTTACTTTGCATCTGCTGAGTCGATTTAGTTGCCTCCATTGCATCACTCCTTCCTTCAATCTCTTCCCTATCTGATGTCCCTGTTCTCAGTGGTCTGTCATTTTCCCTCTTCAGCTTTTCCTGGGCACTGCTGCAGTCTGTTAGGGCCTCTGCATATATCTTAGTTCTTTGATTTTCTTCAGTCCCCTCATTTTTTCCTGGTGTGCTCCTCATTTTTTCCTGGACTCCATGGTGGTCTGATAGGCCTGCCGCATCCTGTGTTCCCTACAGTCCCCTCGTTTGTAACTGATGTTTCAGTTCTCGATGTCCTGCACGTACTGCTCTTTGGTTCTTTGGACTGTTTCAGATTTTTTAGTTCCTCTTGCAAGCTCTGTATCTTAGTTTCTGCTGCTGTGGCTTGCAGCTCCCATTTCCTGCTCTCTGCAGCTATTCTCTCCTCCATTTTCTTGCTAAGCTCTGCATGGGGGAGGGAGTGTGGGGAGGGAATGTAGGGGAGGAAGTGTGGTGGAGGGAGTGTGGCTGAAGGAGTGTGGGGGAGGGAGTGTAGGGAGGGAGTGTGGGGGAAGGGATTATTATCCAATATTGTTGGGGGTTGCCTTTTCTGAGGAGGTTTAATGTGTTTATGCTGGGAAGGAGGTAGAAAGCTTTTTGAAGGGGTGAGGAAGTTACTAGGTGAGCCACCAGGTGAGTCACCAGGTGAGTCACCAGGGGAGTTACTAGGGGAGTCACCAGGAGAGTCATCAGGGGAGTCACCAGGGGAGTCATCAGGGGAGTCACCAGGGGAGTCATCAGGGGAGTCACCAGGGGAGTCACTTCCCTCCTCCATCACCTCCCTCCTCCATCACCTCCTTCCTTTATCACATCCTTCCTCCATCACTTCCCTCCTCCATCACCTCCCTCCTCCATCACCTCCTTCCTTTATCACCTCCCTCTTCCATCCCCTCCCTCTTCCATCACCTCCCTCTTCCATCACTTCCCTCCTCCATCACCTCCCTCCTCCATCACCTCCTTCCTTTATCATCTCCCTCTTCCATCACCTCCCTCTTCCATCACTTCCCTCTTCCATCACTTCCCTCTTCCATTACTTCCCTCTTCCATCACTTCCCTCTTCCATCACTTCCCTCTTCCATCACTTCCTTCCTCCTCCTCGTTCCACCATCACCTCCTTCCTCCATCACCTCCTTCCTCCATCACTTCCCTCTTCCATCACCTCCCTCCTCCATCACCTCCCTCCTCCATCACCTCCCTCCTCCATCACTTCCCTCCTCCATCACCTCCCTCCTCCATCACCTCCCTCCTTCCCTCCATTCTTCCCGCCTGGACCACTGTGATCCTCAATCCCAAGTAATCCTCTCTGTTCCTCTTCTTGCTTTCAGTCCTCCTCCCTCCCCCGTCCTACTCCTTTTCCTCCTCCTCAGTTCCTCCATTTCCAAGGTTTTTTTTCCTTTCTTTGTCTCTTATCTTTGTCCACACTGCCAGAAATTACTTTGTATTCTTCTTCTCCCCTTTCTCCCTACTTGTTCTCTCTCTCTCTCTCTCTCTCTCTCTCTCTCTCTCTCTCTCTCTCTCTCCTCTTTCTCTCTCTCTCCTCTCTCTCTCCTCCTCTCTCTCTCTCTCTCTCATCCCCCTCTCTCTCTCTCTCTCTCTCTCCTCTCTCTCTCTCTCTCTCTTTACACAGGGTTTGACAAGATTAGGTTAAGAATCCCTAACTTTATTGACAAGCTATTTACAGGTTAAGGATTCCTAACTTTATTGGCAAGCTAAGAGCTGTTACCTACATCAGCTCATTTGAAAGCATTTTTATTGTTATGAGACATACAAGTAGGAAACAGGATGAAGTTGGTGCCATCTGTGGGCCAGCATTTTTATTTGATCAACTGACTTTATCTCGTTAACATCATTATGCTGTACAAATGTGTTCCATACTCCGGTCATCCTGGGGAAAAATGATCTCAAATGGAGTGATGTTCTGGAGAAGGGTACAGCCAGAGCGAAGTTGCTGCTTTCTGCCCGTCTTGTGGCATAAAAGCTTGCTTCACGCTGTTCTAGAAGTGGATCCAAGTGTGGTACTTTGATAATATTGGCCTTGTACATAACAGTAAGGCCACCCACATCCCTCCTGTGTTGAAGGCTCTGCTGAAATGACAGATCTATCCAGGATGGGTCCAGGCGAGAGATGAGACGTCTTGCTCTGTTCTCTACTCTGTCAAGCAGTCGCAGATGAGAGTCGCACAAGGTGTGAGCGTACTTGTGCCTCATACAGAATCTTGCAACCCCTGCTGTCAAGCAGATGCGAAATACGGCGAAGTGTTGTAAGCTTCCTCGCTGCCTTGTTTGCAAGATTTACAACATGGTTCTTCAGGTTCAGTTTTGAGTTAAATTTCTCCCCAAGGATATCAACTTCTTCCCCAGGTACCAACACCCTCCCATTCATGCTTAATATTGCACCGGCACTGCCACCATGGTGCCTAGAGACCATCATCATTTGCGTTTTCTCAGGTGCAAATGTTATTTGCCATCTATTTCCCCAAGCTGATATAGCTCTTAGCTGGTGGTTGATGTAGCTTAGAGCAGCTGGATAAGTGAATGTCAGTGTACAGTCGTCTGCATATGCATGGGACTCTGGGATGAGATGAAGGTCATTGAAGTAGACATTCCATAACAATGGTCCCAGAACGCTTCCTTGTGGAACACTTGCCCCAATAGGATGTCTTGTTGATTCCGTTCCCCATTGAGAACTACCCTTAGAGATCTACCATGAAGGTAATCACTGAGGAAACATAGCGTAGAGCCTGCAATTCCCAGTGCTTACAGTTTTGCTAAGAGGCCCTGGTGCCACACCCGGTCGAAAGTACCAGCAATGTCCAGTGCTACCACATACCTGACTTTGGATTCATCCCGTGATTGGTGCCATTTAGTGGAGAGGTTTAACAACAGATCAAAGTAACCTTTCCTGAAGCCATATTGACGATCACAAAGTAGTGAGTGGTAGTCAAAAAACTCATTTGTCTTGAGATTATTGTCTCAAGGATCTTACCAGTGATTGACAGGAGTGATACTGGTCTGTAGTTGCTGATTTCTGCTCTGCTCTTCTTTTTTGTGAACAGGGACTACATTTGCCTCTTTCCACAGAGAAGGCCATTTACCCTGTACTAGGCAGTGCTGAAAGATGCGAGTTAGAGGTGCTGCTAGCTGGTCTGCACATCTTCTCAGTAATCTTGGGCTCAGCTTGTCTGGGCCCACAGCTTTTTCTTGGTCAAGCGATTTAAGAAGGAAATACACCTCCTCCTGCCTTATTGTCACCACTGATAGTTTTGACACAGTTCTTGCAGCTACCCAAGGAGGGTCCCTTGCTGGATCAAGAACTTGCATTTTGGTAGCAAAGAGGTCCGCTTTCTCTTGACTACTGGTAGAGGTGGTCCCATCCTGTCGATTTAGAGGTGGAATGAGTTCATCAGGCAGATAACCTTGTCTGTCCTTAACCAGGGACCACCAGGTTTTGGAACCTACTCTACCTGATGCTAGATTTCTTTTTGTGTCAGCCTCCCGTTTAGCGATGGCCCGCTTATGAACTTCACCCACATGTCTACAGGCTTGTCTGTGTAAGTTCCTGTTATAGGTGGTAGGATGTCTCATACCTTCGCCAAGCCTTGTAATTAGCAGTAGCAGCCTCTCTACAACGAAAGCCAAACCAAGGCTGATCTGTAGGCTTCGTCACATATTGCCGGTGAGGAATGTGTTCTTACAGAAGATTAAGGATGTGTCCAGTGAAGGCTTTCACTTGTTGTCAACATCCCCTTGGAGAAGAGCATTCCAATCGGTGGTCGCGAGCTCAGAGCAAAGGGCTGGCCAGTTACCTCTTTTCCGTAGCCAGGTTGTGCGTGTGGACTGCACCTCGTTCTGTTGGGATCTTAAGTGTCGTAAAAACAGCCTTGTGGTCAGATGATCCAGCGTACCAGAGGGGTTGAAATGTGACTGTACCTTCTGACAGATCACTCACTACTTGGTCAAGGAAGGAGCCAGAGATGTGAGTAGCGAAATCATCAAAGTTTCTCAAGTAAAATACCACAAGAAGGTCATCAAAGTCCCTCTGTATAAGATATTGGTTGAGGTCACCAACAATTATGATATGTTTACAGTTGTGTTGGAGCAGAAGAGAGTCCACATTTTCCATTAGGAAGTTGATGGGGTCTGCATGTTGCCACATTGCACATGCTAGTACAGAAGTACTAGTGTATATGCATAGCTTGAAGAACATCATTTCAAGATGTGTAGGGGTGGCAACATCAATGTGCTGGGCATGAACACTTTTAGAGAAGCACACAGCAACACCTCCTCCTTGCCCTTGCCTGTCTCTTCTCATCCATGAGGTGTAGCTAGCAATTCTTGCAAAATTTTCTGGAGTCCTGTCGTCCAAAAATGTTTCAACAACAGCATCATTCGGGGGTCGAGTGTTCACAAAACACGTTGAGCTCTCCAAATTGGAATGAAACCTTTTTAATGTTGGCCGACAGGATCATAGACTGCTCCCATGAGGGCAGCTTGAGGGGGGGGGGGGGTGCGTAAGACATTAAGGGTTTTTGCCCATGAGAGGAGGCACTGAGGCCTGCAAGGGGTGAATTTTGTGGCTTGTGAAGGGAAATAAAACCGCTGGGGTGAGATAGGGGGTAACAGAAGGGGACTGTGAGTGTTTCACCGCTTCAGAATTCACTGGTTTTTCCGAAACAGGTCCTAAACAGATGGGTCCTGTCCCCGTCAAGTTTCCTTTTTTTTCCACCGATCCCCTATGCTTTTCTTGGGGAATAATTGCAAAATGGTATCCGCACAGTTGTTAGGGTGTCCCCTTCCGGGGACAGCGAAAAGCACCCTAGGGGCTTGGGGGGGGGTGGAACTCCATTTGTGCACCCCTGTTTTTCGTTGCTGATTTATCCGCAGGTTCTGCTGCTGGGACTGTGTTGGTGGAAGGTGAGACGGCTGTAGATGCCCTCCTCCTCCATGTCCTCTTCCACGTCGTCTACCACGTCCTCTACCACGCCCCTGTGCAGTTCTGACAGATGTATCCCTGCTGTTCGTACTTTGGCGCAGCAGATGTTCAGGTGCAGTGATATTTTCCTGATTAACTGCACCAATCTCTGGTGGAGAAAATCCTGACTCACTACTTGCCGATGAAGCGCTGCTGCCGATGATGGAATAGTGTCGGCAGGTGTGCTGACAGGTATAGGATCAGAGATGGTATGTGCACTGTCTGGTGTACTGGCAGGTGCTGAAGCAGTGATGTCAGGTGTAGGAGAATTAACAGATCCAATGTTTGCTTCGTTGCTGGGAAGAGGATCTGTTCCCCTCTGTGGTGGTCAGAGAAATTGTGTTAGAATTCCCAAATGTAGTGTTTTGAGCTCTGTCTAACTGTGGGACCTTAGTAATGACAGAATTCCACCAGTTATTTACCTCTAAGTTGAGCTCTCTCTCTCTCTCTCTCTCTCTCTCTCTCTCTCTCTCTCTCTCTCTCTCTCTCTCTCTCTCTCTCTCTCTCTCTCTCTCTCTCTCTCTCTCTCTCTCTCTCTCTAATTTTGTACCAAAAGAACCTTAGAAAATTTACCTAACCTTATTATGACAAGCACAATTTAATTTAGCCTAATCCAACTAAATATATTTTACATAAGATTATAATAATTTAATAATAAACAAACACAATGAAATATATTTTTTTCGTTAGGTTCAGAATGATTTTGGGCGAAATTATTGCATACTCAAATTCTCGCTTGCTTATTTGGCAAGAAGAGCGTTGCTATTTAAGCTAAAATGGCAAGTTTTATCTATTCGGCACGACATATGTATGCAATAAGAAATAAGATCACAGTAAACAGGTGATGTCACAATATACAGAAGAACCACTGTGAAAAAATAATGAACTTCAAGCGCTTACGTGATTTCTCACACTGTCAAGGAATGTAAAAATAATTGATTGGATGATATGTCAGGAACTGCGTTCTGACGCTTGTCAGCACACAGCATCTCTAAGGAGATGTCGGTCTATTTAAGTGTTATGTGGCTGCTATCAGGATGCTGCTATAGTTATATTGCGTTCCACTGTCATTATTGTCTCTCAGTGCTGTGTCGGGTGGTCGTTCCACTGTCATTATTGTCTCTCAGTGCTGTGTCGGGTGGTCGTTCAGCTGTCATTATTGTCTCTCAGTGCTGTGTCGGGTGGTCGTTCCACTGTCATTATTGTCTCTCAGTGCTGTGTCGGGTGGTCGTTCCGCTGTCATTATTGTCTCTCAGTGCTGTGTCGGGTGGTCGTTCCGCTGTCATTATTGTCTCTCAGTGCTGTGTCGGGTGGTCGTTCCACTGTCATTATTGTCTCTCAGTGCTGTGTCGGGTGGTCGTTCCACTGTCATTATTGTCTCTCAGTGCTGTGTCGGGTGGTCGTTCCACTGTCATTATTGTCTCTCAGTGCTGTGTCGGGTGGTCGTTCCGCTGTCATTATTGTCTCTCAGTGCTGTCGGGTGGTCGTTCCACTGTCATTATTGTCTCTCAGTGCTGTGTCGGGTGGTCGTTCCACTGTCATATTGTCTCTCAGTGCTGTGTCGGTGGTCGTTCCACTGTCATTATTGTCTCTCAGTGCTGTGTCGGGTGGTCGTTCCACTGTCGTTATTGTCTCTCAGTGCTGTGTCGGGTGGTCGTTCCACTGTCATTATTGTCTCTCAGTGCTGTGTCGGGTGTCGTTCCACTGTCATTATGTCTCTCAGTGCTGTGTCGGGTGGTCGTTCCACTGTCATTATTATCTCTCAGTGCTGTGTCGGGTGGTCGTTCAGCTGTCATTATTGTCTCTCAGTGCTGTGTCGGGTGGTCGTTCCACTGTCATTATTGTCTCTCAGTGCTGTGTCGGTGGTCGTTCCGCTGTCATTATTGTCTCTCAGTGCTGTGTCGGGTGGTCGTTCCGCTGTCATTATTGTCTCTCAGTGCTGTGTCGGGTGGTCGTTCCACTGTCATTATTGTCTCTCAGTGCTGTGTCGGTGGTCGTTCCACTGTCATTATTGTCTCTCAGTGCTGTGTCGGGTGGTCGTTCCACTGTCATTATTGTCTCTCAGTGCTGTGTCGGGTGGTCGTTCCACTGTCATTATTGTCTCTCAGTGCTGTGCCCGGGTGGTCGTTCCACTGTCATTATTGTCTCTCAGTGCTGTGTCGGGTGGTCGTTCAGCTGTCATTATTGTCTCTCTGTGCTGTGTCGGGTGGTCGTTCCACTGTCATTATTGTCTCTCAGTGCTGTGTCGGGTGGTCGTTCCACTGTCATTATTGTCTCTCAGTGCTGTGTCGGGTGGTCGTTCAGCTGTCATTATTGTCTCTCTGTGCTGTGTCGGGTGGTCGTTCCACTGTCATTATTGTCTCTCAGTGCTGTGTCGGGTGGTCGTTCCACTGTCATTATTGTCTCTCAGTGCTGTGTCGGGTGGTCGTTCCACTGTCATTATTGTCCTCCAGGCTGTGTCGGGTGGTCGTCCACTGTCATTATTGTCTCTCAGTGCTGTGTGGGTTTGGGTCGTTCCACTGTCATTATTGTCTCCCCAGTGCTGTGTCGGGTGGTCGTTCCACTGTCATTATTGTCTCTCAGTGCTGTGTCGGGTGGTCGTTCCACTGTAATGGACTCTGTTTTATCCTTCATGCATATATTCACGAAGGTCTTCACAACAGTTCTGAATGTCCTTTTGTTTTAATCTGAGTCTATCAGGTCGCATATGACGTCGGTGAAGCACGTGATCGTCGACATCATTTGATGGCTCAGGGGTAATACGGGATGTCCTGGTCTCCTCTCTTAGTCGTCAGTGTTCCTCACTGGTAACTGTTGAGGTGCTAGGGGTTGACGCTCGACTGTAGTGTGTTCCTGCATCATGGGACCCGTTGGCTGCCGTTGTCGGGTGGGAGCTTGAGCAGAAGTAACGGGAGTTGGCTCAGCAAGGGCGCCACCCCTTCGCATATGCTTCCTCGGCTTCCTTCGACGCTATGGTCGGAGAAGTGGCCCTGGATTCTGTGTGACTGTAGCCCCTCTGGACGAAGCTGCTCCTCAGTGATAAGGGCTCTGTTTGATGCTGGAGGCTGGACAACTGGGGTTTTTCCATGCTGCTTTGACACGGCAGAGCCTCTTAAGTCAGTGCAAGTTCCAAGCACGTTGTTTCTTGCCGCACTTCTGACATCGAGGTTCCGTAGCTTCAGCAAAGCAGTTCTTTGACGGGTGAGACCCTCTACAGGTGCCGCATATTTCCTTAAACTGACTTGGTGCTGACTTGGTTGTAGCTGAGGCACCAGAAGCACCTCAGAGGGGTCTGGGTTGTATAATATATATATAAATATAATATATATATATATATATATATATATATATATATATATATATATATAAAATATATAATATAAGTATATATAATATAATAATATATATAAATATATAAATTATAGTATATATATATATATATATATATATATATATATATATAAATAAGTAGTCGATTTTTCCACTGAGCGAGGAACTTCCGGTTTGGGCTTTCCACGAGCGAGGAACTTCCGGTTTGGGCCTTCTACAGAGCGAGGGCTTCCGGGTTTTAGGCCTTCCACTGAGCGAGGTATCCGGTCAGACCAGCACTGGGGGTCACCTTTTTACACCTAGGTGTTTCTCTCCCTCTCTCTCTCTCTCCCCTCTCTCTCTCCCTCTCTGCTCTCTCTCTTCTCTCTCGCAGCATCGTCCTCTCTCTCTCTCCCTCTTTCTCTCTCTCCCTCTCTCGCTCTCGCTCTCTGCCTCCCTCTCTTCTTCTACTCTCCGCTCTCCTCTCTCTCCCTCTCTCTCGCATGCTCCCTTCTCCTCTCTCTCCCTAGCTCTCTCTTGCCCCTCTCCTCTTCTCTCCCGCTCTCTCTCCCTCTCTCTCTCTTCTTCTGCCCTCTCTCTCTTCTGCCCTCTCTCTCCCTCTGCCCGCTCTCTCCTCTCATCTTCCCCCTCTACTCTCCGTCTCTCCCTCTCCATCTCTCTCTTTCCCTCTCTCTCTCTCTCCTCTCTCTCTCTCTCCCTTTCTCTCTCTCCCTCCTACTCGCCCTCTCTCTCTCCCTCTTACTCTCTCTCTCCCTCTGCTCTCTCCCTCCCTCTCTCTTCTCTGCCCTCTCTCTCTCTCTACCCTCTCTCTCTCTTCTCCCCTCTCTCGTCTCTCCCTCCTCTCTCCCCTCTCTCTCTCCCTCTCTCTTCCCTCTCGCTCTCTCTCCCTCTCTCTCGCGCTCTCTCCCTCTCTCTCTCTCTCGTCTCTTCCCTCCTCCTCTCTCCCTCTCTCTCTCTCCTCTCCCTCTCTCTCTCTTCTCTCTCTCCTCTCTTCCCTCTTCTCTCTCTTCTCTCTCTCTCGCTATCTCTCATGCTCTCTCTCTCTCTCTCTTGCTTTCTTCTCTTTCTTTTTCTTTTCTTTCTTTCTCCCTTTCCTTCCCACACTTTTTCGCCTTTTTCCCTGCTTGTTTTCTCATTCCTCTCTCGCTTTTCTCTTCCTTCACCTTTTTTTTTTGTTTCTCTCTTTTCTTCATTTCTCCCCTTCTCTTTGCTCTCACCATTTCTTTTCCCTCGATAACTCTTATCTCTCATAACCTTTTTTTCTTATTAACTCTTTACCTCTCATAAAACTCTTTTCCCTTCATTTCTCTTTCCCACGCCTCTCTCTCTCACTTACTCTCTCTCTCACACTTAACCATCTATCTTCTTAATCTGCAACGACCCCCAACTATACTCACGCTTGTTGTTTTGCTTCGAACTGAACATAATTACCTATCACGAGACGGTATTTACAATTCCAGAGAATGTGTGATTAGTCGTGTGTACTACAGCTTACCGTGCTTGTTCCTGAGAGCGTAGTGTGTGGTGTAATGTGTGAATAGTAGTGGTATGTTGAGGAGTATGTGTTAGTGTGTAAGTGTTGGTGTGTAAGATGTGTATATGTGTAGTTGTATGTGTGTGTAGTATGATGTGTATTGTGAATGTGTGTGTGCGTGGTGCTAGGTGTTTGTTTTTTGGTGTTGTGAGTGTGTGTGTTTTGTATTTTGTGTGTGTTGCGTGCCCCCACTTCTAAGAATTCATACTGCTAATAACTACTCGGGTTTTTAGAATACCAGTAAAATCTAAAAACTGCCAACAGTGAGTCTAGCACTTTATCACTTCTACTTATAAAACACAAGTAATTAGGTTGTAAATTTATCTTGTCTGAGCGTTTCTAGGAGTGGTCTACCCCTCACTAGGATTTCCCCTCGCTATGCTGTGTCTCCTCCTCGCTAGTTCAACCCTATCCTCACCTTATCTAATGCTATTTCCTGCTCAATTCGCGGTCAATAGCTTTGCAGGAGTGGTGAACAGTATCTAACAAGTGACTCACGCAGGATTCAGGACCCCACCAAAAACAACCCCTAACAGTGAGTATACTTAGCTGGCGTATGCGATGACAAGTTGCCCAGATGCTGATGACTAGTCACTTCTACCACTATTTTTTTGAAAATTCCCTTCACCTGTGAACTTTATAACCGTATATGCTCAGGGCATCCCGCGTCCCTCAGTGTCAACTTATGATAGAGTATACACTTCACTTATATTGGAATAACACTTCACATACGTTGTTACACTTTATATGTAATGTCAACAACTGTTTGTGACGTCACTGATTCCAGCAGGCCTAAATGCCCACTTTCCCTTGTTATAATTATCTTTTTTCCTTTCTGCTTTTGCTTGATTAATTATTTCACTCCTCACTGGTATGATGCCCCCCCACAATTCACTTGTTATCCAATCTCTCGAAATTCTTGAAACACCCGCTTTCACACTCACTTGTAAAAAAAAATTCCTTTGTATATTTGAATCTGTTTAAAACAGAAGCCTACTATCCAACTAACGGTTTTGACACTTTGAAAAATATTAAAGATTTCAGGCTTCCTCCGACTTTTTTAACTAATAACTCTGTATACGCAACTCGTAAGGATTGTTCACTGACGGTTTACTACCGCTCATATTTTATACTGCTAGAAGTTGTTCAGCACGCCTTAAAACACCCACTAAACTCGGAGGCCTTGTGACCCACGTCTGCTGACTGACTGCGTGTTGTGTGTGTGTGTGTGTGTGTGTGTGTGTGTTAGTGTGTGTGTGTATGTGTGTGGGTGTGTGTATGTGTGTGTGTGTGTGGGTGTGTACGTGTATGTGTGTGTGTGTGTGTGTTGTATGTGTGTGTGTGTGTTGTGTGTGTGTGTATTTGATGTGTGGTGTGTATGTTGTGTGTGTGTAGTGTGCATGTGTATGTGTGTGCGTGTGTGTGTGTGTGGTGTGTGTGTGTGTGTGTGTGTGTGTTGTGTGTATGCGTTGTGTGTGTGATGTTGTGTGTGTTGTGTGTGTGTATGGTGGTATGTGTGTGGGTGTTGTGTGTTATGTGTGTGTGTGTGTGGTGTAATTGTGTGTGTGTGTGTGTATGTGTTGTGATGTTTATGTTGTGCGTGTTGTATGTGTGTGTGTGTTTGTTGTATGTGCGTGTGTGTGTGTATGTGTGAGTGTTTGTGTGTGTATGTGTGTGTGTGAATGTGTATGTGTGTTGTGTGTGTGTATGGGGTGTGTGTGTGTACTCACCTAGTTTTTACTCTAACCTAGTTAGGTGCACAGGGGTCGAGTTCCAAGCTCCTGGCCCCGCACTTCACTGTCGCTACTAGGTCACTCTTCCCTGAACCATGAGCTTGAATCGTCCTCTGCGAAAGCTATGTATGGATCCTGACTCCACTACATCGCTTCCCAAACTATTCCACTTCCTGACTACTCTGTGGCTGAAGAAATACTTCCTAACATCCCTTTGATTCATCTGTTGTCCCTTCAACTTCCAACTGTGTCCCCTGTTACTGTGTTCCAGTTTCTCTGGAACATCCTGTCTTTGTTCACCTTGTCAATTCCTCCTCAGTATTTTGGAAGATCCGTATCATGTCCCCCCTATCTCCTCCTGTCCTCCCAGTGGTCGTCAGGTTTGATTTCATTCCCTTAACCTCTCCTCATAGGACATACCTTTCTTAGCTCTGGGACTAGTCTTGTTGCAAACCTTTGCACTTTCTCTAGTTTCTTTACATGTCTTGGCTAGGTGTGGGTCCAAACTGGTTGCCGCATACTCCCAATATGGGCCTAACGTACACGGTGTAACAGGTTCCGAAACGATTTCCTTATTAAGATGGTCGGAATGGCTGTTCTGAGGTTTGTCCAGGCCGCCCATATGCTGCATCAGTTAATTTGGGTGAACTGCGCTGCTTCAGAGAGATGTCCTGGTGTTATACTCACCCCAAGATCTTTTTTCCTTTGAGTGATGTTTTGTATCTCGTGACCACCCCTAGACTGTAACTTCCATCTGCGGTCTTCTTTGGCCCTTACCCCCCCAAACCTCATGACTTTGCACTTGGTGGTATTTGAACTCCAGGAGCCAGTTGCTGGACCAGGTCTGCAGCCTGTCCAGATCCCTTTGTATATCCTGCCTGTCCTTCGATCGAAAATGAACTTACTCATCAACTTCACGTCAGCTGCAAACTGTTACACCTCAGAGTTTATTCCTTCCGTCATGTCGTTCACAAATGCCAAAACAGCACTGGTCCTAGGACGACCCCTGTGGGACCCCGCTGGTCACAGGTGGCCCACTCTGACACTCGCCTCGTACCATTACCCGCTGCTGTCTTCCTGACAAGTATTCCTGATCCATAGTAGTGCCTTCCCTTTTATTCCTGCTGGTCCCTCCGGAGTTTTTGCACTAATTCTTGTTGGTACTGTGTCAAACGCCCTTCTTTTAGCAGTCTAAGAAAAGCAATCCCAACCCCTCCCTCTCTCTCTTGTCTTACTGCTGTCACCATGTCATAGAACTCCAGTAGGTTTGTTGACACAGGATTTCCCGTTCCCTGAAACCCATGTTGCCTGCTGGTGATGAGATCATTCCTTTCTAATGGCCACCATTCTTCTCCTGACAATCTTTTCCAGATTTTGCAATGCTATACATGTCAGAGACACATGTCGTAGTTTAGTGCTTCATGTCGTCTCCTTTTTTTAAAATTGGACCACATTTGCTGTCTTCCCATGCCTCAGCAATCACCACTGTTTCGATAGATGTAATGAATATTGTTGATATGGGGTACACATAGCGCCTCTGCTCCCTCTCTCAGGACCCATGGAGAGATGTTATCTGGCCCCCATTGTGCCTTTGAGGTATCAGTCTACTCAGAAGCCTTTTCACTTCTACCCTCGGTTGTGAGCACTGTGTCCAGCACATGGTGGCGTACCCCCACCTCTCCGTCTTTCTGGAGCCCCTTCTGTTCTACTCTTGAACACATGTCTTTGAATCTCTTGTTAGTTCCTCACATACTTCCGTCATTTCATGTTGTCTCTCCTCCCTTTCCTTCCTTAGCCTGACATACCTGGTCCTTATAACGGTTGTTTTTCTTCCTGATTGTGGCAGTATAACAGCTTCGGGTCAGATTTGTGGCCTCTTTGCTGCATATGTCGTTTTTCATATAAAATATAAATATAATATATATGTATATATATATAATTATATATTATATATATAATATATATATATAAGATATATATATATATATATATATATATAAATATATATATATATATATAACATATATATATAATATATATATATATAAATATATATATTAATAAATAAATATAAAAATAATATATAAATATATATATGTGTGTCGTATCGATGAGTGGTGCGTGTGTGTGTGTGTGTGTGTGTAACTTCAACCTAGTTGTAACTCACTACTTGAGGTTGCAGGGGTCGAGTCCAAGCTCCTGGCCCCGCCCTCAACACTGATCGCTACTAGGTCACTCTACTCTCCCTTAGGCGTGACTTTATCAAACTCTGCTTAAAGCTATGTATGGATTCCTGCCATCCACACAATCGCTTCCAAACTATTCCACTTACTGACTACTCTGGTGGGCTGAAAAATACTTCCTAACATCCCTGGATTCATCGTGTCTTCAACTTGGCAACTTGGTCCCCGTGTGCTGTGGTCCATCTCTGGAACATCCTGTCTTTTGACCACCCCCTTGTCAATTCCTCTCAGTATTTTGTATGTCGTTATCATGTCCGCCCCTAATCTCTCCTGCCTCCAGTGTACTGTCAGGTTATTTTCCCCTTACCCTCTTCCTCGTAGGAACATACCTCTTAGCTCTGGGACTAGTCTTGTTTGGCAAACCTTGCCTACTTTCTCTAGTTTCTTTAACGTGCATGGCTTGTGTGGGTTTCCAAACTGGTGCCGGCATACTCCAATATGGCCTAAACGTACACGGTGTAACAGGTCCTGAACGATTCCTTATTAATATGTTTCGGAATGCTGTTCTGAAGGTTTGCTAGGGCGCCCATAAATGCTTGCAGCAGTTTATATTGTGGTTGATGGCGCTTCAGAGGCGGCCTGGTGTTTATACTCACCCCAAAGATCTTTTTTCCTTAGAGTGAGGTCTTGTAGTCTCTGGCCCCCCCTAGAACCTGTAACTCCGTCTGCGGTCTTCATTTGTGCCCTTCCCCAATCTTCATGAACTTTGCACTTGGTGGGATTGAACTACCAGGGCCAATTGCTGGACCAGGTCCTGCATCCTGTCCAGATCCCTTTGTAGTTTCTGCCTGGTCTTCAGTCGAGTGAATTTCTTCTCATCAACTTCAGCGTCATCTGCAAACTGGCGGACACCTCAGAGTCTATCCTTCCGTCATTGTCTTCACATATACCAAAAAACAGACACTGCCTAGGACTGACCACCCTGGGGACCCCGCTGGTCACAGGTGCCCACTCTGACACCTTCGTCGGCCACGTAACCATGACTCGCTGCTGTCTTCCTGACAAGTAATTTCCTGATCCATTGGTAGTGCCTTCCCTGTTATCCCTGTTGGTCCTCTCATCAGTTTTTTTGCACCAATCTCTTGTGTGGAAACTGTGTCAAACGGCCTGTCTTGCAAGTCCCAAGAAAATGCTAATCGCACCCACCCCTCTCTCTCTTGTCCTTACTGCTGTCACCATTTTCATAGAACTCCAGTAGGTTTTTGTGACACCGATTTTCCCGTCCCCCTGTAACCAAGGTTGGGCTGCTGTTGAATGAGATCATTGATTTCTATGTCCACCACCTTCCTCCCTGATAACTTCCCATGATTTTGCATACATACATGTCAGTGACACTGGTCTGTAGTTAATAATGCCTTCATGTCTGTCTCCTTTTTTAAGATTGGTACTAACATTTGCTTGTCTTTCCATGCTCGGCAATCTCCCTGTTTCGATAGATGTATTAAATATTGTTGTTGGGGTACAACATAGCGCCTCTGCTCCTTTTTCCCTTCTCTCAAGTAGCCATGGGGAGATGTTATCTGGCCCCATTGCCTTTTGAGGTATCTAGCCACTCAGAGCCCTCTTCAACTTCTTCCTCGGTTGTTTGCAACTGTTGGTCCAGCACATTGTTGTGCCCCACCTCTCTGTCTTTCCTGGACTCCTTCTGGAGTTCTCCTCTGTGAACACTTCTTTGAATCTCTTGTTGAGGTTCCTCACTAACTTCACGGTCTTTCTTGGTGTCTCTCCTCCTTCCTATCCTTAGCCTGATTACCTGGTCCAGACTGTTGTTTTCCTCCTGATGTGGATGTCAACGTTTCGGTCCAGATTTGGCTTTCCGCCTGCTATTCGTTTTTTCATATTGTCCTTTGGGCCTCCCTTCTTATACCTGTGCATATTCGTTTTTCTGGCTCTACGCCTGCTCTCCTTATTCTCCCTGGGTCCTTTGCCTTCTATATTTCTTCCATTCCCTAGCACACTTGTTTTTGCCTCCCTGCAACCTTGGGTAAACCATGGGTCATCCTGGGCTTTTTTCTTATTCCTGTTAGCCTTGGGTACAAACCTCTCTCCCACCTCCTTGCATTTTGGTGCTACATATTCCATCATCTTCATTAACAGCTTCCCTGCCAGTTCTCGTCCCACTGAACCCCGTTCAGGAGTTTCCCCTCTTCCTGTGTAGTCCCCTTTCTTGTAGTTTGGCTTCATTCATCCTGGCCTTCCTTGCTTCTCTTTCTCCTTCTCCCTCCCCTTGTATCCTCACTGTGGTAATTCGAAGCTTAAAACCCCCACATGGTCACTGGCCCCAAGGGTCTTTCATATGTGAATGTCCTCGATATCTTCACATACTCCAAGGTGAATACTAAGTCCGAGCCTTGCTGGTTCAATCCTCTCCTCTCTCTCTTGTAGTGTCCCCTTACGTGTTTGGCACATGAAGTTTTTCCAAGTAACCACCACCATCATCTTAGCCCTCCATGACTTGGCCCCCATGTTGGTTCCAAGTTCTCTCCCAACGATCTCCCTTGTGGTTAAAGTCACCCCAATGATCAGGAGCTTTGCCCTGCATGCATGAGGCTCGTTCGGCAACTCTAGCCAGTGTTCAACCATCGTCTACTATTGCTCTCGTCGTTACTCTTGCCTTGGCACTCCTGCGTTCTGTGGTGGGTTATAATCACTGCTATCTATTACCACCTTGGGGGACCTCCAAGAGTGAAGCGTTCCCGCTATGTAATCACTTTCTTCTTCTCCGCTGTCTCCCTCTCACTCTCCCAGCCTCACATCAAAAATTCCAGACGATTTTTGATCAGCAATGCCATCTTCTCCACCCCTCCTGTTCCCCTCTGGTCTTCACTCAGGATTTGGATCCCGTTGGAAAGAATGGCATCTGTTTATCATACCTGTAATTAAGCTTGGTTTCTCTGAAGCTATGATGTCCGGTTGATGCTTCTTTTACCTCTTTCATGCCACTCCTCCCACTTATTTGTTATCCGTCAGCGTTTGTGTACCGTACCTTCAGTTTCCTTTTTCCAACACTGTGGTTTTGGGGGGCCTGTGGAGGTGGGAGACTGGTGGCATACTGTGGGATTCTGTAGCTCGGATTTGGGTGGAGGCTGTGGGGGTTATTGGATTGTAGTGTGTGTTGGGATGGTGTGATAGGTTTGTATGGTTCTGAGAATAGTTGTGTGGTGTGCTTGCCCTTGCTGTTCTGTTCTGCTCTGATGTCCTCTGCTGGTTCCATCCTTGTCTCTTTTTCCTAGTTCCTTTTTCGCTTTTTTGTCCTCTCCCTCAGCTGTTGTCATTCTGATTTGTTCGTCTCTGTCTAAGGAACCACCCATCTTGTGAACTCTTTTCATCCGAGTATTTGCAATCGTGGTTTCTCTTGGAGGATCCCTGTTCCGCACTGTTTCCGTCTCTTAGAAATCAGCTGATTGGTCGGTTTCCCTCCCCTTCGAGTACCCCCAAATTCTCGTGAAAATTTACAATCTGTCCATACTCCTTCACCTATTTCCGTGATGATTTTCTCAATCTCCTCCTTTCTTTCTCCTGCTGCCTTTCAGTGTGAGGTCCTTTCCTCTCTCCCTAAGCCCATGGATAAATACAACACTGATTTTTGCCCTTTCCTCCTCCCATTGCCTCAACCCTCCTGTGACTCCTGGATCCTGCCTTCTGTGGTCAGTTTTCCTCCCTTGAATTTTCCCAGTGGCCACTTGATAGCATGGTTGAGCCTCAGCATTCGAAACCTATCACCCTCTCCATCTGCAACCAGCTGTTGCTTTTTTCGTTTCCTTTCACATCCATGGTCCTCCTTGCAGACTGATATAACCTTCTAGCATATAATTCATAATTCCTTGCCTTCCTGTTCGCCCTCGCAGCTTCATATGCTGTGTCTTCTCTGGTCACTGCCCCTGTAACTCGCCTTCAGCCTATTTATCTCAACTTCCAGGACCTTATAGATCTTTGCTACTGCAGTTTTCGACTTGTGCCTCCCAATTCTTTGTCTCCTTCTCCAACCTCTTTTCCAATTTCAACAGAGAGGCTCTTTCTCCATTTTTTCCCAGAAAGCTCTTCCTAATATTTCTCTCCAATCTGTTCCATTACCTTTTCCACTGCCCTCCATCCACCTCCTCCCTACCAGAACCATTCTCATCGTGATCACCTTGGTTCCTGCGAGTCCGGTATGGTAGCTGACCATTTTTTTTTTTTTTTGTGAGAGAAAGGAGGAGAAGGAAAGGTAGAAGGAGAGAGAGAGGGGAAGAGTGAGAAGGTGGAAGGGGGAGAGAGAGTGTGAGGGGGGAAAGAGAGAGAAGGGAAGGGAAGGATAGCATAGGGAGGAGTGAGAAGGGAAAAATGGAGAAGAGAATATAGGAGAGGAGAGATAGAGAAAGAGAGAGAAGAGGAGAGAGAGAGAGAGAGGAGAGGGAAGGTTAGAGAGAGGGGAATAGTTAGAAGGAAAAAGGGGAATGAGAGAGAGCAAGAGAGAGGAGAGAGAGGGGAGGGAGAGAGGGAGAGAGGGAGAGAGATTGAGAGAGGGAGAGAGGAGAGAGAAAGTGAGAGAGAGAGGGGGAATGAGAGAGTGAAGGGAAGGGTATGGAGAGTGGGGAAGTTAGAAGAGAAAATGGGGAAGAGAGAGAGCAGAGAGAGAGAGAGAAGGGAGAGAGAGAGAGCGAGAGAGAGGAGAGAGAGAGAGAGAGAGAGAGAGAAGAGAGATGGTTCTGGCTCTCGGAGTAGAATCTTAGCTCTAGCGCTCGTGGGGGCGCTCCATGGCGTGCGTCTCTTTCTTTCTCGCTTTCTGGAGCTCTCTCTCCTGTCCCCCCTCTCGTGGGCTCTTCTTTGCGTCCCCCTTTTTCTCTCTCTGCTTTTCTCTAATTCTTTTTCTCCGCTTTGTCCCTCCTTTTTTCTCATCCTCTCTCTCTTTGCTCTCTCTTCAACTTTTTCTCTTTCTTTTCTTTTTGGCTTTTCTCTCTCATTTCCCCGTTTCTTCTTTTCTATCACCATTTCTTTTCTCTCTAACCCTTTTTCTCTCAAACTCCTTTTTTTATACTCTCACCTCTATACTCTTTTCTCTCTTCTCGTTCCTCTTCTCTCTCCTCTCATTTGACTCTCTATCACTCACTCTCGCTGCTCACACTTATCTCTATCTCCCTTACCTCACTTACACACCCCCACTTCACTTCCTCATCTCTCTCTATACTTGTCTCGCTGTACCTAATTACCGAACCCAGTACTTAGAGCAAACCCTGTGAAATGTGTTGTTTGTGTGTTTACTCACAGCATTACAAGTAGCTTGTTCCAGTGTGTGTGTGTGTGTGTGTGAGTGTGTGAGTGTGAGAGAACTAATGCTTACAAGTGCTTGTTCCTGAGTGTGTGTGTGTGTGTGGGTGTGTGTGTGTGTGTGTGTTACTAATGCTCTTACAAGGTGCTTGTTCCTGTGTTTGTGTGTGTTGTGTGGTGTGTGTGTGTGTGTGTGTGTTATGTACTATTGCTTACAAGTGCGATTTGTTCCTGTGTGTGTGTAGTGTGTGTGTTTGTGTTGTGTGTGTTGGTGTGTGTGTGTGTAATGTTGTGTGTGTGTGAATGTGAGTTTGTTTGTATGTGTGCGTGTGTATGTGTGTGGTGTGTGTGTGTGTGGTGTTGTGTGTGTGTGTGGTGTTGTGTGTGTGTGTGTGTGTTTGTGTGTAGTTGTGGTGTGGGTATGTGTGTGTGTTGTATGTGTGCGTGTGTATGTGTGTGTGTGTACTCACGCTAGTTGTTTTACTCCACACTAGTGAGTTGCGGGGGTCGAGTCCGAGCTCCTGGCCCCGCTCTTCACAGATCGCTACTAGGTCACTCCCCTGGCCGTGAGCTTATCGTACCTCTGCTTAAAGCATTATGATCCTGCCGCCTCCACTACATCGCTTCCCCAACTATCCAACTTACTGACTACTCTTGGCTGAAGAATACTTTTTCCAAACATCCCGTGACATCTGTGTCATTAGCTCTTCCACGTGTCCCCTTGTTACTGTGACCAATCTCTGGGAACATCCTGTTTTAGTCTCCACCTTGTCAATTCCTCTCAGTATTTTGTATGTCGTATACATGTCCCCCCCCTACTCTCCTGTTCCTCCGCAGTGTCTTCAGGTTGATTTCCCTTAACCTCTCCTCGTAGACATACCTCTTAGCTCTGGGACTAGTCTTGTTTTGCAAACCTTTGCAACTTTCTTCTCATAGTTTCTTTACCGTGCATTGGGCTAAGGTGTGGGGTTCCAAACTGGTGCCGTCATAATCCAATATGGGCTAACGAATACGGTGTACAGGGTCCTGAACGATTCCATATTAATATGTCGGAATGCTGTTTCTGAGTTTGCAAGCGCCCATATGCTGCAGACATTTATTGGTTGACGTGCGCTTCAGGAGATGTGCCTGGTGTTTATACTCACCCCAAAGATCTTTTTTCCTTGAGTGAGGTTTGTAGTCTCTTGACACCCCTAGAATGTACTTCCGTCTGTGCGGCCGTTCCTTTGCCCTTCCCAATCTCATGGACTTTGCATCTTGGTGGGATTGAACTCCAGGAGCAATGGCTGGACCAGTTCTGCAGCCTGTCCAGATCCCTTTTTAGTTCTCCTGGTCTTTGGCGATCGAGTGTAATTCCCTTCTCATCAATTCACGTCATCTGCAAACAGGACACCTCAGAGTCCCATTCCTTCCGTCATGTTCGTTCACAATACCGAAACAGCACTGGTCCTAGACTGACCCCTCGGGATCCCCGCTGGTCTCAGGTGCCCACTCTGACACCTCCGCCACGTACCATGACTCGCTGCTGTCTTCCTGACAAGTAGTTGCCCTGACCATTGTAGTGCCTCCCTGTTATCCTGTTTTTGCTTGGTCCCCTCCATTTTTTTTTGCACCAATCTCTTGTGTGGAACTGTTGTCAAACGCCTTCTCAGTCCAAGAAAATGCAATCCACCCACTCCCACTCTCTCTTGTCTTAACGCTGTCACCATGTTCATAGAACTCCAGTAATTTGTGACAACAAGGATTTCCCCGTCCCCTGAACCATCTGGCTGCTTGTTGATGATCATTCCTTTTCATAGGGTTACACCACTCTTCCTCCTGAATCTTTTTTCCATGATTTTCAGTACTATACAGTCAGTGACACTGGTCTGTAGTTAATGCTTATGTCTGTTCCTCCTTCTTTAAAGATTGGGACTACATTTGCTGTCTTCCCATGCCTCAGGCAATCTCCCTGTTTTCGGATAGATAATTGAATTATTGTTGTTAGGGGTACACATAGCGCCCTCTGCTCCCTCTCATCAATACCCATGGGGAGATGTTTATCTGGCCGCCATTGCCTTTGAGGTATCTAGCCACTCAGAAGCTTCTTCCCTTCTTCCTCGGTTGTGTGACTGTGTCCAGCACTTGGTGGTGTGCCCCACCTCCTCCGTCTTCTGGAGTCCCCTTCTGTCTCCTCTGTGAACACGTCATTGAATCTCTGTGATTCGTCACATACTTTCCCGTCATTTGCCTGTGTCTCCCTTCCTTCCTTCCTTAGGCCTGATTACCTGGTCCTTGACGTTGTTTTCCTCCGTGATGTGGCCTGTACAACAGTTCGGGTCAGATTTGGCTTTCGCTGCTATGTCATTTCCATATATTGTCTTTGGGCCTACCCTTTCTTATCTGTGCATATTCCATTTCCTGGCTCTCTAACGACTGTTCCCTTATCTCCTGGGCCTTTGGTCCTTCTATATTTCTTCCCATTCCCAGCACACTTGGTTTTTGGCCTCCCTGCAGCACCTTTGGTAAACCCAGGGCTCCATTCATCCCCCCCCTTTCCTTGGCATTTTCATTTACTACCATTTTCCTGATATAACCCCCTTGGTTACAAACCACTCTCTCCCCTCAGCCTCCTTGCAATTTTATTGCTACATATCCATCATCCGTCATTAACTTGGTTTCCCGCCAGTTTTCTCTGTCCACGAACCCCGTTCAGGTAGTTCCCATTCCTGTGTAGTCCCCTTACCTTGTAGTTTGGCTTCATTCGTCTGGCCTTCCCTGCTTCTCCCTCCACCTTGTAGCTCTACTGTGTATTCTAAGCATTACAACCACATGGTCACTGGCCCCAAGGGGTCTTTATATGTGAGTCCCTCAGATATCTGCACTACTGAAGGGGAATAACTAAGTCCATCGCCTTGCTGGTTCATGCCTCTCCCTTCTCTCTTGTAGTGTCCCTTTACGTGTTTGTACATGAAGTTCTCCAGTACCACCTCCATCATCTTAGCCCTCCAAGTATCTTGGCCCCCCTTTGGGTCCAAGTTTCCCAATCTATCTCCTTGTGGTAAAGTCACCCATGATCAGGAGCTTTGCCCTGCATGCATGGAGCTCTTCTCTGGCCACTCTAAGCCAGTGTGTCAACCATCGCTCTATTGCCTCTCGTCGTACTCTTCCTTGGGCCTCTCCCTGCGTTCTGTGGGGGGTTTATACATCATCTGGTTCTATTTACCACATTGGGACCTTCCAGAGGAAGTGTTCCCACTATGTAATCACTTTCTTTCTCTTTCCGCTATCATTCTTCTCTTCTCTCCACTCAGCAAAATTCTCCAGCCATTTTTTGATCAGCACGCCACTCCTCCACCCCCCCCTGTTCCCTCTGTCCTTTCCTCAGGATTTGGTATCCTGTTGGAAAGATGGCATCTGCTTATCAAATTTGGGGAGTTGTTCCTTGTAAAGCTTGTTTTCTGTGGAGCTTGATGTCCTGTGATGCTTCTTTCTTTGACCTCTTTCTTTGCTTCTTCTTTTCTTGCCAGCTTTCCTTCCCACAATATTTGTTATTCCATCAGCGTTTGTGTACCATACCTTCAGTTTCCTTTCCACCACTGTGGTTTGGGGGGCCTGTGAGGGTGGGAGCCCTGGTGGCATACTGTGGGTTCTATAGCTTGTGTTTTGGTGGAGGCTGTGGGTATGGATTGTAGGGTGTGTTGGATGGTGTTGATAGGTTGTGTGGTTTCTGAGAGTAGTTTTGTGTGTGGTGCTTGCTCCTTGCCGTTCTGTCCTCTCTGACTGACCTCTGGCTGGTTCCCGAGCTTGTCTCTTTTCCAGCTCCGTTCGCTTTTTTGTCCTCTTCCCCTCAGCTTCTGTCCGTCTGATTTTGTTCTGTCCATCTGTCTAGGAACACCCTCTTGTACACTTCCGAGTATTTCAATCCGTGGTTTCTCTTGGAGGATCCTGTTCCGCCACTGTTTCCGACCTGAGAATCAGCTTGATTGGTCGGTTCTCACCTTCAGTAACCCCCCATTCTCTGAAAATAATACAAGTCTCGTGCCTCTCTTCACCTATTTCCTGTTATGATTTTCTCCATCTCCCTTCCTTTCTTTCCTGCTTGACCTTTCAGTGTGTGTCCTTGTCCCTCTCTCTCCTGAAGCCCCATGATAAACACTGATTTTTGCCCCTTTCTTCCTCGCATAATGCCTCCCCTCTGTGGCTCTGGATCCTGCCAGTGTGTGATTCAGTTTCTCCCTTGATTTTTCCAGTGTGGCTCGTGAAGCCTTGTTTTGTGCCTCTGCATTCGACCTATCACCATCACCCTCTCCATCTGCAACCGATTGATCTTCCCTTTCACTTCCTTGGATCTCCTTGCAGATTGATGTGGCCCTTAGCATAATTCATAAATGACCCTTCACTTCCTTTCAGGCCTCTCACTTCATATGCTGTGGTCCTTTTCTCTGGTCACTGGGGGTTGCCCCTGTTAACTCGCTCCAGCCTATTTATCCTCAACTTCTAGACCCTTATCTTGGCTACCGCAGTTCGCGACTTGTGCCTTTCCCAATTCTTTGTCTCCCTCTCCTCCAACCACCTTTACCAATTTCAAGAGAGCTCTTTCTCCATTTTCTTCAGAAAGCTCTCCCTAATTTTCTCTCCCACTCTTTTTCCAAATTCCTTTTCCACTGCTCACTCCATCCACTCTACTGCCTCCCTACCCGAAAAACTCATCTCAATCTTGATCATGGGGTTCCTGCGAGTCCCCCACCATTTTTTTTTTTTTTTTTTAAGAGTAGGAGAGGGGAGAGTTAGAAGGGAAAATGGGGACGATAGAGAGCCAGAGATGCGAGGAGAGCAAAGAGAGAGAGAGAGCAAGAGAAAGAGAGAGCAGGAAGAGAGATCAAGAGAGAGAGCAAGAGATGAGAGAAGAGCAAGAGAGAGAACAAGAGAAGAGAGAGAGAGCAAGAGAAGAGAGCAAGAGAGAGAGAGAGAGCAAGAGAAGAGAGGCAAGAGAGAAGAGAGAGCAAGAAGTGGAGAGAGAAGTCAAAGAGAGAGAGAGCAAGATAGCGAGCAAGAGAGAGAGAGAGCAAAGAAAGAGAGAGCAAGAGCAAGAGGGAGAAGAGGGGCAAGAGAGAGAGAGCAAGAGAGCGAGGAGAGAGCAAGAGAGAGAGAGAGCAAGAGAGAGAGAGAGCCAAGAGAGCGAGAAGCAAGAGAGAGAGTAGAGCAAGAGAGAGAAGAGCAAGAGAGAAGAGCAAAAGAGAGAGAGAGAGCAAGAGAGAGAGAGAGCAAGAGAGATAGAGAGCAAGAGAGAGAGAGAGAGCCAGAGAGAGAGAGAGCAAGAGAGAGAGAGCAAGAGAGAGAGCAAGAGAGAGATAATTGAAGCAAGAGAGAGAGAGAGCAAGGAGAGAGAAGAGAGCAAGAGAGAGAGCAGAGAGAGAAGAGCATGAAAGAGCGAGTTGTCATCTAGCTAGAGCCGAGGATGCGAGATATAGTCCAGCTATCGCGCAAGCGCTAAGAGAGCAAGCTATGCTCTGCCGCATCTCCTCTCTCTCTCTATCTTCTCTCTCCCTCTCCTCTCTCTCTCTCCCTCTGTCGCTCCTACCCTCTCTCTCTCTTTCTCTCTCCTCCCTCGCCTCTCTCTCTCCCTCTCTCTCTCTCTCCCTCTCTACCTCTCTCTCCCTCCTCCTCTCTCCTCCCTCTCTCTCTCCCTCTCTCTCTCTCTCCCTCTCTCTCTTCCTCCTTCTCGTTCCTTCTCCCCTTCTCTCTCTCTCTCCCATCTTCTCTCTGCTCTCCCCTCTCTCTGCTCTACTCCCGCTTCGCTCTCTCTCCCCTCTCTCTCTCTCTCCCTCCCCCTCGCTCTCTCTCTCCCCCTCTCTCTCTCTCTCTCCCTCTCTCTCTCCCTCTTCTCTCTCTCCTTCTCTCTCTCTCTCCTTCTCTCTCTCTTCCTCCCTCTCTCTCTCTTTCTCCACTCTCTTCTCTCCCTCTCTCTCTCTCTCCCCTCTCTCTCTCCCTCTCTGCTCTCTCTCTTCTCTCTCGCAGCATCGTCCTCTCTCTCTCTCCCTCTTTCTCTCTCTCCCTCTCTCGCTCTCGCTCTCTGCCTCCCTCTCTTCTTCTACTCTCCGCTCTCCTCTCTCTCCCTCTCTCTCGCATGCTCCCTTCTCCTCTCTCTCCCTAGCTCTCTCTTGCCCCTCTCCTCTTCTCTCCCGCTCTCTCTCCCTCTCTCTCTCTTCTTCTGCCCTCTCTCTCTTCTGCCCTCTCTCTCCCTCTGCCCGCTCTCTCCTCTCATCTTCCCCCTCTACTCTCCGTCTCTCCCTCTCCATCTCTCTCTTTCCCTCTCTCTCTCTCTCCTCTCTCTCTCTCTCCCTTTCTCTCTCTCCCTCCTACTCGCCCTCTCTCTCTCCCTCTTACTCTCTCTCTCCCTCTGCTCTCTCCCTCCCTCTCTCTTCTCTGCCCTCTCTCTCTCTCTACCCTCTCTCTCTCTTCTCCCCTCTCTCGTCTCTCCCTCCTCTCTCCCCTCTCTCTCTCCCTCTCTCTTCCCTCTCGCTCTCTCTCCCTCTCTCTCGCGCTCTCTCCCTCTCTCTCTCTCTCGTCTCTTCCCTCCTCCTCTCTCCCTCTCTCTCTCTCCTCTCCCTCTCTCTCTCTTCTCTCTCTCCTCTCTTCCCTCTTCTCTCTCTTCTCTCTCTCTCGCTATCTCTCATGCTCTCTCTCTCTCTCTCTTGCTTTCTTCTCTTTCTTTTTCTTTTCTTTCTTTCTCCCTTTCCTTCCCACACTTTTTCGCCTTTTTCCCTGCTTGTTTTCTCATTCCTCTCTCGCTTTTCTCTTCCTTCACCTTTTTTTTTTGTTTCTCTCTTTTCTTCATTTCTCCCCTTCTCTTTGCTCTCACCATTTCTTTTCCCTCGATAACTCTTATCTCTCATAACCTTTTTTTCTTATTAACTCTTTACCTCTCATAAAACTCTTTTCCCTTCATTTCTCTTTCCCACGCCTCTCTCTCTCACTTACTCTCTCTCTCACACTTAACCATCTATCTTCTTAATCTGCAACGACCCCCAACTATACTCACGCTTGTTGTTTTGCTTCGAACTGAACATAATTACCTATCACGAGACGGTATTTACAATTCCAGAGAATGTGTGATTAGTCGTGTGTACTACAGCTTACCGTGCTTGTTCCTGAGAGCGTAGTGTGTGGTGTAATGTGTGAATAGTAGTGGTATGTTGAGGAGTATGTGTTAGTGTGTAAGTGTTGGTGTGTAAGATGTGTATATGTGTAGTTGTATGTGTGTGTAGTATGATGTGTATTGTGAATGTGTGTGTGCGTGGTGCTAGGTGTTTGTTTTTTGGTGTTGTGAGTGTGTGTGTTTTGTATTTTGTGTGTGTTGCGTGCCCCCACTTCTAAGAATTCATACTGCTAATAACTACTCGGGTTTTTAGAATACCAGTAAAATCTAAAAACTGCCAACAGTGAGTCTAGCACTTTATCACTTCTACTTATAAAACACAAGTAATTAGGTTGTAAATTTATCTTGTCTGAGCGTTTCTAGGAGTGGTCTACCCCTCACTAGGATTTCCCCTCGCTATGCTGTGTCTCCTCCTCGCTAGTTCAACCCTATCCTCACCTTATCTAATGCTATTTCCTGCTCAATTCGCGGTCAATAGCTTTGCAGGAGTGGTGAACAGTATCTAACAAGTGACTCACGCAGGATTCAGGACCCCACCAAAAACAACCCCTAACAGTGAGTATACTTAGCTGGCGTATGCGATGACAAGTTGCCCAGATGCTGATGACTAGTCACTTCTACCACTATTTTTTTGAAAATTCCCTTCACCTGTGAACTTTATAACCGTATATGCTCAGGGCATCCCGCGTCCCTCAGTGTCAACTTATGATAGAGTATACACTTCACTTATATTGGAATAACACTTCACATACGTTGTTACACTTTATATGTAATGTCAACAACTGTTTGTGACGTCACTGATTCCAGCAGGCCTAAATGCCCACTTTCCCTTGTTATAATTATCTTTTTTCCTTTCTGCTTTTGCTTGATTAATTATTTCACTCCTCACTGGTATGATGCCCCCCCACAATTCACTTGTTATCCAATCTCTCGAAATTCTTGAAACACCCGCTTTCACACTCACTTGTAAAAAAAAATTCCTTTGTATATTTGAATCTGTTTAAAACAGAAGCCTACTATCCAACTAACGGTTTTGACACTTTGAAAAATATTAAAGATTTCAGGCTTCCTCCGACTTTTTTAACTAATAACTCTGTATACGCAACTCGTAAGGATTGTTCACTGACGGTTTACTACCGCTCATATTTTATACTGCTAGAAGTTGTTCAGCACGCCTTAAAACACCCACTAAACTCGGAGGCCTTGTGACCCACGTCTGCTGACTGACTGCGTGTTGTGTGTGTGTGTGTGTGTGTGTGTGTGTGTTAGTGTGTGTGTGTATGTGTGTGGGTGTGTGTATGTGTGTGTGTGTGTGGGTGTGTACGTGTATGTGTGTGTGTGTGTGTGTTGTATGTGTGTGTGTGTGTTGTGTGTGTGTGTATTTGATGTGTGGTGTGTATGTTGTGTGTGTGTAGTGTGCATGTGTATGTGTGTGCGTGTGTGTGTGTGTGGTGTGTGTGTGTGTGTGTGTGTGTGTTGTGTGTATGCGTTGTGTGTGTGATGTTGTGTGTGTTGTGTGTGTGTATGGTGGTATGTGTGTGGGTGTTGTGTGTTATGTGTGTGTGTGTGTGGTGTAATTGTGTGTGTGTGTGTGTATGTGTTGTGATGTTTATGTTGTGCGTGTTGTATGTGTGTGTGTGTTTGTTGTATGTGCGTGTGTGTGTGTATGTGTGAGTGTTTGTGTGTGTATGTGTGTGTGTGAATGTGTATGTGTGTTGTGTGTGTGTATGGGGTGTGTGTGTGTACTCACCTAGTTTTTACTCTAACCTAGTTAGGTGCACAGGGGTCGAGTTCCAAGCTCCTGGCCCCGCACTTCACTGTCGCTACTAGGTCACTCTTCCCTGAACCATGAGCTTGAATCGTCCTCTGCGAAAGCTATGTATGGATCCTGACTCCACTACATCGCTTCCCAAACTATTCCACTTCCTGACTACTCTGTGGCTGAAGAAATACTTCCTAACATCCCTTTGATTCATCTGTTGTCCCTTCAACTTCCAACTGTGTCCCCTGTTACTGTGTTCCAGTTTCTCTGGAACATCCTGTCTTTGTTCACCTTGTCAATTCCTCCTCAGTATTTTGGAAGATCCGTATCATGTCCCCCCTATCTCCTCCTGTCCTCCCAGTGGTCGTCAGGTTTGATTTCATTCCCTTAACCTCTCCTCATAGGACATACCTTTCTTAGCTCTGGGACTAGTCTTGTTGCAAACCTTTGCACTTTCTCTAGTTTCTTTACATGTCTTGGCTAGGTGTGGGTCCAAACTGGTTGCCGCATACTCCCAATATGGGCCTAACGTACACGGTGTAACAGGTTCCGAAACGATTTCCTTATTAAGATGGTCGGAATGGCTGTTCTGAGGTTTGTCCAGGCCGCCCATATGCTGCATCAGTTAATTTGGGTGAACTGCGCTGCTTCAGAGAGATGTCCTGGTGTTATACTCACCCCAAGATCTTTTTTCCTTTGAGTGATGTTTTGTATCTCGTGACCACCCCTAGACTGTAACTTCCATCTGCGGTCTTCTTTGGCCCTTACCCCCCCAAACCTCATGACTTTGCACTTGGTGGTATTTGAACTCCAGGAGCCAGTTGCTGGACCAGGTCTGCAGCCTGTCCAGATCCCTTTGTATATCCTGCCTGTCCTTCGATCGAAAATGAACTTACTCATCAACTTCACGTCATCTGCAAACAGTGACACCTCAGAGTTTATTCCTTCCGTCATGTCGTTCACAAATGCCAGAAACAGCACTGGTCCTAGGACTGACCCCTGTGGGACCCCGCTGGTCACAGGTGCCCACTCTGACACCTCGCCTCGTACCATTACTCGCTGCTGTCTTCCTGACAAGTATTCCCTGATCCATTGTAGTGCCTTCCCTTTTATTCCTGCTTGGTCCTCCAGTTTTTTGCACTAATCTCTTGTGTGGTACTGTGTCAAACGCCTTCTTGCAGTCTAAGAAAATGCAATCCACCCACCCCTCTCTCTCTTG